>WAAF01007046.1:0-612331 GCA_013400475.1 Tricholaema leucomelas
CAGCTGCAGCTCCTTCAGTTGTTCCTCATAAAATTTTTTCTCCAGGCCCTTAACCAGCTTCGTTGCCCTCTTCTGCACTCACTCCAGCACCTCCACATCATTCTTGTAATGAGGTGCTCAATAAACTGACACAATACTCGAGGTGTGCCCTGATCAGAGCAGATTACAAGGGGACAATCACCTTCCTACTGCTGGACACAGCATTTCTAAGCCAGGATGCCACTGGTTTTCTTTGACATGTCTCAATGCAAATTTCGTCTTTATCAGGCCTATCGGATAAGTACTTTCAAATAGTCTCTGTTGCCTTTGTTCCAAATGCATGTAAATTTACTGAAATACCTACATTTTGTACCAAATACATGAAAAAAAGTACTGAAATACTAATATTTTCTTCTTTGTAGAAAAATCTAAAAAGGGGCAGCTTGTTCAGTAGGCTTGGGAAGCTTATCCTTCATGTACTATTAGTCTTGTGCTTGACTCTTACAATAAATAAATTCATCAAGGTAAGCAAATAATTTTTATGTAGAACTTCAATATGTAGTATGTTTAAACCTATTTGTTAATCATCTACAGTAGGATTAAATAAAATTGCAATTAGATTCCACTGCATTTCAGAGACTGCATTTTAAAAGTGAAAAATCATTTTACTAATATTTTTGGTATATGGATTTTAAAACATTCTTTAGAAGTCATAAGTTTATAACACAAATAGTCAAATAGATACTTGTAACTTGAAGCTCACTTACAATTCTACAAGTGTAGATTCATTTACTGCATTCTAATACTGCTGAGCATTTGCTTTTCCAGTCAATGCCATTTTTTTCAGTTGCTGCCTGGATACAGAGATATCTGCAGACATTAGTGATATACTTTCTGGTTCTGAGTTTTAGTCCCTTTAAGAGATCTATATCAACAGATTAAAATTTAGTACATGTGGAAATTAAAAGTTTCACAGTAAGATATGATAAGTCATTGAACTAAAAAATACAGCTAAAGGAAACTTGTCCTGGATAATATTTATCAGTAAGTAGGAAACTAACCCTAATAGATACGATAAAAAGTAACTAACTTGCCCTGAACACTTACTGGATTGCAAAGTACTCTGAGTAAATCTGTGTTGCTTCACAGTTTCATGTAAGTGATGAAAAAAATGTTTATTGTGGGAAGCTTAGGTTTTTGCTACTTATAAAATATAATTTCATTTCTTTTTTCCCCTTCATAGAAAATTCTTAATCTTGAGTCAGATGAACATATATTCAAATTCCTGAAAGCAAAATTTGGATTTGGGGCAACAAGGTATGATTTAGCTGCAGTTTTACTTTCTATTGTACAACTACTTTAAATGAAGCCCACAGGTTGTTCTTATCAAATTTTTTTTATGATGAGTCTTTTATTTTTACCTCACAATTATGTTGTAAATTTCCCTTTATAATAATCTGTGCGTCTATGGCTTTATAATTGCTTGGAATGTAAAGAAATCTTTGGTCCTTGTTTGCATCTAGCTATGAAATACATGATGACAAGGATTTATTTTACTTTTTCTTTCAGAGATTTTGATGCCAACCTATATCTTTGTGAAGAAGCTTTTGGTTTACTACCATTAAATACTTTTTCAAGACTCTCAGATACATTACTTTTTTACATCTACGTATTTGTTCTGTTCCTTATGACAGTAGCAGCTGTAATTGTTGCCTTTCGGAATCTCAGGTAAAATACGATTTACTTTTTTAGTCAGTTTTCTTCATTAGTCTAAGGAACTGACAGTTGAGTAGAGCAACATAGACTGTTACTTTCCACAAGTACTGAGGAAACAGTAGGACATATTATAGAGAGATCAGGCAAAATAAGTAACTTCCTTAAAGTATAGAGGATGTGAAGAGACTAAACCAAACTCTAGATTCCTTCAAGCTCTTCTGTTTGCTGTTGAAGATTTGCAGTGCATGTAGGGTCGATTGACTTTTTATCAGGGGTGAGAAGCAGGAAGACATTGTCTTTATAGAAAACATGACTTACTTTCTTTTATTACATTTTCCCAATCAAAGATTTACCTGGTGGTATCCCCAAACGTCCCAGAAATGAGATAGGATAGGCTGTGCTGAACTTGAACTTGCTGTGATTGGATGGAGGAGTGATAGTCTGACAGCTGGTGCGTTTCTGCTGCCAGTTGCCATTGCTAATCTGTAGGATTCAGGGGAAGTTACAGGACACTGGGAGGAAATCAGTACTGAACTGCTAGGTGAAATAAAACTAACTGGTTCATTACAGACCTCTCAGTTTTACATTTACAACCTGAACAAAAGTTAGAAGGGATGTTACAAGACTTGACTAAGCAAAAATTCAGGGAGTCTCACGTAACTAATGCTCCTCATCATAGATTCTGAAACTATGTTATGCTAATTCTGAAGTCACTCATTTGTAAGCCATTTTGATACTATTCTGTCTCTTAAACTCAGCACCAATCAATTTTAGAAACAAACAAAAGAATCTGCAGCTTTTTTTTCCCTGTAATCCTAAATGTAAGTACAAGAGCTAGTCTTAATTTTTATCACTGCCCAGTTATCTCAGTTATCCCCCACCTGAAAAAAAAACAGGGAAAAGTCCTGCCTTTAAGCAGCTTGTGTGTTTTTTTAATAAGCCATTCTCATAACATTCACAAGACTGGCCACACCAAGCAATAAGTAGCCCTTTCAGCATCCATAGCCTAACAAAATGGTTAAGTCTTCACCCTCATTAAAAGCATTGTGAGCACAAATGCTTCAAAGCTTCATGCTTTTCTGTAAACAATTTTATCTCACTCTAAAACTCTGCATTTCCAGAAAACTAGACATGAAAATATACCTGATACAGCATCGAGTTGGTGGTATCAGGCTTAATTATATCATAGAAGATTGTGGCTTGATAGCAGTAGTATTGCCTTTTAGCACCTCAGAGGGATTAAATGCTTTAAAAATCCAATTATATGAAATATGTTACAGAACTTAAATACTTCTTATTTCTTTTAATTAGTGATTCAAATGGAGTCAATTGCGTGGAAAAAATGGAAGAATGCACAATAACACTGAAGCCTGATGCTGCTTACAACTTAATTCACACAGTTCTCTTTGGATGCCTGGCATTAAGCACAATGAGGTATAATTCTTTTTACTTCTACTAAAGGTTTTTATAGACAATTGAGCATGGGTTTGTAAAAGTGCAAAGTATGCTGACCACAAACTGATAGGATCATGAAACTACTTTTTCTCCCTGGTGTGTTTTTGCTTGTGTGCTGGGGCATTTCCCAAGATCCTGCCAAAAAGGTTGGAAAGTTTGGGATCAGAGATGTTCTCAAGAGCACCTGATGAAGTGCAAAGTCAGTCTTTTACTCAGTTATTTCAGAGTCCAGAAAATCCAAGAACACAGTGTTCAGAATTTTCTTATTGTAACTGCTTTCAACATGGCTTAGCAGTGCTTCACATGGTTAGTCAAAGTTTGTCTGTATTCTTCCAGAATGAAGTATCTCTGGACATCTCACATGTGTGTATTTGCATCTTTTGGCCTGTGCAGTACAGAAGTATGGAGACCTATCCTGAGGTGTATTCATCTCTACACATCACAAAGGGTTAGTGCTATACTCACAGCATTTCATGAAATGGGGTTTTGCTCTCTATCTAAACCAAATCAAGACAGAATTGTAAGAGACTATTAAAATGGATACATCTGAAGTACATTCTATAAATTTAGTAAATAAAATGTATTTCCTAATGGTTCATACATTAAACAATTCCATTTGAATGCACTAGATGGCAATATAGATGTGACTATGAAAAATAACCACAAGTTTACTAAAAATGTCTGGGTCACCATATTAAGAAATCATCATCAGTCACCTTTACAGTCTATGACAATGATACAGGATTTCCTCTGTGGATAAGATAGGGTTAAGTGTATAGACATAAATATATCATTTTTGGGTGTGCCTGTATTAAGTAGTTTACTTGAAAACTAAATCAAAATATGGTCTTAATTCAAACTCTGTAAAATCCACCATATAAAAAAATACGTCAGGTATCAATACATTAAAAGTTAAGTCTGTCTAAATAAATGTATCAGAATAACTGACTGTTGATTCTTTTTCTGCAATTTCCTTTAGATGCGTGTCATTAAGTATTCTGTACCAATAATTACATTACTGTACATTTTGTATAAGGTAAGACATTTTTGTCTCAATGTTATGGCATTGTTTTTAGTTGCATGGAGTTTTCCATTTCTCATGAAGAGGTTTTGTTTTGTAAATAATTACATACAACATTTGTAGCTGAATTTTAAAATTTAGGATAGGCTACCTGAAGTTCAAGTACCTTTATGCTTATGAAGTTCTGTGTAAAGGATCAGTTTGGTTCATTTGTTCCAAAGTAGTTTTTTCTAGATATAAATGTTCGTCTGATTGTATGTGTAAGTTACCAGGCTACCTAAATGCATAATTTAGTTCAAACCAAACATATGTTCTAAAGTACAGCATTGTTAAACTAGTGAAGTACTTACATTACCTTCATTCTGTCCCAGAAACAAGTTGAAATGGTCAAACATTGAAATGTGTATACCCAAGACATATTTGAAATAGTAACTTGTATGAGATTGTTAGTCTGTTAGTCATATCAGTGGGATTTAGAACATTAATTTAATGAGCGTAACTCTTTCTAAATCTGTATTTACAAAGACCAAAAAATCAGAAGCTACTTTGATAGAGAAGTTATTTATGCAATATTTAGTGTGAGGTGAGAATATTTCTGTTAACTTACCTTCAGAGAAACTCAAGGCAATAGTGAAGCTTAACAGTTATGAAAACTACTAATAGAGTTCACTCTGGAAGTCGATTCACTCTTTTAAACAGTGAAACGAAAACTCAGAAAAGACTGTTTTTGTGGCAAAGTTATACTGATGTATTCCACTTAAATTTTCTTATTATTCTGATAGAGGACTTTCTAGGATTGTTTTTTCCTCATTGGTATTCTGGTTAGAGAAATCATTTACCATTTTCATCATCTCTGAAAATGATAGAAATAATGCTCTTTCTCTTAACATGGGTGATGCCAAGAGCATGACATTCTAATAGATAGTCTGATGTGACAGATCAACTGGGAATAATTTTCCTCCCACTCTTTATGAGCAGATGTGAAGTTCCTAAGTCCTGACAGATTCAATTCTGAAGTCAACATAAATCACTGATTTTTGCGTGCTTTGGATCAGTCATTAGTTATGCTCAGTCTGCCTGAAAAGCATCACTTTTGTGTTTCCTCTAAATGTAGCAAGTAACTTTTACTGACAGAACTTTTTTCAAACCTTTCAGTGGGAATAAAGAAATGCATCAGCTCTCAGCAATTTATTGTCTTCAGTCTGTTCTTGCAGTTCGGCTACCAGAGATTCAAGTGAATGTATCTCTGTGTGTCTTTTCCGCAAATCTGTGGAAGTTAGTGACCCTGCAGGAAAGGATCCTGCTTGGCAGGCAGATAAGGCTTGTCACAAGGTTCTCTGACAGTGGTCAGAATAAAAATTATTACTGAGAGAGATCCAGGAAGTATTCATTGCTTCTGTGAGAATATACTTATATATTCGCTTTCTAAAACCTTCAGAAAAAAAAAACTGTCAGTGCAAGCAGATTTTGGTAGCAGAGTCTTGCTTATCTCTGTCTTTTCCAGATAAGAATTCATCTGTTCATACACAGTGACTGCTCAGATTGTTTACCACAAAGTTAACTGGTCATCACGGCTAGTTTTCTTAATCTAGTAGTAGGGCAGTTTTGTATTTCATTACCTGGTATAGTTCCATTTGTCAGAAGAACTATTCTTTATGGCTGTTTCTCAAAATAGTTGTTTTATGGGATTATTAACTTAATCCTGAATAAGCTAATGAAAGCCTCTTTTGAGGCATGTGGTTAATACAGTCCAAAATACATCAGTTGACCAGTAATTTATGAGATAAAGTTGCAACTACAATGTTGGCTATGTTTCAGGTACAGTATGTTTTGAGACCTGCAAGATGCTTGTATTTCTGTTTACAGAGGTTAATCTTTATAGGTGTAACACAGACATCTTTTAGATCAAGTGCTGAAGTATTTCTGTGTACTTCAGCTATGCTGCAGGTAGCACAACACTTACGTAATGCAGCGCGAAACATTGCTTATGTTTCATTTCACATGCTTTATAAAAGGTAGATTTCAGCTGTATCTGTGTCTGTTGAATTCAAGTTCTCAATAGAGTAATAGCCATCAATTTGTGTCTATATATCTGTCATTCCTAAATGAATTCTTGGTATGTAAAATCAGTTCCCTAGCTTCAGCAAATCTATACTTCCTGCTTTTGCCAAGTAATCTTGATTAGTAAACTATCTCTTCATATAATTTCTCAAACTGCATTGTTATCTTCATATGGCCAAGTCCTTTTGCTCCAAAAATACACATTTATTGCAGCACATAGTGTAGCTTATACCAGTGATCTGAGCAATCTTCAGCTGTACTGAAGAGCTCCTTATATGTACTTAAGTGTTTATGCTCTAAACCTAGTTTTTAAGCTTCACAGTCTGTAAAAAAAATAGCAAAAGAATATGTCATGTTTATTTCTATTTGTAATACCTAATCCTTTTTCTCTAAGGAGACTCTTCATTTTCTTTCCTAGGCCAACAGGAGCTATAAATAATGTAGCAGTACTTACTTTTCATATAAAGGCCAAAGGATTAATGCTTATACTTTTTGAATTCAAAATATGTGTCCTTGTATCTGAGAAGTACTGGACTCCCATAATCACCAATAGACTGTTCAGTACCTCCAAGTTTGTGGTTAGCACAATTGTTTAGTTCCAGACTTTGTAGCTAGAATGAAAGAGATAAGTTGATTGTAGGGGAAAGCTGCAAGCTTTTAAAAATGTCTGGGCTGTTGTCACAGCCATCGAGTTAAAAATAGCCAAGTGTATATTCTCAATATATCTATTTAGGAGTAGTAACTATTAATAAATCAAAGTACACTGACGTTCCAAAGCACACCAATAATGAACTGGATGACATCATGATAATAAACAAGAGGGATACCAAATGGGGAAGAGAAAGCCAATCTCTTTCTACAGTATAGAGACTTGGGATAATGTTTTCACTCACAAAGGATGTAATTTTCTTCCTGAAAGTCGAAAATTATCGTAGATCCACCAAGGAGCTAGGGTTGGGGAGCAACCACCTAAATCTCCTAATAATTTTATTTATATCTATGGATGTGATACCAAGTTTAGAGTTTCATTTATTTTTAGGTCTTAGTGATATTTTTCAATGGATAATTACATACCTTAGGAAAAATATTACCTGTGCTCAGTTCAGAGTATGCCACCTTTTTGTTTTCTAGGCTTTCTTTTTTGTTTTGATGTAAGTCAGTAATAATATGTCATATTACCCTTTCCTATGTAAGTGTTTTTATTAAGCCTTTTGGAAGTTGCAAGTCCTATAGATTTTTCCAGTCCGGGACAAATGCCCTATGTGGCTAAGCTGACAACAGGCTGCTTTCCTGACAATTTTGCTACTTTGGAATTCACTTTTTAAATTCAGTAGTAATAAGCTTCTCTATCAAAAATTTCATTCAGTGAAAACTGCTTATATTCACTCAAAAGCGTCAGTGGTATGACATTGTGAGTTGAAAAACCTATATAGATTACTTAATGCCATGTAGTGATCCCAGCGTTCAGATGATAGTCCGGTGTCATGAAATACACAGTAGATTGCAGGGCAGCTCTGAAGAATGATCTAGAAGCAGAGTCCATTTCTTTTTTGTCTTTGTGCTGAAGGATTCCAAACTCTCAAAGTGCTTAGCTATTCAGGGTAGTTTAGTAATGGAAAGGAGAAGTTTTAATTCATTAAGAGACTTCACAATCTCGTTTCACAACTGCTTCATTTGTGTACTGATCTCTGGAGAGATCTTCTGAAAAGCAGAAATGCGTCTGTTAGAATATTACTGTACTTCCCAAAACTGTATGGATGCAGTACTGCCCTAACTATCTTTTAGATGCTTCTCAGTCTACCAGCCAGTATTACTTTAACAAATGTAGCAAGTAAACAGTTAAACTGAAAAGTATCTTAATTGGTCCAATTACATTTTCTCCTCTCCAGTCCTCCTACATAATTACAGTTCTAGTGAAAGAATGCCTATTTTTGCTAAGTAGCTCAGCAGCTTCACATTCAAATTTCTTCTCCACTCCTGGTTAGATATTATCTAAATTAGATAGTTTATGGCTTTTTAGATTATCAGGTGGGTTTTCTTACACTTTTTCCTGTGACATTTCATTTTGCAAGCCAGCAATCCTTATCTAAGAAAGCAGGTTTGCAGGAGGTTTCAGCACAGCACCTCTGTTATCTCTCTTAATTACTCCCTTTTGCCCTTACATATCCATTAACTTAAATAACAAGAAACCCTTAAGTAAATCTTTGTTCTGTTAGCTTTTTTGGAGGAGGGATAAGCTTTTCGGAATCAGTTTCAATCCTTATTTCTCTCCTGCAGGTTTGATTTATGTATTCTTCAGTAAGTTTTGAAAAAGATTTCCCCCAATATTCTCTTGGATGTTGCTATTCAGTCGTCCTTTTCTTATTTCATTTGGCAGTTCTCTTTTAAGTCCAACTTCTAAAATGCCACTAATGGCATTCACAGCACATCTAGTGATTTTAACTTCTGATACAGATTTCCTACTTTTTTGGGGTTTGGAAGTTGCCTTTCCAAACTGAATGCTAATTCCTGGGGCCTTTCCTCCTCCTGTAATCGTAGGCATTATTTGATATCTTGGCTGTTAGATATTGAACTGTTAAAGGATGCCTCTTGTTATCTTTTTCTTAAAAGTTTAAACATTAACATTCATCCTATTCTCTACAGCAGTTCTGTGGTGTTAACTTTTGGGTTCCCATTGATTTTAAGAATTGTATCTTAGCTGATCTTAACTAACACAGTTCTGAAAACTTCACTCCAGCAAGTTGTGCATCTGAAGAAAGCTTTTCTTCTCAGGATCACCCCAACTGATTAATTCTGTTCCTTCTGGTCATCTGGAAGGACCTGCAGGTCTCAAGCTCTGGATCTGTTTTCTTTCTGCAATGACAGCCACCTATCCTCCTATAAGAAGGGTAGATACACTTGTGTCTTACAACTCATCCACGAGCTGGGCAAGATAACTTACGTGCAAAGAAGAAATGCATTTCAACATCTAGAATTTTTGTTCATTTTGTCTTCAGTTTGTTTTATTTTGTTTTCATTATAGTTCTGGCCAGGAATAATGGATGAACTGTCAGAGCTGAGAGAATTCTATGACCCAGACACTGTGGAGCTGATGAACTGGATTAAGTAAGAGGATTTTTTCTCCATTTAAGTTAAATGCTATTTGTGTAGATCTAATGTTCTTAGTTATAGTGTTCTCCTTATTTGTCAGAGCTCATCAGTGAACTCTGGTGACCCATGGAGATAGTTAAGGATGAATGGGCTATCAAGAGGTTAGCATATTAAGGGCTGTGGAAAGCAGCTATGTGCAAAGTCCCCCAGACTGCTCTGGTGTGGTTCAGTGTCTTGGTGCTGATTGCATATGCATTAGGGAACCTGTTGACTCCATTTGCTTCCATAAGTACATAACAGCTTCCTCAGCTGAAAGAGGTAAGCTTGGAGATGTCGCACTTCTTCCATCATACTATAACAACTTCTTCACATTAATAGATCGCTGCAGTGAAATAATTTTACCTCTGCCCCACCAACCTGGTGTTCTGTTGGCTTTCAACTTTTTTAAATTATAAAGCTTGTTCTAGGGTTGGAAAATCTGTACTCTACAGTTTCTTTCACTGAAAAATAATACTTATTAAAAGTAATTTGACCCTGTGTTCTAAACTGTAAACAAAATAATTAAACTTGATCTTTTCATGGCTAAGCATAGGTGCAAAGTCATAAGCTAATCATTCAAACCCTGCATCATCACTTCTGCTTTCTCAAAGAGTATAGAAAAGTATATTTTAGGTGGAAACAGTTTGGAATATTGCATGTAGAAGATCTTGAGAAAAAGGGACAGGATATTTCCTGAAGGACTCTGAATTTAAGGGATATGTTCTCTATTAACGTACAGAAACCACTAGAACTTTCAGTTTAAGTTCTGAACAGAGATATTCTTGGCACTTTTATTTATTTGGAACTCTGACAAAGACTTTTTTCTTCCAGAACATGAAACTGGAAGAAATCATTCTGAAAGTAAACCTGAATTTTACGACATTTAACATTGATCTATTTGAAGTACTTACTTGGAGTTCTGTGTTGTGTTTTCATATGGAATGAACCTCAGTGAAACCAGTTGCCCAGCCTATTCTGCCCATAGCAACAGCAACATATTTACACTCCATAGTGTTGTATTTCTTTAATCCATAACCTAGAAGTGGTAGTTTAGAAATAAAATTTATTACAAGCCTTCACTGACTTGTTTTGAAGGCAGGCCCTGGTTTTTTTCCATCATTTAGAATCTTTGCAGCCATATTGACACTTCTGTGTGACTAATGTTTACAAGCCAGTTCCATTTAGCACTCCTGTTTTATTAAAAGATGGTAAATGTCTGATAGTTCAGATCTCCTGTGTACAATATATGGAGTTATATATAGATTTATACATAAAATATGCATGTGGAGTTATTCCTAGCCGTGAACTGGATTTGACTGGATCCAATGAGAATAATTTTTCATGTTCCTAGTGCTGAGAATGCTAAAGTGCTGCTTGTCCTCTTTTCATTTTAAGTCATGACAGACAATTACAGGGGGAAATTTTCTACTTGGAATTTATTGTGTATAGAAGTACTATTCCTGTAAAGATTTAATTATCTATTCTTTAAATACAAGTCAACAAAATTTATGCTAGGTTTCTCAAAGTAGGACAGATTTTCTTAAGTTTTGATGTATAAGAAAAAATAATTTACTAACACTTGACAGTTCTGTTGTAGTTAATGATCTGTCAGGGCTGGTGTCAGGAGCTAATCATTCATTATTAAAACTTGGTATGAGAAACTAGTTTGTCATGTATAGCAGTGAGTTGGGAATAACTCATCTGTCTTGAAATCTCTCCACAACAAGAAAACCCTTCTGTCTGCTTAGATCTAAATGTGCAATAACATGCCCAAATATACAATCTGAATGATAGCCAGCTACTAGTCTGTCCACTGTAAAGTGTTGCAGATGTATTTTTTACTCTTCCACATACTAAAATTGCCATAGTGTTTTCAGGAAGAGATAGTGCTTTATATCCTTAACAGTGAAGTACTGATTGGTGTTGGACTGCATTTGTTGCAGAGCAGAATTTTTTGCATATGCCACTCTCTTGGTTTTCAACTACCAATAAAGTCACCTTCTTAGTCTTTTTGGGTTTTGGTGCGTTTTTTCCCCCTTAAAAAATTTGAAGAAGTCCTGCCAGTAACCCAGGGATAGTTCACAGCTGTGTTCCCAGATGGGAGGTATATTAAAAATCTTAGTTTTGGTCTTTCTCCCTAAGACAGCAGGAACAACATGCTCATTTGTGAGATGGGGAAGAATATCAGTAGAATGAGCAAATCAATAGCGTGAACTTCCCTACTCTGTTTACTTCTGGTAAGTGTTTAAGAAGCAATGTCTTCTGCCTTTAAAGGGGAAACCTGTCTAGATGTGTGGAATATTTCATAAGCAGCTACCAAAAGTCATAGAAACTTAGAAATCTCAGACAATAGCCAAAACAGTGGAAAAGTCATCTGAGACTGAGATTTGGGAGAGCATAACTGTATGCATTTGAATCAGGTGTGGGGGATAAGCAGGCAAATTTTTATGTTAGTGGAAACCCCACACCTTTCCCAAAAGCTCTTAAGGTTACCAAACTGGAATCCCCAGGTTTTAATGCCAGTTTGTTCATTTAGTCATTTATATGAATGGCTGTATTTCAGTTTCAAGCCAGCTATACATTTTACCTTAAAACTTCCCACTCTTACTCGCATGCTTGATTTTCAGGGGTAATCACACTGAAGTCAACACATATTCCAGACTTTAAAGGCAATGTTACACTTTCTACTTTTTTTTTTTTAAATTATTATTATTGTTCTTAAATTCTTGGACTTATTCTGTGTCATTGATTCATCAGTAAAATTCAAGCATAAAATTGCTAGTGCCTGAGAATGAGGTTTATACCAGCTGTGTAGGTACACTCCTTTATGTGAACTAAATGTGCATGCAGAAAATTGAGGCTGGGACTAGAAAAAAAATGCATCTTGTTGCTCTTTCTCTATGGCTATCATTTTCCATTTTTGCAATTTTCAGTCTTTCCAAACCAGAGGGGAAAAAAAGAACCATGACACTTTGAATGTGCTTTACTGCCTATCATTTGCAGCTAAACCTGAAATGTTTTTGTATAGCATTCTGCAAATAAAAATAATTCAAAGTAAAGGAAAAAAAGAACACTTAACATGGCATATTTGAGAACCCCTTTTCAGAACCTGCTTTTCTCAACCCCCTTTGCTTTGTAGGCTTGTATCACACCAGGTACTAGTAAAGGAATAATCTGGGATTTGTCAGGTTTTATGGTTTTGAAAGTCAACTACCATGTTCGTCTCTGGAGGACTTTTAATAGAAAGAGCAGTTTTATTTCTAATGATGTCACTTATAATTGCAGTGTTGGCCATTTCTGTAAGACATCCTTAAAACAAACTCACAATAATTCTTTAGCAGCTTAAGAGAAAGAATTGCTGCTTTTAGAGTCTGTGCCAGTAGTTCCTGTAAATCCCTTCTATTTTTAATGAATTCTTCTTTAGTGTTTATGTAATTCTCTAACTTCTTAAATGTAGGTAAGAAATGCTTCATACAATGTATTATAGTGCTTAGTTTACCCATTAGTTCATCTGTAATTAACTTGTTGAAAGCTTAGAGCTTCAAAAATAAATGAGATTATTTGTTCAAAATGCCATCAGGTCTTCTTGGAATGACATTTAAATTATATAATGTAAATCAGTTTGACCTGTAAGTCCTTGTCATTATGTAGTGACATTTCATACAGAATAAATTGGTTGCAGGTTGGGCGGAGTGGTATGGAGCTTGGCAGAAAGCTATAAAAACAAATTATCCTTTCATTTTATACATCATTTGCTCAGACATTTGTAAACATTGCTTCTTTTTTCTATAATAGAGAAGTATCATTCAGTGGGTTGAAGCACATCAGCTGCTTTGGCTACAGACCACATCAGTTAGTGTCTGACTCAGGAGTATTAGAGACAGACACCTGCATCATCCTGGACCTGAAGATTCAAAAGTTCACTCTCCTGTCTCCTGCCAGTGGCTCTTTGAGAAGATAAATACTCAGAAACAGCCACTAGCTGAAGTTCTCTAGGATATAATTAAGGAGGGAGGACACCGCATGAAGCTCAGTGTCACCTCCCAGTTTCTAAGTGTCTGTCTGCAGCAGTGAAATCTAGTGCCAGCTTTTTGTGTTTGGCCTGGTAAAGCATGGGGAGAAGGTGCCTCCAGCAGCTTTAGTAGTAGCATTTGTTGGTCTGGGAACTCTCTGAGCTGGCCCCAGTAAAACATGGACAGTGATACATCTTAAGCCGTATAATTTTCTAGTCCTTCAAATGTGTAGATGTGAGTCTCGGGGAAACATCTGCCATTACCTCGAGTACTGAATTTTGAGCTCCATCCAGGCCCAGATTACTTTTAAGGTATAGAAGAGGGAAGTAGTGCTGGTAAATACCTGATTAATAAAGAGCATGCTCACCTGTATTTCATTTGTTCTGAAAAGAAATGTTTTTGGAAAAAGGAGGAACCAAACCCTTTATCTTCTACATTTCTGATAAGCATTTTTACCAGTAGGTTATGGAAAAAAGGGCACCATCACCTTTTCCTCTAGCCTTGTTATGTAAGAGAAGAGGCTGCAGGCTGTTTCTTGGTAATGTTTTGTTTTCTTGTGAGTTTGCCTTTGGTACTTGTTGTGGAGGTTTATTTAAAGGAAGTTTGGTTCTGCAAGTTAGCATCATATTGAGCTCTTCAAGAACCAGAGGTGCAGGATTTCTGTGTAAGGCCAAGTCAAGAGTTAAGCACTATAAAATCTGAACTAGTCTTGAACAAAGACAAGAGACTTCTCACACTAGAAGTTTCCTGGACCAGGCATAAACACAGAAACATGATGAAGATTCACTGAAAATCATCGTTTTCATTTAGGTGTCTTAAATTCTACCAAGTCCCTCTGTGAATCTAGTCAACATTCTTTTCAGCTCAGTCAAAAAGTTATGCTTTCCTGCAGATTCAGGGATGAGTCTTAACTGACAGCCTGTCATGGCCATTACATTTGCATGTTATTAAATACTAAGACAAATTCACTTCTTGTAAAGAAACATTTACTTCCTGACATTTGTGGCTTTGAATGCTTTAAGTACAAAAGAAATTTTTCTAAGAGATTAAATATTTTCAGACTTTGAAATGAAACTGGTTCTATGAACTGCTGAAAAATTAGTCTATCAGTAAAGTTAAACTGGCCTATTAAAAATACTATCTCTGTACTTCCTATGTGAGATTAATGTACCAGTGCAAGAATTTTTAGGAAGAGTTTGTGATTATTAATTCATTTGCTAAGCATAATCTCTTGAAATGCGATAGTCAAATTTAATACTTGTCTCTTAACATTTTCAAGCTGATCATGGAGCTTAAAGAGGACTGAATATATAGCTGCAGTTTCAAAAGCTCCCTAAAATGCACCCCAGAGTTGCCACAGTTATTTGACTACTATAGGTGTCATATGTGTATGTATGTGGGTGTTGGGCAACTATTCACATTCCTTTCTAATTTAACTTTACCTGATTGCATGTCTGCTGCTCTCTCATTTTACTATGACCATTTTTAATTAGCCTAGTCATAGCATTCTCCATACCCTGGCATTTTGACTTAATCTTTCCCCTACACCCTTCTGTTGTGTCTTTACATGCATTTTACATTGTAAATTTCTTGGGGGAAGGTGAGCAAAAAAATGCTTCTTTTTCTATTAAGGGTATTTAAACAATCCTGAGATACCAAGACCTGTTATTTAGACAACAATTCTGGACACTGGCTTTGAATTTCAGATCACAGAGGTCACAGTACCAGTTATTGACAGCATTTATATCTGGCATGTCCTGCGTCTACCCCACCCCACTTTTTTCTTCATAATTTTTCTCCCAGTTTTGTCAGAAGAGAAGAATTAATGTCATGCATAACAACATTTTCTTTCCAAGTGAATGGTGAATGTCAGGAGAGTAACAAGAAGTTTTAGCACAGACTAAATAATCCATTTTCAGTAGAATACCCTACATATCGGACACTAAGCTAAGTCACAACGAGCTCCTTGAAATATTAAAAGATAATCAAATGGATATAGAAATTTACAAATATTCAGGATCTGTATGAATCCAAGAATTAGAAGAAATATAGAAGTAGTTTGAAATGTTAAGGATCATGTTTTCCCTATATTTTCTGATAGTGCATAGTACTTCTTTTTATTTGCAGTTAGAGAATTATTATTTGTCTTCCTCATATTTGAAGAAAACGCAGTTGCTTGAACAGTTTGCTCACTGAACAGAGGAGAGGCAGAAAAATATCTTTGCAGTCTTTTTTTTCCTTCTGATCTGTAACAAGCAATGCAAAAATGCTTCTACAGAGACTTCCTCAGACTTATCAACATTTGTTTAGGTCAAACACTCCAAACACAGCAGTGTTTGCTGGGAGCATGCAGCTATTAGCAGGAGTCAAACTGTGCACTGGACGGACCTTAACTAATCATCCCCATTATGAGGATAAGAATTTGAGAGAGAGAACAAAACAGGTAAGAGTATTCTGATTAAGCTATTTTTTATCCATAACAGTGGCGCCATTCCATGAAAGACATGCAGTCTCTAACGGCAGACAGCAAATGCCATCACATGCTTTACTCACTGAGCTAACTTACTTTCAGATACAGTTCCAGAGTTTAACTTCTGTGAGACTTGTAGTACTTTGGGCATCTGATAATTCATTTCTGACAGCTAGTATAAGTCTGAATAACTGTAGGTATTCAAGCTGAGTGAAATGTTTTGGGTACTGTTATTAATAGGTCTTCTGCTAGTTTAGCTGTTAAACCCACATGGAGCATCTCTTGATTTACTTGATAGGCCTTTCAGGTCCCAGAGTGGCACATAACATTTTGTACAGATACCACTCCAACAAACTCCACGTAAAGCTGGGGAGATTGTTTTACACTACTTATTTCTATAGTTTAGACATTCTGAAAGGCCTTACTGCAGACAGCAGCACGATCAGCATTTTTTGTAGTCAGCAAGAGTGCTTTTATGCACTGTAGTAGCCGTAACATTAAAAGACTGCAGAATAAAGCATTTGTTTTATTTAATTCAAATCAGAGAAACTACTGAGCGCAGTTCTTTCTCTGGGTCAAGATAGAGGAATCATGAAAAAGCAAAGAAATAATGTTAGTCTGTTTGACAGCTCAGTTTTCTTCTTCCATAGATTTATCAGATATATGCCAAGAGATCTCCTGATGATGTTTACAGAATACTGCGATCCTTTGGCACAGACTATGTGATCCTAGAAGACAGCATTTGTTATGAAAGAAGGCACAGTAGAGGCTGTCGGCTACGTGACTTACTGGATATAGCTAATGGCCATGTAAGTATTACCTACATGATCTGTAAAGCAAATACATTCTTAACTTTTTTTTTTAATAGAATCATGATTTGCAGTAGTCTGGGCTATGTCAATCACAATCACCCAGTTGAGCATTGCTTCATTTGATAATTAAAATAAAGGAGAAATTCAGCCTGGGCAAAATAAGCAATCACTTCCTGGTGAGCTTCAGGTTAGCAGTATGCAAGGAATGCTTCCTCTTAGTGTAAATCATTTCATGGCTTCAATTCCTGTAGGACCAGTGAACTGTTGGAGCACTGCATTTTGTAAGGTGGTTTTTCAGTATTTCTGGGGCTAAGGTGGAACCATAGCAGACCACATAACCCAAAGCAGACATGTGCCTCGGAGAAATCAGCTTTCTCCTTAATCGAGACGATGCTATAAACCTTAACTGCTTCAAGATTATTTTTCTCCCACTTTCAAGCAGTCACTGTTAACAAATCTCATCAGCCTGACCCTATGAATGTATCACTGAGATTGTTTTTAGTTTCTTGTTACTGCCTGTAACTGTGAATTGACTAAAGATATCTCACAAATCTGTTCAATTTCATTACAGATCATGGATGGTTTGGGAGACAATGAACCTGATCTGAAACCTTCATTGTATCCTCGCTTCTGTGAGGAAATTAAGAAAAGTCTGCCTTCTTACACCACACACTTCACTAGAGTGTTTCAAAACAAAACATTCCATGTTTACAAACTTGCTAAGCATAAATAACATCTTCAACCATGGCTTCAAGTTCAGTATTTCAGTGCTAGGATTCACAGTAGAAAATGCAGAAGTTTACAAACATAAGGCATTTGTAAAATATTTAACATTGACAGTTTCTTGTTTAATTATTGTGACTTTTTTTTGTTTTGATAACATTCTCGATGATGCCAGCATTTTCACAGATTCATACACAAATGCTAGCAGGGACCATTTCAATTAGAAAATCTGACCTTCTGCATACCTAGGGTATAATTGTTTTCCAGTTTAACTGACTGGAAGACGTGCAGAATGAGCAGCTTGCATGACCACTGCAGGCCTCTGAATTTCTGCTCAGCAGTTGGATTTTTAGCATCAAATGATAGAAATTCAATGACAGCAGGCCATGCTGCTCCTGTAGGAGTACTGATTACCTTTGTGAATCCTGAAAATAGTCACAAAATTTAACTTTTGTCTTACAGTCTGATCCTCTTTGACTGCTCTTTCAGTGCCTCTTTTTTTAATTCTTCAGGACTGTATGTGGATGTGAGTTTCCAAGTTTGTGAGTGTGATTGCAGTATCAGTGAGTGCAGAATCAGTAGACATTGGAAGAGTAAAACAATCATTATCCAGCATTTTTAGTGATACAGAAACATACTGGTTTGTAACATTAAGCATTCAGTGATGGAGTGTTATGTATTTGGCTTTCCAGTATCTGAAGGAAGCCTACAGGAAAGCTGGGGAGGGACTATTTACACAGTCTAGTAATGTCAGGATGAGGGGGAATGGGTTTAAACTGGAAGAGGGAAGATTCAGACTGGATATTAGGAGGAAGTTCTTTACAGTGAGGGTGGTGAGACACTAGAACGGGTTGCCCAGGGAGGTTGTGGATGCTTCCTCCCTGGAGGCGTTTAAAGCCAGGCTGGATGAGGCCTTGAGCAGCCTGCTCTAGTGGGAGGTGTCCCTGCCTATGGCAGGGGGTTGGAGCTGGATGATCCTTGAGGTCCCTTCCAACCTAAACCATTCTATGATTCATTCTATGATTCTATGATTTCTAACGAGAGTAAGGGTTGGAGCATGCTTGATACATGTGGCATGTTTGTGTCCTCGTAAAATTCCCAGAACAAACCAAATTTCTCACCTTGAATTCTCAGAAAACTAATTTCTGTATTTGCTTTCTGAACTACAGAGGATGCTTTTCTCCCCATGTGAATTCCAGTAGGCTACCAAAATTGAGCACTGCCAACCTTACGAAAGAAAAATTCATCTCTAAAATCAGCAAGAAATGTAGGTATTTTAAATATGTTCAAGTAGTGGAACTTTGCTTTAACTTATTTCAGACACAAAGCTATATATTTCAGCACAAAACCATTGTGTCCTTGTTCTTTACCCTAAAAAATGGACTGCACTTATTTTCAATTATCTTTGAAAATGAAGACAGGCCACAATCCTGAGAATTTTGTGATTTGTTTGTATTTTTTGTCTTTTTACCAGCTAGAACTTTGTGAATTGTATTGACTTCCTAAATGCCAGGTAGGTAACACATGGCTTTTGCTGTGTTTTAGCACCGCTTTGGATTTGTACTGAAATTAGAGATTAAATCTGACTGAAAGTCTTAACAGTACTCTCCAACTTTAATTAGACACCCACCAGGATTGTTTATTTCTTAGAAAAACAGAATTGCAATAATCAAGTGCCTCTAGGCCAGTGTTGAATTAACATTTGAACACCTGTAGGAGTGTTTGTGGCCTGTGCAAAAACTCGGTTATAATAATTGCCACTGCAATTAATTTCTAATGATAGGGAACTTAAAGTGCTACCGATTGCAGATTCCACATTTAATTGAATCAGGATGTGTAATGAGATTAGCTTTCACAACTGAGCTCTGTTCCATTTCCAGTGATTTAAATGTTTTGCCTTTTCAGTTGTGCTAAGGTAAATTACTGAAGAGATGGAGATGGTTATGTCACGTGGTCAATTTTATATCCAGTAAATACTCGTCAAACAATGTTCAGCTTCCTTCTGCATTTTCATGCTAACACAAAAGGAAAGTGTGTTTTAATCAGACAGTATTTAAATCAAACATTGACAGGAGCTAGGTTGTTAAACTGAGCAGCTGAAACTCCTGAGTAATTTCTAGCTTGTATCCCTTAATGAGGTTGGAGACCGCTGCAGTTTAACATAATACAATAATAAAACATTTTAATCAGTATTAAAGCTTTAATTAGGCTGTAATGATGCATGCTTGTTCTTGCTGGAAGCATGGGTCAGTGAATTCCTCAATGAGTGCCTTACAGTAATTGAAAACAAGCACACGTAAGGTGAAGTATGTCTCAGCTGTATTGTCCTATTTCAAAATGTGGTTGTATCTTTATTTAAAGGTGGAGTGACTGTCCTCTGACTGAAATGAGATATCTCATTTTCAGAATTTACTTGCCAGTAATGTTGAGACTAAGAAGCCCTGACCATAACAGTATTTTTAAACAGACTTTTTTTCAGAAGCACCATCTCTAATGCTGCCAAAGGAGAAATGTAAACTTTTTGTAAGGACTGTAAAGGGCAAAAAAAAATTCTTTTGCTTTTGCCCTTTTTCTTTCAACAATGTTTTAAAAACTACCATTGATCTTGGGAAAGCATAACTGATCCAGAAGCACCACAGTAACCTAGTTTCTTTGTGCAACACAAACATCTCCCAAAGAAGCACACCAAACATTTTAAGTATTAGATACAAAGCTTGCTCACCTGTTGCCATTTAGTCTTCAAAGCCCAGCCAGCTCGTGACACTTTTAAGCAGCAGTTCCTGTGGCAGGAAGATATAATGCTGAAAGACAGGGTGTATTTCATGGCTACATGGTGCAGAATCCAAAAGACTGGTCTTCTTAAAGCAGTAAGATAGAAAATGCCAAGGAACAAAGCCCCTTAGCTGCTCAGGAGAAAGCAGCATACATCAACACAGCATTTGGAGAAGGGAAGCAGCTGCTTCTCTGTCCTTCATTTAAAGGCTTGCCTGCTAGAGCAAAGCATGCTGGGGAAGGCTGGAGCAGTGATGAGTAGTGAGTGCTGGCTGAGGTGTGGGGCTATGTGCCCTCATCAGATGTGGGCTGTAAGAGTCTAAGACTTCTAGGAGCTAGGTGGTGTTTTAGTTGCTGGTAATTATCTTCTCTCTTTCCTGTGTCCTTGTTGTCTTATTTGCATCAAGAATGTGATTTTTTTTTTTTTAAATAACTGCCTGTTCCTGAGCTGTATCATCCCAGTGCACCTTATTTCCAAGTGGTTGCTGTGGCATCACTGCTTCATTGTATAAAGTATGATCCACCCCCGGGGAACAGCCTTTGTGGCAGTGCATTTACTGGTCTTGCAAAGGATTAGCAATGGGAATGTCACCATCATGACTTTTTGTGTCTGCTGTCTGTTGTCTGTAAGGCCTTCTAATGGGTGCAGTTGGATGGAATTGTGGTGTGAATTACGGAGTTTTTTAGATTGCAGAGACAAGATGTTATCAAGTAGCCAGAATGTTTTTAGGGGAGAAAAGCCTTTGAGATCCATATTTTCATTACTTGTTTCCATGTTCTGCCGGTGAGATCTAACATAGTTATTTTATAATAGGTTGTTGTAAAGAGATGTAATGACTATTGTATACTAAATAAATTGTGTCATTTGAAAAGCAAGTTTTGGTTGCTTTTATACTGGGATGGACTGAGGAAGGAGCGGTTGGGAATTCAGCTTCGCTTCAGTCCATAAGGAGGAAAGTATTTTTCAGCAGAAGTTTTGACTTTGCTCAAGCTTGTCTGTTGCATATAGCAGTGACTCTCAATCATCTTTGTGTTTTAACAGCTTGCTGGACCTCTCTGTTACAAATTAAAGGTGTGTTAGTCATGATTTTCTCCGGTCTTTGTCCTTAACTTTAGCAAGGTCACTGGACTGAGGCATTTATCCCATTTAAGTAAGTACCATTTGCTTTGACCAATAGGGATCTGCTCGTTTCTGCACTGTAGCTCAAGCTTTAGCATACTTACTCAATGAAACAAAGCACATACTACCAAGTCCTTTATTTGAACCAGGATGTCCTGACATAGTTAAGCTTTTAGAAGTCTTGGTGTTAGTGTGGCAGGGAGAGGCAGGATGTGCAGGGCTGTACCTACAACTGCCTGGCATGATGCCAGAGTACAGTCACATCACTTGTGGTACTGCTCTCAAAGTTTGGGGGAGTTTTGTCATGTGGTGCAAGTTGGTTAATTAAATCCCCAGGAACTGGCCATGTTTTTTAGCATTTCTCTTACCTAAGAAAATGCTCAAGTTTTTTCTGTTCAGCTAATCCTGCTCCTTTTGCAGCCACTGTTTCCCTTCTGAACCTGCTAGTACAAGCCGGTAGCTCAAACCTAAGGACAGTCAGCTTTCACGTGGCTTGGCTACATGTTATATACTTGGAATGTTATTTAAAAAAGGGAAAACCACCAAGATTAATGTGGTTGAAAGGCAGACAGATTAAATACTAATATCCACATGATTACTTAAATTTCAGACCTTTACAAATATTTTAAACTAAATAAAATGTTCTTGCTACATGTTTAAAGTGAGTAAAGAACGTGGAAGAAGATTACTGAAAGAACCAGATTACTGAAAATCCTACTACCTAGGGACCCAGTGATTTTTTTATTATTATTATTCCCCCCCCCCTTTTTTTTTCCATCCTCCTCACCCCTTGCAAAGCTTGTCTGTTGTCAAGCCAGCTGTTCTGGTCTGAAATGGTGGTACTGCTATGCTGCGATAAGCCTTTTTGTAGAGGTACTGAAGTGTTTGTGTAAGTGCAGAACAAGTGAAGATAGAAGGTGAGCAATTGCACAGTAATTAGAAGGACAGCATGTAAATTTAAACGGGTAAATTAAGTGGACTAATTAGTAATCCTTGGAAGGATGAGAAGTCATTTTTAATAGAGCATGACAGCTGCAGGTGAGTATGTCCTGTTACTGAGACTGTATCTATATGAGGTCCTCTAGCAGTTTTGAAAATGTTCTCTAAGCTTTTGTTTTATGCTGGACATGCTGTAAGATGTATGGCTAACTGCAGTTGCAGGAGCAGCATCAAGCTCTGGTTGTTACTTTATGTTTCCTTAAAAACTTAGTGCCATAACTGTAATAGGGGAAAAAGCAGTGGTAGAGCAGCAGCTTCAGGATGGCTTCCAAGTTTCCTATTTGGGACTGGTCATAGGAGACATCTCAACCTCAGCAGCTCTGCAGCTGTGACTGCACAACCCATCTGCCTCTGTGCTCCCAGTTACCAGGCTACAGAACAAGAGTGAATAGTCACAATTTTTTTCCCAGATGTAATTTGTTTTAACTGACACATTTAAAGCAAAGCCCCACGAACTCCTCTGCCAACAGCATTCCACTGCAAACCTCAACTTGATATATACATGGGACTTGTTATACTATGGGTAACACAACTTGGGTGATTCTAATGAAAATAAAATTTAGGAGTTCTTCCTTCTTAGACTAATTGTCTGCCTGTTGCAAAAACCACAGCCATGCAGTAGGCAAAAAGCCTGTGGGTATCTGAGAAACACCCTGGTCTCTGGCCCCAGCCAGCTGCAGCTGTCTGAACTCCAAAATGGTAACGTCTTGGGAGTGTGTAGAGCTTGAGTTGACAACCTTGGTGAGAACCAACTGCTGCTTCCTTTGGCTCTTCAGGCAGAACAGCTTGCATGACTTGTGGCTGTGGATGTAGCTGATCAAAGCTAAGAAATAATTCTGCAGAGTCCAACCTTAAGTATATGGAAGGAAGAGACCTTAAATATATGGAAGAAGGTTTATTATCCGAGTATGGTGCTTTAGATACACATGACACTGTACAAGCAAATAAAAGTAGTCCTTACCCCAAGGAGCTTACATACAAGCAAACTGAGATAAAACCAGACAAAATGGGAGCATATCCATAGCTGTGGAAAGAACACAAATTATGCAGACAAAATTACTGCTATTTGGGCTTTGTATAATACATTTACTTCATTTTGAATATCCTGTTCATTTCTGCTATGATCATGAAGTACAGAAGCTGGCATACCTGACTTGTAAACACTGCAAGGCATTGTAGTCTGTGTTTCCTCACAGCTAATGTATCAATCAAATTACAAAATCAAAGACTTTTATGACCTTTACTCAAAACCAAGGCATGGGGGAAAACAGCATTTAGCTCTTCCAGATGAAAATGCTACGGCTGCAGCATGTAGCCACTGGCTGTTGGCATGCTTCCAGTTTTCCCAAGTGTGTCCCAAAAGCACGGAAGAACAAGATACTGCATGGATGTTTGATTTGGAAAAGGTGCAAATTCATCTTGCCAGCAGACTACATTGCCCTATTTATGTGGGTTTTTTATATATATGTGTGTGTGTATATATATATATATGTATAAAAATGTTCTTTGAGTAACAGGCAGACCTGCCAAAAGAAGCTACTGCTGTAACTGTAAGGAAAACAGTTTTAATGTCTCTTCTAACAGATTGGTTTGTTTTCTTTTTAATGCAATGAGTTATCTTAGCTCTCCATTTCTATTTTCAGCTGATAAGATTAAATGCAATTTACGTATTTTAATACATAAACAGCACAAAATAAGATTCTGTTCTTGCTGCACTTTCCTCCATTTATATATCCACAAAGTGTCATTTTTTTTTTTTAATCAACATTAATTTTATGGGATCTCCATTCCAACTATAGTCAAGGTTAGGCAAAGACATTCAGAACACTAGCTGGACCTTTTCCAGACCTTTTAATTTAAAGCATAATATTCCTCCCTCTGCAACTTGCTGCTACTTTTCCCTGTGTTTCTCTGTCCCCAGCTGATCATGATTCTCTACTAAAATGTATCTGAAGGAGGCCTCCATTGTTACATGCTGTCATTAATCCATGGATTTTGGAAGAGTACTGTCTTCAAGTCAGGCTTTTGGCAGGGTTTTCGTTTATCACAGGATTTTAATTGGATACACCAAAGACCTTCAGTCTTCTGACAGCCTAAAGACACAAGGAGTTTTGACAATATCCAAGGGATGTTGGGTTTTTCCTCAATTGAAAATGCATCTGTATCCCCAGTCAGCTTTTCCTGGAAAGACATTACTTGGCTACATAGGTAGTTGGTCAGTGTTTCTGTAGTCTCCAGCCTCTCAAACCTCATTCTTGCAATGCCTCTACAAAAGGAGGTCTAGAAAAACATGAGGGACAGGAATACAGACATAGATGGGTCAGTCTGGTCCATAGTAGCCCATTAGGAATGAGAGATTTTGGTGAACTGTGGCATTTGCCACTGAAATTCTTAACTAGTGACCTCTGAGGTTAGACTCCTAGAAAACCTGGCCTTTTAATTACTGAACTGCAAGCAGATGACTCACATTGTGCCTAAATTCAGGTTCTGCATTTAAATGACAGCATAAATGTATTTCATTAAGTTACAACAAAAGATCACTATCCATGCTGCTCTAGTCTTTTACCTCTCAGCTTTACTGCATTCAGGGAGTAGGTGCTGCAGCAGGCTCAGTGAGAGACAAGACAGCTATAATGTGACACTGAGCCAATGTGCTTTATCTTCAGATAAGTGCTAAAGCTCCTACTGGAAACAGAACACAGCATGCTTCATGTTTTGAGCACCATCTTAGATTATGTGCATAGGATCTCTCAAAGAGTCCATTAGTTACCCAAAAAACCCACATTTCTTTCTTAAACACTGTATGTGAATGGCTGAGTACCCCAAGTTCTCCCTTTATTCTTCCCAGTAAGTTCATTAGCCCCAAATGTAAATGTCCAGAATGCCCCAAGATTAGCAAAGTGTGACTCAGTCGTGGGAATTTGACTGCCTACCATAATGGAAGGGGGGAAGGAGGTTGGGGGACTAGATAGTAGAAGCATGAAAACCTGTCCTCCACCCCTGCTTCCAAACCCTTTAAAACAGTAGACCTGATAATCTACAGGTGCTCTGCATTTATATGTGAGTACAGTTCACTAAGTTTCTCAAACTTTGGTCCCCACTCTCTGATGTCATCATATACAATACCCTCATCCAGTCCAGAGGAGCTCAGGGTACTCAGACTGCCAGCAACGGAGCCTTCTCCTTCGGTGCAGAACACCTGCAGTGAGTCTTGGGGCACAGCCTGGGGATGATGGTCGGCATCTCTGACAACATCTGACAAGTACTGACCAAAGTCTGTGCTAGTAAAAGAGGTCTCTGTAGTCACTGATGTTTTGGTCTGCTCCGGCACGCCTGGGGATGCGTCGCTAAAGAAACTGTTCAGTTTTGTTGCTTTTTCTTTCTTCATGTGGAGGGAATAGGCTGGGCTGGTTTGAATAGACACCTGCAGTTCTGCGATGTTGTATGCATCCTGGGGTGAGAAACCATTCACAGGAAGTTAATATTCTTAGCCCCTAACATTTCCCATTTTAGTGGAAATAAAGAAGGAACAATGCCAAAGCAGTTTGGTCGGTGTGAACATGCAAAGGACTGGCTTGTTCAGCCAACTCTGCCTCCCACAGTGCACTTAAAGCCAAACTCACTAAGCAGAAGAGTATGCATGAGGAACAGCTGTGCAGCCTGCACTACTACAGTGAGGTTCACAATACAGTCTAATTGCTTATTATAAGCTAAATTTAAATGAGAGCAAAAGCCCCAGACTTAGTTCTGAAATTCAGAGCTGAATATGTTATCATCATTAAACACCGATACCAAGGCTGGCAACAAAGGTGAGAAAAGATATTCACAAGCAGCATTCTGCATTAGTACTTCAAACATCTACTGTTAAAATTTTCTTTCTGTTCTGTCAATCTGTGGAAGGTTAGTTGTGTTAACTGGAAAGGGCATGACTATACAAGCCAAATAACTACCTATTACCAAAAAAAGTAATTAAAAACAGTTCTCCTCCTTGTGCAGAAGCACTTACGGGTGTCCACGCTGCAGGTCTTGAAGTTCAACTTCTGTCAGTAAAGCTACCAACACTATACATGTTAACTGAATTAACTCATCAAAGTCTTTATGCCAGCTGAAAGCAAGGAAAGTGTTGTCCTACAGCATCCTTCACCTTCCCACAATCCAGAGGTTGTTTCTCTGGACTTACAGGCCAAAGAAGGCTGTTGACAGGCTGAGAGAGAATTCATTAGGGCAAAGAAGTAATTATTTGTATTGCTTATGCTATTCATCTGAGTAGCAGCCACCAATGACACAGCTTTCAAAGCAGCACTTTCCAGAAGATTACACTGATTGTCTCACATAACCATTTTCTAACAGATTAACCTAGGTGATCTTGGAGAGTTTGTCGATCCTTGCCTCTAGCTTCAGAGTTGGCTTTTAACAACACCTGGTGTTTTGATGTGTTAAACATACACTCAACAGTACACTAAGTTACTACAATTGTAATGGACTCATAATTCCTCTGAGGACAATTTTACTTATTTCAGGTGCAGAAACTCCTTGGTAAGACAGCTTCTTATCCACATAGTCCTACCCTGTGCTAATATTACACAAACAAAACTCTCTTGTCCCAGCATCCTCTAGATCCTGTTATTAAGGTAACATGAGAATACAAGTAAGGTATTGTGATTCTGGCTGGTTTTTTTTGGGGGGGGTTTAAATATAGACAAACAATTAGGTAAAAAGGATACTAGAAAGTTTTTAGCTGCAACCTCAGCAACTAAAATCTGAACAGTTTAGGAGCAATATACAGAACATGTAGAGGCTTCACTCCAGGCAGCATTGCCTCAAGACAGAGTAATAGCTTCAGATGAGGATCAAGTCACTAATTTGATTTCACTGCTTAAAATAAAGAGTACATTTTAAGAACTCCCTGAATGTAATCAAACATGTCATACAGTAAGTGTAGATTTTCTCAGTCTACAGACATTCTGTGTATAAAACTGCAAAGTATTGCAGAGGAAGTTAATCTCAGTAACAGCAGCAGGATTTATGCATAGAGCTATCTGTTATCACATGGATATGTCCCTGGAGTTACTATCTTCATACTAATTCATTATGAAATAAGGAATGCTCTACAAGTAAGAATATTTTCTCAGGTGGCTTTTAAAAATCTATTCTGTATTTTGTAACAAAATCCTTGAAGATACTTAAATTTTTGGGACCGATCACATTTGTTTTTAATCACTGGATTTTTCTGACCCATCACATTAGTGGCCTCCTGTTATTACCTCTGTAAAGTCACACCATCTTTGAATCTATGAAATGAACAGTTTCAAAGGTGGCAGAGAAGTTCCTTACCTTTTTTAAGCATAGCAAATGTCTGTGGATCAGCAAATGATCTATTTAAATTGCTCATCTACAACATCTGCAGGTTTCTTTCAAAGTTCTGGCTTAAACTGACAAGTAGGAATCCTTCAAACAGGTAGCAGAAACGTAACTATTATGAACTTCGTGTATAATCTAGTCTACTCTAAGTATAAACACAGTTGTGTTCAATAGTTTATTTCTCTCCTCAAAAATGCAGAAAGCTTCTTCTACAACCACTCTGTGCTACAGGGCTTAGGGGGAGCAAATGTAGAACCTTGCTTTTTTAACAACTCAGGTCTGAAAACTGCTCCTACAGTCTCCAGAAAGAGACTGTCCACAAGGAACAGTTCACGTCAGGCTCAGTCAAGCCCTCAGTGCTACAGCAGGAATTACCACTGAGAACCTCACTGGCTTCTCAGCCATGAAAGCAAACCCATCAGTTGTTAGTTTTTGAGTGCTAACCCCACTCTACAAGCACTTTTAAATGTGCATATAGGAACACTTGCTTTAAGACTAATTAAAAATTGATAGGCACTTATCTCTACTTAAGAAACATGCACCCACCCTTGTGTGTATAACCTTGCAAATAATTCACCTACCAAGAGCAGTAATGAATCAGCAAAATAAAGGTTAAGGTCCTTAGTTATAAAGGCAAAACATAAAATACATTTTCATTAGCATGGTGAGTCACCAGTCCCCTCTCAGTTGTAACAACACAGTGATCCTTACTTCGTCTTGTTCCCCACCACCTTCTTCATTGTAGTTGAGGATATTTTCTCTGATGTCCTCCAAATCCTCATGATGTGCAGATACCTGGTAAACTCCTCCACTCAGGCCTTTTTGAGTCTTCCAGCGAGCCCACAGGAATACAGCACTGAAGAGAGCTGTGCAAACACACAGGAGCAAAACAGAGCATCATTCAGAAACAAATAAAACCTTGTGTACAGCAGTGCTGCAGCACTGCTTTGCAGCCAGAGCTGTACGCCTCTAGTTTTGTGTTTCTCACCAAATGCTGAATGTAGTTACAAGTGAACAGAGACAGAAGGCCTTTAAAGAGCATTTTAAATTCCCTTTAAAAGACAACCTTGAAGTCGTCAGAGAAGTGAACAATCCAAGTGGTGCTAAGTAAAATGCACACAAAGGGGTAGGACTTCAGTAAGGATGTGTTGACAGTAGGAGATAAGAGTTACACAGAAATGAAGCATGAGATGGCATGAGACAGAAGAAGGAATTACTTTTATACATTCTACTAGGAAACAAAAATCAGGCCCATTTTACCTTAACATCCATGAATTGAAACATTTTGGTAAATGCTTAGGTGCATTTTACACACTGACAGTTGGAAAGCCTCAACACTGGATAAGTGGAATTATTATGTAAGCAGAAACTTGCACACCACTGGGTTAGCAACTCTACAGAAACTGACAGAAGCTCATAGCAAGTCCTCAAACCATACTGCATACCATGAACCACTACCAATTCTCTATCAGTGAATTAAAGAGACCAAAATCTCTTAGAAATCTACATGGCAGAGCACAGTACAGTGCAGCAGCATCTGGATGTCAGTGGGTCTTTAAGTAGTGCACACAGGTCCATGCCCTGCACTGTGCTGTGCAGCTACACCCTTGAAGCTGAACCAAGGTGTCTGAGATGTGCATCTACCTCTTCCTCCATGCCCCTCATTAACATTACATGCCACACAGACTTTCACACATGGTGACCTTTTGGCAATTTTTGTTTTCAACTGAGCTGATTTTGACATACTTAAGAAGTGTTTAAATGTTCTACATTACTCCTTTCACTGTGATCACCAGTAGAAAGCCAAAGCTTGTGGTGAATACAGCCCATGGTCCAAAGAGTGTAAAACCAGAAGTACCCCACCAAAGATAGGATCTCTTCCACATAGAGACCAACCCTGTTCTGTGCTCAGAATCTTACAGTCTTGAGCTACCATTAAAAGCATTCTATGAAGTTCCTTGTTTCTTTGAGCTAAGAATTAGACCTAAGGCTGCTGCAAGCTCCAAAGTATCGCTATGTCTTTAACTGAACAAAATGAGTTGAAGTTCTGTTGTGGCAGGGAGGGATGGGGAAGATTCACGTGACATGAAACCAAGGTGAAGCCACCACAGTATTGATTTACTTGCAAAATCGTTCCACATTTGAGCTTCAAGTATGTAATCAGAAAAGCAACTTCTCTAACATACTGGAAACGTATACATTTATAATTAAAACTGCATTAATCAATCACTATGTGCATGACCACCTTCTAGAGGCTGCCTAAGAGAAAGAGCATCTGAAATCTTGACAACAAGGAATTTTATTAACCATTCTCCTAGGAGCAGTTACAGTTGTGTGACAGTGCCATTGCTAACCACATCAACTACAATTTTCACAACATGCACCACTTGTTTTTTTGCTCACAACTCTGCCCTGAAAGATCAGCAGGATTATTAGCTACAGGAAGTTTTTGCAGTCAAGTAGAGGCAGCCATACAAAGTCGGCTCACAATGAAACTCCTCTGACACAGCCAAACCCCCTCCTTTAACACAATGGTCTGTTAACCTCAGCTAACTGGGATTCCATAAGCTGTAAGCACAGTCAGCTTCCCAGGTTATTTGCTGCTCATATTTGCACGGCAAACATTATTTAGCAGAGCTGGGGAAAATTATGATATTTCAGGTAGCTACACAGGTGGCTTCAAAACAGTCCACAATGCCCCTTTTTCCTCTTTGAGACCAAGTACCTAAGCCTGAAAATGACTGAGGAAGCCAAAAGCAGCTGTTAGGAGTTGTGGCACAACTGGTCAAATGCAAGAGGCTGCTCCTGCCTGACCAAGCATACTCCTATCAGACAGTGCATTCCTCCTAGACACAAAAATCTGTTCCATGCTCAGTAGTATTTTATGCAATGCTTATCTGTCAGCAATTTCCACTCTTGCTGTTCAATTGAATTTGCTTCCAATTATGCATCTGAACAGCTCCTTCGCGATGAAGTGAAGATGTGCAGGAAATAAAAATGCAAGGACTTCCCATAGTTCACAGATGATGACTCACTCAGCAACACATACTCACAGGGATGAAAAGTTACTGATGGCAAAGAAATGAGGGCAGAGTCAGGTCTCCATTAGGAAACTGAGTTTTTCAGCAGAAGGATGAGATGATAACTATTCAGGACAAGATGGATAAATGAGTTCACCAAAGGTAATACAAGATGTAGTTGCCATAACTACCTAACAGTGCCAAAAAGCAAATGCAGATGGCAAACATGGAACTAAAGCTCAGGCCAGTGTCCTTGTGAAAGATCGCCAGTGTGATTTCACAGTTACGTCCAGTATAGCCATCAGGGCAGTGACACTGGAACTTGGTTGGTGACTGCGAGACGCAGGTACCATAGTTACAGGGCCTTTTAGCACACGCAGTGTAGACACACTGTCTACCAGTGGCATTCTCCATGATCATGTGTCCTGGAGGGCAACTGAAAAGACAAAGGCAGAATGAAACCATCACACTCTAAGAAAAGTAAGCATGAAAGACAGCATTTCAGATTTTAAAACAATCTTTGATGACACACTATGTACAGCTCCTGAAGTAGCTATTAAAAGCAAACTGCTTAGAATAATTACAGGATTGCAGTCTTTCCTAAAGCAGCCGTACTACAATCAGCTCCACAACATTAAAACCTTATGTCTGGGGGCTTTCAGAACTCAGGTAGCTCCACTGGCTACTGCAAGATTACCCATGAAAAAGTAGCTGGATTAAGGTTTGCAGTTCTGTCTAGGCAGGACAAGCTATGCTGTGTTCTTTCCGTTTCCATCACAGTGAGTATCAAGGGAAAAAAAGAAGTGTCTAGAAAACTCCATTTGTGTGGACAGTGGCAATCAGTAGCACTTAAAGTGTACTTCTTCACAGCACAACTAACTTGAGCTAGTGTTGTCCTAACCTAAGCCCCAGTCACACATGAAAACTCTGAAGCTTTCTGATGTGGTGCTTCTGATTCAACCTGAGTGGCCTGTAAGGGAACAGAGGTCACGGGTTAAGACAGTGTAAGAAGTCAGACACTAACAAAAGAAAGCACATCTACACTGCACAGCACAAGATCCAGAGCCAGCCTAGCCATGCCAGCATTCCATCCCACTCCAGCTAACATCTCCTCCTTTGCCTGGTTTTCAAGGTTTACAAACGTTCTGGATTTGCCGCTGTTCTTTAGATGTTTTCCGGTAAGACAGTCAGCGGAAACCGCTACAGAATCAAAGGAGATGTGGTGATTTACATCAGCCAAGGGCAGGATCTAAAAGCCCACTGTTCTTTCAGTGACTTGATGCCTTCTGCAAGCTTCCAGCTTGGTGTTCCACTGCAGTTCAACCAATTTGATGAGATTGCCAGTGGCAGCCTTCAACTTGCACACTTAAGGAGCATCCACCCTTTCGTACCTGAATCTGGAGGGGTTTGTGCTTTTATTTCCACCAATTACCTGCATTCATGCATCATCCACAAGTCAATACAAATAAATTCCTGGTTACAAGGGTTATTCCTACAAGCCTCTGAAGAACAGCCTTCTTTGACACCTTGGGCACTCAGTACTGACACCAGCTCCTTCACATGAGTATCCAGGGGGATCATGTAGTTATTAAATCTGACATCCTTCATACATCCTGAGGCAAGGCAAAAAGAGACTGTTTTAAAAGCAATTCAGCAAGAATGATTTGAAGCAGCTGTAAGATTTGGCAGTTTATGTTTAACAAAGCACCTGGACTACCAAAGTTTAAATTTAGGACTGGATTTTTACCTCAACTTCCATGGTGTCATTCTCCATTTTCTGACTGATTTAAGTTTTCATTAAGATTTCCAATGTTTTCCACAAGAATCAAGTGCTGTGCAGACCTCTATCTCTGTCTGTGTGTTCAAGACACAGATGTGTTCTGCTGAACACATACCCTTTCACTAGGTTTTCGATAGAAAAGTCCAAATACTGTGGAAAATCTGTTACATTCTTCAATGTGTACCAGTATAAATTGTCTTCAATTTTAGTTATAGCTTACAGCTTAGCTTTATGAAGAGAAAACCACAAGTAACACTGAAACAGCCTTGGGTCACTGAGAGTTTTGTGCTGAAGATGTGTGGCATTAATTTCTGTGCACAAGATGCCTCAAGATAAAAGCATATGCCTCAATGAATTAAGTGCATTTTATAACTTCAAACTCTTGAAAGTTTCAGCTGCTTAATAGCAACAGTAATTGTACCAAAATATAGTCCCTAGTTCTCAGCATAAACTTTAGTCATTGGAATGCTTCTAATGAAACAACGGAACAGTAGTTTTTCTCAATGATTTGTGATACACTTCGGTTCTAAGTTGTTACTCTAATGCACATATGTTTTATGTTTTCTCCTTCCACTTGTGTGTTGATCACTGGAATACTTTTTACTGGTGAAAAATTGCACCTTGATCAAATAGACTTACTAGAATGTGGCTGAAGAGGTGAAAGGCATGGGAGAGAGAGGAGACAGACAGATACCAGGCACATCTAACCAAGTAATGATGTGTGTCTTCCTGGTCAATATAAAACATGTGCTGAGCACTTGTGCATTACTTGCTTACTTTTAGGTGAACTGAGGACAGGGTAAAAAGTTCTTACAGGATATCTTCACTCTACATTTCTCTGTGTTTCTTCTTCATAGAATCACAGAATGTTAGGGGCTGGAAGGGACCTCAAAAGATCATCTAGTCCAAACCCACCCTGCCTTTGTGTAACCATTCCATTTCCAAGCTGGAAGCCACTCAGTTCCTAAAAAATTAAATTGTTAGCTCTAATTCAATAAACTATTTCTAATTTTAGTTAATGTTTCAAGTGAGTGACTGTAAAATCCAGTAATATGTGTTTAGTTGGGAAGCACAGCTGCTGAATGGACTGGACAGAACCAGGCAATGAACCAGTTCTGTGTAAATAATGCAATAAGCCATCCACAGTCCACCTGGGAGATGCCTGTGGATCTCCAGTTACAAATGCTCTACATGCACTGTGAACAAGCCAACACTATTTGCACATAATCCTCTGCTGTACTTTTTTCCTTGTCAGAAGAGTTTATTTGTCCCTGTTGCAAAGTGCCACACAAGAAGCCTGTTTACTTTGGGCTCTACATAAACAAGAAAGCTTCTTGCACATATGCCCACGCAGTACCAATACACCATTTTCATGTGTCCATATCCTAAACACTGAGATGAGGAATTCCTTACCTTGAAAACTCTTGTTTTGATTGAATGGGTAGGTGTTTCCAAGGACCAAGCTGCTGGGGTCAATCACAATCTCTTTGTACGCTCCTGCTGCTTTCAGAATTTCTCTCCTCCCACCTCCTTCATAAAGGCGAAGAGTAAATTCATTTTCATTTCTCTCCAGTGTGATATGATGCCATTCACCATTATCAACACGGTAGGAGGGAAGGCTTACAGAGTAGTCTCCATCACCCAGATTGTATGAGACCATTAAGAATCCCTGAACAATCTTGGAAATAATTAACAAAGTAGTAAGAAAGAAAAAAAGTCACCACTTGACATTTTGAATTGATCTGTAACTTTCATGTTACTTGAACTAAGATTTGTATGCAATCATCAGTCCTAAGGCATTTCTTTTCATTTAGGGCAAGTTTACACTGCACATACAGCGTAATATGAAGATAGTTCGGGTGCTACCGGACTAGACAACCCAAATACTGTCAGCAGGGTACTCACAGCACTATGTGTTTCACTCAGAGTAGTTTTACCCTGCTTCTTTCAGACAAATGAATGGGGCTCTTGAAACGTTTGAGAATCTGGTGCATCGTTTCTACACCATAGCTCAAACCAGCTGATCTGAAGAGATGACAGTGGTCTGTATACAGTAACAGGTTATCATTTTGAGAGTCTGACACCATTAGAAGTGCTACAGGCATCATTCTTGGCAGGGTCTGCACTATGCAGAATTGGCTGCTTGTGACTGAAAGAATAGGATGCCAGAGTAGACACCCTACCAATCCTACTCTGTTTCAGTTCCATTTCCAACTCTTTATCTAACGTTTTTCTGGGCAAAGTACTCCCTGGCACGGATTTAACTTTATGCTATTACTGGCTGGAATGCCTTGCTCACCTGTAGGGTGATGTGTTCGTCCTTATTTCGAGACAACATGCTCGTGATGACACTGTCAGGCTGCCGTGTCCTAATCATAGCTTCAAACTGCGTCCTACGGGCAGGGACACTGATGGGAAGCTGATAGCGAATGTGACTTCCTGGCCCAAATGTGTATTCTTTGGAAACTAAAAAGACAGGATAAAGACCTTTAAACCATTTCATAGGGAAAGGAAAACATTTTCTCCATTATTTTTGTAGTAAGACTTGAAACCATAAAAAATATAACTGTAACGCACATCAGGGACCCATGAGACAAAACTTGTCTTTTGGGATGCATCCCTTTGTCCACTTCCACAACTTCTGCGGCTGCTCTTGTACTTATCTTCCTCTGTAAAGAGGTGATTTCCCTCCTAACTTGAGCCTGCTAATGCTTCTCCTTACAATACCCTTACCGCATGACAGCAGGCAAGCAGAAGCTCTGACCAAAACAAAACAAAGTAGACAAAGAATTATTAAGTACTACAATCAATTTTCACATCCTGCTATCTTACAGATAGCTTTTTGCTGCAAACTTTGACTCCACGAGGGCTAAAGAAAAGGTCTTATGACACCAAAACACAGATCCGTAAGTCTCTTCCCGACACTAACAGAGCAGTAATTTCCAGTTGTGCTAGTTTGAAGCTAGCTAGAATGTTTTGGTGAGAAGAACTAGATTACAGGCTGTGAGAAGAAAACAATGGTGATGTCTACTTCACTCATAGGCTTGCTGAGATGTATAAGAACAAGAATTCAAACACAGATAACAGAGTTGCTCTCTGTCTGGGCTTTGGGCTGCATTATTTTCTCTCTAACCTAACCTAACCTGCCATCTCTCTGATTAATCCACCTGCTTCCTAACCCCCCCAGCTGACCCTCCAATCTTCCTTGGGCACAAGGCAACGTATGGGGTAAGGTAGNTTCCTGTTGCGTAGTTCTAATTCTGCACAGTACAGTGGTACTTGCACACTCACATTTAAGTTTTAGGTTATCAGATATTTCTGAAACAGATGCAAATTCAAAAAATTGTGATGAAAACAAATAATTTTGTTATCAAATCTTTTGTCACACAGTCTCTGTTACACAGTTATGGCACAAACACTCTCAGGGTTAAAGAAATTATCTGATACCAAGAAAGTAATTTCTCAAAGATAGTAAGAAAATAAACTGTTAAAAACACAGACAACTACACTGAAATATGGCTTTACACAGAAACCACCTCAACACCCATTACCTGCAAACATTTTAAGCCCTCTGCATTGCAAACTTTAGCAGCCTATCAAATACATAACTGAAAAACAGACTTCACCTTTATCACATCGATAGCCATAGTAACCCGGCAAGCAGTGACAAGCAAACGAGCCCCAGTCTCCAAGGCACTTCCCATGAACACCACAGGAAGAAGACCCCATAGTTTCACAGCTCCCATCTGTAAGTGTGCAGCCAGGGAAGCTATTCAGGGACTCTGCAGGAGACTGAAGGTCATAAACCTTCAAGAGAAAATCACAGGACACTGAAATATTACTTAAGAAACACACTTCATTTTTGAACAGAAATGGTCGTACCACGTAACGGTCTGTTCTTCATGGCTAAGTTTGCCGTGCGGCATTCAGATTTCAACCTCTTTCATAAAGACTGCATTTTGCCTACCAGTAAACTCAACTGACTATGAAAGTAAAAGAATGCCTAATATTTTATAACGAGGTAGACAGCTGGCACAAATACACCATTACACAACTGCTATTCAGAAGTTGCCTGAATGGGCAAAGGAGCTCAGAAGACAGCTGCATGAAGCAGAAGATAAAACAGGCTCACAAGTACATCTGTTTGTAATGGAGAAATAACTTTTCAAGGAGGTTACTCTATTTTTGTAGTTTACACTGATATAGGGAGGCATCGAATAAACAGAAGTAAAAGTTCCAGGTAGAGTACAAATCTCCCAGAAATCCAATGAAGTTGAAAATGCTACACTTCTCTTACCTGAGTATCCAAGATTAAATTGCGCAAACAACCAGAAAAGTGTTTGTGTTGCAACTGTGGGTAGGAGTAGGGTAACGATTCTTTTACACCACCCAGCTGTAGGACATGGTTCACACTCAAATACCTTTAAAAATTACATGAATAATAGAAATAGATGTGAATGTAACTTCAGACATAAGCATTATGTAATAAGGCAGACAGAAAAACATCTACATTGCCTTTCCAAATAACAGGAGCTTTATAAAGTAACAAAAGAGTGCAACTATTTTATCTTTTTTCCTGTGAAACAGAGAGCAGAAGCCATCATTCCTCTGAAAGGTAATTGATTTTTCAGACATGACAGTGAAGTCTGTTGGGAGTTTAACCACAGGACTATTACGATTCAGGTATGCTTGTGTTCAAGACACCACATTCTGCTTCGAGTCCTTCTGTATGTGCTAATTCCTCCTATATTGTAGGAATACTACAAAAAAAACACTGTTTTGTGGATGATAAAGGCCAGAAACCTAAAAGTTGGGTCAATGTGGTCTACAAGGTACAACAAACACATAGAGGCTCTGCAATGCGTCTTAATCATCTCTTTGAGGCAAAGAATTCCACATATTTCTCACTGAGTTTCTTTCTTCTCTGAGTTATTAGTTCTGGGGTTTTGTTTTCATTTGTTCTTCTATTTTTCCCCTTTCTATCTGCTCCTTGCATGACCATGGGGGCTTCATGCATCTGCTGACAAGGCTTAACTCCAATATGAACCAACATACTTGCTGGAACTATCTGTTCTGCAGCTCAAGTATCTTTATTAGCACAAAGGTTTCCTTAAAATGTAACCTGAATATTCCTCACTGTAACTTAAGTTCCCATACAGATGAGATTATCTAAATCCTCTTTGTAGTGTTCTTTTATATACACTGAGACTTATCATGTCTCTCCTCAGTTTTCCCTTCTTTCAGTTAAGTGACCTCAATTCCTTTATTCTTGATAAGTCTTACTCTCAAGGCAAGCTGATTACAGCCTTCTCTAGACTATACCCAGTTGTACACATCTATCCTGCACCACGGTACACAAACTGGACCCAGAACTCTAGCTGAAGCCCAGCAGCATTAACCAGAGTAGAAGGATTATTTTTCCTGCCTCAGAGACATACAAATGTTGAGGTGTTACTGTGTAGTGCTGAGCTTTTTCAGCTTAATGTGGCATTTCTGAGTCCCTTTCTAACTACCACCTGTACCTCTTACTGATACTCAGCAGTTGTTGCCTTCTCTCTATTTGAGATTGGTTACTCTCTTTCCTGGTCCTGTTTTCAGTTTGCTGAGATCACATTTAATTCCAAGCCATGCCCTCCAACATACAGGTAATTTCTCCTAGCTCAGTGTCATCAGCAAGGGCAACAGGCATCAGCCCAAAGGGCTAAATTAGGCTGAATCCCAACCCCTGCTGAATGCAGCTGAACACATCCCTCTGCTTTGAACATGATGACTACTTTTTGAGTAAGATTTTCCACCTTTTCCAGTTTTAACCAAGGGCTGGCCCAACAGTACAAGCAATTTAAACCACCAAACTCAGGACCCCACTTTGTCTGTACAGGACAAGTAGGAAAGCTAGATTGTATGTCTCATCAGCACTTTGTACCAGTGCAGCAGGCTGTGAAAGCTGAGGTGTGAGCAGTGCTTCTGCCTGTCCTAGAAAAGGCAGTAACTTTGGATCAGACAGAGTCCCTGATGTGTCTTAAATTTGCCAAAAGTTGTCAGCAGAAGCCCTCAGACTTATACCAATCAGACAGTGAAACAGGTTGAGGATCCAGAGTTACTGCCATTAAAAGGTCAGCTGGCCTAGTTGAACAAGGTTCTCAAGAACAGGCTTACAGCAACTTGATAAAGTGAGAAATCCTGTGGACTAGGGATGGTACACAGTACCCAGGAAAGCTCTGGTACTGGCCAGAGAGCGTTCTGGGGCTGCTGTTTAGTATGGCAGCAATATTGGAGGAAGACTGTTTGTTTAGCATTTTAAGGTCCAGACTTGGCCCAGAAGGTCCCTGAGAAAAGCAAATGCTTATATGCTTCCAGTCACTAATGACTTAAGTTCACTTTGAGAGGTGAAACGTTCAAAGGCCCTACAATAAAATGTCTTAGAGTGAACCTCCTGCAATGTACCTTGCTTCTCGTGGGACAGAGCCAGAGACTTCACAATTTGTGCGATCTTCAGTGGACAGCCATCTGCCTACTCCTTCTATCTCTGAGACAACCGCTGCACCGCAGTGATCCAAAATGAATCGAACATCCTACACCAACACACACAATTACTGAGTTAAGAACTTCTGGGGCATTCAAGAAACAAGTCACATCAAGTTTACATCTTTCTATTTTTGCACACCGTCAAGCAAAAGGGTTGTGGGGTTCTCCTGCTCCGTTTCCCATTTTGCAATAACCAGTAAAGCCAAACTGCAAGTATTTAACAAAAGAGCACACTTAACTCTGCATTTAATTTACACTTCTGAGTAGTTTCACCGCTTCCATCAAAACTGCAACTGCCTTTACAAATACATAATTATCTGGGTTTTGTGCGTAGGTAATCAATTTCAGGGTCCAAATGTGTAGCCTGACTGTGGCAAATTACAATTAAGCCTTTATATAACTTCCACGTGTGCTGGAGAGTTTAAAATACATGAAAAAAAGACTCCTCTGATCCTGGAATACAGATTACAACATAGGTAGGTTTGAAACTGACAATGCTGTCTTCCTGAAATTTGTAATCAAACCTACAAGCACAGTTAGAATAATACTACATGTAATAACCCTCTCTGGCTTTCCTACCATTCTCTTTCTGCACAGGGAAATTCTGTTGAAAATATAAATATTCTGATGTGGAAAAAAATCAAATAACTGACCTGGCCTTTGGTCCTGACTTCCAGATGATGCCACTTCTTGTCCGCTACATTCAGCTGACTTGGAAACTGCAGCATCACAAAACCTGAGCCATGGCTCATCTTCAGCACAGGAATACCACTGGACAGTTCTAATACAACATGAACAAGAACTTATATTCAGCTAGGAGAATCTTTTCCTTTTGGATATGTTAGCAGCTAGTGACTGTACTGATTTACTGGTTAGCACTAGTCACATAAAATGGGGTTCACTACCTAAAACTAGAATTTACTACCCAGAATTAGAATTTCATAGGATAGATGCTATGATTTCTAGTATGCAACAAAGTTCATTCGATGCAACACTTATTTTTGTACTTCAGCTTGTTCCACTTCTCTGTCAAAACGCTGAAACTCAGTCCTGATAAGCAATCTGCACATTGTTACTGTACAACAATTAACACATGCAGGTTTCACTCTCTCCCATCTTCAACTCAAATTTATAAATAACAGCAAAACAAAGCAAAAAAAAAAAAGGTAACTTATTAACGATGTCCAACAACATTACCTTTCAATTCATTAGAAAAATGCCAATCACCCTCTGCATTGTTTATGAATTCACAAAAAATAAGCAGAAGCAACATCTTAAATAGGTGTCAACCTTAAGGAATGTGTTTTATTTAGGTATAAATTTTCCTACAGTGGTACACTGGAGCTGGATTCATCCATCAAGACAGTGTCTGTTTAAAAAAACCCAGTGTAAAAATGCCCCAAGACTGAAAGCAGTTTAAGTGGATTTCTTTTCTCACCAAACTCGATAAGAATGACATGCAACTAAGACTGCATTAATCATGTAATACCTATCTTCAAAGTACCTAAATTCCTTTATAGCATTAGAGCTTTCCTAGGGGGATTATTTCATATCTATATATATATATATATATATATATCAATCTGTCTAGTTTGCTCTCTCCTTGATTTCTACAGCTTTGAAATGGACCTAAAGCTATAGGTGCAGGCTATAAAAATAGACATCAAAGAAGGAAGAGCTATTAGTAAATGTTTCAAAATATTTTTAAACCAGAAAATAAATTATTTCATAAGACAGGAAGGCAGAATCCATACTCTAACTACTACACTGTTCATAGACAACCCAGTCTCAAAAGACATTTAATTTTTTCACACACTTTTGCAGGAATACCTATTGCAACGAAGTTTTCTGTCCTCCCAGGTTCTGGATTTGATAAAGGACCACTATATAGTAAAAGTCCATCTGGTACAACTGTAATAAACTCTAGAGAGAGTGAGCTTTCAAAACAAGGCCTGATGGGACGAAACCATGCATAACCATTTCCATGGAAACTGTGCTTAGTCTGCTGGCAGTCTGGTCCATGAAACAAAGTGGGACAAAGACATCTGAAAGAGCACCAACACATGAAGCAGTCATTATTTCCCAACGTACAGCTTTGTTTTTTTGCTTTACTAGCGCTTAAATCACATTTTAAAAATGGGAGTGAAACAATAAATACTTTAGCAGAGTCTCAGTGGTGCTGGATTAAAGTATTTTAAGAGTACACTGCCTATTTTCCACTATATAGCATTCCTGCTGCTATCACTGATACTTCTATTGTTACGCTTCCAGAAAAAGAAAAATAAAGCCCAAACCAGAACACACCTCCCATTTCTTCATTCTGAATTAGGAAGTCTCTAAAAACTACACTAGTTTTTCCCCAGAGTTCTCTTTTCTACTCACAAACTATTTCCATGACTTCTAGGACTATGGTGCCATTAGTGGGCCACCAGTAAAGACGCTGGTGTCATTGGGTTTACATTCCAGAGCACTCATGGGTTTTTTCTGTTTCTCCTTCAGGCAGAAGTACATTTATGATCTTTTTAGACTTGTATCCTTTAATCTCAACAATTTAAATACAGAAGATAAAAAAAGGGAACAGAATCTGCAGCAAAAGTTTTCTCACCTGTAACCATTCAAAGTGTCGATACACATCCCACCATTGAGACAAGGGCCTTGAGGGTAGGAGGCACAAGACTGATGAACTCGGTCCCTAGCTGCACAGGTGCAGACTGCATTGATGGTGGTTGTTATTGAGACAAATGACACACTTCCAGTGTCCATCACTGTTGGGATGTCACTCATGGCAAGGTAGTTTGTACAACCGCTGCTCTCACTACATTTTGCACTCCTACATTCATCTACATCAATCTGTGAAATGTTCAATTGCAAAGCTGACTGGATCTAAGAGAAAATACAGTTTAACATAATGAATGCTTTTACTTAGTCCTTAATTTCTGAACAATCTAAGCATCATAGACTTCGTGGGATGCTTTAATTTCCTGAGTATTATTGAGAAGCATCCCCAACTATACAGTTAAGTAAACCCATTTGACAAATACAGGAAAAATTAATAGGAGCAGTCTCTCCTAAAAACTGAATCGTTGACACAACTGACACTGAACATGTTAAATCTGCACTGGCCTACTGCTGTTCTTTCCAAGGGTCAAAGCCCTGAGAGCGGTGATAGTCCACCTTCAGAGCTGTGCTGTCTGCATCACACTTCTCTGCACCCTGAGAGCAACAGGCACGTTTCAGCTGCAGCCAGGAGAAACATCCTTCTCTGTTAGTTATACTCAGATGTCGTTTCTTACATTCTTTTGCACATAAGGATATGGACACAGGAAAATGCAGGGCTGAGCTGCATTCAGTAATAATGTCCACATACACTTGCCTGATGAGAATTAAGGTTCAGTCTACTGATCTGTGCCCCATACACTTGAATTTAACGTCAACTTGTCTGAAACAAAATGTGGTCAAGTCAGCACAGTGGATACTGTATTCTATGCTACATTAATAATTCCTATTCATTAATCATTCATCATTAATTGGGGTTGCAGCTGTAAGCCCAAATACTCACACGAAAATAACAGCCTCACTGTATACATAGGTCTTGTAAAGTAGTAACTGCAGTTTGCAGCTTCTAATCTGAACAGGCTGAGGAACTAGCAGAAAGCACAGAGCGAAGAAAGCTGTGCACAATAAGCCTGAGGGCAGTAACAGGGCTGTCATTATTTCAGACTTTTTGTGCTTCTGCCAGTAGCCTACACACTGAACTAAGTTATCATGAAGTTTGTTCCCTGGCATGACAGATTTCTCCCTTCTACCTGTTTGGGGATTCTGCACTATAAAGCTTCAGAATTTGATTTGTTACTTGCTGACATTAAAATGATGTGTATTTAGTGCCCAAACCCAAATACAAGAGACCTCACTACACTCACAGTGGGATATACCAAAGTATACAAATGTAAAACTTAAATCAGATTACAATATTAAATGCCTAATGAAAGAGAGTGTATGTTTTCAAGTTACAAAATGCACGACAAAGACCTTAAAAATAACTCTGAAAATATCAAAGCAAAACCATAAATACTAAAGTGCTTTTTTCTCCATTCTCATGCAGTCATCTCAATTCACCACTGTCAGAATGTTGACCTTCGTAATCAGCTGTCAGTATATCCTCAAGTATTATAACATGTATTGAAAAACATGCTCCCAAAGGCATAAAATATACTTTACAATGACATGATGCATCCTGTCAATGCAGTTTCATGTCTGCTGCCCACATCTATCACCATTAGTGGAGAGTTTATAATGCACATTCAGACAGATGTGTAACACCATTACAGAAAACCAGTGTACATAACCAACCTTGGCTGCTTTACACTATTAGGATGGATTATTTTTCAGCTAAATGAAAAAAAAGCTGTTGTAAAGCCATATCCCAAGGAGGTAATGCAAACACATTATTTATTTAGCAATCCTATGAATAATTCCAGTGCTAATTACTTATTTTCTACGTTTATAGTTAAACACATGTACAAAACCTACTGGAAAAATTCTTCAGCTATGATTTGTTTTCTGTAAACTGTTAGTGATTACTCACTAGAGCTATTCATTAAATATTAAAAGGTGATATATAATTAATACAAACATATTTTTTCATTAAAATATGTGAATCAATCCCCTTGTTACCATTTTGATGAATTCACCTGCCATCTATTATGGCACAGAATATTTTAAGACTATGCCATTTTCTATATTACTGTTGCAGTATTTCAATAAATAAGCAAAAGAAGCAATTTTCACAGATACTCTCTGTCTCTGCTGTTTCCTACTTGGTCACTCTGAAGAGTCTCAAAATCCACACAAGTATTTAAGAAACATTGTAAGATGTAGGCAGGGAGTTCCCAGAATCAGGCAAGCTCTTCCATAGTCACACAAATGGGAAGTGCTGCTTTCTCTCTGAACAAACCATCCCTAAGATGTACCAAGTATTTAACCCAAATATGCTCCCATAGACACAAATCACATGTAAGTTATTTGTGCTGTCTTGCCCAGGATGAGTCAGAAGCCAAGCAGCAGCTCCTTGCCTTTGTTCCAGGCTTTAGTGTCTGCTCAGCAGCATCTGCAGGACTTCAACAAAGCCAAAATCTGGAGGACCACAAAAAAAAAGTGGGGGCCAGACAGACGGTATCTGCGTGACTGAATTAGAGGGCATGCAGGATCTGGTGAGAGAGCAGGGGGCCAGACAGGCTGTATCTGGGTGACTGAATTAGAGGGCATGCAGGATCTGGTGAGAGAGCAGGGGGCCAGACAGGCTGTATCTGGGTGACTGAATTAGAGGGCATGCAGGATCTGGTGAGAGAACAGGACAGTTAGGGAACACCAGGATCGGGAAGAGAACACCTTCCATTCGAAAACTCTTGTTACAGTAAAAGCACTGGGAGGGAGTGTCACTTTGCATGTAAAGCTGTCCTTTAGTGATTTAAATACTATCACAGAATCGGTTGTCTCCATCTCAGTTATCTGTTGCAACTCTTCTAACCTGCATATTCCTTCCAGCAGAATTTTTTCTATGGAGTGTCCTACAGATTACACAACAAAACACTGGCAGGAAAACCCACGCAGCTGCACCATGGCAGGAATGCCAGCCCAGTCGGCTTTCTGTCACTGAAAAGTGGTTACATTTACTGAACCAGGAGCTAGTAAAACAATAGAGTGATAGTATGTATGGGACTAAGAAAAGGCAAGAAATTAATTAATTACTTGCTTGACAAGTGGTTTTGTCCCAGGTGAAGCAAAAAGCCTGGGGATCTAGCATGTAGATCTGCAGGCAAAATGTTCTTGCACTGAAGTTTGGATGTATGCCCCACAAACTCAGTGTCTGAATGATTAGACAGATAACCCTAGAGAACATACCTCATTCTTAAATGCTGCCATCTCAGCATGCAGTTTCTCTGGTCTGTAATATGCTGAGCCATCATGTACTGCAAATCTTACATCTGTCTGTTTTCCATCAATGTTCATCACACTGAAGACAACGATGTCACTGAGCTTAGCGGGTAACATTTTTGCCAGTAATTCCTTGAACTTGTCATGCCTTGTTTTGCCCTGTTCATCTATCCTTACGAACTCCTCTGCTGTGACATCTGAGTTTGGGATGCAATAGTAGATAAGCATTAAATACTGGTAGAACACAGGATAATTTCTCTATTTATTTCTTATTAATAATACAAAAACACACCAAAAATGCCCTAAACAGATCAAGCATTGATATAATGACACCTACATCACATAATCGTTCCGTTACAGAAGCAGCTGACAGGAATCCTCACCAGCAAATAAAACCAACCTGACAGACGCACAGAGGCTGAGTTTTGTATGGCTTCATTTTCCAGCTCTTTGACATGGATTTGTACTGTAGATATAACATCAGGACAAACTCCATCAGAAACTCTAATGTCCAAGTTGTATATTCCTTGAGGAGTGTTATCCACCATCATCAAAGAACCAGTCCTCCGATTTAATCTGAAAGACCTAAACATAAACCTTCAGTTAGGAAACCACAGTAACTGCAAATTGAGCTTTTATTCTATCTGTTAGTGTAATTCAGAAAGCCTTAAATGTTATTATGAAAGTTAGAGGATCAAAACTTATGGGGATTAACAACCTTTTAAAAGCACCAGAAACACCTTAATTCAGAAACTACAATCTGCAGAACGTACAAAAAGGTGTCTCTGCCACTGGCAAATCCCAGGACTTTGCCAGACTTGAATAAAAGCAGGGTGTAAATTGAACCGTGGCGTTCAATAGAGCCATAACAGCCTGGTCTAGGAGCTAACTAACACAAAGTGACAAAACCACACAAAGTTGTTTCAGTTCTACATCTGTTCGTCTGGAACAGCATAAGGTCTGCATGGAATCTCTGCTGGGATCTTCATTTGCCACCTCAAAGAGACCACAATCAGTCATGAGGGAAACATTCCATGACCACTATGATGGAATAGTAACCTCTTAATAGGAAAATAAGCCCAGGGGCTGCTGACAGACAAGTTTTTAATTCCGAACCACATAAAGCTCTTATTCACAGCAGACACAAACATTTACATTCCTTTTGAGTCCATCTTCTGTATACATACATACATACAATGTGCTACATGCCACATCACTTCATGAAAGGGACAAACAAGGTGTAAGGAGGAATTAAGAGTCCAATTCCATATTTCAATTAACAGAAAAAGCTTCACTAATCTGAGTCATGGTTTTCACATGCAATTGTAAATTCAGCCATCAAAGAAGATCAACAAACTCTCTTTCATTTTTGATTAAATTATTCTGTTCTGCCCTCTGAAATTTAGGGTTCACATTTCATCAACTCTAACATTTGAGAGTATTAGAAAGTATTAAAAAATCTGCCTGTTTTTAAATTGGATCTTACAGAATGCACATTTTAAAATAAATTAAAGATGACATCTGGCTAAAATTCAACATCATGGTGTGATCCTCCATTCTCTTGGAAAAAAATAGTTCTTGAATTTCTTTCTACCGAGCTACCCAAATAAAAAGAGCATTCAGAAGGTACATTCATTAATACACTCAATAACCCTGGCTTTATACACATCCTGAACACAGAAAAATACATGGCAAATAAAATAATTACAGGAGCATAAATATTACTCATTTTGACACAAACAGAATCCTCACTTGAGCAGTCTTCCTTCAGCGAAAAACGTTTTATTGTCCCAGTCATCTTGATCTGGTGCAAACACTTCCCCGAGCACTGTTGTTGACCATTTTCCTGTTGAGATCAATTATAATAGATCTGCATTTAATTTTTACTTTTCAGTGCACTTTATATTCTGCTGCATTTATTACTGCATTTATTATTTTCAGATCCCTGGTTAATTTGGTGATGGTTATGATCCAAGATTCTTTAAATAGTGTAGAGCCTGCCACAGGACTTCTTCCATTTCTGGAAATATGAGCACACTATGGATGTCACATGAAAGAAGAAAAGCTGCAAACAAGACAAAACAACCACAGAATGATAAATAAATACAACTCATATAAAAAGGAAGGAAGGAAGGAAGGAAGGAAGGAAGGAAGGAAGGAAGGAAGGAAGGAAGGAAGGAAGGAAGGAAGGAAGGAAGGAAGGAGGGAAGGAGGGAAGGAGGGAAGGAGGGAAGGAGGGAAGGAGGGAAGGAGGGAAGGAGGNAGGGAAGGAGGGAGGGAGGGAAGGAGGGAGGGAAAGAGGGAGGGAAGGAGGGAGGGAAAGAGGGAGGGAAGGAGGGAGGGAAGGAGGGAGGGAGGGAAGGAAGATAGATCAGTACTCTGTTATGTCAAACAGCACACAAGTGGAATCCAGCAAAGGAGCAACCTGCAGGCTGCAGCTGGGAGAAGAGAACATGACTGAGAAGAGGAAATGGGCAAGAAGCCACCAAGCTGTGACAGTTCTTTGCCCTTTTTTCAGGCCCTTGTGGGCTGTCACAGAAGTGGAATGTCCAAGCAGCTGCTTTAAAATAGCAAACACCAGGGAAGAAGACCTTTGAATTTCACGGCCAAGATCCAGTAACAGATGAGATCTTTAAGGTTCAAATCTGGAGCGAGTCCAGTCTAGAAATTTCATTCTCTCATTTCTACACTAGGATCAGGTCACATCTTTTTCTAATTAAGGTGTACTGATAGTCAGCAAAAATAGCTTAGTTAAGAAATATTTTCTACAGATTAATCTTCTCTAATAATTATCAGAAATTCTACCAGTGCAATGATAACTGAGATACAGTCAAGTCTATCTGGAACGAAATATCTGGCATAATAAACCATGTTTAACAAGGGCCACCAGGACTGGTCGAAGGTTAAGTTTTACAGATAATTTCAGGATAAACCACAGAAAACACAGAAATTTAAGACAAATTTTAGAAGATATGACTAAATTGTTCATCCTCTGCTAAACCACTCTGATGAGAAAGTCTAAAGCATTTGCTTAATGGATGCATTTGCTCTTCTCTCTCTCACTATGATAAGCCTCAAAGCACTGTAGCTGCTATCACAGAGCAGCTCTCCTGCCAAAATTTCTTGAACTAGGTACTGTGTACTGCTCAAGAACACATCCAGAAACTATCCAAAGACTACAAGTTAGAACACACTTCCTAGAGGGAGCAGTCATTTATTGCACCACAAAGATTATTATTTTCCTTAAAAAAAAAACAAAACAACAAAACCTTTCTCCTGGATCCTTTTTTTGACAACAGAAAACTTCCCTCCACAGATTTCCGTCCTGCTCAGCCACACAATGGCTGTTGTGGTGGAAGCAGCACTGGGCTACAATTTCTCGTTTATGAATTTCTGTTCATCTAAGCTGCTTCGCTTCTCCCATTCTCATCTCCAGACTTCATCACATCAGATCCTTTCATGTATGAACACCAAAGACTTTTCCTCTGTGTAGGTGGAAACTAGTGAACAGACAATAGATTTTATTGGATAGAAATATGCTTTTCCTGCAAGTGCAACACGTACCTGTTTGCAGCTAACATTTCTTCGGTAGATGATCTCTCACCCACTAGGGTCTGAGCTTTGCAAATACACTTTCCTCGTTCCACTTTATTTAGTACTTTAAAGAATTGAAGTTTAAAAATATGCAAACCATTTTAAAAATAAATTAAGAATCGTGAGAAAGAAATAAAGCAACACCCAGACAGCACTTACCTTTGTAACTGTTCACATAGACTTCCTTGTGGCCAGATTCATGGCAGTTGTCATTTGCATCACCGATTGTTATAGTTAGGGTGTTTGTAGAGCTCACAGCTGGAATCCCACTATCTGTTATAACTATTGGCAGATGAAACACTTTCTGCTTTTCTCTGTCAAAGGACCTCAAAGCAGTTACAGTTGCTGTGTTATTCCCGTTGTCAGTAAGAGCAAAATCCGAAGCATTCTGAAACTCTGGCGGCAATGCAAATGTAAAAGGAGGCCCATTCTCCTTCCCGTCTGGATCAAACGCGTGAAGCAATTTTGATGTATGGTTCATATGCACTATTTCAGGACTCAACATATTTTCCCAAACTACAGGCATGTACGGTGCCTCAAACCTTGGTCCATTGTCATTAACATCAAGCAAATTAATCAAAAGGGTAACACTTCCAGTGTGGGCAGGCGTTCCTTGATCTGAAGCTTGTACAACTAAACTGTATTTTTCAATGACTTCACGATCTAGTGTATTTGCCACAACCACGTGACCACGTTGGTCAACCACAAACTGTCTCATGGGATCAGAATCTGACTTTATAGAATACATAACGTTCCCGTTCAAACCGGAATCCTTGTCCGTAGCTCTCACCGTGGTTACTGTAGTACCTACAGGCACATTTTCAAAGAAAGGCCTTGTCTGAACAGTCTGAGAAGGGAATACTGGGCTGTGGTCATTGGAGTCTTCAACTTCGATCAGGCACACTGCAAGACTAGAAAAATCAAGATCTTCCACTGTAAGGGTAAGATTAAACTGCCTCTCGCGTGCATTCTCAAAATCCACTTCTTTTCTGAGTCGAATAGTGGCACATTGCCATTCTTTGTCTCTCTCAATACTAAACTTCTGATCTGGGTCTCCCCCGATGATACGGAACAGTAAGTCAGCATTTTCCCCAGTATCTGCATCCGTAGCACACACTTGCAAAACTTGGGAGTCGATGGCACTGTTTTCAGGAATTGTTGCCCGCCACATCTTTCGTGTGAATTTAGGTACGTGATCATTGACGTCTGCAATCCAGATAGTGGCAGTGCCAGTTCCTGTTAGCCCTCCCCCATCTCTTGCTTCAACGGTAAGAAAATAATTGTCAGTCCTTTCTCTGTCGAGCGTTCCCCCTGCTACGTGAATTGCACCAGTATTGGGATTGATATTAAACATGTCAGTACCAAACTCATTTTTTACATTCTCTGTTATCCTGTAAGTCAGGACAGCATTAAGACCTACATTTGGATCGTCACGATCAACTGCACCCATCTCCATGACCAGCGTTTCTGCAGGAGAATTTTCAAAGACACTCCCATTGCAGCCATCAGGCATACATGTAAACGTGGGTGCATTGTCATTTATGTCCCACACATTAATAATGACATCAGCAAATCCTGTAAGTCCTTCTCCACCTTCATCAGTAGCCAATACAACAAATCTCCACAATGCTCTCTCTTCCCGATCCAGCGTCTTGTGCGAGTAAATGCTGCCTGTTTCCTCATCTATTGTGAAACTATCACCTGCACCATGCCCATGCAGCGAGTATCTCAAATCTCCTTCATCCACATCACTATCAGGATCGTTTGCCATAACCTACAAAAGTTTTGAAAACAAAGACACAGAATTATAAAGTGATCACTGCATTACATCCTTCTTATATGCTGCCACAGTCTAAAGGAGTCCAAGAAAAAGTATATGACATGCCCATGATGGGGAGGTTGGAGTATATGATCCCTAAGGTCCCTTCCAACCTAAGCTATTCAATGATCCTGTGATTCTGACATGTGCTTGTCAGATGAATGGGAAACTGGAGGTGGCTGAGGGCCAATTAGACAAATACACTTTGCACTGAAATAACAATGTAGATATTCTAATAGTAAAATCAGATTTATTTTTTATTTGCAGAGGTAATTTAACTGTGCTGTTCTGATAGCTACTTTAAAATGTTAATGTTTTGCTTTTTAGGACCAAAAATCTTCCACCCTGCTTACCCTACTTATTATCTTTGTAATTATTTTTCCATAGAATTGAATTTCTCTTCACCTACTAACAACAACCACAACAAAAAAATCAATAAACCTACACTTCATCAATATATCTGTGCTATATTACCACTAACATAATGGTACCAGAGTAATCTGTGCTCCTTCACTGAAATATTATAATCTCTGAAACAGCATACTCTACCTGAAGAACAAAGACTGGTAATCCATCCAGTTCCTCAATTATACTTCCATAGTATTCACTGATAGAGAAAACTGGAGTCTCATCATTTTTATTCATAACATTGATGATGGCAACTGCATAATCTTCCCATTTCCCATCAGAGGCCAGCAAGTGAATCTCATACATTTTTCTTTCTTCAAAATCCAGCGGCTGGGCAATAAAAACGGCTCCTGTTTCTGGTTCAACATCAAGGACTCCTCCTGTGTTTCCAGCTGTGATCTGATACCGTAATTTAGCATTCATTCCTGTCAATTACCAGCAGTATCAGAAAGCACACAGTTCTTGAAGCATATCAGAACATGGGATGTTAAGGTGAAGTACAAATTATAAGATAACTGCTTTTGGTAGTACAGTTTCGTGGTCTTTTAAAACATGCAGCTATGTCAGTTCATGTATCAGAATGTCAAATTTGAATTATAAAATGTGTCTTTCCTATGAAGTATTAATTCAGCACGCACTTATCATCCCTCAAATTCACTGCAGGGTCAATACAACTGGCCAAGGCTATGTAGCAAATTCTTATTTGCTAACACCTAATGAGAAAGAATGAGTTATAAATACTTCACGCTGTAGAACCAGTCTGCACTCACCTATGCATAGACTTTGCCAACAAATAGGATAATTATCTACCAAACCAGAGACAGCGCTAACAGAACTTCTCAGATACAGTACTGATTTTTTACATCAAATAAAGACTTTTTTAACCTTTCTGCAAGCTCTACCTTCACATTACTAGTCTTTTCTTCTCTTCTTTTATAACTACACCTTTAATCTTTATTAGAAGGACAGAAATGAAGTGCCATATATCTATCACATTAGGTTCCCTGATCCGACACTATAAATATACAGGCAGCCTATGTAAGCTGGATTGGATGTGGCACTTGGTGCCATGGTCCAGCCTTGAGCTCTGTGGTAACAGGTTGGACTTGATGATCTGTGAGGTCTCTTCCAACCTTGGTGATACTGTGACACTGTGATACTGTAATAAACTAAAAGTTCCCTCAGTAGCTAAATCCTTCACTACAATTTAATTACATTTGTCTTAACCTCAAGTGGGTGAGGAATCAAACGCAACCAGGACACACTTGCACTTTGTAGACACGCTGAGAGAACAATCTTCTGGGACTTGTGCAACAAAGAGCCTGTTTCACCATACAGCAAATTAGCAGTGCACTGCAGCCAAAAGCAGGAAGTCAGTAGTGTTCCCTTTCTGCTTTAGGAGCACTTACGGTTAGGTGCTTATTTTTATATGACATAGCCGTATTCCTAAATGATTGGCAGACAAAGCAATATAGCTAAGACTCATCACATGCACTTAAGGAAGGCCAGTCTGAAAAATGAGACTGTGTACCAGTACTGTTTTGTTTTAATACAACTACACTGCCTATAGAGAAAACAAACTAATCTCACCAAAACCAAGTTTGATTCATTCCAGTTAAGCAGAACATTTCTACAGGTGCCCATTTGTAAGAGAATTACATAATCTATAATAATTCTTTATTATAGACATTCTTTATTCTTTATTATACTTATTAGCTGACAAAGAAATTATTCCCCATCTTTCTACATTAATGCACTGCCTCCCGAAATGAGAGTTTTGTTTGACCTATGCTTCACAGCTCCATTATGAATTTATGCTCATGCCCAATCAGTTTGCACTTAAAGAAGTTTTAAAATCTAGAGGGGGGAAAAAAAAAAAAAAAAAGATGACATTTTAATTTCTAACTCTTAAATATGTCTTGGTGCACTGAATTAACCTATTAATATTTTAGATGCAGCTATGGGGAATTCCAGTGCTTTACCTTCATCGTCATCATTAGCACTGACTGTAACGACAGTGGAGCCCACCTCCTGATCTTCATCCACATTTACTTCGTAGACACTCTGAGTGAAGACAGGCTTGTTATCATTCACGTCGCTGACAGAAACGCGCACGTACGCCGTGTCTAGAGAAACAAGAAAGTAAAATACTCAGCTGTGCCACTTCTGTCAGCTACAATTCCTTTAACTGTCTAGCTGCACATTAAATGAAGACGAATATGCAGACAATACAGAAACAAACCCTTAGGGTTGCGGACAATATATATAACAACATTACTCAAAAACACTTGGCTATCAAATGCATGTCACATTCAATTTGTCTGAACAGATAATATGTGAATAACTGATGCCTAATATGGCAATTGCACAGTTTTTGGTCGTAACTTTTTGTCTTGAGGACACAAAAGCCAAATTTTAAGTCTTTAAGCGCAGCCATAAATTGAGAATGGCATTTTTTTATCTTGAACTTTCCTACTTCATAATTACTTTTAACTGAATGGAGTAGCACATGCAGTGCTTTGAGACACACCTCCACTAACCAAAGGTCTGCATCTTAGAGATAACAAGTGTATCTTTGCTAGGTAGGAAGCATGCTCTCAACACTAAGTCCTAGTTTTCTTTTAATTTCAGACCAAAGCATTTTCCTGATCACTTCATAAAATAACTCTGACACAAGTGTTGCATAAACACTAAAAAACAAAACACAAAATCAAAAGATACCTTCTCACAAGTACTCTTGGTAAAGGGAAATGAACATTTAATCTTGCATTTCCAAGCTTCTGTTTTCAAAGATAAATCCAGGTTAAATTATGCTTGCAACAGATATTCTTACCAGAGTTTGGCTTCCCATGTTTTCCAGGTCGAGCTGATTCAGAGCCATCGACTGACTTGACTTCCAGAAGATAGGACCCCTTCTTCTCTCTGTCAAACACTGAGGCAGTGTATATTGAGCCTGTTTCTGAGTCCAAGCTAAAAGATGTGTAGTCTCTGCCACTATCATGTAACAGGGAGTAAGTTATCTAAAGGATTAAAAAGAAGTCATTAATCTTATACCTTGCTTTTGTTGCATAGTTCACAAATTAAAGGGAGGAAGAACCATCCTGTGTTTGAGAAAGTTGGGTAAAACTGCCATCTTGAGCAACCTAGTTTAAAAGTCAGCTGTATGAAGACTGCCAATCTGTAAAGTAAATAAATTCGTCTTGGTTCCCAAACTCAGCTGAATACCCCCATGTACTAACAGCCACAGGGGAGCTGATTTGAACTTGCTCAGTACCATGGACCATATTTTAGTCTCTGCATTTGTGGGCACTTGACTTCAGCTTGCTCTCTTGTTCTAAGAATGTAACTACTGCTACTTTTTAAAAGCAGTAACTAATACATCAGTTTTGCTGTTAACCTGACGTATGTTGTAAAGGTTCAGTTTTCAGTACCCTGCATAATTTACAACTCACAGAAGCTTTTAAGACACCTTTTCATCCATTAGTTTATCAAATCACACTTCAGGTTTATGTAGACCTTTCCAAACCAGGCCAAGTTTTTCACCTGAACTACAGGTTGTATTTCTTCAGTCACTGGTTTCAGTTGCATTTTTCACATAGTAAGGGAGAAAAACACGTAACTGACTGTTTCACCTCACATTTCCCTATTAGTCATCCCTTTTCTAGTTTGAAGACTTACAGCCTGTTTAACCACTGGAAGCTATTCCACACCTTTCATCACAGAAGACGTAGGTCCCCACCTACCCAATGCTTACCTCACCATTGTGACCAAGGTCAAGGTCAGTGGCAGATACTTGAACAACAAATGTCCCAACAGCAGCTCCCTCTGTTACTGAGGCTTCATAAATAGGTGAAGTGAAGAATGGAACATTGTCATTGACATCTAAAGTATCAAAAAGAGTACACAGAAGATAAAACTACTCAAGTTTAAAGGGAAAAAAAAAGGTACTATTCATATATTGTAACATCACTGAACAGCTTACACACCTGTTACGTTAATGTAGACCGTAGTGAATGATGCCAGAGGAACTGCAGCAACATTCTGTGCTCGAACCCTCAGCAGAAAATTCTTTGTTGTTTCATAATCCAGGGGCTCAGCTACAAGGATTGAAGCGGAACCGTCATGTCTGTTTGGAGTCAGGTAGAAACGAACTGGCATGTTGGTCTCTGGAACAAGTCCCTCTTCTAGGTTGTAAGTCACACGGGGATCACCAAGGGGAGAAGTTGCTTTGATCGTCTGCATGGTTCAGAAATTTTTCATAATCAACACTTTTTGAAGCACAGCATTTCTAAAAGCTTGTGTGTATTGATTTGCCTAGACCTGCACCACTCAAATGAAAACACTAGGACATGTATTTCCTGATACCAAATCTTAAGCCTACTCAACACATCTTCAGCTTGCACACAGCTGCAGCCAAAGGTCACCAGTCATTACACATTTGGTTATTCATTATTTTATCCCAGAAGTATAAATTTTGAAGTTACTTCATAAAGCTGGTCCAATTATCACTCTGAGCAATCAAACTGAACAACTCTAAGTACTTAAAGTCCAGTAATCACCTCAGCTAACATAAACCCAGTCAAAAATCTGGAATGTTTACAGGAAATTAAATACAGTTGCAACATTGCAAATGGTTGCAAATTAAAGCAAAAATGAAGATTACTGTTAGCATAACACTGATAGCAGATAATTGGACCTTTCAATACCCAAAACTGCTATAAAAGCTCACTACACCTAAGTAAATAAGCAACATTCAATTACTCAATGGCCTTTGAGCTATAGACAGATAGACAAGCCTGTCCCAACCTTACCAGAACTGATGCATCTCGTGTAGAATTCTCTGGAACAACAACTTCATAGCTTTCTCTTTCCCACTGTGGAGGCTGATTTTTTGCACTGGTTATAGTAACTGCAAGTTCTACTTTACTGCTCCTGTTACCTCCATCTGTAGCAATAATCTCTCGAATTACAGATGACCTCTGAGCAGAAAAGAAACTTCTTGTTACATAAAGTTTTAAGTCAGGCTTTCTTTTCCCCCAAAATAAATTAATAATTTTTTGGCTTTCCAAATAAATTAGTAAAGGCACACTTAAAAAAAACTGTGCAGAAGAAATGCTTCCACAAGTGCAGGATAATGAGCTCAGAAAACGAGCAGGTGCAGGGTTTATCAAAATTCTGCTATTTGCTTTACTCAATATTGTTGGAAGCTGTTGTGATTTGTCTCAATAAACCCTAGCAAACTTCAAAGTTTAAAACAAACCCAGAAGTACTCACTGAGCTCTTAAGCTTACCTACCAACACTTTTGTTATTAGGTCTGTAAGTCTCTTAAATTCAACAAGGAAAACCTATTTGTAAAGATAACTCTTTCACCAAAGTTCTGTATGTCAGTTACTCAAAAGTTAAATCTCTATTAGGTATTTAAAGATTGATATCTACAGCAATAAGTTTCAGCATAAATTACAACTCTGAAAAGATCAAACTGCTTAAGCAGGTATTTAGAGAAAGCTGACATTGGTAGATTTTGGATAACTTCCCAAGCTATCTTGTTCACAATGCCCTCCCCATAGCGAGGGATAGCTATGCTTACTCCACCATGACTGACATGTATCAAGTTAGGAATCAGTACCAGCAGTAAAACTGCACACATTTTCACGTTCAGATTTGTGTCTTAACTCATTGCTTGTTAACACAGCAAAGTTCTACACCAAGGGTCTTGCTTCCTTGCTTACAGGCTCAGCCTTCAAGTCCTTAGTACTAATATGTCAAAGGTAATGAAATGGAAAGTTCTCAGGGGCAGCGCTGTCAGTGGCTACTTTCCAGCTGAAAGCAGAGCCTGCTTATGTGTAAGTTACAATCAATGAACTCATCAGCTAAAGGCCTTAGACTCGAGTTTAAGTTAAATATGACATATTGATCCTTTAATATGAAGTGTAACACAAACTCAAGACCTCAGTCCCTCCTGAGACAGCCAGCTTAACAAGGAAATCAAGTGCCATACCTGAGATATGGGTTGGTTTACAAACACCCAGCCTGTAGTAGGATTAATTTGCAAATAATTGGGTTCTTCATTTGCTATTGAATATGTAATGGCAGCATTTGAGCTGTAGTCATCATCATGGGCTGCAACTCGAAGAAAACTGGTCCCAACTCTTGTATCCTCTCTTAGGAAATCTAATGTAAGGAATGGACATTTCAAACTGATCATTAATTCATTGAAGTACATCTTTCAAAGTACATGAAAGAAAGAACAAAAACTACTAAATTAGCAATGTTTAGGAGCTGTAACCTTATCTTCCTTGGAACAATGGCCATTACTCCAGACCTACAGATCACATCAGAACTTCACAGTATCAAGGTCCTAATTTGGAATTCTTATTTCTCATAAGGTATTACTTTTTGTTGTCCTGTAGTTTTGCTAAGGGACTAATTGTACTGTATGGATTTTAATCTAGTGCACAAAACCAAAAGAAAAGGACCACATGATCAGAAACTACTTCCTAGGATTTGCACAGAAAAACTAACTGAGAACTACCAGTCTTCATTTTTTAATGACTATTATACATGCCTCCAGGTGTTCATCCATGAACAGGAAGGTGAGTTTTATGAGTCAAGAAGGAAAAGTAAAATGACAAACAATGAAGAACTATAAAATTCAAATGGGAAAAAGAAGAAATATGACAAAAGTCTATTAATCAGAAAAGAAAGGATACAGTTATTGCACAGTGCTGCACACTCACATTCTTAGCTCTGTGTGGTACCACAGACACTGGGTGTACTCGAGTCAGCAAAGACACAGACATGACTACTGTTTCAAGGAATTTTCCCACAGAGACACTCAAGAAGGCCTGAGTCCAGACTGTACTTATTGCATTGCACATTAGACAGAATAGCAGTTCTGCAATTAGTTAAGGTAATGCATCTCTGGCTGCAATCACCTAGCTGGTCACATGAGCTACTGCCAGGAAAGACAAAACTCAAAAATCTTAGACATCAGGTAAGCTCAGTCAGGGCACCAAAACTCTATCCAATGACTCTCAATTACATTCATAGTGGGTGTTTTCAAATCTGGGATCATTGTCATTTTGGTCCAGGATGACAACATTTATCTGACATATTCCAATGAGCGGTTCCGCTGCCTGATCTGTTGCTGTCACAGTGATGGGATATTCCCTCTGCTTTTCTCGATCAAATACCTGAGCAGTTGTCAGAACTCCTGAAAACAAATTTAATATCAGGGGGTTAAAATACTATGTATTTGACAACATTCTACGGTTAGACGTTTATTTGTCTGTCAACACATTGAGAAACAGTGCAACAGCTTAAATATGCCTGTAGTGTGAACTTTGGGTTCAAGCATCCAATTGCAAGATTTAATGATTTCAGCAGCTTAAACTGTGCTACTCAGACAGATACAGACTTCATATACACTTAACTGCACCTGAGTTTTGAAATTAGAGATAAGTAACAAACTATCTTCAAGGGAATAAGTAAATATATATATATATATATGTATATAAATTAATAAAAACAAAGGTGTATTTCATGCCTTTTAATCTCCAGAAGTTCAGCCTGCATTTAGTTTCAGCCTTGCAAGATTTTGTCTCTTTGCTGTTTACAAGGCTCCTGTCACTTGGATAAATCATTTATATGCCATTAGCAATGCTGCAAGATAATGTGCACTTAAAATTTTGTGGCTTTTTTTTTTAATCTAATCAAAAAACCATAAAACCACCCAAAAAGTCACAAATAAGCTCCACATTTCAGGGAAAGCATCAGTTCTAGTTCAGTACCGGTCATGCATGAAAGTAAAACACTTCATGCAGTTAATATGGTTTATATTCTGTCTATCAAAAAAACAAAAACCTAAATGAAGAAGTATGCAATCTGACTGTATTTAATTTGTTTTCCAACCAGTGTAACAAAGTGGTCTCCAGTTATCAGCTGTGATATTCACTTTACCTGTGTCAGGATGAATGCTAAATGCTGGTAGGACACCACCTCTGTGCATCAAGCCATATTTCACCATACCATTGGCTCCTTCATCAGCGTCAGTGGCTTCGACCTGCAGTACAGCTGTCCCTGAAGGCTGATTTTCCAGAACAGAAGCATGTTCCTGATAATGCTGACACTAAGAAAAAGGATGGGGGGAAAGAATTAAGAACCTACCTTGCCATTTTATTTACAGATACAGTAGAGACAGAAAGAGAATAGATTTAGCTACATTTCCATTCAAATGCACTGATGTTAATGTTTCACTTGTAGCACAATTAATTTACAGGCTTACTTGCTATTTTGTGATTACAGAAACAACTTAGGAGACAAAGCCACTGAACATCTCCAACTAGTGAAAACATTTGGAGACAAAGTCACAGCTGCATATATTTCCAAATGTAAATATTTTTCTCTGTTAGCAGAAGTCTTATCAAAAAAAAAGGGCATAAGGGCATACAGTTCCCCAAACCACAGAAATGCTTTGGTCAAAAAGAGATTTCTACACAAAGTAACTTACCAAGGGCAGATTACTGAGAATTTCAAAGACTGACATAAAGTTGCTAATTTCTTGAAATATGGAACATTGCTTATTGACATTTTAACCATCAGTATCAAACTTGAATATTAGATAACAGATATTAAACAGAAATTATCATTATAAAAACCTATTCAAACATTTATTATTTACAAATTAAGGTAAAACACTTCCATTCTTCTCTCTTGCATCAGTTCCATACAGACAGTGATCACAAGTCTGTGTAATTCAGAGAGGTATTTTGGAATACTGTGCAACACAAGTCCAATGCATAGACAGCTATACCGAGTGATTCCTCCTCACTGAACCTCCAAAAGTTGTTCACTCAACTTCATCTTCTAAGATGCTAGAGATGAGATGTGATTCAGGGAAGAGACAGTGCTCACAGGAACTGTTCTGCCTCAAGAGGAGAACAAATCCTCTAAGTCTTACGAGAGGGATGGAAAAGATGGAGAAAGAAACACCAGAACTCAAAACGGAAACAAAAGTAGATCACTTCTTGAATAGTTCATCTGCTGCATCACTTGCAGTGACAACACAGTCTTAACCATTTGCTACAGAGCCTCATGTATTTACCTTCTGAAAGACAGGTTTATTATTGTTGACATCATCAATTTTCACAACAACCTGGGCAGTACTTGTAAGAGAATGGGGGCCTCCAGAGGCATTATCATCAGTAGCTGTGACATTAAGCACATATTCTGGTCCCTGCAGCTTTGGAAATGGACTTGAACGAAGTCTAACTAGCCCTGTAAAAACAACAGCAGGTTGTGGTTGGTTTTGGGTTTTTTACTATAATAATCAAGTACTATTATTCTGCTCACCAGCAAGCACAACGCCAAACCATTCTGGTTTACCTACTCATCAATAAACCACAAGGCTGCTAGAGTTTAATTTAGCTATGGTATTTTTACTGCAGTCTGATATTAAAACAAAATTAAGTCAGCATAACAGGTTTGTTTGTCTGCAGGTATGTCTGCAAAGCTAAGCAAGACAACAGCCACAATTCAGCTGACCTGCATATGTTAGCTTTCCACTCTCTGTTGCAGAAGAAGAAACCCAAACAAAATAAAAAGATCCAGAGAAACCTTCTGTTTTACCTGCACCTGCCCCATCAGTGAGTCTGGCTATGTTCCTGTACCGTTACTGCAATGAAGCATGTATCACCATGTATCACTACTTTTACAGCTAGTGATGCTAGCTCAGCTAAAACTAGGTGAAGTTTACCTCCGTGGAGCACAATCACAGCAGCATTTATCAGTACAGGCAAGTTCTCAGAAAACCTGCACTTTGCTACTCTCTCAACTCACTCAAATGATACATCCTGCTAGATGAGACATAAAGGTATTGTCAGAGAAAGATGTAGGGAAGATTTGCTACAAAAGCCAAAGAGACTACAGCTGTCTGAGACCACGCAGTAATTCTTTTGCTCCATCATCCATCAATCACCTCTGTGATTCATCAGGCACCTCAGAAATTGTATTGTTACAGATCAATGTCGCTCAATTAACTTAGAAATGTATTGTTTTAGCTGCAGCACTTATTTTTGACACCTCTCCACTTTACCTTGGCATTTCTGCATCAAGGAAGTACAGACTATTCCCATGACACTATTTCTGAAAGGAAACTGCTGCAAGCCTCTATATAAACCTTTACTGGCTTATTAAGCAGCAAAAGCACAAAAGTGTTTGGGAAAAAATGCTAATGGTTCTAAAATTAGGTTAATTGGTTAAAAAAAAAAACATAAAAGTACATATAAATTATTATATTAAAACTATGGAGCTAGTCCTAATATTCTTTAAGCATTACAATAAAGATTTTTCAGGAGCACCAGCTATACTTCCCCTGTGGCAATGAAGGCACTTTTAAAACCATTGCTCCTCTTCAGGTGCTAAAGTATCTTTAGAAATTTAACTCTTGGCAGCTACAGCTCTATTTTTAAGTCAGGAAGGATAAAAAAAGCTCTCAGTAAATTCAGGATCACACTTCAACACTCACAAGTTACCTGCAGATCATATTTTTGGGAACATTTCATAACCTATCATTAATATTGCAAAAACATGATTTGCATTGACATTAAAATTTCATGCTAAGTGTACTCTATGAAATAAAAAGAAGGAATAACTATAAGTGGCTCATTCCTTCCTATATATTCAACACTTAAAAATTCAGATTTTGATTGCAGTTCCAAACAGGTTAAACATAAAATACTTTAATTGAAGTTAATTAAGTTACTTCAGTCCTTTGACAGGCTTTCCATCTGGTTGCCTGTTTCTGTCTCAGAGCATTCACTTTTGTTTTTTCAAGCAATCAACAGCAACCAGCCCTAAAAGGCTGGTTTAAAGGGATCTGCCAGCCTACTCAGATGATAGAATGCAATAGAATAGAATAGACTCAACCAGGTCGAAAGAGACCTTCAAGACCATCCAGTCCAACCTACCACCCAGCCTTATCCAGTCAACTAGACCATAGCACTAAGTGCCTCATCCAGTCTTTTCTGGGGTCACCTCCAGGGACAGTGACTCCACCTCCCTGGGCAGCCCATTCCAATGCCAATCACTCTCTCTGTGAAGAACTTCCTCCTAACATCCAGCCTATACTTCCCCTAGCACAACTTGAGGCTGTGTCCCCTCGTTCTGTTGTTGGTTGTCTGGGAGAAGAGATCAACCCCCACCTGGCTATAGCCTCCCTTCAGGTAGTTGTAGACAGCAATGAGGTCACCCCTGAGCCTGTGTCAGGGCATATTTTTGGGTTTAAATACTATTCAAGTTCCTGTTTGACAATTTGGAATGTGACACTATCATCAGTAATAAGCTTCTCTATTAACTTACCTGTTATTTACAATCATGCTCTCTATTAAGTCGCTTATTGAAAGTAACCAGCGAACAAGTCAGATCAACCATACAGCTTTTAGGAAAATGGTACCAATTTTGAAGCATTATGAATGTCTAGAGCAACTGCATCTTTTTCCTGCACTTTTTAGAAATCAGGTTATTATTAGCTTATAAAATAGCATATGCTACCCAGCTTCTGTAACTGCTACCTAAGGAAGACCAAATTGAAGCTGCATCACATAAGAATCAACACTATGACAGCAGCAGCAAAAAGCAAATATACTATTACCTTTCTTAGGATCAATAACAAAGTTTCCTTTTTCATTTCCAGACAGAATATCGTATGTCACACTATCTCCATCGGGGTCAACAGCATTAAGTGTAGCAATCAGCGTATTTGGGCCTGCGTCTTCAGAAACAAAACTTCTGTATCTGTTCATAGAAATTATGGCAGCACATTTATGAATTTGGACAGGAAATAACACATACAAAACTACGCTTTACAACACCCACTGGCTGCCTGCACAGAGATTTGTAATTTATTAATACAGTTACACCAATGAGATGCTTCTTTGTAAAGCAATGAAATGTTAGTGACGATCTACCCTACCACCCATATCTTTCTGTTGTCACCTCCAATAATTTTCCATCACAAGCTTTAAGCAGCATTGAAGCTTTTCTGTGCAACAAGACTTTCGTTACTTGGGCAATTCACTCTTTTCTTCTTTAATTTAAAAAAACAAGTTGCCTGACTGACAGAATCAAAGCCAAGGTTTGCTAAATTGACAGCACTGCTTGTTACAGCATACTTTCTGACACAAGCTCTAGAAACGTTTTTGGTGTAGTCTTTGCATCAGCACGACTAAGATGAGAATGAGATCTGTAGGACATGTATATAATGTCAGTTTTACAACATCAAGTCCATATCACTGACACTGTAAGCTCTTAAGAGGTATAATCAGCCTAAACTTAACACTCTCTGGAGTAGAACAGGCCTCTGCTTTAGCTAAATCCCAAGTATTTATTCCTTTCATCTGAATGGATTTAACATAGTCCAAACTATGCATACTACAGACCTGTCCATAGAAGATATCCAAAACTCAGCCATAAGAATCAACTACAGTTGGCTGTATCCAACAAGACAGAATTCATATGTATTACTGGGTCCAGAGTGTTTATGGACCCATTCACTATATGCTGAGAACAGGCAAAAAAAAAAAAATCTATGAAAAAGGAAATGGATGCACTGAAAACCTCGCCCAAGCTTTTTTTCTTTATTTCTAGATATGTTTGTTTTCAGCAAACCTTCCCAGAAACTGCTTTTCTTCTTCCCCCAATTTAACATGCAATGAAGTAAGAGAAGTAAATTGTACTGGTTTAGCTCAGTCACAACCCTTGGGACACTGTTAACTCTGCATCTGGAAAGCAAATGAAGAGCAATTCATGAAATATAGGGACAGAAGAGGTCTCTTAAAAGAAGAGAAAGTAAAAACTGACAAAATGAAACAGAGTGGTAGCCCTAAGCATTTCATAACTGAGATAAAGAATAGCTGTGATGAAAGAAATCTCGTGACAAGGAATGGTAGATTTATACTGGACTGTAAATCTACTCAAACAAGAAGCTAGAAGGACATCGTCATCTTGATTTGTATTAGCCTGCCACAGAGTACAACCTTAATTGCAAACTAGACTCACGGCAGGACCCGACGTACAAGTGTTCACAATGAATCTCTTTCATAGAAAACTACAAGTTCTGGCTGAAATGCACTTTTGACTTGGAAGATACTTTTCAAAATGAGAAAGATGAAGTAAAATCAAAGCCTGGTTACCCTGGTTGAACAAAAACTTGAGACAACTTGAATTCCAGCAGCTGAATTCAAGTCCAGTGCCAACCTACCCATATGCAGAACAGAAGTTTCCCTGCTATTGCATAGGGAACAGGAAAGCTGCTTGTGAATGTCGGTAATTTAAAATAATGTTAACTTTAATCATATTCTTCAGTATGCCTTAAATATTACAGCTGGCAAGGTGCTGGGATTTTTTTATACTATGTTTTCTTTTCAGTTTCCAATTTGTTAGAGATGTTTACAGATTCTTTAACAGTGTCATTCATTTCTGGTTAAGAAGTTAGGAATGGATACAGGTAAATATTCAATGACCTTGCATATTAAAACAAATATGTGCATGGAAAAAAAAGCATCATATGAAGACTGAGAAACTTAATTTGGTTTAGTATTTGAAAATGCATAGAGATCCAGTAAGAATTCACAAGAGATCAACTTTTCCAAGCCGTATCTCCTAAGCAGTGTTTAGAAAAGCAGGCACAAGATTTTGAAGCCAGAGGTTACCTTTACATAAAATAAGGTCTGTCAGAAAGCTTTGATGTTTTGTTCAGCTAAACCACAAGCTCAGCATCACTGAAATCTCTGCCTGGGTTTTGTTTTGAGCAACTTCTACGTTCAAGAGAGAAGACTGGTTCAGAGGCTAACTGTGATTCCATTACTAAGCCTTGAATGCAAATCCAAGTTTACACTACTTTTGACACTGCTTCAGATGGTTTTGAGCCCCAGATATGAAATTAAAATGTTTACTGATTCTTTAGAGAAAAAAAAACTTACAAATAGAGAGAGGGAGAGGAAAAGCTGAGTTTGCAGGGCATAGGTCTAAGTGAAATTAAATGACCTCCACTTATTGACATTTGTGTTGTGTTTTTTACAATTCAGTGGGCATTCAGGATTCTGTCATTTAAGCATTTTTCTTGAACAATTATAAACCAAGGATGCAGAAAGTTGATTCTGTTTAAATTACCTAACTAAAAGGTGAAATTCCACCATGCAATCTGGATCAGGGCTGAAGACAACACTGAGGTGCCTGCTTTTTTCTGCCTGACTTTTGGTGGTAGATAGGTCCTGCTGAAATGTGTAATTTGAAATGACTGCACCACTGCTTTCAGTACATATTGGAAAATAACTAAATGCAAGATCTGTCAGGAGAGATCTTGGTAAGCAGATACACAAGTGCTACTAGGAGTGTCTATGTAGAGATTGGACAGGGACAATGGTTTTAAATTAGAAACAAATAGATTTAGGTTGGATGTTAGGAGGAAGTTCTTTAACATGAAGGTAGGAAGACTGGAACAGGTTGCCCAGAGAAGTAACTGAGGCTCCATTATTGGAGATATTGAAGGTCAAGCTGAATGGGGCTCTGGACAACCTGATCTAGTGGAGGATGTCCCTGCTGACTGCAAGGGGGTTGGACTAGCCTTTGGAGGCTCCTTCTGACTCAAATCATTCTATGATTATACATATTACCTCTCTAGGTAGTTACACAGGTCCTACTATTGAAAGTAGGTCTAAACCTTAAAGTTAAGAACCAAATTTGTTTGATGGTTTTTTTTTCCCCCAAAACTGATAGCAAAAGAGAATCTCAAAGCAAATGACTGTTCCACATTTGCCAGTCCAGTTCTCAAATTTGACTGAATCTAAGCCAGTTACCTTGCTGTACTGATAAGCCTTCCAACCAAAACGTAAAAGACAAAGATAAGAGAGTTTTAAGAATATGTATTTACATTCTCTGAGAAAACTCAGGTGCTTCATCATTCACATTTGAAATGTGGATCCTAACAGTTGCTGTCCCAGTCTTTGGCTCTTCCCCTTTATCCACAGCCAGCACCACAAACTCATACAGATGGTTTGGTCGCTCATAGTCCAGACGTGTTGCTGGAAAAATAGTACCAAGAGAACTGATACTGAAGTCTTGACTCAAAGTATAATACAGCAACTCAGCGTTCTCCTTTGAATCACAGTCAGTGGCTGTCACTATTAGAAGAGAAAAAAAAGACACTGTATAGATCAAAGTCTGTGAATTGGAATGTTAAATACTTCAACAAGAGAATTAGTGTGTAGTATAAAACTGTAATAGCATTTGCTTTTGGCATGTGGTGCTTGAAATGATTTATAAAACCCTGCTATCCATTGTGCTTTTTATTAAACTAACCCTTACCTCAATGCAAGTTGTTTAAAAAAAGAAAAGAAAGAAAAATTTAAGTCCATGATTGAATTCAGCCACTAGGGCTTGCCTTTGTCTGCTGGATTCAAAGAACCCCGTTCTATTAAGAACACGTTCCCACACTGAGATGTGTATTCTCATACCTGACCTATGCTGCTGACTTCAGATCAAGTAGGCAGATCACACCCTCTGTGATTAAAGAGGAAACAGCTACACATTCAAATGATCGATATCAACAACGCAACTGATTCAAGTTATGTGGTTGTCAGATCTTACCCATAACCTACAACCCCCATAATAAAAATGTAGTTACCAGGACAGTAACTGAGAGACAACCATTGCTACAGGATAAATCACTAAGTAGAACAGTAAGAGGTTATAAAATCCTATTTACCAGGGAACAGAAAATTTCCCGTAGTTTATTTTCCTTTTTCCCCCTCAAGATTTAAAAAAGTTCATGTAATGGTTAGAGACTAATAAAAGGCTCTGTCAACTGCTTAGTTGACATAAATTTGTCTTATTGCCAGGGCCTACTGATTTCTTCAAAAACATTTTCAAGATTTTTGCAACTTGGAAAATAAAAAAAAATACATAATTTACAGACTACTAGAATTTAAATCTGAAATTATTAGTTACACTGGGAAGAAGCAAAGTCACTTTCTCAATCATCAAAAAAAACCCTCACATGAAACAGTCAAACCCTGTAAGAGGCTTTTAACACAAGACAGCAGTATTCCCTACAGCAAGCCCACATAATACTTTTAAAGAGAGGCAGAGAGGGTGAGCTGATGTCTGCACTATTTCTGATCCAACATCACTCTTTTCCTTCAAATAAAGAAACATTGCAAGGTTGCTACTATAAGCCTGCTGCTACAATACCAACCACAACCAAAGCCCTGTTACTTCAAAATCCTACAAAGACAAAGAATTCTTTCCTTTGTCTCCTGTCCCCCAAAATCATTTTGGCTGTGCCAGCAGTAAATAGTTATGACCCAATTCTACAAGGTGCCATTTGTCTTCAGACAGTTGCAACTACCAATGCTGGGCCAGGTAATTTTGCCTTCTAAACTGAATTCTAATTGTGAGAAGAAAAATACTCACCCTGAACGTAACAAATCAGGTTAGAAGTACTAACCTTGTAGAAGTGCAGTTGTCATTGTAACTGTTTCAGGAACATCAGCTTTGCTGTAAATCATTTGATGAAATTCAGGGGCACAATCATTCACATCTGTGATTACAACCAAAACCTTAATGGAGAAGAGGGGCATGTTAAACAGCAAAGTTAATCAAGGTAATGACTTCATCCTTGAGGTCTCCAGAAACTGTATCACATGGGCTAAGCCAGTTTTCTTAGATTGCTCTTTTCCTATTGAAAGCCATTGAAATATTAGATTCCAGAATACAGCAGGGTAGATTCAGATCAGACATAATGAATAAATTCTTTACTGTGAGGGTGGTGAGACGCTGGAATGGATTTAAGACCAGGCTGGATGAGGCTTTGAGCAACCTGGTCTTGTAGGAGGTGTCCCTGCCCATGGCAGGGGGGTTGGAACTAGATAAACTTTAAGATCCCGTCCATCTCAAGCCATTCTATGATTCTATGACACTAGGAATTGCAAGTCCCAGTCCCTTGCAGAAACATTTTCCACCCATCATCTCATAATCTTCAAGTCATATGCTAGCATTCTTAATCTTGTAGTACATAAAAAGGCCAACAGAAATCATGGGTTCTGGTGTGCTACAGCCACTATTTGTTACACTGACAAATTGTTCATTTGCTTCACCATCCCTGTGACCTCACACTTGGTCCTAATAATTCTACCTCCTGTTCCCACTACATCTTACTTCCTGCAGCAGGAATAAGCATGCATTTCCTAGCTCAGTGAATCCTTGAATCCAAATAACTACACACCATGAACCATTGTCTTTCAATGTCTGTGAGGTTTTATTACTTTCTCTTTTTACAAGTTTGCTTCGTGTTCTTGATGTGAAACAAATCATTTCCTGTTCTGCCTTTAAAACAAGCAGTTTAAAACAAAACTGGAGCAATCTCAAAAACACATCATTCTTTATGAAGGTTTAGTGTAAAACAAAACCTGGCTTGGCCAAATCCATTTCCATATCTGCCCAGATATGGGCTAAGACCTATGATGGGATGGCATGTTGATCCCTCACAGAAGTAGCCTTTTTAGAATCTGCAAGGCTGAACTCTAAGAGTACCTAAACCTGCCCTCAAATAGTCAGAAGACCTTAAACAGACAGTAGAACAGACAAGATGAGATGGGGAAATGATAGCCCCTGGTGAATCTGTACAGGAATCTGGAAAGGCTGAGAGAAAATGGAAATACACAGAGACTGCCAGAACTGAACACTTACTTCAGCTGTACTGCTGAACCGTTCCTCATTTTCCTCTGCTCTGACCAGAAGTAGATACTGGTGCTGGTCACTCTCATAATCCACACTCCGAGTTAAACTGATATCTCCTGTTCCATGATCAATGCTGAACAGCCCACTAGGATTAGTCAGTAAACTGTAGCTCAGGGATTTCTTTTGATATGATAGGGCAGTGACTGTAAGAAAGCTGCATTTTAATTAAAAAAAAAATATTCTTGAGCACATAATAAAACATACTGAAAAACATGACACAAATGATAACAGACAAAAAATGATGATGCAGTCCTGTAGGTCTGATCAGGGCCATACCCACTGAAGCCAGTGATAGCAAACATTTTGTTATACAGTAGTTCTATCACCTTGAGGTTAAACAGATAAGGATACAATTCTTGGAAGGAAAACAAAGTAAGGATTAAAAACACAGGAAGAGAGGATTTCATTTTTGCTGGAGATGTATTTGCCTGTTTCAACTTTCCTATATTGTAGTGATGGTTTTCAGGCAGGAAACTAAAACCGAGGCACAACAGATTAATTTTCACCGCAGCATGGTAAGTTTGCTGCTGCAGTCATCTCACCCTAAATTTCCAACAGATAACTGCAAAAGGATAAAATGCAGTCACTAACATGCCAGTTATACAGAGCATGTGGGTTTAGCTCTGACATTATCTTTTTTTCCACAGAAGTCCAATGTGTTTAAGGTCTCTGAGTGGGAAAACACTTGCAACACAAAGTAAAAGATGGCATTAAAAAGTAAATATTTTTAAAGGGTTTAAAACACTACCAATTCCTCTAGTGCTTGGTGCCTCAGCATGCAGGTTTCTTAGGAAAAAGAATTCTGTCTCCCAAGAGAATCAAACCACATACAACCCAGTGACAACTGCAATCAAAAAGACAGAATTCCATTTGTGCAAATAGCTTTTCCCCATTGTATTTCCACACTGCTGTCTTCTCACTTCCCTCAGGTGCACTACTGAAACAATGGAAAAGGTTGCTGTAGGTCACTACCTCTCTTCAGAGTTTTCCCCATATTTTCCTATGATGTGGTCTCACTCAAGTTTCAGCCAGTGCCCAAGCGTGTTCCTGCCAACAGGAATTACTCTGTCCTCCTCCTAACTCCCTACCTCGGCTGCCACCTCTCCTCTCCTGTCAGCACTAAAAATCAGAAGGTCATGCTGTGAACACATTTAACTACCCAACTGAAAACTTTTCTACTTTTTTTCAGCTTTGTCTTTCATTCTATCAGCCTGCCCATGCAGCTAGATTATTAGCACAAGTGGCAGACCAAAGGAAGGGGAAAAATTGGTAACATTCCCCTGTCTACTAGCAGTGTTAAATGAGCCTACAACTGTGCCATCCTGAACGCAGAAATCCAGTGCAAGCCAACAGCTCTGTTTTCCTGCAGTTGGTCCAACTTAAATATCAGAACTTTAGAATTCTATGTGGATTTTCATGATTATTTCTGGTCAACAAACAAAAAGAAACCACTTTCACTGCATGCACTGCATTATAACAACCATATGAAATACACATAATTTAAGTATTTTTAATCCTAAACATTATCAAACCCAAGATAGCAGCTACCTCTTCAGTAGTGTAGCACTTACCAGCTCTGGCATTGCTTTTATGCCTGTGGTATTTAAGTTTATTGCAGTTTTTAATAGTAAATAAGGTTGTTAACGGTTGGTATTATTCTTTTGCATTCTACTTAAACACTGTAAAACTCAACGTGGCCATACAACACAGACATTTACTGAACAAAAATATTCTCAGTTCAACTGGAAACAACTGCCTTAAGAACAAAACAGTTTGGGAAAGATGGAACTGAATGTTTAAACTAAGAATGGAAAATAGCATGGCAAGTTTCACGGCATCTTCATTTTTGCTTAGTTTATCACGAAGATGAATACAGCAAAGGCAGTCTTCTGTTTTTCCAGTTTTCACCTGATGAGGAATGCACTTCTCCAGACTGACTGACACACAAAATTATTATATTCTTTCCCATCAGGATATCTTTCCTCAGGATGTAACAGTTCTAACTTATATTCTGAATTCTGTTTGAAAATTAAGATACAATCAGCAGCTACTAACACCTCCCACATCACTTTAAAATACAATAAACCATAATTATTCAATATTGCTTTTCTGTATAAAAGGGTAACTTAAAAAGTGCATCCATTAAACCGTATCTTAATTCCTTCCAGTAAGGTACCTAAACTGCTACTCACAGTATCTGTTTGAGAGTCACAAACAATACTGAGGCTTTGGGGAGAACAAACAGAAGTTAAACGTGGAACACAGCCTCATTGCATTATTGTTCACTGTTACTTACGATTCTCCCTGTGGCATACTTTCAGGAACATAAGCCAAGTATGATACGTTGGTGAACTGAGGTGGTCGAAATCCAGCGATTATAGAAACAGAGGCTGGAGACCCTCTGCTGCCAAGTTTATCTGCTGCTAGGACAGTCAGTAAATACTCCTTGTCCCTCACCAATGGTAAACCTGTTGTTTTAATCCAGCCAGTGTCCCTCTCAACTTCAAATCTGTCTTCACCACCTAAAAAGAATAGATCCACAGTTTGTTGTCAGCAAGAACATTTTTACTTGATTGAGAGTGCAGTATCAATTCCCAGGTTGATTTTTGCCTTAGAATTAGCATGCACACCAAAATTCAGAACTTTGTTTATAATTTAGAAATGAGAAATAAGTAGTCACATTCATTATTACATTTCTAAGTTGCATTTTACTTGTCTGGACAATGGTCACTGTTCTTTATCCTCCAATACTTTGCTGTTGTTTGACCCAAAATACCCCGTACCAGAAAACATCCTGCTAAGTCCTGGCCAAGAAAAACAAATTCACCTTTGGAGAGGTATTGCCATCCTCCCTCCACTAAGACAGTGTTAAACTATTGCTGGAGTTTAAGAGCCCTATAAAGAAAACTATTAATGAGTTCATACTAGTTTTGTCAAGGTAAGGCACAACCCAGACCCTTAAAACTGCTAAGAAACTAATCTCAAGCACAACTCCCAACAAGGAAGAAGGAACATAAATTCCCTCCACTCAACATACTGTGCTCCACATACTGCCCTATCTCCTAACAAGCAGTCCAGCAGAGAGGTGCTAACCACTGCTGCTATTGCCATCTCGCTGCCAAAGGCCTGAGAAGAACTGACTGCTCTGGTCCTCACCATCCTCTGGGGGTCTATTCGGGCAGAAAGGCTACTCTGCAGGGACAACACCCTCCAAAGATGGCAAATCCGTCCATAGCCTCACTACAAGTTGATTTAACCTGCACACAGAAATGAAGACTATGAGCCTTTCGCAGGAGGAAGGGAGAAGATCTTTTACTAATGAAACACAACAAAAAAACCCACAGTAGTGAAGCTTAATACACAGGAAATGACAGAGTTAAAATTTACCTTCCAAGAGAAAATATTCTACGGTTCCACGGATCCCCTCATCTGCATCCACAGCAAGCAGCTTGTACACTTCGGTACCTCCTGCAGCTTCAGGGGAAACCACAGCCAAGAACGGGAAAGGCTCCATGGCCCATTTGGGGACATTGTCATTCACATCTGTCACAGTAAGCGTCAAGTGCACCAAGTACCAATCCTTTCCTAACGGTCAAACACAAATAAAGGCATACTTAGACTTAGCTTAACGGCACTCAGAGTAATGGAAACAAGTATGAGTTGCTGAGTGTGTACTGTTTGCAATGCTGTTGGCATATAACCCAGAAAAAAACGGGGCACACATGAAAAAAAAACCCTGGCTACAGCAAACCTGAACTGCTGCTCTATCAAACTGTAAAGCACAGAAGTGATCCATTGCCTGAAAAACAGCCTTGAACATATATTGCAGTTCTGCAGTCAGAAGTGTTGGGAGACCAGGTGTTAGGATGTTCAGTGTGGCTTCTCTGGTTGAATGTTCTTTATAACATCACAGGTGAAGCCAAAGTTTTCAAAGATAAAGATGAACTGCCTCCTTTAAAGGCACAATTCCTTTCAACATTTAGACAGACCCTGTAAAACCAACTGCTTGCTTTCTCCTCTCCAGAGCACAAAATAAGCCAGAAGCATCATCCAAAAAAACACATCCAAAAATCACAAGGTGAAAAACAGCAGAATGGATATTATTTCCCACTATCACACTAAATAGAACCAGATGTGCTTCATGTCAGAATGTGCATTCCCAAACTCCAAGCCACCTGAAGAAATTGCAGGGAAAGGAACGTGTTCAATCTTGATCTGAGTCTGAGGTTAAAATACACCATGGTGCCCCACAAGGGTAAGCTCTAAATGAGAAGTGCCAAATGGGATCAGCATCTGCTTGAACAATCCAAAGATTTTAATTAAAAGGTTGTCCAAAAAGTGTAAGTGCAAAAGGGAAAAGTTACTGTCAGAATTGTCTCTCTCTCCTCCAAAGAACAGGTTTTCTGCATGCTGTCACAAGTTTGCAAATATCCACTATTACCTTAGCTTGCCTGGGCATACTGCAGGCTTAAAATAGTAAGCACTAAATCAGAAGCCGAGTTAAGAACCTTTGAAAATCTGCCTCTATAATAGCAAGATCTATTGAGGATTTGAATGCCACCTTGGTAACCCTGCCAGGAGTAGAAAGGTTCCTAATCCTCCTCCCTCTGGAGTCTGGAAATCAATATCCTAACCAACCCCTGAACTCATTCTGTTTCAAGCTGTGTCAAAGTTCTTAACATGCATGTATTCCTCTACCAAAAACTGAGACACAGACAAAGAACTCCTGAGCTTTACTGAACAAGTAGCAATAAACCTGGATACATATTCCACTCTTGTCACTTACTGATTGTCAGTTCACTGAGTTTTACTATGCTAATACTTAGTACATGATTATAACTGAGAAATCCCCCTCATAAGGAAACTGGGGAAACTTCATCAGTTTTGAGACTAATCCTCACAGGCTCTAGCAAACTTTGTTAATCAAAAACTAAAAAGACCTGTGCATGCTCCTCCAGGTACTCGTGTTTTAATAGTTGAGAGATTTTAATGTCATTTGACATCCTGGCAAAATCAAAGCTTTCAGCAACGGTGGTTACCTCTGAAACATCTGAATACTCTTTAAGAATTTTGTTGGGGTAGTGAGCAGGAACTGCAATGCACATAATTGAAGAGACAAGCATAAGTGCCTCTCTTGACCAGTATATGTTTCCACTGCAAATCACCTTACAGATCTTACTGGTATGTTATCTTTCTTCCATCAACCATACACAATCTGATTCATAAGCAAAAATACTAAATAAATCATCGTGATTTTGCTTTCAGATGAAGGAATTCTGGAGGAAGATGACTCTAAGTTAGTTTTCCCTTGACTGTGCAGTATACACCAAAGCAAAAACTGTAACAGAAACACTGAACAGGACTGTACTTCTCTGCACAGAGACCTACAAATGTGACCTGACAACTTGTAGAAACAACATCAGGGTGTCCAATGAAGCATGATCGGACAAGGACTTGCCAGAGGACAACGAGTGTGATGAAGAGACTGACATGGACAATAATGTGTAATATGTGTATGTCTAACAGGACAACGCATTAGGAATTTCAAGGTGTATGTTCAGGAAAGTGATTTTTTTTTAAGTACAACTCCACACTCTAATGAGCACAGCAAGTATTTTAAAGTTTTTTGTTGTGATTACCACGAGTCTGTTTTCTGACACAGTTGCCTGCCTGTAGAGTACTTCTGCTTTCCCACAGAGAACGGAGCTTAAACCAGACCTTTAACTTTTTTCTTTTAAAGGTATACTGAATTATTTTTCTCCTTTAGGTATGAAAATTATTTGCACTTCCAGATAGTGGAAGGAAGGAATTTTTAGGTACATCTCTTGATCAGGTGTCTCAGTGACTCTTTCCACTAAAACACTCCTCATATGTATCTTGTATACCTGTACATTAGCATATTAATAGTAGTTGCAAATTATTATGTGTCTGCATTCACAGATTATGATTAATAGTAGTTTATTAGTAGTATATAAGAAGTACATGTGCAGTAATATTGCTACATTATGGGAGAAATAATATGTTACAATTCCACTCATTTTTTTTCGCAGAAACAGCTTAAAACTGGTAATCCTCTGCAGATTTGGGTTAAATCCTACAAACACACAGGCAGGTTCTGCTTACATTTTCTGTTCCAGATACCAGGCCCTGACAACAAGTGGAGATATCTGCACTTATATTCAGCAGCGCAAGTCAACCCAGGTCTGAGATGCTAAGTCAGAAATCTAACACATCTTAATTACCCCTTAAAGAATTTGTAATTGTTTTGTAATGCATTACCAGTAACAATTGCCTCAACATTAAAAGCCAGATTCTCGACTTCCAAGCTAGGAACACTGTAGATATCTTACACAATGTCACCCATTCCATAAAATCCTACTAAAAGAATAGTTCTGCTAATTACATCGCTGGCACACACACACAGATTTTGCATTTGACAGATTTTCTTCCCTAGCTTAAGACAACAGAAAAAACTAAATTGCTTTCTCACAGATGCTGAGCAACAAGAGATAAAACTCAAAATGTCTCTTGCTGCACATAAACGTGACAGTAACATAATACTGGAACATCTCATATAAAAAATTAGTGGGTTTATAACCCATATAGAAAATTATATGCCATATTCAAAAGGGTAAAATCATCTTTTTATTTGACCAGAAAGTATTTTACCTCTTTTCTAACAGCAATTCATGAAAACAGGTTCTGTGAGCAGACTGCTTTACTCATGTATCTGCAAACTTGCCCTTTGCAATACCAAAACTAAGGCTTCTATGCAGCTCTCTTTTCAATTTATATAAAAAATTTAAATTATAAACAAGTCCAGAGGTTTTTTTCTACTTTAGCTGCTTAATTCTCTATTAGAGTCAATTTGGGTATCGTCAAAAATCCTTCTTAGGGCAGCTCATCCTGAAGTCTGCTTTTTCTCTGATATTCCTCCCAGTTGGAATCACTTCCTTTTAACTCAGCATTACTGATGAAACCAACAGTACCAAAATTCACTCCCTGTCACCAAAATCGCTCTTCATAATGCACTGCTGAAACCTCATCACAGGTATTTATCTATAATTGCTTATTTTTCATTTTTATTTGTGGTTGAAAACTGATAAACAGAAGGATTTATTATACTGCTGTACACTGAATTCCAGCTCCCTTTGGTAATGTCATACACTAACCGGTCCAAGTTCCTGCTCGCAGGAAATACCTAACATGCCATGACTCATGATTTCCATCCTTAAAACAAAATACCTAAGCAAATTAAAAAGGGACTTGCTGGGAAGTTTAAACATAATATAAATACAGCAGTAATTAACTAAAAGAAAATCAGAATCATTACAATATCTTCTTCAGGCTTCCTTGGAGGCAAACTGCTAGATCCACACAGCTAATTAAACCAGTTCTCTACCTACCTAATCTGTGAAGGAATTACACATCGACGTAATCCAACTGTTGATTTCTAGGGCAGAAGTATTTCAAAGAATGTCATGGGTTGCCTAAATAATATCCCTAATTGTTAGGCTTCCATCATTTTATGTTGATGATGACTGATTTTAGTTGTTAGGCTTCCATCATTTTATGTTGATGATGTCTCATTTTAGCGCTACACTCAACCTTTCAAAATAGATGTATAAAACATAGGGCACCTCTGCTATAACAGGACAGCCAATAGCATTCCTTCAAGTCCACAAGGCCTAGGTAGGATTTGTGCAGTATCTGAAATTTTCCTAATTTAAGACAAAATTCATTTTGTTGAAAGGAAGTCAGTTCAAAGGAAAACTATGAAAATTTGTTATTCAAAGGCCCTTCAGAAAGCAGCAGTGCATTGTCTACTGCCACTTTCCTCTCAAGACTCTTTTTCCAAATCAACCTGGGCAGAGAGTAGATAGAGCTTTGTCAAGCTCAGTTAGGAAAAAAAAATTCATATTCATATACTATGAAAATTGGGTTACATACTTCAGAAAACCTTCAGAATATTTCTAATCAACTAAAAAGTGTCATAAGCTGTAAAATAATCAGCAATTCCTTATGTCAAATTTGAGACATTGAGTATTTAAAAGGAATAGAAAGTCCTCTCAAAAGCATGAACTTCTAGGATAGTTCAAGATAAAGACCTGTTAAAATAGCAAAACATGCTGAAAATTACAAGAAGTGACCAAATGTCCTGATCAAGTTCCTCACTACTTCTTTATGACTCTACTGAATCCAGGTTTATCTGGAAAAGCCTCTTTCTAGGAAAGTAACATGAACTAACTCCTCCAATCTGGTATGGAGGTTAGGTTATAAAGATACATTGGACTGCAGAGAGATACTGCAAATTAATAAGTCCTGTTATGTCATACCTCAACTGGAAAAAAATATTCCCCCACTACCTATAACATTACACTAAGGGTGGCAGGAAAAAGGAGAGGGCTTTAATAGTTAATCATTCAGTTAACAACTTTTGAATGTTACTCTGGTTAAACCAAGCCCTGAAAATCAAAGATACTGAAATAGTTTGCGATTTCAGACACTGTAGGCTGGAGTTGCCTCTAAACCCATCTCTTTTCACCATGTCAAATTATAAAAGATGCTGTCAATTTCTGCAATCTGACATAATCTCAGACTTCTGATTTCGTTAGGGTTATACAACTGTCCTTTCAATCAAAAACCCAACAGATACTTCTATAAGATGAGACTTGAAAATAAATTCCTTGTATTTGTTAAAAATGTAGGCTTCTCTGCATCAGTGCCACTGATAAAATGGACAATACCAGACATCCTGATCTTAAAAATCTGACAATACAGAGTATGTACTTGACTGAACACGTCTCTGCAATTGTGGACAAATACTATACATTCCCTGAATGTACTGATGGAGGAGGTATTATATTATTATGATTAAACAATAATGGGTGAGAAGTTAGGTTGCTCCTGGCATTTTTAGGTCATTTAAATTTATTTTTAAGAGGAGTTTATGGGAGTGTTGAAAATCTTTCAAACCCTTAGGTCAATATTGCTATTAAATTCTGGCCTACATCTATCAGCAAATGAAGTATTCAAAGTTGGTATTTTTGGTTTGAAGTTGCTCCGAGGGTTTTACCTTAAACAGACAAATGTTTTTGGGAACAATGGGGTTTGTTATTTGTTTAGGTTACTGGAAGTAAAACGTTTTGAGTGTGGTTGAAAGGACATTGCTGTTTTGAGGAGTATGGTATTTTCAAGTATCATATTGAACTTTTTTAAACACCTGGTTCTATAATATATCTTCAGGTAAAATATCTATTGAATTAAGTATGCAAAAGCACATTCCCAAAAAAAAAAAAAAATCTTAATGTCTTAAGCCTCTAGCTGCAATCAGGGGAAATCTCTGTTTCCATTTTCATATCCTAACATGAGATAAAAGCTACTGGTTATTGTATCCAGTCCTACTGTATATCCTTCAAAAAACAGGACAATTATGTGTGAACATTTCTCTACTGTCATTTCTGAAAATTCATCAACTGTATGATGGGCTACTTTTAAGTACAGGAGTTTGCTCATTCATAAAACATAAACCTTCTAAAGAGATAACTTTGATGGGCTCAAGCTGTGGACAGCCCACATTCCCTCCTAATATGCCTTACCCTTCTTGCAGATAGAATAATGACAGTCTGTCACATCTCTTCCTTACCCTCACACAGCTTTTAAAACAGGAGTGAAAGAAAACCAGAAAACAAAGGTAAAGAACGCATCAGAGGAGCTAAATGATTGTGGCATAGTGGATCTTAATAGAAATTACCAATTAAAAGATAGTAAAGTGATAACCATGTTATCAGGGACTCGGATTTCCCAGTGTGTTAACCATCTGCTGAGAGTGGCAGACAGAAAAATCAAGCATGCACAGAAGTGAAATAACTACTCCAAATTAACAATCACAACAGATATCCTTAGATAGTAAAATATGTTTCTTAATAAATGGTTATTCATTGTCAAAATGCATTATTGTGAGAAGATAACTTAGATAAACAGGCAGCAGCTGCCCTAACACTGTAACATGGGAAACTGTTTTGAATTTTTTCCCCAAGAAATTCTAAGTAAATCTCTTTTGCTTCTCTGTAACTCATCACATGCAAGAAATAGAAAAAAAAAAAAAAAAAGATTGGTACCACAATCAGTAGCTTCACAAACCCAGCCCGCTTTATCTCTTCGTATCATTATGCACAGAAAGTCTTTTGAACTAGCATTATCTGTGCTGCAAACCTAAACACATGAGAGACAAGAAATCATCATTAATTTCAATTTTCCAGAAAAAAAGAAAATGAAAAAGAGAAACCTGACCGTGGAACATCAAATATCAACATTTATATGCAACAGACCACACAAAAGTATTGTCATTAGGGCTAGGAAAAATGAATACACTTCTATCCACTGAGTGCAGTTAGCACAGAAAGAAATGATACAAGGCTGCGAGCCTTCACAAACGTTTTTTGGTTTTGCAGTAGGGAACAAAGGCTGACAAACCTCAGTTTCCACTTCAAATTGCGCTGAGGAGTAACCTGTCACACAAAGACTTTCCTATTTCAACTCTCCACTGCTCTATCGCCCCCAACTGTCCTTACCCCAAAGCTGGCACTTCGTCAACACTGGTCTTAACATGTAATGCCCACTTAAAGAAGTAAATTGTATATGCATAACATCAAGCATCTAAGACAATCATAGTTGGTTTTTTTTGTTTTTCTATTTAAGAAATTGACCTCTTTTAACAGAAAAGTGAAAGGAATGTGTGTTTATGTCTGAAACACTGCATATTATTAAATGCTGTGTATTAAGTGAATATTCATGACATTAAGCTGTCTTCTAAATATTGAATGTGTCTCTTCTTTACACCAAAACACTTACAGGTCAAAGGAAAACTTACTGTGGGACCTCAGTCTCTCTTTTATTCTAAAATCTAAACTCCAAGCAAAGCAAGGTTTAAAGGTACTCTGTCGACAAATTTGGACATTATACTTCTGAGACTTACTGGAAAAGATTAAGTTAGGAAAAAGTATTTTGTTTTAAATGTGATCAAATAAAGTGCAATACAATTGCCATGTCACTCAGAGAATCAATGTCCAACTGGAGATGTTATAAAGCAGCTTTGAGGAAGATCCTGTCCATAGGTTCTATAATTTACTACTTCAATCAGATTAACAGATTTGTGCTGAAATCTAGTTAGATCTTAAAAAAAAAAAAAAAAAAAAGCTTATTTCTCTTGCAGAAAGTGAACATTTGATATGATAAACAGCTTTGGTGCTCAAGTCCCAGTAGTCTCACAAAGACATTTTTAATCTGACTGCTTGGAGCAGACAGCATATAGTATCAAAATACTCAGACTGAATAAACATCAACATCGCACTCTAAAGCTTCCCCAGTCATTCCTTTCTGCCACAAAAAGAGTAACATTCCAAACCTGTAAACACCTACACTAGCCCCACACACAAAGAAGGTACATTTTCTTTTCTACTTAATATGGTGAAATCTATTGCAGTTCGACAATACACATCTGCTGAACGATAAATGACTCTTTCAATTAAAGTCCAGCTTGGTATCTGTTAACATGGTTGCAATACATAAAGGTGGCAATAAGAATTGTAACAAAAATGAAGCCTCACCCAGAAGCTACTTAATTCATAGGGTTGATCCCCACAGAATCAATACAGCTCGTAAAGGATAAAACAGATGATCTTTTGCTTCCAATCATGAAAACCCTCAAGATTTAAAATATCACTAAAACTGATACTTCCACTCTATATGTTGATTCAAACAGGACAAATACACTTAAAACATAAGTGACTGCAGTTAACTATTTGGAAGGTATGTCAAATATCACCCTCGGTAAATCCTCTGAGAAGAAAAAATGAACGACAAGGGATTACCAAGCTAATGCCCATGGATGAAGTAAGGTCAAAAGGAGCTCAAGATGACAGAGGATTAGAGAGACGGAATCTTTCATGCACTTCCCTCGAGCATTAATGGAATAATAATGGTTCCATCTCAAATTAAATGCTATCTCGATATTAAAATATTAATGTGTATGACAGTCTGAGAAATTTTACCTTCTGTTCACTGGGTAAAAACTTAGACTAGTGTCACACTTTTGTGAAGAACAAGTAAACTGTATTCCAGTAAATTAAAATGTGAGCATAGTCATCACATCCTCAGGCAAGGTTAACTGACGAATACAGGCCAGAGCCGAGCGGTCAGTGGGGTCACTGCAGGAATTTGCTCATCAAGGATCTTGTGCCAAAAAACATTCTCAGCAAGGTAAGTTCTGGAATTGTGGAATTCCATTCAGCATTTTTTTGGTCAAACTGATGTATGATTTTTTTTCCTGGTGTTTCTCTTTGGTTTGGGGTTTGTGAGGGTTGTGTTTCCTTTTTCTTTTGGCCAACACATTTGTAAATTATGAAAATTGGTTGGACTATGTTTTGATTTCAAACGAGTGGCTTCAGCTCTCAAAACTGCATTTACTGTTCAATGTCCAGGTAAAGCAATTTAAGCTCTGAAGGTAGCCACCAAAAAATACACAGTGAATGAACAGAACTAGCAGCATACCCTTCTCTCTACAAATTGCAGTTCATGTTACTGTAGGACTAACATGTAGAAAATACTTGTTTATTTCAAATAATGCCAAACAAATTATGGAGTTATTTTGGCATTCAGAGATTAAAAATAAAAATAAATTCATTAAATTTATAACCAAAATACTTCCACTCAGAAAGTACCTACTGCACATACCTGCACTGCTAACGACAATAGTAACAGTAGTGATTTGTCCACATTAGACCAGCAGCTTTGCCAAAAATCCCAACCCTGCACATCAAAGAGCTGCTCATGCTGCAGATGCTCCTCAAGGACACCCCTGACGAAGAAAAATGTATACCAGCACCAAGCCTATGTCACACTACCATTCTACTGAGAAATAACTCCACATAGGGAGGAGTGAGTCTGTTACACTGGTAGTTACTTCTCATCCCAAGTGGAGTGAGCTAGGTTAGCTCACACCTTCAACAGACTGCAAGTCAGAATGAGGAAACTCTTCTCCTAAGAACATGTATCCAAGTACTGAGATGCTCAAGGCCTGGCTGCATCTGGAACAGCATTTACTTGAACGGAACAGCCACTCTGGACGCACTGTCATGTTGAGTATGCAGGACAGAATTGAGAGAAAGCAAACAGAAGAATACTGAAAATTCTAGTGTAGCTAAAGATTGAAAAATAAACATACATCCTGTTACACATGCTTTGTGCTCCTTGGAACAAAAACTAACTCAGGAGCAGAACATCTCTTACATAGTCATGGGGCACAGTCATGACCTAAAGGGTGAGGGCTGTCACATAAACTAAAAAACACTGATGAATGTTGCCTTATTACCATTTCTTATACTATTTTGAGACCACTCCACTGGGGAGGGGGTTGGAATCCATTTTTCTTCCTACAGATGCAGCAGGACCACTTGAGTCACAATGCTTTTAAACAGTCTTTACTGTTTTAAAGTGCACCATATAAATGAATCATAATAGATAAAGGACAAAGAGTCTAGGCCAAGCCACCTAAGAATCTTGTTCTATCTTTGACATTATTGCCTGGGTTGAAGGAGAGATTAATGCCAGATTTTTTTTTTAATTAATTTTCAATGCTCAGCTGCCAGACAGCAAGAATTTAGTGAGGGGGATAGAAAAGGAAAAATGCATTAAAGGAAATAATGCAACTTTATACCACTTGAACACAAATCAACATCTAATACCATAAGCTGTAACACCATAAAACCAGAGCTGCTGGGATATTTACAGTTATGTACAATGTAAAATACACCAGCACAAATATTAAAAGCAAACAAACTGGAAAGAACCAGAACTTGAACTTCTACAAAAGTCAGGGTAACTATCTCCATACTTTAACTCATCCTGACAGCCCTCTTCTGTAAATAATGAATGTTTTTCCTGGAGTTTTTGCAGTCTTCTTCTAACTTCAAAATAATGAAAACATCTAGTTCTGAGAAGCATCTTTATTCCTCTCCTGGGGCATCCTTTCGGTTATCTTTTCTCGTATTACTGAAGTTTAGATTGCAAGTAAGGAAAAGTGACAGAACTTTATGAATATGTTTCAGATATCTATGTATTTTAACTTCTCTAAAATGAGAAGGTAAGCATTCTGTAACTCTAACAAGATTTTTTAAAGTGTTGAGTCGTTATTAACCTTTACCTCTATTTTTATTTCTTACACTTAAATTACTAGCATCCAAAGTACACCATTTCTACTGTCCCAAAATAATTTACCTGATTTCATACTTCTGAGGTTATTATCTCATTACTTCATACTACTAGAACTCATGTATCAGGCTAGTGGAAAACACTCCATTCTATTTAGTAAACCTACAAAATGATGAAAAAAAAAAATCTGAAAAATATATTAAAGTTACTTCTTTTTCTTTTTTTTTTTTTTAATGGGTTAACAAGCATTACTTTGGAAAAGAAATCTCTGGCATGATGGGATCAAAAGCTTTGTTCCAGGCAACCTCAGACTTCTATATTCAAACTAGATAAGAGTAAAACCCATCACAAAGGTGAGACTAACTGTAACCAGAGGCAAGGTTAGCTACCACTTTCCTAACAACATCTTTCTTGATCCTGACAGAGGGAGCTGTGACACCAACAAAGGGCTGAAACTTCAGCTATATGACAGCAAATGATCATCCTAGAAGCAAATTCAGACTGACCCAATAGATGCTGTCACTGTCTCTGACTAATGACATCCCCCTTTGGCATGTAGTCTTGTTAAAGATTGAGTAGTGAAGATAGGACATGGAAGGCATTTGTGTTTTGGAAACTGGTCTGTAAATCTCCTGGTTAGCAGCCAAAGATCAAGACAGAGCACAGGGTAAAGCCAGTACAAGTGACTGACATTAATATGCTGCAGCAATGGGCATGACAAAAACCAAGCGAGAATGAGAGAAAGATCTGAGGCTCCTCAGGTCCCAAGTGAAATGAGTTAGCGACCTAGCCTGCTTCACAGGGAGAGTATCCATGTCACTGAAACTGCCAGCACTAATTAGAATCCCTGCAGATGTCCATAGGGATTTAGCAGACACCAAGGAATATACTGCCTCGGTCCTACGGACTGCTTCTCAGTCAGAAAACAGAAGACATGAGGGAGAGGAATAGTATGGGAAGCTTTTCATCTCTCACTCTTGGCGCTGCTCTGTGGCTAACAGAAGTTACTCTGAGCAGTTGCATAGCTGAGAAGTTAATCATTTTCACATGCACTTAAGGTCACACTATACAAAACCCTGTCTAAACCTTTTCAAGGTGGAATCAAGCCAACCAACTCGTTTCACTGATACAATTTTCTACAGAATGCTGACATTATAGACAATCTTCAGGACACTGTTGTAATCAAAATTAACATGAAAATAACAAGAGACATAGTGAATGTAGACAGGTATCCACCAGTCAGTGACTTTAAAATACACTTAAACGAAGCTGCATTTTCACAGGTGACAAATATTAACCAAGATGACAATTCAAATGTAGAAAGAAATTTTACAAGCAATAGATGTAATTAAGCCATAGGTAAATTGTTAGCTTATTTAACTAGAACAAGACCTTGTGAAAGACGATAATCTAAACCTGTTGGGGTAGTGGTGCACATTGGGCTCCTCACTCATTCAACAAGAGCAGCCAAACAAACACAACGGTACCAATCTTACAAAACTCATATTGTGCTTCTGAGTCAAACATGCTTAACCTCAGCAGTGACTCAAAACTCAGTCACTTTGGCTGCATGCTTCAAGTTTAGCATTTACAGGATCAGAGCTATGAGAAACACTTTAACAGAACACAGTTGTGTGTAAGAAGCATGGTGACATGCCTTATCTCCACATGTATATACCCTAAGCTGGGTTACACCTCACATTTTCCATGCTGCTCATCAGTGACCAAGACTTTTAACAGGTGAAACAGTTGAATTCTGACAACCACCTTATTGCTTCAAACATTTTAACAGAGCTGTACAGCCCATGTGCACTGTGTCACCTTGCCACCTGTGGCGTTTCATCATTATTAATCTACAGATATACAAGATCCAAAACTGTGTTCCACAACACAACAGCATATGACACCTGATGCTAAACCATTCTTGAGTGCTTGCTGTCACTTGGGGACACATTACTCCTTGAAAGGCAATCATCCTCCAGATTTCTGACAGGACAAGACCACAGCTCTGTGCGAGACCCTCCTTTTTTTGCAGCTGCAACCCGTCGCTGCGGGGACAGCCCGAGTCGGGGACAGCTTGGGTCGGCGGGTCTACCCGTGCCCGTGGAAACAAGTCTGTGCCCTCGCGTCCGCACCTACCTCGGCGTTCCTGGACGCGGACGACGAGTTCCCAGGCGGCCGCCGCCTCCCTGTCCAGGACCGCGGCCAGCGTCACTTCGCCGCTGTCCCGCTCCACGCGCACCGGCGCCTCCTCGACGGGCGGCGACACCAGCTCGAACCAGGCTGAGGCGAAGCGCGGCGAGGCCAGAGTGGCCAGACGGCTGCCCGGGCGGGCGTCCTCGGGCAGCGAGAGCGCCAGGGGCGCGGCGGGCGGCAGCACGGCCCGCCGCCGGCGGCGGACGCTGGAAGGAGGGGGCAGCTGCTTGGCCTGCGGCAGCACCTCTAGCTCCAGGGGTTCGCTGAGCAGCGCCGGGCGGCCGCGGTCTCGCGCGTAGAGGCGCAGCGGGATGGGCTCGCGCAGATGGAGCAGGGAGCGCACCAGCAGCACGCGCCCGCTGCGCGGCACCACGAAGAAGTGGGCGCTGCGCGGAAGGGCGAAGTAGCGCAGCTCCGCGTTGGCACCCGCGTCCGCGTCCTCGGCGCGCGCCTGCCACACCTGGGACCTGAGCGCCAGCGTCTCCTCCACGCGGAGCTGCGTGACGCCGCCGCGCGGCGCCCCCACGAAGCGCGGCGCGTTGTCGTTGTCGTCCAGCACGCGGACGGTGACCGCGGCCAGCTCGGCAGCCGCGGAGCCGCGGGGCAGGCAGTGCTTGCAGCACAGCCCCAGCCGGAAGGAGTAAAGCGCCCGCGCCTCGCGGTCCAGCGGGCGGCTGGTGCGCAGCCAAACGCGGGCCGTGCGGGCGTGCAGCGACACCTGGAAGTGCGAGTGGCCCTCGCCCAGCAGCTGTAGATGCCAGCGGCGCCCCTGTACCTTGGCGCACCAGGGCTCGGGCCCCAGCCGCGTCAGGGGGATGCTCAGCCCGCGCACACGCGTGCCCGCCGGGCGGTTCTCTGCGACGTGCCCCTCGAAGGAGGGTCTCCTCCGCGGGGCGGCGCGGGCGGCGGCCAGCGCCCAGCACAGCAGCAGGCAACCGACGACGCGGGGGGCTTCGCGGGTGCCCATGACGGCTGCGAGCGACGCAGGTTGCCAGCCGGGTTGCGCGCCGCTGCCCACCGCTCCCCGCAGCGGCACGGCCAGTGGGCGGGCGGGGAGGGGCCGGGACCGCGGGGCAGGGCTGGGACCGGGAGGCAGTGCCGCCGCGCTGGGCCGGGCGCTGCGCAGGGCTCGGGGCCGTTACCGCCTCTGCCTCGTGCGGCCGGCAGCAGGGCGCGCGCGTGCTGAGCGCGCAGCGACTGCACCGCTCTCGGCACCTAGACTAAGTCCCTGCTGGGTTGACTGTCCGTTAGCCCACGTTATCCTCCCCGTGTAACGGTATCACCGCCAGCTCTACCTCCCCAAGCACCACATCTTCCCCAAGAGCCACGTTCTTCGTCCTTACCTCAGGCATCAGTGCACCGGTGATGTCCCGCAGTTTGCCGCGCGTGTCGAACAGGCTCTTCCGACACTTGAGGGTCTACTGAAAGTACCTTCTTGCTGATTTCCGACGCTCCTTATTGTAAAAATCCCACTTTTACCCTTGGCTTGTACTTGAGCAGTATCAGTGGCCTAAAGTTACATCTCTAGCCACAACTCATCAGCTCCCTGCTGAGTGTTTCTGATAATAAAGAAATATAATCCAGCATTTGTTTAATTATACTGTATTTTTTTTTGCGTAAGTGAAAACTAACCAGTAAAACTAGTAAATGCCACCATTAAAAGTTGGAAATTAAAAGTGTGGAGCTTAGTCACTTACAGTATCAATATAATTTTTAAAAGAAACACTATGCCAGGTAATTGATGCAGAATCTGTATTTTACAAATTAGATTTCCTTTAAGATGAACAGGAAACATTCTGAGGAAAAGCTTGCCTTAACCTTAGGGATGTGCACTGCAAGCGCCGAGACAGGAGAGAAGGGTTACTTCATGTTCTACATATACCTTGTAGCTGTAGGGCAAGATGGCTTCAGCAAAAGGGGCACGATTTACTTTGCTTTTGATCGAAAGGCACCTATGCCTGCAGCTTTCAACAGCCACATACTCAGTAGCTGGCATTCAAAAGGAGAAAGGAGACAGAAGTCCCCTAGGATCTTTTACTATAAACAATTATAACTAATAGAATTAACATACCCCTCTTCAGCCAGCTGATGCATATATCCTCTGGTACACCTGACAGACATTACTCTCAAGCACTAATTTAAACTTTATGAAAGAGTGCTGCTGTCTTGCCTGGCTAGACAAAGGAAGCTCTTCCTACGCCACTGACTTCCCACTCATGATTCCCCAAGTGTCTTGGCACACAGATCTGCAGGATCTAGCAAAAAATGATAGTCCCTGTGCTATTTTGGATGCTTTGCACATTGCCACTTTTTCTAACAACTCTTATAGCTCCTTGTTCTCAACTGGAAGTATAAGTGATAATCCTTTCCTGTATAATTTCACAAACTAAACCTAAATTATTCAGAAGTACAGCTGCTGTTGTCTAATCCTTCCTACCTCTTTATGCAGCTTTCTCATTATACTTCACAATTTTTTGGAAGCTAATGGTCAAATGAGTACAAGAAACACCTTCTGTCATGCTAAGAGCGGAATCCTTTCTCCAAATCTGAAAAACTGGTGAAATTTTCAGGACCTTTGAGAATTTTAGAAAAACTCAAGTCCAGTTTATTTCAACCAGCTCAAAGACCCTTCCTGCTGTTAAGCACAGTGCACTATATACAAGTCCAAGAAGGCTAGAATAACTGTTTTAATTACAAAAGTCTAGGTAAATGGGTGCACTTGTGCAGTCAGAAACATCTCCTATATAGCTGGTTTTGTCTCAGAAAAACTAATTGGAAGCACAGAATTTACACTGTCAGAATTTGCAGGTTTGTCAAAGAAAAGATATCTGATTCAGTTCTGGCCAGATTGGAGCAGAAGCCAGGCAGGTTTCTGGTGAGCTTGTCAGCAATCCTGCCTGAAGAGCTGTTGAGAAACCTGGTCTTCCAGATTCTGCATCTCTGGGAAACAGATCATACAGACTGCAGCCCTGCAGCTCAGCATGTTAAGGTCTCCAGGGTTTGGAGCAGACAACTGCTATGAAATCAGGGAGCCTACATCTGCCAAGGTCAGTAGCTCCGAGAGCCACAGATGGACTGACCTAAATCCAGTGTAACACTCTTCCACAGAGATTTTCTAGATTTGAGAAGAGTTTGGTCCTAAGTGATAGGAACCAAATTTTCAAATGTCACACATCAGCACATTAAACAAAAGCCTACTTAAAATAGGTTTACACAGAGTATACTTTGGAGCTAATGCTTGAATAACTGCAGACAATGTGACAGCAACAAAGGCTGGTGTCTGCACTCATTTAAGACATCTTACACTGTATATCAGAATTAGCACATGTCAGTCAGGCTAACACTATGAGAAATATTCTGGTGTAGTGAGTAATACACTACCTACAAAGGCAGAAATCACCTTTAAAGTTTTAAAGTAATTAGCTCATCTTCATCTTTGAAAATTAAAGAATTTGGAGTGATACAAGCATAACCTAATATTTTAAATTGGCTGACTTCCACTTCGAGCTCCTCCATGTTAAAAATAAGCATATTATCACTGGAAAGTTAGAAACCAAAGCTTATGGCTGCAATAAGGGCATATGGAAAACCTACACGTGGGAATACTAAGGAAATGTTCTTGTTTCTACAACCCAAGGAATCAGTAAGGAATGATGCCTCCAGGAAGGATTCATCATCTTCCTTCACATTATGTTAAGGTGTGGTGTGACAAGCTGAAGACAATCACTCTCCATCTGATTGACTTCTTTTGTAAATAATTCTAGGTAAAAGACTGCTTGGACAGCAGATCCTCTGCTTTCTTCACAATGAACTTTCGGTATGTGATTTTTGCCCCATTTCCACAGCCCTTTCTTAGAATTGCTGACTCATGAGTCTGAAATATTTAAAATGCTGCAGCAGTCAGCTAGGATCTTCTCAACATATCTTGACCTAAGCAATATCAAATGACAAAAATAAAAAGGAAGAAAACACTGCTGTTTACCCTAGTCTCGCCTTTCTTTTCCCAGCTCTAGTCTTTTGATGACTTTCCTCTGCATCTTTCTGTGCAATCTTGCCTATATTTATCTTCCTGATACTCTTTCAATCTCTATTTATGAAGCAGTAGCCTAAAACAGTAATGGACAGTAAGTTAAAGTGGGTTAACTCAACTGCTTTTAACATGTACCTTCTAGTCCACAGACCCTTATATAAATAGAACCAGCATTGTTTCATACCATTTAAAGCAGATTATTCCCATAAGCTACACCAAAACATAATAGTTAGGAATCAACAAATACTTCTCTTAATTATAAATCAACCAAATAAACAAAGCCAACTAAATCTAATGCACTTCTTGTTTCAGTGTCATTTCCAAAACCTAGTAAAAAACAGCAATAGTTAGTCTTTGTTACTAATGAAAGCAGATACTCAACACACCAGAAAGAACTGCTAGGCCAATTTGATTTTTACACAGTAGTGTCTTTTAACAAAGCCACACTTCAAAAATCACCCAAATTCAAAGGATATGGAAGAGTTTGTTTGGGTAACAAAGTTTTCCTTTAGGGAGCCAGCCTCTTTCCTAAAACATCAGCCTAAATATTACACACATGATCAGAATATGGATTTTCCAACAGAGTAGATAATGGAACAATTAATCAAACACAGCTCCAGGTGACGGACTGAAATAAAAAGGACATACATCCAAGTAGGAAACTTTTCAGTTTCCTGATCTCAAAAAAAGTCCACTATTCCTGCTTTTATGAAGGGTTTGGAGACCCTGGAGATTTTGCTCGCAGGAAGCCCGCAGGTACCGCTCACATGGAACGGCCGAGACATTTCCTTACTGAGACAGCAAAAAGAGCGGCGGCAGCACCCCGCAGCTATCGCAGCATCGACTGCCTTGACCGGTGTCTAGCATCTGCGCGGCTCAGCAGCTGCAATACCTAACCATAGACACCTGGTGGCACCAGTGAGCAGGATAGTGCAGAGCATGGTAACGCTTGCGCCGAGACCGTAGCAACGCGTGGCTCCGCTGCCATAGCGACGTTTGGCTCCTCTGCGCAAGCGCTGACCCAAAGCAATGCGTGGTACGCCAAGCGCACAGTAAGAAACTGACTCTGATGTCCGTGTGCCAACTCCAAGGCAACAGTTTTTTATGTTCTGAAATCCTTTTTACTTTAAAGTCCTTTTTCAGTATATAAATGGTTTCTCAAAATCTATGTAAAAATAAGAGGGTTTTTTAGTATTTCAACACCCCACACCCATACTTACAGTTTTAAACAGTTGTTAATCCCGCCCAAGAATTTTCAGACATTTCAAGCATTCAGGTCGTCAAACATCATTTTTGGAGAGATGCTCACATCCCCCACTCACCTGATCCTCTGCTGCATCATCACCTCCCCTAAATAACATAGCTGTTACCTGAAATAAGACTCTAAGAAACAGATATCTATTTAGACAGGAGACCTGATTCAATGCCAGGTGTGAGGGGATATTTCCACAAAGCCTGCACACCGCTGAGAATTCCCAGTGGTTATTTATGCATGAGTCCTACATAGTAACACTTAATCTAATACCATTATCCATTGTACTTATTACACATTCATAATGTTGTGTAAGTATATTTTAATGGAGATGTGTTTTAATTTTGTCGTATTGGCAAAATAGTTATGTGCTTGCACAAGGTCTACAGTGGTCATTTAGGTAGAGGCATCCCCTTCCCCACATTATCCTTCTGTGGTACTGAGTCACCTCAGGACACTGAAATGTTTATCCAACTCTGCCGAATTCCTGGGTAAAACTAAGGACGTTTCTTAAACATAAGTTTCCTTATCTGACATTAGTGCCCAAACTTGATGTATACAGATGGTCCCTGAGCTGATTAATCACTTCACTTATTTCTCTTCATTTCTTCTCTTTTTATCCTCATGCAGTGAGAGTGAAGACAGGCAAAGACAACCCATGGGTGCAGTCAGCAGCATCCTCGTGGGAAGAATGGGCAGCCACAGCATCAGCACAGCTTCTGGAAGAGGGGAAAAAAGAAACAACATCGTTGCTATTGTAGCTTGCCCTCACTTGCCCTTCTGCAGGGGCTTCTAGAGACACATCGAGGGCCAGCTTGCCACACTAGAACAGGGCTTGGGAGTGCCCAAAGCCTACGGAATAGTTTTCAGAAGAGCTGCTGGATCTGAGGGAAGCTGCAAGGAGTGAGTCGAGCTGGGAAGACTCAAAGGGACCTCCGGCGAGGTGGGGAAGGGTTCGTCGGCTGCACCCGGAGGGGTTGTCTGCCTCCTTCCCCTCTCCCCTCCCACCAACTCCCAGGTAACTCCCTGGGCCGGCCCTGACCTGGCTAGCCTCTAGCAGACACGGAACTTGCCGCAGCGAGCAGCGTGAATCATCACACCACACCTGGGCGGCCAGGAGACACCCTCGCAACCGCCGAAAGGCCTGTCACCTCAGTGGCAGATGACCTCAGGTGGCCTGGGCGCTGCAGTTCCGCATTTTTCGCACCTGACACCTGCCAGCACGGCGCATGTGGGACAGTCACGGTATTTTCCTTACCGGGAGGCGTCATCCTCGCACTGACGTTACCGCAGGACGGCAGCATGCAGCATGAGCTGTAGTACCAAGTTGTAGCCGCAAGACGGCAGCAAAGAGCACTGAAAAGCGCCGCACGACTCGGTTCTCGCTGGACACAGGTTAGCGGTTATGAACCCTCCGGGCGGCACTGCCAGCCCAAAGCAGGCAGACCAGTGGCCCTCAAGACCCCTGTCTCTCGGCACTATCCACACAGGCCCATCCCTCTCTGCCACAGACACACTAGGTACATTCCAGGGTGCCGCAGGCAAAACCTGGAGAGTTCATGTAGTCCTGGGTCCGGGTGGCCTGGTCGGGGGACAATGGGAAATGCCTGAGCATGTATAAATCCCCAGCAGCCCTGCGTACAGCACTGGTGGTCTCTGGGACCCCCTCACTGACCCAAAAGCAGTCTTGAAGAAACCTTCAGATCATCTCACTCCCCCTCCAACGCAGTAAGTAGCCTCCCTTCCTTGGATGCTGTCTCCAGGCACTTCTTACTGAATAGAAAGTGACTGCAGCTGCTACAGCTAGCCCCAAGTGTAAAAAATAAAGCACTTATTAAGGCACCTAACACCTGGAAACGAGCCTGCCGCGTGGCTCAGTGCCTCTGTGTTCACCCAACCCCTGTGATCCCCTTAAAAGTCATTACTGAAGCAGCATTCGTCACTCTGGTGGGGAAGGGTCAGTTTCTACTTCAGCCCTTGATGTGGCAAGTCAGTGAGCAGCCACAAGCCGCCTCCTCCTCTTCTGGCAATAGGATTTGAGAGAACTACCCTGACCTCACCTATGTCTGCTTTATCCCTTCCTTAGCTAGGACTCTGCAAGAAACCTGCACAGCTCTCAGATCACCTGCCAATTGAGCAATCTGATTCAGCACGTCATGCCTACGCCATACCAAACTCAGACCTCAGAGATGGCTGAGCTGAATGTGAGGTTGTTGGAACATTACAGTAGCAATCCTAAACAAAAGACTTGATGATTGAGTTGCTAGTGATGCACATAGGCACGACTTATATAGGCCCGACCTATGCTATGCTGCACATCTAACTTCACTTCCAGCCTGTGTGGTGCTGCACATATCCCTTCCTAACCAAATAAAGTTAGCTGTCTAACTGCATCACAGGAGCCTGTTTGCAGCTCCCACTTGGCACTGGTAATACAGCATCTGCATATCATTATCATAAAGCAGCAAGTTCCCATGTAAGCATCTTTTTGTTTGATGACAGAAATGATGAACAGAGTTAAAATCCTCTAAGACCTCTTTACTAAGACACTGGTAAACCCTCCCTACAGAGGGGTTCTGCAAGATATGTCAAGCCTTGATTGAACATCCCTATGGTTCTGTGCAAATCAGAGTTCTCAGCATCTGAAGGACACAGAATTACTCATACCAACGTAATCTTCCTTCTGGCACTAAGTTCTCTAAATGGAATTTTGGTCAATGCTTTGTGGAGTGTTAAGTGCCTTTCTCTCTGGGATCAACAGTCCAAAGTTTATTGTCTCAGAATTTAGACCTGTCTATTTAACAATAAACTGTAAACCCTGAGCTCTAGCTAAAAACTGGAAATGTCAGAACCCAGATGGTTGCTGAAGCTTTACAACATATGGCTGAGGTTAGATTTGAAACCTATATACCTTGAGCAGTAAATGTGTAAACTGTAAATCCTAACTGATAAATACTAAAGCCAACAAAATGAACAAGTAAATCACAATGCCCAAGTCAAAAACCCTCAATAAAAAATTCTAAACAACAAAAACAACAACAAAATTGCACAAGGAAACTTCCAACATCTGTTTTATGGAAGAAAAGCCAAAGCACATGTGAAAAAGAAAACAGCTGAGAGAAGTCAAAGACTTTCTGCCCAGAGCTTGAAACACTTTCCCTTCTTCCCAAGTGCAGCAGAACTGTACGACATGTCACAAACACTTTACAGTTGTTGTTTGTAAGCTTGGGTTTAGCCACCACTCAAAGGTGACCACATGGTCACCAACACATAGGATTATACTACACTGTACTTCCACTGAACCTACCTGCCATACTGTGAGCATCAATTCACGTGCAGTATGTTATCCAGACAATCCAGAAGAATCCAGTCTTACTGAAGTTGATCACTTCCATAAAGCAGTACAATCAATATGCAGATTTCCAAGGCACTTTAAATTTCTCAGTGATCTTCACCAACAACAGCTTGTAGTGCTGAAGAAAAGATAACAGCAAGAATCGTGCTGCAGGAGCAAAAGCGTGCCCATGCTGTGTTACTGTGCTAGAACCCACGATTGGGGTGGAATTAACAAGCTGTTTCCAGTGATTTCATTCGAAGTTTCTTCATCTTTTTGCTTTTTACACTCACATTCAAGTATATGATTGCAAATTTTGCCTTTCCAGGGAAAGCACTCAGAAACCTATCAACAAAACAAGTTTCTGCCTATGCCTTTTAAAACGGAACCACTACGGTTCCTCAGCTTTTGCATAGCTCTGCAGGACTTTTATGTTAAACTTTAAAATATTAACAAGTCTGAAAAAAAAATACACAACTGTACAACAATGTTAAAGCAAAAGAAGGAAGTTAAGCAATTCTGGAAGAAAGTGAAATAATTTAGTTCTACTTTGTTCCATTTATACAAAAATTAAGAACTGAGATTCTTAAACATTTAAAGCATAAAACCAGAGCAAACTATTATCAAATGGAGACATTTTTGACAATTCACCTTTTAATAGAAAGTACTTACATTATATTTTAAAAACAATGCACAGCTCAGCTGTAAATTTGCTATCTGACAAGGACCTCGTGGCATTTCTCCTATTGCTCTTTCTTTGCAGTGTAAGAAACTCAGACAAACCCAAACTCCTTCCATCCATTAGACAGGAAGATAGTTAAACTTATCAGCCAAGGATTTTCAAATTACCTCCATGCTGCACAGTAGACAAATACTCAATCATCTACCCCTCTCCCCAGCAGACTTCTCAAAATTAATGTCTCACTGCTTTGGGTTAAATGATGACCAACTGAATTGATTTTGTCGCCTAGGCAACACTAAATCCAGTGACAGATCTCTTTGTTCTTTTTCTGAATCCACCATCTGATAGCCAAGCATGTTTAGAGCACCTTTGCAAACTTCCTGAACTTTCTTAATTTTCTGGAAGGGAAGAACATTTCTCCAGGCCTGTGAAACACTAACTGCGTCTCGAGATGTAATTTTGAAGGCTTCTTTTTTTTTCCCGGGTCCCTCTCCATGTGTGATGTTATAGATCCAGCTTTTGAGCATGGGGGTCAAACTAAGCTCAGCAAATTTATACATCTCTGAGATTTCTGCTAGTGGATCTCTGACCAGATCTTCAAAACGGATCATTAAATAGCGATCTTTAAGGAAGTTAGGTGGTTTTAGAGTAGCCGTTTCATAAATCTGAACGTGACTTCTACAGACCTCTTGCATTACTTTGTACTTGCTGTCATCCACTTTAGTGCCGTTGGTATTCAAAACGATTCCATTGTCACGGGCTAATGCCTTGGCCAATTCTTCCCGTGACTTGACCACTGCCCGAGGGTCACGGACCAAGTGAATGATTTTGAGGTTCAGGGATGGATCAGTGAGAAGGGGGTAGAGAACTTTCAGGTCAAAAAATCGAACCTCCTTGATGACAACATGGCTGTAGGTTTTACAGGCTTCCTCCACTTTGCTGAATGGGTACCGTCCACAAAGAGTCTTGCATGCCATTTCACTGGTTATGTCAGTACGCTGAAAGGAGTCACAGGCAGGAACTGAACACAGAGCCCTGCTCACTGCCCACTGGAAAAGGTCAGATAAGTTCTTTTTCCGAGGCATGTAAGCATCAAACACAGACATGTCACACAGAAAAACCGACCTGACTAGGTCCCGCACTGCCATGTGTAAAACACTGGCACTGTTCTGGTACATCTTAACCCAGACGTGCCATGCAGGCTCCATCAGGTAGAAGACGCTGGGGTGCTGGCTGAAAAGTTGACCAACAAAAGAAGATCCTGACCGCCAGGAGGAGAGAATGAGAATGTGGACTTGAGATGGTTTCTCCTCAGAGTGAGACATGAAGCTACTGTACCGAGCATACATGAAGAGTAAGAATCCAGTCTGAACTGTAATTAAAAGTATAACAACTGTGCTAGGAATCCGAATCCTTGCCATTCTCACCAAGGAAAAGCAGTAAGAAATGCTGAAAAAGAGGAAAAAAATGATGGTGAGCCATTATTCTTGTGGTACAGTAATGCTGTAATACAAACACTTGCATTACTAAAGCCTTTCTTCAAATATGTGTGTGTTTGTTTGGCACTATTCCCCTCCTTAACAGGAGGCAATGGGAGGTGATACCTGCAGGTGACAGCTGTCTGAAGCTGAAAGAAGAAACAGTTGATGTGTGCCTTTGGGCTAGAGCAGATACACCCTGTGACTGAACACCCTGAGTTTTCATGGGAATTCTTAATTTGTGAGTTAGAATTAGTCTGCTTGTGACTTCTGGAAAGTTTTAGGCATTTTGACCCCAAGTGGATCTTTCTTTGAAGTTTAAGTTTAAACCATGTGCAGTCTTTGCAAATTAGATGGTTTTGGCACCTAACCCTTTGTGCTCTCATTTTTGCAAAATCCACTTGTGAGCAGTCAGTCTACGTTAGCAGGAATGGTATCAGCAAAATAAGAATCCTTGTGTATGAAGATCATCTTGAGATTTTCACATGCAAGCATTTGCCCTCTAGCTGCTTTAAGACAGTATTTTTTTCTTGTTAAAGTAAAAGGTGCATTTATCAACACACCTTGGATTCTTGAAACTAAACCATGCAGAGTAATGAATGTAGAGACACACTCATTTGACATAATAAATGCATCGAGTTCTTAGTGTTAGCCAAATGAAATATGAAAAAATACTATTAATTAGTACCAAAAGCTGAAGTAAATTGTTAAATGAAAGAGACAGTAGAAATGGGCAGTCTGGGCTCCTTCCACTGCCTAAATGTCTCTTCACAATATAAAGAAATGTATTCTACCTTAAATGAACACAATTTTGCCACTAAACTTTTGTTTGTAAACAAAGAAAAACAGCAGAAATATGAGCTAAGAAAAATAATTCAATAAAAGCATCTCCCTTCAGTTTCACACAGTATCCTGTAAGGACAGTAAGAAATGGGTAAGGCACTAACTTGCCTGTGGAAGTTTCTCCTCACAAAGTACCATCTCTTGCTTTTAACATGTAGAACAATAGAATTTTTCAGGTGAGAAAAGACTCTTAAAATCATCAGCTCCAGCTGTTAACAATTCCAAATTCACCAGTAATCCACGCCCTTCAATACCACATTTACACATCTTTTAAATCTCTCCCAGAATGGTGACTCCTCCACAGCCTGGGCAGCCTGTTCCAGGTGTTGACAACCCTTGTACAAAAAAGATTTTTCCTAACGTCCAGTCTAAACCTCTCTTGGGCGAAGTGCCCAAGCGAAGTGACTTTATCTTTGTTTTGCCTTTCTTCTTTACACATCTCAGCAAGGCTGTGAGGGAAGTAGACCTCACCATTGTTTTCATTTCTCAGCATATGATCTTGTTCTTCTCACCAAAACACTCAAGCAAAGTGACTTTATCTTTGTTTTGCCTTTCTTCTTTACACATCTCAGCAAGGCTGTGAGGGAAGTAGACCTCACCATTGTTTTCATTTCTCAGCATATGATCTTGTTCTTCTCACCAAAACACTCCAATTAGGCTCAAACTAGCACACTAGCACAACTCGATACCACTTCCTATTGCTCTATTGCTTGTTACTTGTGAGAAGAAACGAATCCCTACCTGGCTCCAACCTCCTTTCAGGGAGTTGTAGACAGAGAAAAGGTCTCCCTGAGCCTCCTTTTGTCCAGGATGAAATTCAGTTGCTTCATCTACTCTTCACAGGACTTACTCTTTAGACCCTTAATCGGCTTTGTTGCTCTCCGGACACAAAGTTCTGTACAATACTTACATCCACTTTAATTTAAACCCACTCAGCTAAAAAAGCCTTTTTACTGTTTTATGTTCCTTACATGACCATGCAATTTGCTCCTGTAGCTTAGCAACAGCATTTACTTACCTCTAAGACTATGGTTATCACCAAATTTTTAGTGCTTGTGGCTGCTCACTGAGGCAAAGCTCTTTTCTTTAGTGGCTCCACATTCTCATCAACTGTGTGCAAGTATCCATGACGTAAGACTGCAAAGCACCCACTAGGTTGAAACTCACAGGGCCTTTAGTCTCTCTTGCACAGTCCCAATGCTTACCAGATATTCTGCCAAGCTGTTTCAGTCTGATAGCCTGGAGGAAAGCTACACACTCATTCACCCAGCTCAGAAGCACTGAAACAACTCCTCACAGCATAGTCTCAAATGAGTCAGGTTTCATGGGTCTTCAGATTAATTAGTATTACACCTTTAGCTGGTTTTCAGTCCATCTCACTGCCCACTCATCCGGCCCGTACTTCAGCTGGCCTCTCTAAACAGAAACATTTATTATTTTCACTTCAAGATGTATATTTTTGTTTGTTTGTATAAACAGCAAAGTGGGACACAAAAATACCCCAGTAGGTATATTCCCATATTCCTGTCTGAGAGGATAGTGACAAATGTAACAGAGTGCCCATAAATAAACTAGCCGTAAACAGACAGATTCAAAGGCAAATTCAAAGCCACAAAAAAAAAGCATGCCTTCTCACAAGACCCAGGTGACTCTGTATTCACTGAAATTGCTACTAATATTGCCAGGCAGATAAGCATGGAAAAAGCAGCCCAGTCTCCCCCCTGTAACACAGGGTGGTCTGTGGACCAAATATCCTGCAAGATGGTGTTTGTATTCTGCAGCACAATCCATATAAAAGCTGTATTTAAAGGGAACTGAAGAATGACAGCTGTAGTCTGGTCTCTAAATGGATACTGTGGCACTGCACTAAACCATGAAATGTCAGCTGTAGAGTTATTGGGCCCTCAGTGCAGCTCCAAGACCTGACTGAGATCCCAATGAGTACTGACTCTATATGGGACCAATGACTTTTTTTAGAGCATGCTAATTTGCCCACAAAACTTCTTCAAGACAATTTAGCAGAATTGAAGCACAAGGACAGTCAGTGACTTCTGTAAAAGAAATACTGAAATGACTATCACTCCTCAGCCTAGAAAAGAGGCTCCCTGGACAGACAGATCACATCTGGAGAAAGCAACTGCAAAAACATTCTCTCGTGATTGCTGAAAACAGGAAAATTGGAAGAGTTTCGTTAAACGAGCTCTCACAACAAAACCTTCTTGTACACTGCATCATAAAAATGGGAATCTCTGCCTCAAAATGCTGCAGCAGCAAGAGTATATGAGTCCAACAAAAGATGACATCAGTTCTAAGTAATTAATAGAAGAGCAAAGATGAGGCTACGGCCAGTGGCTTGGCAATTCCCTTAACTGTAGATGGCCCAAGGTTTCTGCCTGCATCCAGGAGATATACCAGGAGAAATCATGTTTCCTGTGATTTAAATTTTTCCCTAGCAATCCATTACTTGCTGCTGTAAAGTACAGCAGCAGATAGATAACCCTTTGGTTTAACTCAGCATGGACATTCTTCCTAGATAAAACATGCCTTGTTCAAACACTGAGTTTGCATACTACGTCAACAGAAGCATCTACAAATTTCTCTAAGCTGCGAGGATTATCAGCAATCCAGCAGCCTGCATTGGTACCTCACCAAATAGAGATGAAAAATTCTAAGCAAAAGTGGAGGAGCAATTGGATTTGCTAGTTCAAGGAACTTTCCTACAACAGATTGTATGCCTAAAAGCCAGCGAACCATAACTCCTTCAAACCTTTTTCTCCTCTGTAAAACATTAGCCATTTTCTGCAGTCAGACTGAATTAAGTAAAGTGTGTCCAGTAGGTCGGTCTATGGAGGTTCTCCTCACCCTCTATTCTGCCCTGGTGAGACCACACCTATAATACTGCATTCAGTTTTGGGCTCCCCTGTTGCAGAAAGACAGGGATCTGATGGAGAGAGTCCAACAGAGAGCTATGACAATGATTGTGAGACTTGAACATCTCTTCTGGAGATGTGGAGAAAAACTGAGAGACCTGGGGCTGTTTAGTCCTGAAAAGAGATGGCTGAGAGGAAATCCTGTCAACATCTATAAATAGTCTGAGTTAGTCTGGGTAATTTCAAAGGTGGGGGGGAAGGTTCCTAACCCAATACTGATAGGTGTCAAGATAAAGGTACCAGGCTCTTCGGTGGTATTCAGTGATAGGACAAAGAACAATGAATACAATGTAGAACACAGGAGGTTCCACCTCAACACAAGGAGGCACTTCTTCATGGTGAGAGTGACAGAGCACTGGACAGGCTGTCACGGGAGGTTCTGGAGTCCTCTCTGGAGACTTTCAAAGCCTGCCTGCAGGCATTCCTGCACAGCCCGCCCTAGGTGATCCTGCTTTGGCAGGGGATCTAGACTCGATGATTTCTGGAGGTCCCTTCCAACATCTAACGTTCTATGATTCTGAATCTCCTCAAAGTCTACTCCATTACACAGCTTCTACAGACCAAATGATGATATTTAAAGAAGTCTAGCTACACAGAATTACTGTTCCACTCTAATCAAGATTATTCTGCAGAAATGCAAACACTGACTGTTCATAATAACTTATTGGCATGGGATGGGAGAGTGAAGAATAAAAACACGTGGATGTAAAACCAAAGGCCTTTCTTTTTAATTTACATCTGCCTTGACTGCCTCTCCTTGCTCTGATTCTCACCTAAGTACTGTTGCAGACATTGTACCATAAAATAAAAGCTAACGAGTATTATTCCATCATTTGTGTCTGAAATAGACTGCTTACCATAAGAACCATAAGAAATATGTAAAATGACTGTAGCTGAAGTATTTTCCTGTTCTTCAGTATGATATAAACTGCAACAAAAAGTGCAATATCAAAGTAAAACATTAAGTAGATAACCATTTTCAGTATTTAAGATATATCTTCTACTCATCTGGGAAAGGTGGGATGTTTCTGAGGAATATGGATATGACACCACAAAGAAACGAGTAATTGCAGAACAAACAGCAGCATCTCAAGAGCATTCTCTCAGGCAGTTTCCAGTGCATGTGGCCAAATACATATCCAGGTCACTGGGTTTTCTTTGTGAACATTGCCTTTTATTTCTGCATTTCTCACACTGGGCATATGTACTTCTATTTGCATGTAAATACCCTTTTACCATGTGTAATTGCATTCTGCAGTTAAGATGCTTTCAGCCTGGGGTAAATTTATAGCTCTTTACTGTGCTGCTTTATAACCCACCAAGCTCTTTCATGATTTTTCAATTAGCTCAGACAGAAAGCAGCTCTTGAATATCCTTCTCATGAAGCTGCTGAAGATACATGTACCTTTACATTATATTTATAAATCTACTGATGAGATGGCATGATACAATTGCCCTAGTCGCGAAGGACGAGATGCTGGGATAGAGACAGCTCCCACTGCTCCCTCCTCTGCGTACTCCAGTGCAGGACTCAGCAGAGGGCGCTGTTGGCAAGCTGGCGCATTACAGCACAGAAAGGCAATGCGCCAAAGCTCCCTTAACAGGTGAAACACCAGTGCGTGACTTCCTCTGCACTGCTTCCCTTCTCCGTCTGCCGGCGCCCTCCTCCACCTACAGCTCTGGGGCTCTACCTGCCTATGCCAAACTTCCCTCCGGAGAGCTAAAAAGGGGTTTGCTCCTGCCTCCTTTCTTCCTTCTTTGCTTCACAGCAGTGCTTCCTTATGGTTGCACCTGCCTGACAAAAGCAGGCCCGTGGATTAAAACCTGGGGGAAAAACAAAGAAGCACAGTGGGACCAGATGTCCTACCTAGCATTACTGCCACTTCAGCTGCCATCTCAGTGACCAAACCATCTAGCAAGCATCTCCCCATTCACTCATGAAATCAGACTAACCAAAAGTGGCAAGAGAGCCACGAGAGGCTGAAAAACAAGAGGCTAAGAAGCAAACTAAGGCTGCAGTACAGAGCACTCCCAAGACCTTCTGCATCCCTCAGCTGAGATATCTGAAGCATTGCAATACTTGGTATCACAATATATGCTTTTGTCTATAACAAATACTGCTACACATACATTATTTTAATAACAGTATGTTACTCCTTTTAAGTGACAGTGGTATTACTTCTTTTGAGGTATTATTTCTTTAGAAAGAGCTCTGCCAGACAGCAGAATAATCAAAAGTCTGATTCTAACAAATTCTTACAGGAGAATTGTCTCTTCACAAGCTAATGCCAATGTTCAAAACATGATGTGAAGAAGCTTCCACGTACATGGTTTAGTTGATAGGCCTAAGTCAAGCTCTGTCACAGGGGTTATCCAGTAACAGCTCAAAGAAACAAGATCCTACGTTAGATGAACCCAGGACCTACATCAGAGTAAACATTCTTACATATTGTGCAAAGGAAATTAATTAGACAAAGTGGTCAACAGAGCAATGATTTTTTAATCACTAAATCTGGCTCTGTCAGTGATGAGCTGCAGGGCCACTAACATCCACCATTGCTTGCCAGGAGATCAGATACACTACAGAACGCTATCCAGTTTTACCAGGCAGGGTAAAAATACAGTGGGCAGTAGTATTCATTCCAGAAAGCTTGTTTTCTAAACAGCATCTTTCAGATACAATATGCTAGAAACAAATGAAAGAGGAAAGAAATAAAACTGTGCAATGGACGATGATTTACCTCTTGCTTTCAGGGACTTTTGTTTGTCACACATGACAAGTAATATCGGAATAATCACGTTTGCAGTTGTGCACATGAAGTTGCACAGTAAACTTCCCTTCAGTATAGAATTAAACTTGAAGAAACCTAGTAAATTAACAAAAATTAACTTCACAGCTAAAGGGAGGAAAAGACCCATTACACTGCTCCTTTTCTTTTTCTGTGATAGCAGAAAGACTGTAGAAAGACAGAAATTGAGTGCCTGACATTAGAGCTGTAAAGAAACATGGGGTATCTTTGAGCTTGGGAGAAAAGGCTAGGATGACAGACTCCCTCAGGACAAACAGATCCAGGTCTGTCGCAAGAGAACTGAAAAATCTGTCTGGGACAAAACAAAATAACTGAGAGAAGAACTACAAATACCTGCTGCCCTAAAAGGACTTCTGAGCAACTGATTATTAGCTATCTTTGTCAAAGCCTTGCCTGGCCATTTTGTGTCTGAGAGAATTTCCAGCACATGTTTATTAAAAAACAGTTTATGCAGCACTTTTAAAATCAAAGTCTTTATAGACTACACAGAAATTACTTCGACTTCTACCAAATGTAAAAATACACATGCAGCTCATTTCCCACACTGATCTCTTCCACTGAAAAAATGTATAGTTAGTGCCATGTTATGTGTTCAACCTTTTGCTGGCCAAAAATGATTTTGTCCTGTATGCTTCTCATGAACTAAATGCTGACTTTCAGCATCTAACTGAATCTAAGTATCATTTATGCACTTATAATTCACCAAAACACCTGAGTACGGACTGAAAAGACTGGTAATGGTACATGTCATCATGCATTCTATAAAGTGAAAATGTTTGTGCCAAGTGTATGTTGTGTTACGAGTAAGATCCTGATGTCTGCCTGTCTCAGAGCCCAGGACTCTTACTGAAACTATTTGGCAAAATTAAGGTTTGCCTCTTTTTCAAGTGCCCCAGTATGAACTTGCTCTGATACCAGTTCAGAAAGATAGAACAATCAAATGGTTTAATTTATTAAATAAGCAGACACAACAGGTTTGGGGTTGCCAGTGATAAAGGCACTAACTGCAAGATGATCAACAGCATCCAACACAACATAGTGTGACCAATAGCTACAATAAAAAAAATAGAAAAGCTAACAAAAGTTAAGCCATACATTGAAGGTGCAATTCTTAACCAAGAATGGTGTGTCCTCTCTTGAGTGAAGGACAAGAACATAACCCATCAACCATCCTTGTCTTTACCTTTCCCTTCCAGCTGCTGGTACTGGTGGCCCTGCACCCTGAGAGATGTTCTTCTGATGAGTTTTATACCTTAGGCCTGTTTGACCCTGCCTTCTAAGTGACATTCAACATGATTTGGCAGGAAAGTTGAGTAACATAATGAACTCTGTTTAGCGTGTACTCAGTTTGGCTCATTAGCATACTGAGGGATGTTAACGTCACTATTAAAATTGTAGTTAATTAGGCAAAGGTCTTCACTTGGGCATCTGGGCCCTCAAAATCTCTTTTGAAGTTGGGCATTTATGTTATTTTAACCTTGCTTCATTAGTTGCAGACAAGGGCCATCTTGTCATCATAAGATTACCTCTATCAGCTCTTCAGCAGGACAGCGAACCAGCTCTTTAACACAAACACCTGCTGATTGTAAATCACTTAGGCCCTAAAGCATGGACTAAAGTCAGTTACCCCACAGCGTGTTAAGCAAAGATCACCTAGAGGTCTTTCAGATCTTATGGAGAAGCTTACTCAGTACAGACTTTGCTCCTAAGGTATGCCACTAATGTAACCGTCACAAAAATGGCTGCTTCTCTGAGATGCAGGAACACAATAGAGCTGGTCCGAGACAAACAATTTTACTATCAATTCTTGTTACAAATCACTCCCTGAAAAAAAAAAATCACTTTCCAGTGTTCTTCCACAGCTAGAAACAACACATCTTCCCCAGTCAAAAGCTTACTGTATCACCAAAAATATGCAGATTGGTCTTTGCATGAGAAACAAAAAACCTGTTTGGAGGGTGCCTTCTGTAACAATTGGTACCACAGAAATAATTGAAGGTCTTTCCTATAGCTGATCATTGCTAAACAGTAGAAAGAATAAGCCTGATTAAATATTTTAATACACAGTGGAACCGAACCAGAAATAAGTACAGTAAATGTACTGCAATTAGAAATTTTGAATTCTGACTTCCATTGACATTTCAGCTGATGGTGCTAATTTAGCATTCAAAAATGTACTTTCCTTTACAATCTAATGGAAAAAGAGATTGGAAGAGTTGCTTCCAGGTAGTCGCCAGGCTTAGTTACATTTTATAATCCACTGAAATGTGCCGTGGCTTTCATTACATCAACTTTTTTTCTTTTGAGATACTGGTTTGGGGATTTATTTTTTTTTATGTTTTGTGGAGTCAGGTATGTTAAGACTGAAAAAATGGCAGCACTGAAGCATACCACTAAACCATCTATTTCTCCGTGCAATACAGGCTGAAGTGTCTTCAGCTATTAGAAACACTGCTGTTCAATAAATGAGGTCTGCTCAGTGGCAATTTCTGTTAGGAATTCTTACTATTTTTAAGAATGGCAAAGCTGGAATGACAAAGACAACGCTAGCAGTGACCGAATGCTATTAATTTACTTTAGGGTGTGTGCTATTCATTTACTTCAGGCTTCGTGCTCAAATTCCAACGGTCTGAGGACAAATGGACTGAGGTGTGTTCTGCGTACCCCAGTGATGCAACCGCTGCAACAACAAATTCTTTGTTCCAGTGTCACTTTCACCTAGAAGGGCTGAACAGGGTAGAAAAAGGAGTTTCCCGGAATGACGGAAAATGCTCGCTAAAGCACCTGATTTCATCACCTAACCGCAGCAAACCAAACCGCCTCAGCCTGAACCAGCCATTCTCTTGGGGATTAAAAATAGGGTGGAAAAAAAAAAAAAAAAGTTGCTTAAGTTGCTTTTCAACCGCTTTACCTCTGTCGAGACCTGACTACACCACAAGCACTGCTCGGCTGGGGACGCTGCGACGTCGACCCCGCGGCAATAGCTAATACCGCTACTTCTGGAGTCGGGCTGTGTGCGAGCGCCTGAAGAGCATCCCCTGAAAACGCAGCGTAGGTGATTATAAACACCCCTGCCCTACACCGAAAGACTAAATCCGTCATCTCCCGGCTCGCTGACCGAGACGACGATCACTGTGGGACACCCTCCCCCAACTCACCGACCTTCCGCCAGCCTCCCGGCACCGCCGCGAATCCGAGCTGCCTACAGAGACAATGAGCCGCTTTCAGACGTGGCTGAGGTGCCGGGGAAGCGGGAGGAGCCCGAAAAAGTGCCGATCCGCCCCGCACCCGGAGCATCCCCAGGCAGAGGCGGCCTGGAGGCCCGCCCCGCCCCACGAATCACGGCAACCGGCCGATGGAGCGGGACAGACGCAGCGGGGCCGCCCCACCGGCAGCAAATGGAGCCTTCTGCAAACACCCAGCCGCGGCTCGGGCGCTGCATCGCGAGTGGACGCACCCCAGCCCTTTGGGTGCCGGCAGCCTCACCGGAGCCATCCCGTTGCAATGCCGCCGGCCCGGTGCATCTCCCACTACCCACGGCCTCTCCTCCACAGCCTCTCCTCCACAGCCTCTTCGACGCCTCGGGCCCGCCCGCTACAACTGCCGGCCTCCTTCTCCCACTAGGCCCGCCGCAGCCCCACAGGGCCCCGCACTTCCCTTGTGTTGTGCGAGAACCGAAAGGTGCTGCCCTATAAACAGGCTGCTTGGCCAATTAAGAAATACGCATTGAGGTGGCGCCCTTCATCCTAGTATCACCCCTTAGAAAACTGCTGAAGCATGTCCTCTGCACGCCCACATGCCCACTTCAGCACAGGACCGTCAAACTGCTACTCTTCTTACAGAGCCACTTACAGAAACCCGATTAATCCTAACGTGCTCCTCTGCACTTCCTTAAAGAATGACATTTAGATTGTGTGTAGTAGCATTGTGGCGGGTTGCAGCGGTATTTTGCTATTTCTTAGCATGTTAAAGGAAAGGTCCTTACACAGAGCCTTCCGAGAGTGACTCCTTCCTAACACTCCTTTAATGATAGCTGCAGTGGATTCTCCGGTATGTTTTTTTCCATGTACTTCAGCTTACTGCTACAATCAATTAACTGGGTTATTTCCTCCCTCAAACATGCCCAGATTTTTATCAGCTCTCTCCTAAAAGAGAGCACAAGGATATTTTCCTCTGTATTTCCTGAACCAGACCTGTTCACCACTCCTTACCTCACATGCCTTCACTGAAGAGCTGCTGTGAGCAGCACCATTTCTTCTAACTTAATGTGGAAGGCTGCAGTAGGCAAGAAAAGTGACATAGGGATAATAGATTAGAGTCTCTCAGTATGATTGTTGTTTCCTGGGATTATTCTCTTTCACGTCTAGTTAATGGACTTAAATGGGCTTCTGTTCAGCTTGGAGGACCTTTTACGCAATCTGTTTTTGTGGCAAACCCTTAGAATGGGATTCCGTGGTCTCTCCAGAGACTTCTATGCTCACCTAAAGCTTGTGCTAACATACAGCAAGTTCATTCAGAGAACTCACTTGTCTGAAAAGGTTAGTATATTTGGTCAAGACGATCTTCACCACAAAGACCTCACTGAATTAACACATGCAGTCAGTTACACCAACGCAAAGCAGAAGAGCAGGGACTACAGTAGAACATATATGTACGTCAGCTTGAGTTCTACAGCAAGCTTACAAGGTCCTGCGTTCATCCTGCATAGTGGCTAGAAACACTGAAAAGCAGTAGACAGCTGCTTTCACTCCGTGCACTGTGAAACAAAGCTAGGCATTGTTGAAAAAAATTGATTAAAATTTAATTTTACACCATCTCACCAATTCCACCACTTCCTTATTGCCTGACAATAATAGTCGTCTTATCCTTATCAACAAAGCTTACACACATCTCTTCCTTTAACAGCTGGTGTCCTTCAAAATCAAGGAGAACTGCTTGACATGGGCCAGGACCTGACAAAGATATGATCTAATTTATGACTATATAAGGAAGAATTCAAAGGTTCAAGATTCCCCTCCTGAAGACCCATCAGAGACCACACTTCCCTCTCAGCAGTGGGAGACCACACTCAAAGTAAACCCCTCACCCTCAGAGCACACATAGCGAATTTAAGAGAAGCTGGACCCTTAACATGAAGCAAGCGGGAAACTGACCAATGGATGGTTAGGAGGTGTTGATAGGAGGTGTAACTACTGCATGTCACTGTATAAATTCTGCAGTGAATTTCAGCTGGTGTGCTAGATTTGTGGGAATGCCTCTAGCATCCAAACTTGCACAACTTTGTAATAAAGTAATAACATGAAACCCTGCATTAGTTTCATTGCTGATTTCAGTGATACTATTGATAGACAGCTGCCAGGTACAGACTTCAAAGATCAAATGGGAGATTGCAAGTACGTATGCACAGAGTGAATGCTCCTTCCAATGACTTAACCATTCACATGTACGTACATAAATGTCATAAGCGCAACGGTGTGTTGAGACATGAGTTCCCATGTTAGTGTTTCATTTGCACTGGAGAATAGGCTGGAGTCCAACTAACATGTGAAAGTGGGAGAAATTCAAGCTGCACGACTAAAAAGTTTTAAATAAGCTTAAACAGAAGTTCAAAATGAAAGTGGCCATTTTGAGGAAGAGAAAAACACAGGAAAAGGCAGGTCTCAAAACTGTCAGGATGTTGAACTCCAGTGGGATGTTGAACTCCAAAAGATGGGATAATGCTGTACAAGTTGTTCTTTCATATTTCATAGTTGAACTGTCTCTTAAGAGTTCAAGAGAACTGAAGACACACAGGACTTTGTTAACTAGCACCTAAAATTGTTTTAGAGTCTCTCCTGCCCTAACATTGTTTTGCTAGAATTAAATCTTAACTACAAAACTGAAAACATAATGGAAATTCCATTTTTTTTTCCTTTTTAAGCTTGCCTGGCATAAAAGGTAAGCACAGAAAGAGAAAATAATAATCTTCCCTGCCACCACCCTCCCCCTAAAGAACGTGGACACAGTCTTTCAGTGCTCACCTGGTTATTATAATTGATTTACATTTTATCTAAGTTATCGTTTCAGTTCTGGAAGTGCTTTGTCACTCTGAAAATTCTTTGGTACCTTTTTTTGTTATTTTTCTATAAAAAAAAACAGGCTTTTTCAGTTTTACTATTCCAAATTAACAGTCTAGTGCTACAGTAATAATGCCAGCAGTAAATGACTTTGCAAACGTTGCACCCACAACCCTGTTTCTAGCAACAGCCTTGAATCTACCAGTCATCCAATTTAATCACTAAATGGTTGAGCATGGATACCCACAATTACAGAAGTGTGCCTCTGACCCTAATTCATCTATACCTTTTTTCACATTTCTTGTATTTTTTTTCCTTTCTTAATGCACATAAATGCATACACAAATAGGCCTTGTCAGAGCTTTAACTCAGCAGTGAATTAATTTACAAGACAGTAAAAATGGTTTGTTACTGTTGTGTATTTGTAGCACAGGTCATGCAAAACCGGTCTCATCGCTTTTACTAGTTTTTGAAGTCTGGTCTGGTGTAAAGGAAAAAAAAAGAAAAAAGAAGTAGGTTCTTCTTTAACTCTTTAACTGTGAAAAATATTAACATTCTCAGTCCCAAAGCAGTGCTCCAAGAAAAATAGATGAACACATACTTTTAAAAAGGAAGCGTGAACAGAACATTCTTGGAACATACTTTCAAAGTTCTGATCTCCCAAAGTAAAAAATGTACAAAGAACCAAAGGCAGGGATCTGGGCTTGAACTGCATTTCTTTAAAGTGTTCTCAGGCATCCCTTCAGGACTGGTGCTGTTTATAGGACAGTACAGGAGACACTGGCAGAACTGTAGTTGTAGTCAATACATGATTCTGAAATACAAACATTTTAATCCTACCAAATGCCCAAAGAAAGATAAGGAGAATGCTGACATACTGGATCCAGGCAAATTTAATAATTTCCCAAAATCCTGGCTGATATTTATAAAGAGTGTCAAGGATTGTTAATGAAGAAGCTTCTGATACTACCACTACAGAACTTAAAGGAACTAAGGAGGTAGAAAAGGACAAACTCATTGAATGCCATTTTTTTGTGACAAATGCAAAGCCTTTTGAGGCACAGAAAGTCCTAAAAGCCTTTTACCATATTATCTAACTGCAAGAGAATGTCTGTTGCAGAAGACAGTTAAATCAGTTCTATGGGAAGTGCCTATTTTGTCTCTGGCTCACCAGAAAGTAGTTTTTGGTAATACTTAGGCAGTTAACCAAACCTCATAAAGAACGTGCTACACACAGATTCTTTTTAACACAGGCTCACTCTTGCCCAAGAAAATAAGTAATATAATGCATATTTTGTAAAAAACAACATTTCAGTTCTGTCCGTGCACTACAGGGCTTATTTGTGGTGAGCTTACCTTGCGTATCACAGAATACAGTAGCATGCTTTGCTAGCAGCATCCATGACAGACTAAGACAGAAGGTACTACAAGAGCAAATCATGAGTTACTACAGATATTCACTGTGAATGGCTAAGAAATTACCTTAAAGGCCTGTTTAGTAAGGCTGAAAAGCAACACAGGTTTGCAGAAGAGAAGGGCACTAAGTGGTTATGCAAGCATATCCATCGGGAGGACCTGGCAAAAGGGTATTCAGTTAACTACAGAAGTATAGTATTTGCTTAGCTAACAAAGGAAAAGTTTAGCAGCAAGTCTATAAGAAAACACTATTCATTTGGTCTATATGGGAAGGCTCAAATGATGCAAACCAATTATGTCAGAGTTTATGTAGTTTTCAAAGGATATAAGATAACTTCCACTGGGTAACGAATAGTGGCATTAACAATAAATGGTGTATCCATTGCTCTTCCGGTCATCCAGACAGGGCTAGGATCTGAAAAGACTGTTGTCACTAAAATGGGGATAGAAAATACACAGGTTAAGGGATACTAAGGTTCATCCTTAACACAGAACTCAACTCCTTGCAGAACAGCTGTCAATATGCTAACTACCGCTGCTTGCACTTCACAGCACTACGTTCAGGCTTACCATTTCTATCCTGATATGCTGCAATGATGTTGGTTAGATCGTAGTCACTCGCAAAAGGACTTGTGCCATTGACCACAGACACCTATTACAACAAAGAGATAGCTGCATTATTTGTCCATTCTTCAACTGAGTTTCTTACACAAAGTAACTGTGCCCTAAAAGAAATGCACATAAGTATCAGACCGAGTATCCTGGCAGAAAAATCTCTTCCACCTTTCAGCCTAACATGAAAAACAGCAGTTCCAAAGTTGTAGAGTACACTCTGTGCAAAAGTGCAAATACTTAGGCTGTTACCTATGATACTAAGAAGATAAAGAGGGGGAGAAATTTGTAAGAAGGGGAAAAAAAAAAAAGTTTCCTCACATTATATCTGGTATCCAGTCCACGATGGTTAAGTAGTTGCCTCTGCTTCAATTTCAGGTCTCCATTCATGTAGAGTTGAGACCCTGGCACAGGAGAAAAAAACTGAAGAAAAGCCATGCTCTGCATAACAAATGTTGACATTCTCTGAAATGATGAACAGGAGAAAAAATAATGTAGCTGGAGGCTGGAAGGGGGGACCACAGCACACTCTTCTACCTCTTTGCATCTACAGATATTTTGCATGGATTTGAATTTTTTTCCTAACTCCCAAGTTTCAGATTGCCACATTAGTCGAAACGAGGGAACACTGAATAAGAAATTTTAATTATTTTTTAAGTAATATACCTTAGTTGTAAGTTAACTAATTTTATAAATTGAGTGAAGTCCAACAGACTGTGGCTAATGAGGAAGATGTGACTTGCTATAACGTGAAAACCAGTAAGATTACTAAATGTATTCACTGCAGACATGCTTTAAAATAGCAGTCAAAACCAGCTAAGGACTCCTGCTCTCCAATAAAGATCAAATAAGGAAGTTTCTTAGCCCTTATTAACCACTCAATCTGAAGGAAAATTTTCACATTTACTGCCCAGCAAAGGTGCTGTGAATATCAGAATTCTCTGTGATACTAATTGCTGACCTAATATTTCAGCACAAATTTTAGACTCACAGTTGTGCTTGCTAAGAGTTTCTTGGTGAAGATGTTCTTTCATGCTTTCCATAACTACTCCTAGAACATTACACTGAGTCTGTATGTCACAGTAAAACTAAAAATGCTCACATAAAGCTGGCAGGAGAAGAGTAGAATCAGCTGAATGCCAACTACATGCTCTGTGGGTTGTAGTGGAAGTTCCAATTTAAAATGCAACTGATCCATTTTGCCATCTTGATTTTTGTCTTCTTCTCTAGCCTAAAATAATCAATAACAATATATTCATATATGTATATACGAGACAGGAACTTCTGTTAGAAAGAAAACCAAACAAACCAAAAAGGTAAAAGTCTGGGGGATCTCCACAGCTGCTGGAGGCACATATTAAGGATGCAAATAAACAGCATAGTTAGAAAAGCAATTAAAAAATGCTTCACTGTAGAAATACAAGACTAGAGGCAAGAAGCCTGCAATTTTGTTTGTATACCATGTCTTACATGTGCCCCAGGGAGGCAAAGCTCATGAGACTCTTAAAAGATCCCTTCTGCCCTGTACCATTGCAAACATCTCTTCTGCATGCCACAAAGCATAACCTTAGTGTGTGCCAGATGGGCCAGACTTTTGCCTCTTGGCATTACAGCCTGCCTCTTAATGGCCTCTGTGTATACCAGTTGATGGTTGTGAGTCAAGGCTTGCTACACCTAATTAGATGCCACTAATGCACCTTCAGCTGTTTGCAAACAAGACACAAAACAGAGGTAAAGTAGCAAAATAACCACCACTAATGAACGCCCAGAAGGCACAGTGGCTTCAGGGCAGAGGCTATATGCTTTAGAAAGCACTGTCTGCTTTCAAACAGAGGAGCTAGCTACCAATCCTGTCAACTTCACAGTAAACTATGGTGGGCACGGGCACAACAAATTTGAGAAAAGTGAATTGAGGTGTTCACGCAAATCAGCAGTGTCACTTCGGGACACAGGTTAGTGGTGGACTTGGCAGCATTAGCATCACGGTTGGACTTAATGATCTTTTCCAACCTAAATGGTTCTGTGATTCTGTGTCACTGAAAGGACACAGAACCGAGCTAGTTAAAAATTACCTGTCCCAAGTTAATTTTGCCGAGGCACGAGGTGATGCATGAAGCTGCTGCTATTTGAAGGCAGCACTGCATGACAAACTGCCTGCTAAGCAGGCCCGGCGAACACTAATCCCCTGCTCCCACTCTCCAGTCCTCCTGCCCACCGTCACTGCCGGGCCCGCCCCGGGCAGGCTTACCGACAGGAATGGAACTCGTAGCCGGTCCTCTTGGAGTCTGTTGAACGCTGGGAACGTGCTCCACGCTAAGAAGCTGCCCGGGCCGGGCCCGGTGGTGGCCACGAAGAGCAGCTCATACTGGAACCGCACAGTGGGCTGTTCCAGGTAGGTGCTCTGCTTCAACCAGAAACCTGTGGGCAGAGACAACGCGAGGCCTCAGGACCGCGCCGCACCGGGCAGGGCTACACTGCGTGGGGTCAAGCGGCGCTCACCGTGACTCCGGTAGGCCAGCAGTAGTGGCGGCACATAAGTAAGCACCGTGATGAGCACCAGCGCCAGCGCCGCGGCGGAGCAGAGCCCGGCTCGGTAGCGCGTGTAAAGCGCGGGATGCGAGAACAGCTCCACGCCGGCCATCGCGACCAGCCCGTCCGCCCGGCGCCCTCACCGTGGCAACGGCGGGGGACGGGACTGACGGGGCTCTGCGCCTATCAGCACTTAGCAAACCCAGGCGGAGCGAGCGTACCAGCCAATCGGCGCGTGCCGCTGCATTTCAGCACCGACGACTGCAGCGAGGCGCGATAGCTCCTGGAAACGGCAGCGGGACGGACATAGGTGCACCTGCCGCGGCGGCGAATCCCATGATGCGGCTTCAGGCGCCCCGGATACGCCTCGGACCCGCCCGGTGGCTGCAGGCCCGGGGGCTCCAGACCCGCCCGTCGATGCCTCTGGCCGGAAGCGCTGCGTTTCGGGTGGTTGCTAGGGAACTGGCGAGACGGAAGTCCCGCCTGCCGAGCCGTGGCTGTTGTTGTTGTTACAGGGATCCTGACAGCTACAGGCCCGGCCGCCCGGGACGAGTCCCCGCCCGTACACGGGCCTCGCCGCCGCTGGCTCCGCATCCCGCCGGCCCGCACCATGAAGTGGATGTTCAAGGAGGACCATGCGCTGGGTAAGCGTGGGCTCAGGCCAAGGGCAGCCCGCCGACGGCCCCACTGTCCTCCCGTCTCCTGTGTCGCCATCGGCCCGGTGGCCTCCCGACTCTGTGTTCTCCGGTCGGTCTCTGAGCACGTCATTCTGTCTCTAGCCGAACAGACCCTAGCCGAAGGGTGGCGCGATGGCCGGAGACGGCCTTCCTGAACAACGGGAGACTCCTTCGGGGGGGGGGGTTGGGGTAGACGGTCTCCATCCCCTCAGGCTCCCTGCCCTGCGAGCGCCGCCCTGCCTGCCTGTGACACGGACGATACTGTACTGTACAACGACTAATGACGAGTTTTGTTCACAGAGCACAGATGTGTCGAGTCGGCAAAAATACGAGCCAAATACCCTGACCGTGTCCCGGTGAGTAACCCAGACAGCTTCATATGAGTAGTTAGAGGCAAGGTGAATAAGCTGTTTCCATCCAGCCCTGTCTTGGTCAGGTCCTACTAAGTACATTCATTTTTCCCTTTTGTGCCTTTAGGTGTTTTAAAGTGGTCTCAAACATATCTACCTAATCGAACATTTCTTTCTCTGCCCCAGTGCATATTGACAAGTAAGCAAGAGTGCCAGAGTTCCTGAGCACTTGCTAGGCATGTTTATGGTTTGTCAATGCTCTATTTTCTTCTAATGGCAATTATATCCCAGCAAACATTGTCAGTCCTTGAGGCTTCATTCTGTGCCTCATTCCAAGATCATAAAGTCTTTAAACCTTAATAATCTTACATCCTGGCTCTATAAAGAAAGATAATTTTCCCTCATGTATGCCAAGCCTATCACCAGTCTTACCACGATGAATCGCCCCATACAAACCTTGCTGCTTGAGGAGCCAGTGCAGGTGGTGACTCCCTCCTGTCTACATCAACACCTACCTGCTAAATTGTGAATGACCTCTCTTCTACACAATTCCTTTTATCGTGTATCAGTTAGTGAGATGACCACACTTCACATCTTCATGTAACAGTTTGCAGCATAGCCACATTCTCAACTTACCTGCTTGTGAGTAAAATTTCCCACATCCAATCCCATGTGCCTGTCTGACTGCTTGATAAATAGCTGTAAATAACTTACCCATTAGACAGCAGTCAGGCAAGAACCTGCAATCCCACTGACTTTCTCTGCTGCCAAGCTGCCTCTAGTCACAGCATCTTCAGTTGCAGTCTAGCAAACTGATCTCATTTTTGCCAGTCTCCAGTTGGCTAACTACTCCTTTATATGTGGACTGTAGCATGCTCCATACAATACATCACAGTACATCTCCACACTTTGCCATTTGTCCATTTCAAGAGTATCTGTCACAACCTTAGGGAAAAGGAGACATTGAAACTCAGAGAGAATTACATGATGGTGTATCAGGAATGAACAGCAAGGTGTGGATGGATACAGGAATTAAATATCAAGTTGCAGTGTGACACTTTCCTTGCTCGATGATTCAGATGGAGCAGCATACCTTTTATGAAATAGTTGGTATCAGATATAATCTTATCATTTAATAGCCAAAAGTGGTTTTCATACTTAATGTGTCCTACTTTCCAGGTTATAGCCTACATCCAGTGTGACATAGGCCAAGGTGGCTTCAGTTCTCAGCTGCTGTATCTATCTGCCTGGATTTAGAAATGTTTTACTGGTTCAAATCTATTAATATATCAACAGTCTGCCTCTGTCCTAGGCTAGGTCTCATAAGAATACAGTGGGAATTGAAAGAAATCCATGCTTGCTAAGCACTGCAGTTTTAAATTTGCAAGTGGGAATCAAGTAGTTTAAGTGTTAAAGGTATCTACAAATTTTACTGGAACAGTTCACCAACAGCCTTGACGTTCAGTTTCTGCATTGTGAAGGTAGAATGCCTAGTGTGTTATGGTAATCTTAAAAAAAAAACAAACAAAAAATCCCTTAACTGCTCTTTGCCACCTCCCTTCAGGTATTTGTGCACATTGATAAGATGCCCTTGAGCCTTCTCTTCCCTAAACTGAACAATCCTAGCTCTCTCAGCCTTTCCTTATAGGAGAGATGCTCCAATCCCCCAAACTTCTTCGTGGCCCTTTGTTGGGCTCTCTCCAGTACATCCATGTCCCTCTTGTACCGAGAAGCCCAGAACTGGGCACAACACTCCAGGTGTGGCCTCACCAGTGCCTGTACAGGACCACCTCCCTGAACCTGCTGTTAGTACTTTGCCTAATGCAGTCCAGGATACCATTAGCCTTTGCTGCCAGGGCACAGCGCTGCCTCCTGCTCAGTTTAGGCTCCAAACTGCAGTTTTAACAAAAAGTTAAAAGATATGTGTACTTCCCTGTCACAGGTTTATTTTAAGCACATTGCATCACTTCACCCCGTAACTGTCAACTCTGGGCACAGGAAGTTTTGAGCCATTTTATGTGTGAATGCAGGTTGTAGTGAAGTTCTAAAATTAGGTTTTTACAGTGCTGACCCAGTCCTACCTTTCATTTGCTGTGGTCAAGAAACCTTCTGCTTACTGTTGCAGGGCTGCAGCAGCAAGCGAATTACTGAAGCTGTGTGTTCACACCAATCCTGAAAATTCTGACCTTTACCTTTGCACTTTACAGGTCATAGTGGAGAAGGTATCAGGATCTCAGATTGTTGATATTGACAAGAGGAAGTACTTAGTTCCCTCTGACATCACTGTGGCCCAGTTTATGTGGATCATCAGGAAGAGGATTCAACTGCCATCTGAGAAAGCAATATTCCTCTTTGTAGACAAGACTGTCCCGCAATCCAGGTGAGAGGCTGTTCACTTGGTATTTAGAACCATTTCAGCAAGCCTGTGTATATCAGAAGGGACAGCAGCTCCTCACTTTGAGGCTTATTTGGTGATTTTAGGAAATGTTTGGTTACATCTTAATCTCACCATGTTGTTGTTTTCCTCATGAGTTTGATAAATGTTTCTTAAGCTAGTCTGAAAAGAAAGGTGACTGAAAAATATAATATTTACTTCCATGGCAAGATGGTGAGCTCTGGAGTTACAATAACTTTGGGTGAGTCCAAGAGCATTTACATTATCAGTGCAAGAAAAAAAAACATTTCATTAACAGTATAAAAGTTGCATTTTAAATATTCAAAAGAAGAATGCCATAAGTTACTCTGAAAAAACATTAACCTGTTAGCTCACAAGAAATTATGATGTTACAGACTAGTTCCTGTTACTGCTTTTAAAAATTATTTACCTAGTTTCTTCTACAAATGCAAATTGCAAAATGACTATAGAAATCTTTTCCACATTGCTTTTGATATAGGAGTAAATTCCATTGTTGTCTGCTACATACAGAATAATGTATAGCAGAAGCAGCTCCTCCAATTGCTATTCTGCACAAGATTCTTTAACAGTATTTAAGGAAATAAAAGTCCTGATGTTATATGGCTTAGATTCTTACCAACTCTTACCTGGGTAACAGTTACAGTCCTTCCAGGTAACTTTCCCAGACTCACTTAAGAATATTTTTATTTAGTTAGTGATACACAACAGGACCTGTGAGAACTATCTTTTTCTGCCTATCTGACATACAGGCATTTCTACTACTTTTGGGAGAAAGCAAGCATTTTCTTAACGGTGCTGTAGAACCACTGGGAATAGGAGAGAAAAGGGGGCACATTGTCTCATCTCTGAAGTTCATAAAGAGATGTCACATCTCTGCTGGAAAAACATAGCCTTGAACCTTCAGTATGAACGCAAAAATGTTAACTTGGTAACAGATAAACAAAAATCTAATCTGTTAGTGACTATGCTCCTCTTGCAGCCTGAGTTTACTCCATAGATCACTATTTCTTGACATCCTTTTCTCCTCATCCAGAAGTTTATACACTACTCACCAATTCCCTTCCATTTCAAATACTGACTGCAGCACTTCCTGTCTCCTCTCTTGGGTAGCCATGATCATTCTCTCTATCACTAACATTTAATCTACATCTTTCAGTTCACTACCTTTTTCTGTCTTGGGAAATCAGAGAAAGGTTAGCTGAGGGTATATCATCTGTGCATGTCAATTGATGTCAGCTGCCTGTTTGTGTATAGATGGTTGGAGCAGTTGTAATTGCTTGGGTTTCTGTCTTCAAAATACAGACACTGCTACAAAGACCACAGCTGCTTATACTCTGAGGGGTCACATCCCTATTCAGTTTAAGAAAATTTTAATTTGATCAATTGTTCAAACCTTTTTCCACTGAATAAGTGATACCTTCTGGCTAACTTGCTTTTTTTTGCCCATGCATTTTATTTTAAGTCACTGCTTTTTGGCAGTATAGAAAACAAATCTTTTACTCCCCCAGACAACCTGGTCATTAAATAAACAGTCCAAAAAGCTCAAGTTTGCTAGACTTAAAACCAGCTGAACGTTGATGACTACACTAGGTGGAGGGAGAAATGCGGTTGCCCACAAAAGAAGCAAGACAATGTCACTGTGTTGAAGGAAGGTGGTATCAGGCTGTTGCTTGTGGCATTAGTCACAGCATCAATAATGGATGATTCAGAACCTGAAATACATTCAGTGACTAATTTCCACTTAAGCAAACATTCTGAGAAATTTGTTTGTGGCAAAGTAACAAACCCCTGGACGTGCTGCTGAGAGCCCAGGATCATTTTACCGTCTCAGGAGCCAACTGCTTTTCACAGACCCACATCCGGGTATTTTAATTTACACACAGACTTACAAGTTTTAGCTGTTACGAAGCCTCTTTATGAGATATTCTAACAGTTACCATTTGCAGCTGTCACAATACAAGCAAACTGTTCTTTTTTTTTTCTTCCCCTCAAGCTTAACTATGGGACAACTGTATGAAAAGGAAAAGGATGAGGATGGATTCTTGTATGTTGCCTACAGTGGAGAGAACACGTTTGGTTTCTGAATGGTGGGTCTTGGCTACTATACCATCCTGCTGTGTATCTTGTAAATAGCTGATCATTTTCTGTTCTGACATCCACAGAAGTTCCTTCTATATACATGCATTTGTAACTGGATTTATTTCTTAATATATTGATAGGTCTTGTTTTATTAGACTGTTAAATTATCCCAAAAAATTGGGGTTTTGGTTTTGTGCATTATTTTTTCTCATGGCTGTGAATTCCCAGAGGCTCACTCCTTTGGTGGATACATTTGGTGACACTGATTAAATAATAAAGCAAAGTAGTTGGGCTGCTAAAAAAATGAAAAGAAGAATATGCATTTGTTCTGTTTTGAGGTGTTAGTTTAAGAACAATATAAACATTAACTTAGTATTGGGAGCACTGGATTTGCTAGCTTACCTGAAGCAGGAGCAAGATGCTGATCGTGTTGAATTGAGCTAGTATGTTCTTCTTTCTCAATTAACAAACAAGTACAATAAAAATTCCTGTCACAAATAGGCAGTGCTGTCATTTCTTTACCTTAACTTTGACCAGAAAGTTACATTATGGTTTAGGTTTATAACAAGGCCTACTGCAAGGTACTGCTTGGGTCCCAACAACCTCATGCAACACTACAGGTTTGGGGTAGCATGGCTGAAAATCTGCCTGGCAGAAAAGGACTCAGGGGTGCTGGTAGACAGGCATCGGAACATGAGATGAGCCAGCAGTGCTCAAGTGGTTGAGAAGGCCAATAGTATTCTGGCCTGTATCAAAACCAGTGTGACCAGCCACACCAGGGAAGTGGCTGTGCTCCTGGACTCAGCAGTGGTGAGGCCACATCTTGAATCCTGTGTTCAGTTTTGGGTCCCTCGCTACAGGAACACTGAGTTGCTGGAGCATGTCCAGAGAAGAGTAAAGAAGCTGAGGAAGAGTCTGGTCAACAGGTCTTACGAGAAGCAGCTGAGGGAACTGGGATTATTCAGTGTGGAGCAGAGGAGGATGAGAAGCCCCTAGAACTACTTTAAAGGAGCTTGTAGTGAGGTGGGGATCATTCTCTTCTCCCTGGTATCAGGCAAGAGAACAAGAAGAAATGGCCTCAAATTGTGCCAGGGTAGGTTTAGGTTGGATATTAGGAAAAAAATTTCTTTTCTGAAAAAGTGGCCAGGTATTGGAATAGGTTGCCCAGGGAGCTGTTGGAGTCACCATCCCTGGAGATGTTCAGGAACTGTGGACATGATTTAATGGCCATGGTGGTCTTAGGTTGACAGTTGGACTCAATCATCTTAGAGGCTTTTCCCAGCAGAAACAATTCTGTGATTTCTATGACTCTGCACAGCTGCTTATATTATTTACTAGACACTGTACAGCTTCTCAACCTTTAGCAGGTGGATGAAGGTGCAAGGAAGAAACAAAGATCCATCTCTAGGTTCCAAAACCAAGAGTTTCAGGGCTACTAGATTTCATCAGCTGAGCAATGCCTGCCACTGGCTGTCAATGAAGAAGGCAGGCAGGCTTTGGAAAGCAGGATCTAGGTAACAAATACATATCAAGGGAAGGGCACCCAGGATGAAGGAATGACGCAGATAGGAGACCAGAAAGCTGGAGAAATTGAAGGTATAATTTGTACATGAGTTACTGCAGAGAAAAATAAGGAGTTCAAATTAAAACAATTCCACGAGCAGCTCTTAAAAGAAAAGAGCAGCAGTTGTGTTAGTGCGAGTTCTACAAAGCTGCGTGTTCTTTCCAAGGAAGCATTCTGTAGAGGTAAGGACATTAGAGAACCAAGTGTGTGAAAGAATAGTTTTACTATACAGCTGAGTGTATAGTAACTCAACTGACACCTGAGGGTGCCCTTCAGAGGCACCTAGACAAACTCAAGAAGGGGGCCCATGTGAACCTCCTGAGGTTCAACAAGGCCAAGTGCAAGGTGCTGCAGCTGGATCAGGGCAGCCCACTGTATCAGTACAATACAGGCTAGGGAATGAATGGAGATCAGTCCTGCAGAGGACCTGGGGCTGCTGATGGATGAAAAACTGGACGTGAACTGACAGTGTGTGCTCACAGCCCAGAAAGCCAACTGTATCCTGGGCTGCATAAAAAAAGGCATGGCCAGCAGACTGAGGGAGGGGATTCTCCCCCTCCACTCTCCTGAAATCCCACCTGAGGTAATGCATCCAGCTCTGAAGTCCTCAGCACAGGAAAGACAATTCTTGGACCAGGTCCAGAGGAGGCTGCAAAAGTGATCCAAGGGTTGGAACGCCTCTGCTGTGAGGCCAGGTTGGAAAACAGGAGGCTGCAGAGAGATCTTCTCATGGTCTTTCAGTACTTAAAGGGCATTTATAAGAAGGATGAGGTTAGATTTTCTTGGTTGGCTGATTGGTTTTGCATGCATTTGTTTTTCACATACAGTGGTGAAACACTGGCCCAGGTTGCTCAGAGATGTGGTAAATGTCCCATCCCTGGAAACATTCAAGGTCAGGTTGGTTGGGGCTCTGAACAACCTGCTCTAGTTGATGATGTCCCTGCTAACCACAGGGGAGGCTGAACTGCACGACATTTAGACTTATCCTCCCATTCCAGCTGTTCTCTGCTTCTGCTCATTTGAGGCAGACAACTGGAATTTGAAATGCTGTATGCAGAATAAAGAATTGAAGATCAGTTCCTCCCATTTATGAGCACTACTGCCAAAGCATATTCACAGCACAGTGAGAGGCTTTGTCACAAACCCAAAAGCTGTTATTTGTGAGGCTCTCAACTTCTCTCCAAATGGGCTTACCATGGTTACAGAGCTACCGCTGCCTACAGGCAGAGGCACACTTGTGGCTCTGAGTGATGGGGGGTGGGCAGTGAAACAACCTAACTGACAACCTAGCTGCTCAGTACTGGAGTTCATGCTTTGGTACTAAAAATAACACTGGCTTGGAAAAGTAGCATCACCGTGACTTCCATAAGCTAGCAAGGAAATACTAATTATAGCTTAAGAGCCCTAATAAAACTTTTACTTCATTTTCATGCTACATAGTTCAGAATATTTAAACTGAAGAGTTAAAATTTATAATTTCCAAGCTCAAATCATAATAACTCAAACTCCCACGAAGTCATCATAAGCCTAGAATTATATTTGCTCTAGTTATTCACAGGTACTGGCAGAAGGACTCCCAACCGAGGAGAAATGCTGACACTATTCTGGAGGCTTGTCAACAGTAACAGTTCTGCATGTGCTTACTGCATCTAAAACTGTGCTGCTGATTTCAGTAAGCCTTTCATTCAGAACAGCACTGCAATGTATAGGGCACTGCTGTAGCAAACACTCCATCATGGCTTCCATCCTGAACTCCTTCCTCCCTGCCTCTTTCCACACATTTATGTAAATGTTTACACTGAGCAGAATTTTTGACTCAGAATAAAGGAATGTTGTTTCATCTGTCATTTAATCACATTCTATTACTACAAAATGCTGTTTCCTTTAAGCTGTAACTTCACAGTTTGTCTGTAGTTATCAAATACTAATTTTCTGCTAGCTGTTACCAAGAGGGAAACATACTCTGAAACTGCTAGGTAAAGCTAAGGATTAGATGCTAACATGTACATATATCTGAACAAACCAAGGGAACATGAAGTTTTATTCCCAATGTTATGATCAAGGTGACTTTTGGAATACCCTTCATAAGTCTCTAAAAGAAAGCAAAACAAAAACATCACAATGTAACTACTCTAATTCCTTTGTAAGTACTGGTTTATATTTAGGAGTCCAACTAGTGGCTGGAGAGCAGACAGGAGGAAAGGGACCTGGGGGTACTGGTGGATAGTAGGCTGAAGATGAGGCAGCAGTGTGCCCAGGTGGCCAAGAGGGCCAAAGGCATCCTGGCCTGTATCAGGAACAGTGTGGCCAGTAGGAGGAGGGAGGTTATTCTTCCCCTGTACTCAACACTGGTCAGGCTACACCTTGAGTACTGTGTCCAGTTCTGGGCTACTCAACTCAAGAGAGATGCTGAAGTGCTGGAACGTATCCAGAGAAGGGCAACGAAGCTGGTGAGAGGCCTGGAACACAAACCCTATGAGGAGAGGCTGAGGGAGCTGGGGTTGTTTAGCCTGGAGAAGAGGAAGCTCAGGGCAGACCTCATTGCTGGTTACAACTACCTGAAGGATGGTTGTAGCCAGGTGGGGGTTGGTCTCTTCTCCCAGGCAACCACCAACAGAACAAGGGGACACAGCCTCAAGTTTTGCCGGGGGAAGTATAGGCTGGATGTTAGGAGGAAGTTCTTCACAGAGAGAGTGATTGGCATTGGAATGGGCTGCCCAGGGAGGTGGTGGAGTCACCGTCCCTGGAGGTGTTCAAGAAAAGCCTGGATGAGGCACTTAGTGCCATGGTCTAGTTGACTGTATAGGGCTGGATGATAGATTGGACTGGATGATTTTGGAGGTCTCTTCCAACCTGATTGATTCTATTCTATGCTATTCTAAGTGCACAAGTAATTGCAGGGAATGTGAGGATACACTCTCTACTGCAGGAGCTTGACTTTTCATCTGCAGCTGCCCTTAAAGGGGCAATAAAACATGGAGAGATTTCCTTTTGAAGTGCACAGGTGAAATGCATCCCTTTAAGCAGCACAATAGTACTACTGTCAACAGTCCAGTTAGTAAGAGCATTTGGGGCCTGTATGATCTTCCCTTTCTGTTAATCCTTCAGGATGGGGAAGGCATTTAAACTTAAGAAATTAAGTTAAGAAATTAAGTTATTAAGAAATAACTCGCTGTCTCTACAGCAACACCTCTACACTGCCTACCTTGAAGTGTCATCTCCCTCACTCAACTAGTCCTAGATGAATTCAGATGATCCTTCCTCAAAATTTACCTTGCACCCACCTGGGAAAACCTGTTGAAACCCTCTTACAATGACATCAGATTCTTGGGATGGTCATGCTTTGAGTGAACTGCCAGACCCCTCTGCTACATTTAGCTCCCAATTTCACTCCAACACCTTTCTTTAAGGATACCTCACCCAAAATAAGAACTACAGTTGCTTTGTAAATAGGGACCACTGGTCCCCATACCAGTTTGAGGGAGTCAGTAGCCTATCTGGGCAATGCAAATAGGCTCTGTAGAGCATTTGACACATGCCTTAAGAATCTCGGGGCCTCATATGGTCTGCTGCTCCAGTTACCAATTGTTTGGTTGTCCTCATTCATCACAAACCATGGGCACTTCATTCCCCCCTACTTCACACACACACAGCTCCACTCTCCTGTGGCAATGTTTGTGCGTTCCACTGTCCTCCCTGTGCCTTTTCAGTGTCAAGCTACAAGCTTGGAAAATGCCAACTGCTTCCCTGCATGAGTAATTCTTCCAAAGATCTGCTCACAATGATGAAAGTTTGGTTTGCTATTTTTATAAGAGGCAGAGATTGTGTTATCTCTTCTCTCTATTTTTCCCTTAGGATTTTTAGAGCTGTTTCTTGGTATTACCCACAGCATTTCCTGCCATCTTGGAATTAAATAGAAGCAGAGTTAAATACTTACTTTCAATCCATCCAGCTCAGTGTAAGATCCTGAAGGCTTAACTCCTCAGCCTTTTGAATGCTGCTTTGTTTTAGCTATTTCCCCTGTCCTTGTGTATTCATTGACTCACTCCAAGCTTAAATATATCCTCAATTCCATCCAAAAAGTAAGGTTAATACCAGCATTCAGCACCTCTAAAAGCACTTGCAAACTTGAGAAGTAGCAGAAGGCAGCAGTCTACAGTTCTGAAGTATTTTACAAATGCACTGCAAAATCTTACAAAGAACAATTTCTCCTAACCACCAGTCCTGAATTTTAGGAAAGAGTTAAAAGAATTTACATCATATAACTGCTGCTCTGAAAACTAGTCTCAAGCCAAGACCAGAGAACAACCAGCCTTATGTAACCCATTTTAATATTGCAGCTGGATAGGAAATGGGAACATTCCAGTCTGGTCAGCAGGTTCACTACAGACCTTGTTAATTAACAAAGGGAAAATAAGTCTGTTAAGGTATAGTTCCTGCAAGATTTGAGGGAAAGACAACGTAGATTTCAGGAGCCTGGAAATATACTACCTATTTCTAAGAATACTGCAGGACTCTGCCTTTGGAATACTATTTGCTCTGTTACCTTCTACCAGTTCTACTCAGCAATTCACTGTGTGACCCACCTGCAATAGCACCTGGCCACTTTTCAGCCTCTGATGACTAATGCAAGTCACCATTCTCCATAATCCCCTGCTCCCTACAAGCACATACAATGACTCTCCCCCTCACCAATACAACTGGTCTTTCTGCACGTTCGTGCTGGATTTGAGAGGACAGGCTTATACACACAGGAATTATGTTCTTTGAGGTACTTCTCCAACAAGAGAGAAAGAGAACCGCTCTTATTTGACAAGTCAACTCAAGTGTGAAGTGAAAGGATTTGCTGTCATCGATTCTCAGACTTCAATGCGATATGAACTGCTCAGTCCCATACGCAGCACAGCAGGTTGACTGTAAAGGCTATTTGGAGAACTCTTGTGCCTATATTTCAAATACAAAACTATAGTAAGATAAAGTAAGAACAGAAACCAAAGTCATTACTCATTCAAGTCATTACTCACTCATGTTCTGAATTATCCACTTCTTTCATCCTGCCTTGTGTAAATATTTTATGAACTGTAGTTTACAGCAGAAAAGGTACAGAAAGGGAGTATGCTTAGTAGCACAGACGGTCTTGGACTAGCTCACAGAAGGCAAAAATTGAAACAGGAGGTTTAAGTAGGATAGCCTGCTGATTCCCCCCCAGCTTGCAATACTGGCTGTTTTGCCATGTGGATGTCATTTGGTAAAAAAAGCATAAAGGCAAAGACTGCCAGCGATTCCTTCCAGCATCCCACAAAGCACCTCCACCTTTGCCAAGCTATTAATGAACACTTGCCAGGAAACAGTGACATAAATGGCTAAGGCATCCCTGCTTTTAACCATGAAGAGGCAGGGGGATGGGCAGCGCCTGAAACACCGAAAAGCAGGTGAACATTTGCCTGAAATTACACAGGATGGACAGGTTTGAACCAGGTAACTCAGAAGGCTTCTCTTCCGCCCACAGAAGCAAAGCAGATGAAGAGATTATCTGGCAAAGTTCTGAAATTGTGAGAGATGCACAGGCCACCATAAGTGACATTGACATAGCCCTCCCTCCAGAATGCTCCTGTTTCTGCTCTGGCTATACTTAGTAAATAGAAGCTTTATGTGAAGGACTCCCAGAAGGAAGACTCTAACAGAACTAGTATTTCCAGCTAGAACAAATGGGGCCAGAGGACATGGAAAATTCTACCAGGCTTTGAACACAGAGAGCCAAGAGTTATAACTATATTACTTACTATATGTTAGGGTTGTCCCAGCAACACAAAACAAACTAAAACAGTATAAAGAATACAATTAAAAAGCAGTACTAAAATTTTACAATACCAGCTTTTCCATTGCACTGCTTCAGTTTCAGCTGATGTTACTTCTGTTGTAATGGACTATGGCTGAGAGATCATATCCTCAGAGAACAGAGGACAGCACATCACTGCTTCCTTTTGGAGGAATCTTGTTTTATGCAGCTCAGAACCTTTTCTGCAATGATCCTTTTCTATATTTCAATAATAAAGGCTCCAACTCAACCAAAATAAAGATTTCTCTAAATTGCTTTTCTTTTCACTTCTGTCTCCCTACAGCACAGGAGCTAGAGGACACTTTTTTCTAGCTCTTGAACTGCAGAAACGTCTCTGCTGTGCACCAGGGTTCATTGCTGGATTTACATCTTTGCATGTATTCTCACGTGAAGTACAGATACTCCTTGGCATTCTTGATCCAACCCAACAGGGCTTGGCTACGCAGCACTTTCCAGGCTTCCTGGTAATTCAGTGCAGCCTCCTTGTAGTCCCAGTAGGTTTCCAGAGTCTTCATCCTGACAGGAAATACACCAAAAAAACCCAAGCAAACGTAACGAAAAGAGCAATCAATCATCTGAAAACTTGATGGTGCCCTACTGGCTCTTTCATGCTACCAAGTGAAATTCTCTTGTGCTTCTAAGGAAGACTTGGAGAGGCCCATGCCCTGAAGCTCTTGTGTCTAGACATTGTCAGTAGTCTTACCAAAAAAAAAAGAAAAAAAAGGCAAAACAACTTCTCTGTCATGCCCCATAGACACTCTCCAACAACAGACCTGTCAACATTTGACTGTGATGATAGTTTACAGAAGACTTCCCTAACAGCAAGAAGTGCTGAAGCAAAGCAGAAAAGGTGACTAGGCAGGTGCTTTGGATTGGGTGGAAGTAGCCTAATTTTGCTAGAAGAATGGGTATGAGTGCTGGCTGGAAGGGAAGGGGACAAGGACAAACAGGACAGTTTTGTTTGTATAACACAACATAATGGGGAAGAGTGAGACAAGGCAGAAATTTTTCATCTTCTCCCTAAAGCAAAAAGATGCTCAGCAGCTTTGGTGGTCTGCTCCCCTTCCTCATGTAGCACCTGCTCCCCACAATCACAGCAGAACTGTTGGTCGCTGCAGGGTGCATTATCCCACTGATTTTGAAAACAGGGGAATTCACAGAATCATAGGACTGGTTTGGTTAGAAGAGACCTCAGATTTAGAGTATCTGAACACAAGTATCTCCAAGACAATTTCATCAAGACTTTTCCTTTCCTTGCATTCCTTTCTTAACCTCTTTGATCTTCCTTTGCCAAACAGTCTGTCAGCCACATGTGGCACATAATGTTTATACATTCAGTGTGTTATGAAGAGAAAACTGTAGGCAACATGGCATCCATAAAGGAAGAGGAAGAGCCAAACTATTACCAGGAACCCTAATCTAAGAAGTCTGAGAACCACTGCACTATGTTCCAGAGTAGACTCTTCTATACAAAGGCAATACTGACCACCACTCATCCCCCCAAAAAAACCCAACAACCCCAAAAACAACCTAACAGCAGACCATCAGAAGCTGTGTTTCAGGGATTCTTTGACAAATGTATTTCTAGAACACTCTGATATGCATAGCAAGCCATGAGATACTGTTAATCCTACAGACCTTAGGTTCAGAAAGTGCAGAAGTGGAGAACCTGTCTGCCACTGCTGAACATGTGAAATGGATACCACCCTCCTACAAACCTTTCTGTGCTCTTGTCACAGATAATCCATTTTGCTTTCTTTACCTTTTTCACACTAATGAAACTTTGTGAAACTAAACTACAAGCTGCTCTGAGAAGTTCCATGGAGGGGCCCACTGTGACTCTCCTCCACCTGGCCAGTGGAGCAGTCACAGAATCCCATTATCAGTAGTGAGTCAAGGTTTAGGAGCATCACTGGATAGGCCAAAACCCAGCAACTACACACAAGCAGCAATGAGAAAACAACAGAGTTCTAGCATATCACAGCCACCTCCTACATCCTCTCCCAGGTACTTCAAGATCTTCAGGCAGTGCAAACCACCTGCACCTTCACCTCAGAACCGTTCCCTGGAGAGCAATATGCATGCATACACTGATGGACAATGACTGAATCATTCTTTGAGAAGAAACTCTCCTATACTAGCATACTTCTTACACTGAAAGTACATCTGACATATCTGAGACTTTGACTCTGCCTTTCTTCACTATAAATTTACCTAATGACTTATTTTTATCCTTTATCACAGAATAGCTAATACCAGATGTTGTCTACCTCTTGGAGACACAGGTCCTTGCACTTATAAACTTACATTTATGATGGTCAAAAGTAACATTAAAAAGAAAAACACATACAACATTTTTTTGGACAGGCTCAGTCATGTTAAAGGTGAAGGCTTTTTTCCTGGTATTTGCTGTCCATGAGTGCATATAGCTATAGATCCAGATAAAAAACGATAGATGCATCTTTTTATTGTTATATTCCCTGCCACCAACCCAAAAGGCTCCAGTGCCCAGCTGTTCTTTATTGATTCCTTGTTAAAAGTTGCTCTCTTCCCTGAATCTGCTGGCAAACCATGGTCTCTTCAGCTCATATCCGGTAGTCTGAGTCAATTGCACTAAGGCACACATGGGATTCTTCTAACACAGATATTCCACAGACCCTTGTCTGGAAACTGTGGCAGTAGATAGGAAGGGTAAAATATAGCTATCACAGTAAGGAGCACCTCAGTAGTTTCACCTCACTGTAGCAGTCAGAAGAACACACACGACCACAGCCTCTTGGGGTCTCATGCTCCATGCAGACCACATCACTACTGGATTTAACAATGGATGAAACAGAAAGCTAAGGCCATCTTGGAACTGAATCTGGGAAGGGATTTAAGAACTGAATCTGGGAAGGGATGTAAAGGACAACAAGAAGGGCTTCTTCCAGTACAATACCAGACAAAATGCTGAGTGAGATGGGTGCGCTTGTGAGAGAGGATACAGAGAAGGTGAGGTCACTGAATGCCTTCTTCATTTCAGTCTTTAATGCTAAATCCAGCCCTCAGGAATCACAGTCCCTGAAGGTAAGAGAGAAATTCCAGAGGAAGGAAGGCTCTCCTTTAGTCAAGGAGGACTGGGATAGAGATCATCTAGACAGGCTGGACATCTGCATATCCGTGGGTCCTGATGGGATGCAACCACAAGCACTGAGCCAGCTAAAGCTTTGGAAGGCCGTGGAGAACAGGACAGATGTCTGAGGACTGGAGGAAAAACAGTGTAGCTCCAGACTTCAAAAAGGGCAAGAAGGAGGCCCCAGGAACCCAGAGGCCAATCACCCTACCCTTAAGGCCTACCCTTAAGCATGTGGAGAGAAAGAAGATTATCATGAGTAGCCCGCATGGATTCAAAAAGGAGCAATCTTGCTTGTGCAATCTGATAGCCTTCAGTGATGGTGTGATGAGGGGAGAGCAGTAGCTGTTGTTTACTTCAACTTCAGCAAGGCTTTTGGCACTGCATATGTAAGCTTAGGAAGCATGGGTTAGATGAGTGGACAGTGTGGTGGATTGAGAACTGGCTGAATGACAGCACAGAGGGTTGTCATCCAGCTGTCTAGCCGGAGACAGTGATATTCCCCAGGAGTACTGGGCTCAGTATCTTCACCAACGACCTGGGCAGAGTGCACTCTTAGCAAGTTTCCTGGTGATATGAAACTGGAGGGGAGTGGCTGACACCAGAAGGCTGTGCTGGTATCCAGCGAGACCTGGACAGGTTGGAGAATTGGGCAAAGGGGAACCTCATGAAGTTCAACATGGACAAATGTAGAGTTCTGCAGCTGGGTAGGAATAACTCCCTGCTCCAGTACAGGTTAGGGGTTGACCTGATGGAAAGCAGCTTTTTAGAGAAGGGCCTCGGAGTGCTGGTGAACAATAAGCTCACCATGAGCCAGGAATGTGCCCTAGTGACCAAGAAGGCTAAAGGTCTCCCAGGCTGCATTGTCTGACAAGCAGGTTGATGGAGGTCCTCCTCTAGTGGAGGGCCACAAAAATGATGAGGATACAAGAGCACCTCTTTCATGAGGAGAAGCTGAAAGACCTGGGGCCCTTTAGCCTGGAAAAGATTGAGAGGGGAACTTATCAATGTTTATCAGTATCTGAAGGGTGAAGGTCACAAGAATGAAGATGGGCTCTTTCCAGTAATAACAAGTGACAGGACAAGGGGCAATGAGTACTAACTAGAACACAGAAGGCTTCACTGGAACTTAAGGAAAAAACTTTCTACTTTGAGAGTGCCAGAACACTGGAAAAGGCTACCCAGAAAGGTTGCAGAGTCTCCTCCAAAGACTTTCAAAACTCATCTGCACACGTTCCTGTGCAATTTGATCTAGGTATACCTGTATTAGCTGAGGGGTTGCACTAGATGATCTCTGGAGGTCTCTTCCAGCCCCTACCACTCTATGATTCTGTGATTAGAAACAGTTGCCTCAAAAAGCTGTCAAAATTAAATAGATTTAAATTCCTGGTCAAATTGTGCATTAAGATTCTAATAAATATTCAAGATATACACAGGAATAGTGTTTTCAAATTCATCTGCCTAAAAACCTCACATGATTCAACTCTGTTTCAGCTTTGGTTGGGCCATTAAGGCTCTGAGAATTTGTAATGGAAAACCTGTGACCTTTTTTGGTAGATGTGAACACTAGTTTGCTGCCTCAGGCAAAATCCAGTACAATCATAAAATCTCCAGTCAGGTTTGTCTGACTACATTCCTTTTGATTCCTTTTACTGTTTCAATCCCGCCCCTACAGTACTGTGCCAGAGGTAAGAGTGATTCCGATGGACGCATGCCAAAGACACGAGAGGTGAGCCACAGATTTCATTCTGAAAGGTATCACGATATTGGAAAAAGCCTTACACAAATCACTGTTATGCTAGGAAACATTCATGTGCTCAGCCACAAAGAAAGCTGAGTTTAAATGGGCAACCTGCAAAGAAAAGCAACACACTGCTGCAATAGTTTCTTCTCAGCAACAAAGCCTACCTTTAACCCCATGTCCCATTTCAAACATTTACATTCAACCCATAATATACTTTTGAAACTACAGACATATTGCACATGAAAAACACTGACCTAAGCACAAGGCATCAGCCAAAATATTACTCTTATATCAAAATTATTGAATCACATCAAAGAGGGCAAAAGCTCACAGATCTTCAATACTTAAAAACCTGCTCTGAATCCTGAATGATAGAGACCCAGGAAGCTATACTCAGCCTGACACTGTTAGTATCTTTTCAATGCTTCAACTGCAGTCATTGCAAACAAACTTCGTAATTGTCACCAAGTGTTAAGAAAGCACAGAACAAAGTAACAAGTTTTAACAGTAATGTAAGCTTTGCAGCATTTGGAGGAAGTCACTGCATTGTGCTGTCTAGTTTGGGAGATGGGATTATCAGAACCTCATTTGAAAGTGGAAAATTAGCTTCGTGGCTTTTCCCAATGACATTTAAGATGGGGGGGGGGGGGGGGGGGGGGGGGGTGGGGGGGGGAAGAATCACGAAGAAAAGATTTAAAAGCTCAATAGAGCAACTTGAAAAACTAAAAATAAGAGATAATTATGATGAGTCCGTGGGGCAGAAAATGCTACTTAAAAGGCTCTTCAATCTGGCACAACAATTCAAGTCAAGAATTAAAGAGAAAGGAAGGCACAAAAAGCAGAAGCAGCTTTAGATACGGGAAAGAAAACAGAAGAACATCAGGATCAGTACACTAATTCTGTGTAAATTTTTAACTGCCCCAGTATCCTAGGTCTGACAGTAGACAACAGCAGACGAAGGAAGGGTTAAATAAAGAATGATCTTTGCCCTAAGATACACTACAACTATCCAGACAAAATTTTGAGGAAATCTGAAAGGACTACAGAATGACATTCCCTTGATAGAGCAGAAAGGATGGGAGCCAAGACACCAGAAAGTGATCTAGAAGAGGCAGGGCAGGAATTTGGAGGCAAAGAGGGAAAAGGAAACTGATGACAGCTATACACTAGTCAAATATTTGTGAGAGGAGATATCAAGATACACTTGAGTGGAAAGAAAATACAGAATTGGGTAGCAGTTAAATACACAGGAGTTTGAAAGGAAGCAATCTGAGATTTGGGATTTATTATCTCATATTTAGATAACAAGGAAGAAAGGAGGAAAGAGGAAGAAAACACATCAGAATACTGTATGGAAAGGGAAGGTAGCACAAACAGCAATAGAAGACATTTATTTATTTTGCCTTTTCAGTGGAGAGGGGGGAAAAACAAAGACTTTAAAGCAAAGCATTTAACAAGCTGACTGGTGAGCTGGCACCTCTAGTGTATAGGTAGAATGTATAAATACAGCCTAAATATGATGCCACATCTGCTGATCAGCTGGGCTTTGTCAGGGGAAGCCTAGGCAGAAAAATAGTTAAGGACAAAAAAGTCAAACGGAAATTACAAATCCACTGGAGTCTAGCAAAGCCCTGAGGTGAAGTGTCTTTATGTAAGCAGCACATGATCAGCACAATGAGTCACCTACCCAACAGCGCACCGGCTCACACTCCATTCTGAGGAAACTATAACAGCTAAACAAGTTAGACAAAATCCCACCCAAAAGAGGCTCATAATTTCCTATTTAAAGCTGAACTAAGGAATGAGGTGTATTGTTACCTACAGAATCAGTTGACAACACTTTAACAAAAGCATGGCTCATATTGACATTGTTACCCAAGTGAAACTGTTTGAATAAATGCTGAGGTTACAGTGACGTTTAAGTACAGGTTAAATATACTGCAAGCAAGCTTCACTTGCTAAGAGCTATGTCCTTGAAGAGCTACTGCCAGATTAGTGATGCCTAGCCTGTGCTGGAAGGTCCCAAAGTAAAACAAAAGGCTGTAAGAAGACACCAAATCATCAGAACCTAAAGAAACAAGAGCTTGTCATCAGAAGAAACGTTTATCACTGAACCAAGGAGAAGTAAAACTACTGCAACTTATGTTCCTAATAAGTGAACTTTACTCCTTAATGTGTCATCATAATACTAAAACACACTCTTGTGTTGAGAAGCCCCTTACCTGCAAGGCCACTCCTCTTAGAGCATGTGCTATCAATTTTGTAGACAGTTGTTTTAATTTAAGGTGAAGAAGCTGTAAACCAAATCGGGTAGTTTGGTGATAAGAAATTGCATATAACATGTGGAGAATTTTGGGGAGGTGTTCTAGCTTTCTGTGGGACTCCTTAGCATCCAAATCGGTACAATGCTGTTATTAAATCAGTCTCTGAGCTCTGTGTGGATATTGGCTGTTGCACACCAACTCGAATCTGTTCTTCAGACAGCAGTATCAGAACTTTAAAATAGTTATGAGATGCTTCTACAGACAAGAGCTGGAATGTGCCCAGAGAAGGGCCATGAGGATGATCAGATGGATGGAGCACCTCTTCTGTGAAGACAGACTGAGAGTTGGGGCTGTTCAGTCTAGAGAAAAAAAGGCTCTGAGGACACTTTCTTGTGGCCTTCCAGTATCTGAAAGGGGCCTACAGGAAAGCTGATGAGAGACTTTTTAGGGTGTCAGGTAGTGATAGGACTAGGAGGAATGGAGCAAAACTAGAAGTAGGTAGATTCAGCTTGGATGTTAGGAAGAAGTTCTTAACCATGAGGATGGTGAGACACCAGAACAGGTTGCGCAGAGAGGTGGTGGAAGCCTCATCCTTGGAGGTCTTTGAGGCCAGGCTGGTTGGAGCTCTGAGCAACCTGATCTAGCATGAGGTGTCCTTGCCTACAGCAGGGCAGCTGGAACTGGATGATCCTTGAGGTCACTTCCAGCCCTGACAATTCTAAGATTCTAATTAAAGATCCAGAGTGTGCTGAGTTTGGCTAAGTTTACATCATCTAATATCTTAGTACTATGAAATACAGAAGTGACCTATCTCACCTGCTTCCAGCCACACACCTCCTATTTCCTTTGCATAGGTCTGACTATCTCTCCTAGCCCTCTATGAGCCAATTCAGCTCATTAGTTCAACAGAAAACAGAGAAGACAAGGAAATAACTTCTGCCACATTAGCTAGTTGAATTTGGTCACCCTAAGGTTCGAGAAGTGCTACTGATATAAGGGAGAAAACGATAATCTATAGCCAGTAGCAGCAGAGACTGTTGCAGGACCACCCCAATCATCAGCTACAGGCACTTCAAGTAGCTCAACAACTGGTACAACTGCATCCCAGTGCTGGTGAAATCATATCTAAAATAAAATAAAACTTCCGAGGCAACAGATTTTGAAACTTCTCTCTCAGAATCTCTAAAGTCAAGTGAGAGAAAAGTTTCTGTATTTATGAAGCTATACCCTGCTCTATGCACACAAGGCAATGCTGGATTGGAAGATTACTGCAAGAAACTCCAGGCTGATAAACCAAACTTGTTTCTAATAATGTAGAAAACTTCAAGTATAGTTTCTTTAGACAAAAGCTTCTTTCTGCTCTTTTCCAGAAGCTCTCCATCATCTATGTAATAGATGCACTGCAGAAATAGCCCTGAACACTATCTCATCTTACTGCCTCTGACTCTATCAAACATTTAGATGAAAAAAAATGCAAACTTTTTTGTTAACCTCACACTATTCCTTCCTGTGAAACAAAGAAGTGGCATTTGATAGAATTAATATAGACCAATCAGATACCAGTAGCTCAGTGACAGTTTTGGGGTAGGGGAGCTTGAACACCACCAAAGACACAGTGTTGCAGGCAGCTTATGTAACAACTCATATTTTCAAAAAAGATAATACTTTCTCCTCTAATTTCTCTTTTCACTTCTCCTTCTGCATTTGCCCATTGCACTTTCAGGCAAGATCATTATAACTCATCAAAAAAATCAGAAAAAAAAAAAAGGCAGTAAAAAAGTTGAGTTTTCTGCCAAGGAAGCAGGCTGAAGAGGCTCACAGAGCTGTCCAGCAGAAACCAGATCTAGTACAACAGAAGGATCAGGAACAGAGTTTACTCTTTTGAGAAGCAGTAAGCCTTCAGAAGAGCTCAACTGCCCAAAACTGTTACCTTAACTCCAAGCAAGCCAACCACCTGCAATTTCTTCTGTCAACAACACAACAGTATGAGATGCGGCAGTTATTTCACCAAGAGATGATTAAAAAAAAGCATCTTCCTAACCCAACAAGCACATGCCATAGTTTTCAAGTACCAAATTTTAGTCATGAGGTTACTTAAAGTGAGATACATGAGAAGATTCTGGTTATCATCACAGTATTCTTGAGTTCTGTTAAGATAAGTGCACTCTTCTAAATAGAACAAAAATGTCTTTACCGGAGTGTGTCTGGTAGATCCTCTTGTGAAATACTTGCCACCAGCTTTTGGAACGTATGGAAGAGCTCCACTTTACAGATCTTGGATCTGGCAGATAAAAAGTAAAGAATGTATAAAGTTCTTCACAATTTAACTTTTCCTACCCCACCTGAGCTGCTCACGTGCCCTTCCTCTGTTTCAAATGTTAGATTGACAAAGAGCAGCATTGCCCCCACTGTCCCAGCCAGCACTCTGCCATTTTAATACCCCCACATTGCTATCTGTGTGAGATTGCACCATCATCAGCTCAAATTACAGCAGGCTGAGCCAGAAGGGCTAGTCCCAAAACCGAGCAAACAAGCAGAGAAGGCCTCCAAGGTTTGCTCAAATTGCCAAAGTTTCTATTATTCAGAACAAATAAAAGAACAGGCAGAAATACCTGGAACAATGCTGTCCTTTTCACAACAGTGACAAATTCAACAGCAGTTTACTTCTCAATGAGCCTATTTGCATTTAAGTGAAACAATGTTTCAAAAATCTTTTGAAGGTACCACATGCATCTCCACCAGCTTTAAGCCCTATTCTTCTCCCAAAGAGAAGGAAGTCAGAAGTGCTATTTATAAAGCATGGTTTGTTTTTGCAAGTCCCAGCTATCTCCTCTATTAAATTCACTTCTCTTCACGATGACTGACTCCGTTCTCTAACAACATGGCCAAGCTGACTCTCCTGAAGCACTGAAAACACCTATCAAAAAACCCCTCCTATTTTGCCAATATGCTTTTTAAGAACTTCAATTGTAGCATGCAAAGATGCTGTAAAATTTCATCTTCATGTCAATCTGTCAAAGGTTCATATTGTAGGTTTTGGTGGTTTAGTTAATCCAGCATTAACAAATGAACATATCACACCTCTACCTACCAATTCCTTTTAATCAATCAGATTTACTTTCTTTGATATTTAGTGCTACCTAGCACACTGAGGTAGGGAAAAACCACAAACATGCCCCACCAATCACCCTGAGATTCCTTGAGGGAATAAAACCAGGGTAGAAATACATGTCTTGTTTATTACTAAACACATCCCCCACAACAAGGCTATAAATTCCCTATTTTTATGATAGAAGTTCCTTTTGTGGCCATTTATCACGATAGTGTAAACAGTTTACTTACTTCTTGACATCATTTTTAATCCTCATTTCCCAAGGAAATGAGACCTTTGCAGTGACAGTCTTGTTGGCCCTAAGACCTTTTGAATGTTTTAGTCAATTTTGAGCATACGTGGAAAAAAAAAAAAAAGAGCACCTCTCAACACTAAGTGCCTACAGTTTTGTGCACACTGGCAGCCAGCAAACAGCTCTGAAGTTTTAGAGCTGATATACAAATGCTATGTAATCAATTTAAGCCTACCGAGAAAAACAGGCTGGTTGCTTTGTTTAATCTTTCACATGCCTTCTGGAATACACAACACATCACACGTGGAAAACCAGTACTGTACAGTGCACATAAAGCCTGTCTCTAATGACACACTAACTCACCCAGGTCACCTGTGCTAACAATAACCTAGACATCAGCACTGGACACAAATCACAGAGCTCCTGGTTCTCCCTCTTTCCAGGGAGAATTTGGAAACTCTAAGCTATACCATGATAAACCTCAACCAAGTCAGGCTTAACTTCAAGAAGCTCAGAATGTGCAAGTCACAGGCACGTGAATGAATTCCCCACAAGAATTGTCCGAGCTCTACTAACAACTTTGCTTACTACTGTCAGGATTATCTTCTTTCTCCCAAGTAGCCTTAGAAAAATGAGCAATGTGACCGTTGACAAATTGGTAGTATAAGCAGGCAACAACCAAAACATGGCCTCAGCCATCAAACTGAACTTCCAGAGACCAACGACAATTTTGCTCACCTCACCCTAAGTGAGCAAACTGTAAAAGAGAACTAGAAGTATCCCTGCAGATGCAAACATCTGCAATGAAATTTGTACTTGTAAACATTTTCACACTCTAAGGCATAAAGTCACATTTCAAAGGAATACTTTTAATAATCATACATCTGAGGTCACGGTCTGACTCAGAAAAGAACACTGTAAAAGGAGGACTTGCAACACGTATTTCCTTCACAGCCATCAACCCAAAAGCAACAATTCTGCTAACCTCACCAATAAATGTCTTCACTAAAATTGATCATAGCCACTCACTGCCAGTAACTACCATGCTCTCTTTAAGCAACAGTGACAAATAAATAGGACACAGTTGTTAACCCTTATTCAGCTTTTGTTGCTGTAACTACTCTTCTCTCCCTTACACAGTGACTCTTCCTTTTCCTTCTCTCCCTACCTTTCCCACTTTTTCCCACTCTTAGATTTCTCTCTGCTGAGATAATCCACTCCACATCACATGAGCTGACAGAGGCATGTATGCTCACAAATAAGATATCTGCATTCAGATACCACAACATCTGCGCACCTGCTCTGAAGGCTCCCAATCCTCTTCTTTGTTGTTCCCTGACGGAAGCCATCTGAGGTGACGTCCAGAGGTTGCTCAGGAATTGCACTCCAACTGATAGCTGTAGAAAAAAGGATTACGAACAAGGGAGAGGCTCTCATCACAAAGGCAGGACTTAACAATTCCTTTCAGTATATGTTTTCACCCGACAACATCCTGCTTCCTAGAATAATTCCAGCTGGAAAGAGGACCATTTTTTTTAAGTGTCAGGACTCCAGTATGTAAAAGAACAGGTACATAATGTTTACATTAAAAAAAATTAAGTATATGCACACATACAGACCTTTCATCTCAAATCCCATCCTGCAAGAATCAATGCCTCTAAATATCTTAGTAATTCTCCCATTATTAAGGAGATTCTACTTTGTTCTGTGCATCCTGTCCAGATAAACATGAAGAAACTTCCAAGTCAACCAGCTTCTTTTCCTGTTAGGCTGTGAAATACCTCCCCCCTCCAATTACTTGCACCAGTTACTCTATGTTTCCCTTACTTATTGCGTACTGTTATTTTACTGTATGTTGTATACTCTTTCTCTCTGTGCTTGGCAATTGATATATGTCAAATACCTATAGACTTTAGTTGAAAAATATTAGTAGCTAGTATCAAATAAAAATAATTTGTTAGGAGAGGTAACAAGTGCCACCAACCTTAACCTTTATCCCCATTATGGTAACCTTATTACCACCTTCAGACTGTAAACTTCTTACTGCTGAAGCTCCGCATACCAAATTTCAAAGATTCCTAAGTAACTAGTAAAACATTAGTAGCATGCTAGCAAAACCAAAACTGACTGACAGGCCTAATCTGTCTGTCCATAGCCTAACAATAGTTCCTTTAACTGCCTCGAGACCATTTTTGTTCCCCAAGTCCTCCCATTTCTCTGTGTTCCTAACTGGCACAGCAGCTGAACATTCATGAAGTCTAAAGACAATTTTTGGAGCTTCTCTTCTTCATGATGCCATCATGATGTTCAGAATAATCAAAAGCTACACATGAGAAAGCATATTATGGAGACTGGCTATGTCAATTACACCTGTTACGATCCAAGTGTATGATGCAGCTGCCGTACTCCAAGTTTAAACTGTATTTGTCTTGTGACAGGTACAGTGCTGTATTTACTAAGTCAAAATCCTTTCTAATATCATATAACTTTAAACACACACAACTGGTATTAAACATTAAACCCTCCAGGTGTGTAATATCTAAAGCCACATGGATAGAGGACAAGCAGATAAAAATGTACTTAAAAATGAAAAATGTTACCATTCTTTCATTTCTTCATAGCTACCACAAGTGTAAAAAAAAATATTAAAAAGGACACATTTTTCTTCTTAAAGATACCAGCTGGCACATTCCTATCAAGCATATTTTGATACTCAGTGTACAACAGCCCTGAATCCAGAGTTTATTCTGATTTTTAACTCCTTCAAGAAAAATATCAACCTGGCATAACTCACAGATGCAAAAAAGTGTGATAAAGCATCATCCATCTTTATTTAACAGAATGACCTGAGTAACTGTACAGAAAGACAGGCACACACAAAAACTTTGGCACAGTTAGCTCCAGATCTTCTTTGTTAAGTGAACTGAGACAATTTTTCAATGATGGATTTTGCCTCCTATCTCACAGTATCCAAGTATTTTCCTTCCTAGCACCCATAAATAACTGCAATGTAACGAATTCCATTAAGAAGCCCTTTGTTTCCATTGTATTTTACCATCGACTCTTTGTAACAGAATAAATTCCAGCTCCAGTTGAAGCCAAAAATTATACAAATAGAAGAGAAACTTGAGCATGCCTAAAGAAACTGCTTAATCATACACACCCAGTGGCAGTTCCACTGGGTTTTTTTTCCCCCAAATGTTGCTAAATCACAACGTGACTTGCATGTTCATTCACCACTGTGACAACAAACGCAATGTCCAAAATCTCTTGTCAATTAAACCCTTACACTATACTGCTCTGTATTCTTTCTACACTCACAGATTTCTGGAACAATTACAAGCATAACTCAGCATGGCAAGAGTCCTCTGCTCATTACCAAGCAGAATGCAAAACTATCTGACACAAGAAGCCTTTTGATATTTTTTTCTTGTTGCCTTCAGAACTTTTGCTGGTTATTTCCTCCCTTTGTTTAGATTACAAATTCTTCGCAGCATCAACCGAGTGTTCACTCAGACTGAATACTGCCTATGCAGAACTAGAGGTTAAGCTGAGTATCATTAATTATTAACAATTAATTTCTTGCTAAAAGTCACACTTTGCCTCTATGAATGATAATGAATGATGCTGCATTTCAGGAAACCAACAAAACAACCTAATTTCTATTTGGACTTCTACAGTTATGCAACCAGCCCAGCTTAACTCACCTGCGCTACAAGGAACAAGTTTTGTTTTGCTGTGAGCTTGAATCTCCTGGATTGCATGACGGCTGTGTTCAAATTGAAGATTAGATTGCAGCAGCTTCACCTCCTGAACGAGAAACCCGTCTGGTAAAAGTGAAATGTGCTGACACCTAAAGGAAGCACAGAGAAGTGCAAGTGGTTTTCAGTCTGGTCCTAACAAACACATTTAGTGAAATTCCTTGTAATAGTCTTAAAGTATGTTACTTCCGCAGTAAAAACGAATTGAACATGACTTATAGAAGAGGCAAGGATGTTTGAGAGCATTTTTTTTTTAATAAATATCTTCTTAAAGGGAAAACAAAGCCTCATAGGCTGAGACTTTGCCCATCCTTGCAAAAACTACAATCAACTGGGTTTTTTAATGGTCTAGTTGAAAGCTAGTATAAACGATGGAGATGAAAACATGCAGGATAAGAAGTGCAACATAATTCTGCAATCACAATGAAAAATAAAGTATTTGCAGTCAAGCATATTGATAACTGTGCTATGAAACTTAAGCCTGAAACCAAATATTAGAAACATACAAAATATACTTAGTTACATGTGTCATTTAATCTTTATTACCTCCACATATACAGGACTTTGTACTTTCACTTGTTGAACTTCTCTACCTTTCTCTAGCCTGTCAAAGTCCCTTTGGATGGCAGCATAAAGGCATATCAATCACTCCTTCCAGTTTTGAGTCAGCAGTAAAACTTACTGGGGGTACACTCTGCACCATCATCCAGACCCTTACTGAAGCTGTTAAAGAGAACTGGGCCGGGTAGTGACCCCCAGGGTACACAGCTAGAACTACACTTTGCTCACTGTTCATCACCCTCTGGACTCAGCTGTTCGAGTACTTTTCAGTCCACTTCACTGTCTGCTCACTCAGCCCATACTTAACAGGTTCTCTATCAGGGAGCCTTACTGAAGTCTAGGCAGACAACATCTGCTGCTTTTCCCTCATTTACAAGGCCAGACACATTATCACAGAGTTTTTCAAGCTGGTCAAGCATGACTTCCATGCTGACTACTTCTGATTATTGTCTTTCCTGCACCTGAAAATGGTTTCTAGAATTAGGTGCTCCATCTCCTTCCCAGGGCTCAAGACTAGGCTGAACAGCCTATAGCTACCCAAGTCCTTGTTCTCACCCTTCTTCAAGAATGGAGTGACATCTGCTTTCCTCCAGTCTTCAAGAATATCTTCCAACTGCCACAATGAATAAATGACTAATAGGACTCACTTAACCTTTAGGACAGATGGATTAGGTGACTTAACAACTTCATTTTAGAAATGACCCTGCAAGAAGTAAAAGCTGCTTTTCCTCACCAACACAACTGTGTAACAGGAGATATTCAGAATGACTTTTTGGTGTATGGATAACTGAATAAATTAAATTTTTCCTTGATTGCTTGAGGAACTAAAATCAAGAATTTCAACTTTGCTAGGCTAAAAATATTCACTATGTTGAATTTCTGTCCTTCTGGCTGTTTTTTCTGCTGGAAGGCTTCTAAAAAAACTCAGGTGGGTAGCAGCTTCTCACTGCTCTGTGAAGGGACAATCAAAGGGATCCGGAATCTAACAGAAAATCTTTTGTGAACCTTCAAGTCTGATCTGCTAGCAGCCTTACTTCTAACCAGGGCTATTTTCTGAAAGTGTGCATGTTTGCAGAAATTACTTTGGTGCAAAGTCCTGATATCTGTGTGGCATTGTCTTCCATAACCCACTCTCTCCACGCACCTTCCCTACCTTCCAAAGGAGCGCTTACCTTTCAATAATTGCTCTCCTCATGGCTTCTTGGCTATATGGACACTTTCCCACTACAATTGCTGACAGATACACTGGATACTGCAGGAAATGCATCAGAAGAGATCCCTGACATCCCAAGACATTCCAGCGAGCCAGTTTATCGCTGCAGGACATCGAGCATGTTCTGTCACCACGGCCTGGCTTCACTCGTAATAATCCTACACGGTGATACCCCAGTCCAGGTGCTTGGGCATCACATAGCTCTCCGGGCACGCATTTTGCTCCAGTCCTGTAAACATCTACTACTTTCTCTCTCTCTAGGCCAGTCTGCTTGTTAGCTGCTGGCACCTCTGCAAAACATTCATAGCTCTTTGGATTAGAGTCATCTTCTTGTTTCACAGATACTTGATGAATATCCATGTCTTCGGTGATTACAGGAAAATAACCATCATCATCAGTTTTCCTTCTCTTGATGACATGATTATTTGGCATTGTCTCTGATTTCCTTTTATCCTCTAGACCTAAATGATCATGGTTACTTCTACAGTCTATTGATTGTTCAGCTACATCATCTCCAGCTGCCGTCTTGGAAAACTGGTCCTTTGGCTCAGTCATTGGAATAATAGAAGCATCTCCACCTAGAAGAAAAGCAAGAACATTAAAACTGGGCAAAAATGCATCTCTCATTATTGGAATACATCACACCAGTAGTAGTACAACCACTACTAGCTTTCACAGATTCCGTCATGAAAATTTAACTACGAGGACACACTTTTCAAACAACATTGCCCTGTACAATGCTGAATCAGATTTCACTGAAACTTGAGCCAATGTAAGTTTAATTTCAAGTTTTGCATTCTACCTAAGAAATAAATTTTAAAAGCAACATTTAAAACCAAAATTATAGAGCAGAAAGTGTCACAGACTACAAGGGAAGTAGACGACTCACAGTAAAACTAGTTTAATCCAACTAAGCAATACAAACCTCAAAAGAATAATTAAAGAATAACCTATCAACTCAGGGTGGAAATGTTGATTTGTACCACTAAACAAGCTCAAAACCAAAATTCTGAAGCTCGTTTTGAAGCAAACAAAACCTGATCAGCAGGAAAGAAAAAGGCAGGCAAGAAATTATCCTTGCAACGGTATTTGATGTAGATTCTATTCTCGTATCGCACTACCAAAGGAAACCATTGCAGCATATTCCAGTAACACTACCAAAATCATAAACACGTTGAGCAGCTCATTTGCTACTAAAGCACTGACCAGGCCTATTTTGAGAATGCTTACACCTCTCTTCTGTGGTTACAGGCTAGCAGTTGAAGATCACATGGTGAGAGTGTGCTAACATTGAGACAAACAGTAAGCTGACACACCAAGAGGTTAAGTTACTGCGTTTCCCATGACAAAACAAAAAGTTAGTTCCATTTCACAAGAAGCTGGGGAAAGAGGATTTTTTGGCTGTTTGTGGAGTAAATTTGTGTTTGTTTTGTGGTTGTTTGGTTCCTCCCTCCCCTTTTTTTGTTGTCTTTTGCTTGGTAACTTGGGGGTTTCTGTGTGGTAGGTAGGGGGTTTTTTTTTGGCATTGTGGTAAATGCCAATGTTTTTTCTTAAAATTTGAATCCAAGGAGACAATGTTTAAAGCAAAGCACCCAGAATATGACAGCAGCTCTATTCGGTTTCTGTAAAACAGTAGCCATTGTTTTTCAAAGAGATGGTGAAATATTCCACTGTATGATGAGTAGTACATAACCTCGTTGATGTTTATAAATAGGTGAAGGGCAAGTGTCAGGAGGACAGAGCCAGGCTCTTCTCAGTGATGTTCAATGATAGGACAAGAGGGGACAGGTGCAAGCTGGAGCACAGTAAGTTCCACATGAACATAAGGGAAAGCTGTTTTACTGCGAGGGTGACAAAACACTGGAATGGGCTGCCCAGAGAGGTTGTAGAGTCTCCGTCTCTGGAGACTTTCAAAACCTACCTAGATGCATTCCTGTGTGACTGATTCTAGGTGACCCTGCTCTGGCAAGAGGGTTGGACTAAATGACCTTTCAAGGTCCCTTCCAAACCCCAACAATCTGCAATTCTGTGATTTATTGAATTCTCATGAATCCCATCCAGTGAGACAAAACACCAAGTCTATCTGTGGAGGACATCTTAGGGGACACACTGATCGTAACACTGAGTTACTGCCTCCCTCACTTCAAAGACAAACCAAAGCAAGACAAGGGTCAGAAAATATTGCACTAGGAGGAACCATAAAATTTATTCACTCCTGCATACTCACAGGGGGTATGACTGCAGAAGAAAACAAATATGATATGTGGGTTGAGTTTCCACTTCCCAGTTTCCGTTCCTGAAACAAAGATGCTGCCTTGCTGATGGGAAGTTGCCAGCCACATCTGGTGGAGAAGATACCTGTTTAAAAAGTTTTCATTAAACTTTTTTTGTTTAATGCCTGGGAAAACAACAGAAATTATATGCCCACCGTTCTTTCCTGACAAAATCTCTGAGGGGGCAGAATACAAGAATGTAAGAAATGTACTCATTTCAGTAGCAGTATTATTCTCCTGTCACAGCTCCTTGAACCAGCTTAGCTGATGTGAACCAAGAGGACTGGTATGCTGGAAACAGAAAAAAGCTAGCCAGCAGACCAGCATTGACATTACGTGAAATCAGATCCCACTTCTTCACAGAGTCTCTACAAGAATGAAGAAGAAAGAAAGCTTTGTGAAAGGGGCTTAACAACACCCAGAAATGGAAAGATTAGGTTAAAATGCTAACAAAGAGAAAAAAAGGCATTACCTACTCTCCTCTCTGAAGCTGGTTATTTCAGCTATAGGTGAAAACCATTTCTATCACAACAAAAACCCTCAAGAGGCACTGGATAGCAGCACGTGAACTTCATGTCTCACCTTTGGAAGCTCCTCTTGGCCACAACTTCAGCATGACTGTCATTCAGGATGTCTCCTAAACCAGCAACCAAATGAGAACAACATGCATTGTTAATGAAAGGGAGATGAACAAAGCAAACAATTTGAGAAACAACAGATCTCCAGATTCGTTAGCATTTGAAGGTTTAACGTATTAGCTTATTGCAGAATATTCAAGCTTCCACTTGCTACAAAAGGAGGTCAGCCTACATAAATGAGGCATAAGTCTTCATTCCATGACAAATCTGACGTGCCTAAATATCAAATTTTAGTTCTTCTAATACTTGAAAGCCTTTGAATTGAATAAACACCAGCTTCCTTCAAAAACCTTCCTGATGTTTGCCCTCAATAGTAAACCTTGTGTGATGGTTTGGGTGTCCCCCGCCCCCCCACACTTTTAGAAATTACCCAGACTAGACTCAGCCGGCTCTGGAAATTTGAATGAAGCTTATATTTACAGCTAGCACAATTTACAAGCAGATATTCACAGTATATACAGTTATATACAGAAATATATAAGGGAAAAAAGGTAATACAAACACAATTCCCCTCCCAGAAACCTGAGTCCCCAGGAGGGGCTCTCAACCACCCCTCACCTTCCCCCTACCCCTCTCAACCTTACCCCAGTCCTAAGGAAGAATGGATGTTCGGCCAAAAGGGTTAAAAGCAAGGTGAAGCAGCGAAGCAAAGGAGGGTGAGGTTAGAAAGCAAGATGGAGTCCAGCCAGCAGCCACGAGCTCTCCCCAGCAGGCAAAGTTCCCCAGCGAGGAGAAGAAGCAAATGCCCTAATCTTTGTTTTGCCTTTCTTCTTTTGTATACATCTCAGCAAGACTGTGAGCGAAGTAGACCTCACCATTGTTTTCATTTTACAGCCTATCATCTAGTTCTTCTCACCAAAACATGCTAGCTAGGCTCAAACTAGCACACCTTGATATTCTAAAATGAAGCAAAACATCCAGAAAGTTTCAAGTGTTTGTTAAGCTTTTTGTTGAAGTTTCTTCTTGTACTATGTCCTACAATTTAAATTGCTTTTTTTGTAAATAATTCTGATATTTATCACACCTCATCCTCAAACTTCCTGCACTGTCTTCCTATTGCAGTATCTAAAGGAACAGGATCTGAAGATCTTCATTTCAAGAATAAAAGGCCAGAATACAGAAGCCCTCTTTAATAGTTCTAAAAGATTAAAGTTTCTCTGACAGATCCCCATTAACATGATCTACCACAAAGGTAATTTAAAAATAAATTAATAACATAAGAGGAAAGTATTTTATAAACTTAAGATCACTGAAGATAAACAAGACAGGAACTAGCTTTACTTTAGTCAATTTTCTACTTTGCCTCTTAATACCTAGATTGTAAATAGTACAACAGTTTAATCACAATCTTCCTAAATCAATGATAAAAATGTCTGTGCTAACACTCTTCTGAGATGGCCAAAAATTCACAAAAATCTAACATGCTCAGTTTTTTCTCCTACTCCACTGATTTATTTCATATGAAGTACATTATACAGAATAGCCTGAAACTGATGCATGAAAAACCATTCCTTCTATCTTATTCTGCTTCTCCTCTGAAGGGTAAGGAAGGCAGAAAGCCTTGTACCTACATATTCACAGACGCTTTTCAATCTTAGTCACTTCTCAGCACTACCTGCCATGGCTTATCACCTGTCCTAAAGAAAGAAGACAGAAACGTTCTGAATAAAAATGTTTAACATCAGGCCATGCAGAGCAAGGGAAGTCCCACGGTAAATGGTAAAAAACAGTAGCTATGAGGAGTCAGGTATCTATCCCGTGTATTTGCTGAACAAACACTCAGAACTATGTTGCTGCAGAACATACGGTATGGGAGAAAAAGCATATTAATGCTTTTCTGGTTTCACCCCTATCCTAACTCAGCAGTGGTATCTTTTGCAACACACTACAATAAAAATGGGTGATTGTTACACCCAGTTACAGTCTGGGTAAGTGTTTATGTTTTGGTTTAATTATGAAGTCTTTAAGTATACAGAATCAGAGCCTAAACTATGATTTCCACATATAAAAAAGTACACTCATCTTCAAGGCAGCAAGTACAGCAGACTTTGAGGGCAGCCATTCTGGCTCCCTGTTGCCTTATACTTCTGGCTGTGTCTGAGCTCAGTGCTTTGGACATTTTCATCGATTCTATAACAGCAGCACAAAGGTAGTGTAGTTAGTCTGTTCATGGATTTTACACCATACTTACCAGTTTTTCTCATCTTGTTTTGGCCAATACATTTTGTTCCAGTTCCCATAGCAACAACTTCCTTTGTTACTGAGAAAAGAAACATTAATTGAACAGTCACCAGGATCATTGCTCTCACACAGAAGGAAAGGTACAGGGAGGCAGGCCATGTGACACTCCAGCAAGGAAATGGCCTCAGATGGAGAACTCAACACACCAGGCAGAAGCATTAGTGCTAGGCAAAAATCTTATGGTCTATAGCAGGAGTACTGACATGGGATTGATATGCTAAACTCACAGGAGACATTGGTGTAGGATTCCCCAAACAAGTAAGCAGCACAGGATACAATCTGCATGACAACACAAGTGCCAGTAAGGGAAAAGATAACAGTGGACTAACACAGACTGCAATAACACATCTGCCAAAGGAGAGTAAATGGATACATTTCTAGGCTTCCTTCAAACAGTAGGTGAACACACTTCTGCCAGGGTTTACATTAGCTGCAGTCTTGAGAGGAATAGCATTTCACTAAGCTATCTCTATCCAGACAAAAGCTACAAGAGCTTTTATGATAATAAAGAGTAAATAATTCATGTGCAGGCAGAAGCAGGACAGGAAGTGGTGCATGTCTGGGGCTTTTTTTAATGTATCCCGGAAAAAGGGAAAAGCATCAAAGACTGCCACCTCCTCTCCCCATTTCCCCAGTCCACACAACTCATCAATTCAAGTCTTACCCTGCAAATTCCCTGGACTAGCAAGAACCTCTCTTTGGATTGTAGACTCCACTTTGACAACAGCTGCCAGTGAAGTCCATTCCCTCTTTGGATCTGGTTTCCCCTGCTTAGGGAGTCTGGTGCTATAATGCAGGTAACACAGCTCAGCAATTTCATCAGCTGACCACATGGCTTCCGATGCAAGTGTAGGCTCTAAACAGAATTGGATTACAGAATCACACAGAATCATAGAATGTTAGGGGCTGGGACCTCAAAAAAATCATCTAATCCAACCCCCCTGCCAGAGCAGGATCATCATCATAACACTGAACACCCCCATCTCTTCAAACCCTCCTGCTTTCCTTCTGCATGATACCTTCCTACAGCAGATTTCAATACCTAAACCTAATCGCATCACCCCTTTCAGGATTATTTACAAGAAATGCATCATATGAAATAAGAGACTTGGAAATCTCTAGAAAAAGCAACGACAGAACCCTCAGTACAGCAGAAGCTGAAGTTGCAGTACTCTCAAGGTTCCCGCTCTGCAGCAGCCTGCATGAGCACCGCCGTCCCCATGTGTTCCCTGCTTCACATCGCGGGAGGGACGGCACCACTGCACTCGTTCCGATGCCTCCGGGCCTCCGCTCTGCCCCACTGACCGGGGAGCACAGAATTCCAGCGCCCGAGCGAGCCGCTGCAGCGCTCGGGCTCATATAACACCGCCCCGGAAGCAGGACCCTACCCTGCGGGGGTAACGGTGCCGCGGTTCCGCGCCGGCTCCGACGGCCGCGTTACCCGGGGCCAGCTCTGCGGCACCAGCCACGCTCAGTCGCTTCCCAGTGCGCGGGGCCCGCCGGGAGCGGTGGAAGCAGCTCGGGGAGGAGCGAGCAGCGGCAGCAGCTCCTGCGCAAGCGCACAGAGACACGGAGACAGGCGTCTGAAAGCAAAGTGTTTTTATTAACTGGCCGGGCCGCGCCGGGATTCAGACAGAGGTGCCTTCGCCAGGCTGGTCGGGCTGCGCCTCCTTCTTGTTGTCTTCTGGTTTCATGGCAGGGAAGAGAAGCACCTCCTGCGAAACGGCATACCGTCAGCGCGGCCAGAGCCGCCCCACCGCTCCTCCGGCGCGGGGAGCAAGACCCGCTGGGCAAGTCCTGTGCTCGCTGCCCTCCCGTGGCTCTTCCCGGCATTGCAGAGCCAGCTGCCCAGCGCGGCCGAGTACGGTGTGACAAAAGCACATGCCTGCTGACCTGCTCAGGCATAGGCACACTGCAGCTGCAGTCTCTACAGAAGTTTATAAGCATGTGCACCAAAGGAGCACTTTTCTGTGAAGTTAATTATTGAGTAATAAACGGCTACACCGCCTATTCGTGCCCTGCTTTGCAGAATCTCAGTCCTGCTCTCTGATAAAGACAGCAGTAGGCACTGCCATTTCTCACATTTACCTTGATGTTATTGGAGTCCGTGAGGAACATGGTGAAGCGATCAATTCCCATGCCCCAGCCAGCTGTAGGAGGAAGGCCATACTCCAGTGCAGTACAGAAGTTTTCATCAATGAACATGGCTTCATCATCACCTGCTGCTTTCGCCTAGATAAGAAAATTAAATGGTAAAAGGTGGATCACAGAATTAGATTGTGTCACATCTGCCAACCTCTAGAAAAAAGGAGGAAATGTTGGTATTTGCAGCAGCCAATGAAACCACAGCCCTATACAGCTGCATAAGTTACAGATGAAGGAATCTCAGAACTTGCAGGTCTGTGGAGGTCATGTATATTCGGGCCAAAATAACTCTAGGCCTAACTCACTCCTGATCTGTAAGTTGCCTTTTCAGGCAAAGGCCCTTCTATCAAAGCATCTCCAGGACCATATGGCAGCAGACGACAGTGGACCAAACTGCTTTCAAAGGCTTCTGAGGTTCTTTATTGCTTGCAACCTTTAATGTTTTCAGAAGCAACTACTAAGTGTGCTACAATCATCAGTAATTGCTTCTTGAAACAACGTTCAGGGACTGTTTTGTTCAAGTAGAACAATGTAACACTACACAGAGAAGGTAACTAATTTATTTGACCCTGTGACAGCCTCTCAAGTGTTAAAACAGAAACCAGCCAACCAGCCAACCCTCTTCATGTTTAGGAAATGCCAAGTGTTGTTGGTTGTTTCAGCACTTACATCTTTGCTCAGTTTCAACAAACACTTTGCAGAATACTGCTAAAAGCAAACTTTTCTGCCCGAATCTAAAATCCTGGAATACAAATTATCATCCTTCTATCTCAGTCTCCACTATAACATTATTTTCAAGCAATTTTTCATTCAATGCATATAATCACGTCTGCAAAGTCTGGTCATACTCATGAAACAATTGCAGCAAATATAAATACAACAGACCGAAGGTGAAAGAAACCTGAAGCATTATTCGTTGTGGCTGACCATTTTGGAACTATCAAGTTAGTTAAGGTTACGTCAGTTTTCCTGGGTTTGACAATTGTTTAATCCTCTCAGGCACTGTGAACCATTAGAAAGAATAGGAACTCTGTGCAGACCCCATCACCTGACCTCAATCAGGCATGAGCACACATGCATTTCTGGATGTGTATACCCAGTTAACGACAAAAGCAATTTCAGTCACTCCTTTCTAAAGCTTGTCTAGAAAAACCTAGTACTATAAATCTGCAAGACAAATAATTCCCAGTCTGCAGCAGTATTCTGTGATCCAATTTAAAAATAACTCAAATCAAGAAATTAGGCTATTTCTTACCATTTGAACTCTTACCAGCCATGAAAATTTATATAAGCATAATCTTGTATGACTATATAAAAGCTTGATTGGGGAAAAATACATTTCAACCTGAGATAGAGAGAAAACACTTTGCACATTTGCTTTTTTTTTCAGATTAGTTCTTCAGGCCAAATAAAAAGGGAAGGTGTTTCAATACAAAGTTGCACGAACCAGCAGCAGTGCTCGGACTTGCTTATCATAGAGAACAAGGTTTCTTTAAAAGGAATTAGGTTTTCATGACAAGTTTTCACTTAACTGAGAAACATTTGCTCCAAGTAGTAACAACCTTTTAAGTAGTAGGGACTACAGCATGTGCCCTATAAGGAGAGGCTGAGGGACCTGGGCCTTTCTGGTCCAGTGAAGACTTAGAGGGACTCTAATAATGTTTATAAATATCTGAGGTCTGGGTGTCAAGAGGGAGGGGACAGGCTCTTCTCAGTTGTGCCCTGTAACAGGACAAGGGGCGATGGGGATAAACTACAGCACAGAAAGTTCCACCTCAACATGAAAAAGAACTTCTTTACTGTAAGAGTCACAGAGCACTGGAACAGGCTCCCAAAGAGGTCGTGGAGTCTCCTTCTCTGGAGACTTTCAAGACCCATCTGGATGTGTTCCTGTGTGACCTGCACTAGATTTTAATGTCCTGCTCTGGCAGGGGGGCTGGATTTGATGACCTCTGGAGGTCCCTTGCAACCCCTGGCATCCTGTGATCCTGCAAAGATGGATTTGGAACAGACATAGGATATGTTCTTTGCTTATGTGCCTGTATCATAGATTCTCTATCAGCAAGACACCATACCTTGGCCTGATCCTCAAAGAGCTGTCTCTGCCGGACAGGATCATTAAGCTCTGTGTACGCATTGCACACTTCTTTCTTCATTACAAAAAGTTCAAAGCGTTCTGTTAGCCCCGGATGAGAGCGATGCCTATGTCAAGAAGGCAAAACAACCATACCTTAAAACACACATCTTTACAGAAGCAAAAGGCACACACATTACTTCAAGAAGATCACCCATGCTTAGGGAAAACAGCTGTCCAAACTTCAAACCACTCAGCATCAGCACACCTCTGCCCTTGATGATGGGTTTCACAGCCCAGGAATCAATGTCTGTTATGGCTGGTATTAGATCTAAAACATTAAAATCTTTATTTTCACATATATGACTTTATGACTTCCCTATCTTCCCAATAAGAAGTAGAGGAGGGTTTAATGATTACACAGTGATTGTGTCTCTTACCATTTGGCTAGAGGACTCATGACTTGTGGATGATCACAGATGAATGTAGGGTTGATGCACGTGACTTCCAAGAATTCCCCGACTAACTGGGAAAACAAAAGTAAAACCATTATGTAGAGCACCGTTTCACTTTCGTAACGGGCTCTTCCCCAAACACCCTACTTCCTTCTATTCACTATTGAAGAAAGTATTACAACACTGACATTTCCCAACTAATAATAATCCTGACCATGGTAATGTCATTATTAACAGAGAGTCCACATCCTATAAGAAAAGTGACATTGCAAAGACTGCAAAAAGCCAGCAATGAAGACAGATATGAAAACCAGCAGAGAAACAGCTACCAGGCAGTATTTTGGGTTAAGAAAATACATGTGATAAAACTATTCGGTAAGCCTAACAATTTGGTAAGGTACACACAGATCTCAGACAAATCTGGCATACCTGCTTTAAGCACATAAGACCAGGTATTAAGCTGAAATCCTGTTATGTTTTCACATTAAGCAGGCATCAGTAAACTACATTTTGGTGAAGACAACACAAAAATCCATTCTGACACGGCAAGTTTTCTCACTGTGGTATAGGAATAGCTGAAGTGTATTTCACTGAGTTTTTCCTGACACAGTTAAACTTTTGCTCTAAAGAGACGCCTCTAGATACAGACATATCCTCAAAAGACATTAGGTTTATAAAAACACCTTGACTCACTTTGTCAAGAAGCCTGGCTGTTGTCCTGGGTGGTGGACACTCAACATTTCTCTCTGCACAAAGGTCATCAAAGAATTTGCGAGTTTCTGGAATTGTTATAAACAAAAATTAGAAAAGCCACCCAGATAACCACATTTTTTTCTTCCTGCATCCTTCAACACACAGAGCAATTTTTAAGGTCTGTACCTTAAAGGAACATGTGTACCTCAAGGAAAACATGAGCTTAAATGTCAAATTGCAAAAATAGTAATTTGTTTTTAAATAATTTTACACTAAAATACGTTACTTTGTATTTCAGAAACTTGACAACAAAGCACAACCCCACAACTGCTGGGCATTATTGTTTGGACGGGAAAATACATGAGAGAAAAAAAAAAACCACTACAAAGTGCATGGAACTTGTTTCCTTATGGATCCCAGCAGTAAAATAGCACACATACATATTTTAGGTAGTGACAAATAATTGTACTCCTAACCTACGAGCACAGTCATGGAGACTCAACTGCACAAAAAACAGAAGAAATAAAAAGCTGTATCTCTTCAACAGATCAAGAACTCCCCAGACCATGTCTCCTGAATACAAAGCCATCAATTACACTCAGCAAACGAAGAGGCAGAAGAATCAGATTCTGCCAAAGACTGCAAAATACAAAGGCTTCTTTCTGGACTCTCAGGTAACAGATAAAACCAGAGAGGAGCAATCCCACGGGTTACTATCATCTCAGAAAAAAAGAAACTGACAGACCACAAACTGAGAGCTCAAGAGCTTTTGCCATTTTTCTGTTAAAGAGTTACAAGACATTCATACTGAGCATCTGACCTTCAGTTTCGAAACACTCAGCTGATGGAAATTTCACTCCTAAGATCTTTTCCAGATCATGCACCATGTTAATTCGCCGGAAAGGAGGGGTAAAATCTATCTCATAGGCCTGTCCATCCTGGCCATCTGGATGATAAGTGATCTTGTAACTTCCAGTAATATGTTTCACCATCCCTACAAAAGGAATCTGAAGTTTAGGAGTATGCCGCATAATATACAACTCTTTCAGAGAAAGACTTACTCTTTTTTAGTATTGTATACATCACCTGAAAGCAACTTCTCTGTAATTTCCATCAAGTCATGGTAGTCTGCATAAGCCATGTAGAATTCACAAGTTGTGAACTCAGGGTTGTGAGTCAAATCGATTCCTTCATTGCGGAACTGACGCCCAATTTCATAGACTCTGTCCATGCCACCAACCACCAACATCTAAACAAAAGAAAATTCTAGTAAAGACACTAACTTTTCCCACAGGAACTAAAGAGACCTCAAACACACACAACTGCAACACAACCTCACACATCTCATTCAAGATAATCCAACGAGTCTACTTTTCTTTAAGAATAATCTTCATTTCAGCTACATTTACTGTTTTTGGAGTAAGATTGCAGCAACAGTAATAGCATGGACTTAGCCATAAAGGCTTCATATTTTACCTTGTGGTAAAGCTCAGGAGCAATTCTCATATACAAATTCATATCCAGCTCGTTGTGGTATGTGATAAAAGGCTTTGCCACAGCTCCACCTGGTATTATATTCATCATAGGAGTTTCAATCTGTAAAATAGTAACAAAACAAATATTAATTTAACAGTGTCACACTTCTAGACTCCTACCTCAATGCCCTGCTTTAATCTGTTTCCAAAGCTGAACTCTAGATCAAACAAGCCACAGCTAGCTCTAACAAAAAATCTCTATATTTCATTTATTCTTTGACATTTCAGCACATGAAAACAATTCTGACTTGGGAACACTGGTCTGTGAAAAACTGGACAAGAGGCAGCAGCAGTGGGCATCTGCAGCCTGGAGGCTAACTATATCCATGTCTGCATTAAAATAATTGTGCTAAGCAGGGGGAAGGTGGTGATTCTCGCTCACTACTTAGCATTCATGAGGCCCCATCCAGAGCACGACAGTCAGCATTGGAATCCCCAGTGTAAGGACACAGACCTATTGGAGCAGTCCCAAGGAGACTACAGACCGAGTTAACAAAACAGTTGCAAATAAACTGCATTAAGTTCTAATCTTTTTGCTAACTGTAAAGTTGAAGCAAGAATCCAGATGCAAGAGAGAGCAGAGACAGTATTATTTTCTTATTTGCTATTTCACAATAGAACTACGATAAAACCAATTTTACTTATGGGAAACCCCACAGTTACCTCCAGAGACAAAGCATCATTTTGAAGTTGTTATTTCCACTATTACTATTTATTGAAAGAGTACTTCAACTACTGCTGCCTCTTTCCTACCTTCATAAAAGTTTCACAAGCCATAGCCTCACCAAGTGAGGAGTAGTCTTAACTTCAAAAAGAGAGGAAAAGAATGGCTCCCACTATATTAAACTGATAAAACACATCATGCTGAGGTACGTGTTCTCACTTCCGTAACCACTTTGCATGTCAGCCCAAATATAAACCACATTTGAAGCTGAAAAGCTCTAAACATTCAGAGATAAATACTGAAGTCTTACCTCAAGGAAGCCCAATTCATCTAGAAAGCTTCGAATGTATGTAATGATCTTTGCACGGGTTATAAATTTCTGCCTCACATAATCATTAAGAATTAAATCCAAGTATCTCTGACGATATCTAGTTTCCTGAAAACAACAGACATCTTCAGAACACACTACACAAAACTGTGCTGCCAAAGGAAAAGAAAAATCTCAAAATAAACCAGATGTTGCTTTGTTGACTGATACCATCAGCAGATATGAAAGGTCATCCATTCAGACCTATCTGCCAGGTTGCCTCCAGGAGTGACAGGTATGACAAGTACCTTATCTTTGAGGCCAAAATGAAGATGAGGCAACATGTGCAGGCATGGAGACAACAGAGTTATTTCATACGGAATAATACTCAGTTCCCCTTTCTTTGTTTTTCCAGGGTTTCCCTCTACACCAATAATGTCCCCACGACGCAGCTTGTTGTTGGCACGGAAATATTCTTCCTCAGATTTGTAGAGCCTGCAGATACAAAACCAGTGTACTAAATTTGATGAAAATTCAACATTCCAAACTGTCCTGCGAGTCTGCCCTCAGACCAAATACTTTCAGAAAAGGATTCCTCTATTAGGGAAGCCAACCACAACATCCTAAGCAAAACACTACCTAAGCCAACCTGTAGATGAAATGCCTAAGGAGATGAAGGAATAGAATGCCCCAAAACAGATCTCTAGGCCCCAGAATGCATTTCAATATAGAATGCTAGTAGGAATATCTCTGCCTACCTGGAATTTGCCATGACCTGCAACTTGACACCTTCTCCACGGAGATCATAGAAAATCAGCTTCCCTCCAGAGGCACGCTTTGCATGGATTCGACCTGAAGATTAAAGTGTAGAGGACATCAGCAAGAGTCACCAGCAGAAAGGGTACGGGGGCAAAACCCACAGTATTACCACTAGGACAAAGGATTATCAGCTCTGAATTGATTGCTCATTGTGAAAGAGAAACAGTTAAGTCTCAAAATTAGTACCACTGCACAAAAGACCATATGAACTTTGGGTTCTGGAGCACGTTATCACAATCTCATCTTTGATTTTTGTGGGATGTTGCACAGGTCTACTCATTCCGAAAGGACACGTCCCGAACAGTCTGCTATGGACTTTGAGACCAAGCAACAGAAGATCAGCAAAAAGACCACTCCATCATTAAAAGCAGCTAAGACTTAGTAAAACAGCAAACCTTTCTGTATGCCAGATTAAGTCTTTACCTGCCACTCTCACTGTAATGTCTGTCAGGTGATCTCCTGGTTGCAGGTGACTGTACTTCTCTATAAAATCCGAGAGTGATAAGTCCACATTAAATTTGTGAGGATAGGGATCTTCATTAGTGCCTTTCAGCTGCTGGATTGCATGGCTTCGAATCTTGTAGTATTGCTGTCACCAGGAACAAACAAAAACAAAATAGTTTGTTAGAAACTGAAAAACTTCTGCAGGTTGTGAATTAAAACAGCTGGATTTATGTAGGAATGTGTAGGTCCTTCTCCTCTTAAGCACTTAATTTCTCTTGAAATTACATCAAATATAAATTAACACCTTCGGTTTCAGAATACTAATATTCATGAGAGCAGATTCTTACGTTGGGATCCAAGCTTTCCTCATCAGCCCCAACGTTATTCTCACAGTCAGACAGTAAGGATGGCTTATTAGAATTCTTTTCATTTTGCTCTTTCTGCTTTGCCTCTTTTTCAGCTATTTTTCTCTCAGCCTTTAAACGTCTCTTCAGCTCACTGAAAAAGACAAGGAAACCAGATGCAACAGGTACGCTGATAATACTCTTACAGAGAAACACTTGGCAGAATTATGACAAAAGTTTACCGTATAAATAACCCTGTCCAAAAGTCAAAATAATCCTTAAATACATTTAAGCATTTCCTTTGTTGAATTATTTTAGTTCACCTCCTATGAAATACAAATGTTCTGAACAATTTAAAACCAAATTAAGCACCATGTAAAGCGACCTTGAGGATGACAGCCTATGCGCTCAAGGACTTTCCCGCTGACCATTTCAGACGTTAAGAGCCTACCAACAGCACGCAGCACCCAACTGGAATAAGGCAAGTTCTCACTACAAGTTAGGCGCTACTTAAGAATTTCCGAGCCGCCTTCACGGCTCGGACCGGCCTCCCGAGGCTCCTGACCCTGACGACCAGGTCTCCATGAGGAAAACGACGGGCCCAGCCAGACCGCAAAGCACAGACCTGCTTTGGTCATGAAGTGCCCGGCGCCATCGGAGCGCGGCTCTCCAGGCCCAGGCGCGGAGCCGCTCAGCAGCGGGGCTTAGCATGCCAGAGACGCGCACCGGGTCAGCCGAACATTCGCCTCGCCTCGCCTTGCCTTGCGTTATTTGGTTTGGCTTTGCTTTGCTCTGTCTCGCCTCCCCTGCCCGGCTTCACCTGCCCGCCCACCCTCCCTCACTTTTTGCTGAGGTGCGGCTCGGTCTCTGCCGCTTCACACGCGCGCCCTGCCGCCGCCGCTGTCGCCATCTTCTCGGCTCCGGCCGGTTCTTCCGGCACGCCTGTGCCTGCGCGCGCAGCGCGGCAATGGCGGGACCCTCGGACGGGGGTGCCGTGTGCTCGCGGTCGCTGTTCCTGCGAGACGATGGGAGCCCGATGAAGTTCTACGTGCGGCCGGGGCTGGCCAAGCGGCAACTGGCACCGCTGGTGCTGGCAGGCGGAGGGCGGTTGTGCCGCGTACAGGAGCCGGGAGCAGTTCTCCTGGCGCAGCCCGGCGAAGCGACGCCCGCCGGCGCGGTCTCCAGCGAGTACGTGACGGAGTGCGTGGAGCGCAACCAGCGGCTGCCGCTGGAGTCCTTCCGGCTGCCCTCCGCGCCGCCCAGGCCTCCCCTCGTCGCCTCGTCGCGCGGGCGCCGGGCCTTCACGAAGGCGGAGGACTCAGCGCTACTGCGGGTTGTGCGCGGGCGGGGCAAGGCGCGGGTGCGCGGGCGGGCGCTCTGGCAGGAGCTGGAGCGGGCCGGCCTGACGCAGCACAGCTGGCAAGCCATGCGCGACCGCTACCTGCGGTACCTGCGCCCGCTGGTCGAAGGTGAGCTTGGGACGGCCGGGTCCGTAGGCCCGTGTGTTTCCGCAGAGTCGCAGGTCACGGAGGAGCCAGCGCAAAGCACGGGTGTTTTCGAGGCAGCGAATCAGGAGTTCGATGGCACGGAGGTGAGCCTCTGGGGCAGCATGGAGGATAGGGCTGCTGCTGCAGCTTCTGCGGGCCGCAGTCGCACTGAAACCGAGCTAGGCTGGGTAGTCCTGGTGGCAGCGTGGCACAATAGTAACTCACTGTGACTGCACTACGATTGGCCTTCTGCTGAGTGGGTGCTTCACGTGAGGTGTGAACTACGAGGTGTTAGGATGAACGCTGCCTCACTGCAACGTCTTCTTTTAGATTTTCTGTCCAAGTTAACTTTATTAAATCAATGTCAGAGTTGCCACACCAAAAACTACTGGCAAACAGAAGCCATTCTTTCACATCCAGCATAAAATATACTTGTAGTTGCATTAATTTTTAGCTTTAATATTTGGTTTGCTCAAATTCTTCCATGTATTTCATGCTTCTGTGTATATACTTATTAACGTGTACAGCTTCACTTTAGTCATAGAAACTGCTAGGCATAGTAAAATTCAGAGGTTCATATATGCTTGGCAGTCACAGTGGAAAGTGGTTGGGTAGTGGCAATAAAAAAGCTTGCCAGAAAATGCCGCATCTTATTGATGCCTCCTTTCATTTTAGTCAGCAAGTGACACTTCAAACATTTCACAAGAGCTTTCTACAGAAGTTGGAGAAGGAAAGTCACCGGAAGAAACAGCATCTGGCTTGGAAACTGGATTGGAGGAGTGGGCTTACCCTGACACTGAGTTACAGAGACCAACGAGCACTTTTTCTTCTTCCAGTGTGGTAGAAGAAGCAGTAAAAACTATGCAGGACTTCATGAAGAACTTCAGCGTGGACCTGTTCACTGTTACACAGGCGTTTCTGAAAAACACTGGTGAAGTGGAAGCTACTTCATACTTTCTGCAGACAGGGCAGCGCTTGGATGGGTACCCTGTGTGGAGCAGAGAGGATGATTTAGAATTGGAAAAAGATGATGAACGTGTCAGAAATAAATTGATAGCAAAATTTGGAGCTGAAAATGTAACAAAGCGGGTAGCATTTAGGAAAAGTTAGGTAGCAAAGCAGAGGAAAATCTAGATCTAGAGATGTGGCAGGAACTTGGTCATTTCAGAAATGCAAATGTGATGGAAAATGTCATGCAACATTCTGAAGTTTCAGAAATACTTTATAAATAAAAGCCCTATTTTATATTTGATTTTTAATGCTGAATACAGTAAACATTTTAAAATAGAAAATGGTTGAAAGGTTCTATACGTATCAAACTTTCCCTAAAAAAATTGCTTTAAAGCATGTATCTATGATATAAACTAGCTGACGCTCCTATCTGGATGTTGCTGCATGCAAAGGATTCTGAATGAGGCTAGTACCAAAACTGACAGAAGGGCATTAAGTCCTCTAACCTGTCATGCATTATTAGGGCACAGTAGCAGCTTTCTGTTTGTCATGTTTCTTCAGACTGTTGAGGAGGGTTATTTAATAACTTGCTCTGCCAGTTGTTACTACCTTTTATTGTTGTTAAAGAGCCAATAACAATGAAAATGTAACTGTTTAAAAAGAAGGATCAAGACCATTCATGCCAGAAGATAAGGCACTTGGGCTCCTGCATGAATGTTGAGATGTCTCAGGGTCTATATGTACTGGGAATCACCGAAAAATGGTCACTGATGATCTTGCTTCACAGGGCTCTGTCAAATAAAAACACAGGCCTATAGACAGGCACTTGCAGCATATGTTCTCCAGTGCTAATATTGCAGAATCACAGAATGAAGCAGGTTGGAAAAGACCTTTGAAATCATCAAGTCCACCCTATCACCCAACATCATCTCTTGAACTAAACCATGACACCAAGTGCCACATCCAGTCTCTTTTTAAACACTTCAGGGACAGTGACTCTACCACCTCCGTGAACAGCCCATTCCAATGGCCAATCTGCAAAAAACTTCCTAACACCCATCCTAAACCTCCCCTGGCACAGCTTGAGACCTTGTCCACTTGTTTTGTCATTTAATGCTTGGGAGAAGAGACTCACCCTCACCTGGCTACAACCTCCCTTTAGCTAGTTATAGAGAGCAATAAGGTCTCCCCTGAGCCTTCTCAAGGCTAAACAGCCACAGCTCCCTCAGCCACATCTCAGGGCCTCACTCCAGCCCTTCACCAGCCTTGTTGCCCTTCTCTGGATATGTTCAAGCAATTAAGGGGCCCAGAACTGGACACAGTATTCAAGGTGTGGCCTAACCAGTGCTGAGTACAGGGGAAGAATGAGTTCCCTAGTCCTGCTGGGCACACCATTCCTGATGCATGCCAGGATGCCATTGGCCCTTTTGGCTACCTGGGCACACTGCTGGCTTGTGTTCAAATGGCTCTTTACTAGTACACCCAGGCCCGTTTCTGCCTGGCTGCTCTTCAGCCACTCTGTTTCCAGCCTGTAGTGCTGCATGGGGTTGTTATGGCCAAAGTGTGGAACCTGGCACTTAGCCTTTTTAAATCTCATGCCATTGGACTGCCCATCTACCCAGCCTGACAAGGTCTTTCTGCAGAGTCCTCCTACCCTCAAACAGATCCCAACTTGGTGTCATCTGCAAACTTGGTGAACTTAATTCCCATGTCTAGATCATTGATAAAGATACTAAACAGGATGTGGCCCAGCAGAGCTTGTTTAATAACATTACCATCTTGCTTCATGATGTTAAAAATGATGAACAGGTGTGCTCCAGCTGGCATCTCTATAGATGGATGAGTCACAGCTTATTTAATGCAGCAAAGTAACACTTGTAGCAGATAATACAGTGTAGCTGGGAAAACTGGACAAGCTTTCAGGACCATGTGCAATAGTTCAAGTATGAGATACTTCAAAGGTAAGGAAGAGTGCTTGGAGTTGAGGTATTTCTCACCTGTCATATTTGAGAGAGAACACCCTTGCAGATGAACAGCCACAGTCTGAAAAACTCGGTGCTTCCAGCCTGGCAGCGAGATGGGTCACAGTTGGCTAGTACCCTGATTCTTCTGCTTTATGCTGCTCGCTCTTTCCTGCTAAGGGAATTGTACATTGTATTATTATCTGATTTGCTCTGTAAAACTTAACTCTTTTTTTATCTCAACCGAGAGTTTTTGTGTGTTACTTTCCCCTGGCTTCTGTGGTGGGGGTATATTAGCCTTTTGCAGGCAGCTGTATTTCAAGGTGCCCAGGTGCATGTACAGGGGAATGATCACCTGCCCATTCCCGCTGGCCACCGTGTTTCTGCTACAAGCCAGGGTGGCATTGGCCTTCTTGGCCACATGGGCACGCTGCTGACTCATATTTAGTCGACTGTCAACCCCAGGTCGCTCTACAAGTCACAACTTTCCAACCACACATTCCCAAGTCTCCAGCTTACCATGGGATTGTTTTGACCCAGATGGAGGACCTGGCACTTGGCCTCGTTGAACTTCATACAATTAGCCTTGGTTCATCAATCTAACCTGTCCAGATCCCATTGTAAAGCTTCCCTACCCTCTAGCAAATCAACACAGCCACCCAGCTTGGTGTTACCTGCAAACTTACTGAGGGTGCACTCAATCTTCTCATCCAGATCATTGGATATTACAGAGGATAGGACAGAACCCTGGGGGACACCACTAGTGACTGGGGGCAGCCAGATTTATCTCCATTCACCACTCTTTGGGCCTGGACATCCAGCCAGTTTTTATCCAATGCAGAGGGCACTTATCCAAGCTGTGTAACATGAGTTGCTGAAGGACAGTGCTGTGGGAGGCAGTGTCAAAGGCTTTACTGAAGTTCAAGTAGACCACTAGGTGGGTGACTTCAGTGTAGAAAGAGATCAGGCAAGCAGGACCTGACTTTCATAAAGGCATGCTGACTGGGCCTGATTGCCCGGTTGTCTTGTAAGTGCCATATGATGGCACTCAGGATAGAATCATAGAATCATAGAATGGTTTAGGTTGGAAGGGACCTCAAGGATCATCCAGCTCCAACCCCCTGCCACAGGCAGGGACACCTCCCACTAGAGCAGCTCGCCCAAGGCCTCATCCAGCCTGACCTTAAACACCTCCAGGGAGGAAGCATCCACCACCTCCCTGGGCAACCCATTCCAGTGCCCTACCACCCTCACTGTAAAGAACTTCCTCCTAACATCCAGTCTAAATTTCCCCCCTTCCAGCTTATACCCATTCCCCCTCGTCCTAACATTACTAGACCGTGTAAATAGTCCCTTCCCAGCTTCCCTGTAGGCTCCCTTCAAATACTGGAAGGCCACTATAAGGTCTCCTCGAAGCCTTCTCCTCTCCAGGCTGAAGAGCCCCAACTCTCTCAGCCTGTCCTCATAGCAGAGGTGCTCCAGCCCTCTGATCATCTTCGTGGCTCTCCTCTGGACCCGCTCCAGCAGTTCCATGTCCTTCTTGTATTGGGGGCTCCAGAACTGCACACAGTACTCCAGGTGGGGTCTGACGAGAGCAGAGTAAAAGGGGAGAATCACCTCCCTTGCCCTGCTGGCCACACTTCTCTTGATGCAGCCCAGCACTCGGTTGGCTGTCTGGGCTGCATGTGCACACTGCCGGCTCATGTTGAGCTTCTCATGTTGAGCTTCTCATGTTGAGCAGGATGACCTGCTCATTTTTCTGTAGGGGCACCAAATGCCCTTCTGGCAGGTTTATTGTGAGCATTCCTCCCACAGCAACACTGGAATGAGGAGGGCAGCTGACCAACAAAGGCATGGAACATGGTGTGGTAGTGGTGGAAAGAAAATCCAGCTTCCCGTGGCCCTGAATGCCCTGAGCTTGCCTGGAGCCTCCTCAGATCACCTCCAATGCCTTGCCTTGACCATCTTCTCCCAAGGGTGGACATCCTCAGAACTGAGCTTTAGCTTTTGTTGGTACTTGTGAGCCTGACATAGGACCAGCTGCCTCACTGTATAGAGGGTAGTGGAAATATTCCAGCTCTGGAGCAACATCTGGATGGACTGTTAAATACATGCATGTCAAAGAGACTCTGCAAGTCACATGTGAAGGAGGATGTTTAGAAAGAGGCATTTGTAGACTTTTCACTCTCCAGGTCTGGTAACAAGTTTTTCTCCTTGACTTATGGAACTCTGTTAAGAACAAGTATAAATATTTCTGTTGTTCTGGTTTAAGCTATGTATTCCCATTAGAGGTGGGAGAAAGGCATCTCCATTGGAGATGGAAGAGAATGGCATAATCTGTTAAACATAATTTTGTTGTGCTCTTAAGGCAGGAAATACTCCCATCAAATAATTCAAAATAACTTCCTGTTCGCCACTCTGCTTTTCCAATCCACTGCCTTAAACCTATCTTCACACTTCTAGCATTCATACAATGGAATCTGTGTCCTTACCTTGTCTTTACAGTCTCAACCTCGACTTGAATTCTTCCCAGTCACACGTGTGGACTGTGAGAACTCCCAGAAGAGCAACTGTTCTTTGTTTTGAAAGCTGGGAGGCAATTATTTCAGCTTGAAAATACATGGCTTCATATAGTCCCAGAAACTGATACCCATATGCAAACTTAGGAGCTTTTATTTTCAGCTATAGCTGGTTTATTTCATTTTCCCCATTACAATAGTAAGTGAACATATTTGCCCAACATTGCCACCAAGACTAGATGCCCAGCCACAGGAATGGAGCAAAAGGAAAACTGGGCTTGAAAAGAGCCATCCTGAAAAAGGATCATTCCAGGAAACAATGTATAGTGATCCCTGTGTCCCTTCTGGAATTATGTATCCCAAGTGGCAATACATCCAATAATGTTTTCTTTATTCAGCTTCCAACTTACAGCTCCTCTTCCTTTGTCATGCAATTGCTCCTCGTGTTTTCACTAATATTTAGTTTCAGTCTATGAGGAGTTTGAGCTCTGCTAGCTGGTGCCACTCCTTTGCCATTCTGTTTGCTTCCACCTGCACATACTTCCTCTTTCACATAGGGCAGGGACTTTGTTTGGAAAACACTTGTATCACTTCAGTCTGCATTGTGGCTGAGCCTCCAGGAGCCTTGGAGGGTGACCTGGTGCTGCTGAGAGAGCTCTCCTGAGTGCAGCTGAAGTTCCTGTGCTCCTTTTCCTCGCACTGTACATCCATGCACACACTCTTACACACATGCATGCACGTCTGTCCTCTTTCCTTGTAGGATACAGTTCACCGCTCTGCAACCTTCAGAGAGCAGATGCAGAGAGCAGCTTTTTCTGCTGTCAGAGTTTGTTACTTAGGGGAGTTCCGGGCAAACAAAAGATCCAGTGACATATTGTTTTGCTCTTCTTCTGACTGAAGAAGCCGGTAACCCAGTAAGTTCATCGCATCCTTGCACACATTTTGTACTTTTTCTATTTTCTCGAAGGGAAGGGTCTTCCTCCAGGCCTGGGATACGCCCAGTGCATCTCTGGACCCAATTTCAAAGGCCTGTGTGCCTTGCCCCTTCCCATGGGTGATGTTGTGCACCCACTGCTGAAGTTCTGGTGTGAAATGGAGTTCTGCAAACGCGTACATCTGAGCAGCCCTTGCTAGCGGGTCTCTGACGATGTCTTCATAGCGAATCAACAAGTAGCGGTCTTTCAGGAAGCTGGGCATGGCCTGCCTGCCTGTCTTGTAAATCTCAGCCTGGCTTTTGCAGATTACTTCCATGGCCTTGTAAAGCTTCATTTCTCCCTTTAACCCCCAGGCCCCCACAACAATGTTAGCGTCATGTGCCAGGTCTGCCTTTGCATTCTCTCGGGACCTGAACACAGCCCGAGGGTCACGGACCAAGTGAATGATTTTGAGGTTCAGGGATGGATCAGTGAGAAGGGGGTAGAGAACTTTCAGGTCAAAAAATCGAACCTCCTTGATGACAACATGGCTGTAGGTTTTACAAGCTTCCTCCACCTTGCTGAATGGGTACTTGCCACAGAGTATTTTGCAGTTGCCTGCAGGGATTATGTCACTGCGACTGAATGAACCACAGGCAGGGGGGGAGCACAAGGCTCGGCTTGTCTCCCACTGAAATAAATCAGACTTTTTCTTCTGGCTAGACATGTAAGCATCAAACACAGACATGTCACACAGAAAAACCGACCTGACTAGGTCCCGCACTGCCATGTGTAAAACACTGGCACTGTTCTGGTACATCTTAACCCAGACGTGCCATGCAGGCTCCATCAGGTAGAAGACGCTGGGGTGCTGGCTGAAGATTTGTCCAGTGAAGGATGATCCTGACCGCCAGGAGGAAAGAATGAGAATGTGGACTGGAGAAGGTTTTTCTTCCATGGGGGCATTGTTGCTGCAGTGTGGGAAGTGGAAGTGGATCAGAAAGAAGGAGAGAACCGCCAGAATCAAGATCACTTGCACACTTTTAGACTTCATGGCTGCATGCGACCTGCAGAGGCAGAGGAAGTACAGCATCACATGAGGAAGGCAGGAGGTGGTGCGTCAGGCTCCTGCCAGTCCCTCTGCAGGCTCAGGGTTTTCAATAGCTCCCACACTACCAGTGATACGGTTACAACTGTAGCACAAGGCCTCTTTGTAATGGACATAAACATAACAGGGACGAAAGTTTTCTGTAACAAGACTACTGTTGATCACTAAGCCATTATAATGCCATCTTAGAAGATCACTGGAAAGCTTGTCTGCCCTTTTATCAAAGTTTATGAGTTATTTCTGTCTATTGGAATAAGTTGGCACACATAAATGTGTATTTAGTGTACATTGTCCCTGTGGACATGACTACGTCAATCTTGATGCAGGAAAGACGAAGCACTGAATTCAGGCAGCCTCCCCCACACAGAGGAGCTGCCTCCCTCCGCTAAAGCAGTATTGCTCCTGCTGGCCACCATGCAGATGCTGCTTCCCCACTATGTGCTTACCATGCTTATCGTGATTAACATGGTAATGTATTCATGTTCTCAGTCAAAGTTTCCCTTCCTAAATTTCCATATGCCCTACCTCAATTTCCCTCTGCAACAAAGCGTTGAGACTAATGTGCGCAGGCATGCCTTCTCCCATGATTGCAGTTCCTGTACCACTGAAGTTGTCTTCCAGTTACAGGCTCTGCTGTTAACCAACTAGGAGCAGTACTCATCTTTCCCTCCAGCATATAAGTATAAATCTGTTTGTCTAATCTACCTGCTGTGCATTCACTTTGACGTTAGGGTTTATAAGGCAGATATTCTAAGTTCTCAGAAACAGGACAATACTCAGCCCAACCAAGCCAGTGGGAATTTTATGTTAGTAATGTCTTATAAGCATGCATGGGGTCATGCATTTAGCAAGGGTCCACATGCTTCTGGTCTCCTGGACAAGATGCTCACTGGTGTTTTTTTTGTTAAACAAATGGACTGTAGTGTTAGATCTGATGAGAAGCTGATTGAAATTGCCATTTAGATCAAGCCTAGGAAGTGCTGCAAACAAAGACTGTTGCAAAAATTAGTCATGTGTCAGCTTCCTCCTCTAAAATGAATAGAGCAGTGTTTACCAAAAGCTCTAGCTTCTGAATGAACTTTGATGATATCAGTTCCATCCAGCACCATCACTATTGTCTTGACAGAGTTCCTGAACTATAATAAGAAGCTCTGGAGTCAAAACTCTGTTGATAAGACATGAACATTGGTATTAAGATATCCAGGAAGATTTAAAGCCACAGAAACCATTATTTCTCTGGAAACCTGTGTGAACAGCCTGAGAGAATGAATTCAGGTTCTTTTGGGAAGCAAGGATGTGCTTTTATCTTTAATCAAATCAAGGTGGGACAGATGAATGTTTCAGACATTTTACAGAGTAGGTAGACCAGCCCTGTTACTATTCTTGACAGAAATGGTCTCATGTGAGGCCACCGCCTCAATAGCTTCTTTACTCTTACACAAGAAGTAATTAAGAATGTTGCTCCAACCAATCCATCCCACAAAGAGGGGAGAAGGACTGAAATGAGTTTTGTGTGGAATTGAGGAGAAGCAGAGAGCAGTAGAGTTTCAATCTCACATTTCCTAATATCTGAAATACCAATGCATGACCTTGTTTTTCACTGTACCTCTCAGTCATGACAGCTGGGATGTTTCCGAACTAGAGTCTTAAGCTTAAACACATTTTCCTTACAGCAAATATCCAGAGTCACAAGTGATTCAGTTCATTCCATATTGCAAAGTGAAATATTAAGCCATCACAGAGCTGCAGAGTAAAAATTAGCCCAGAATTATTGAGACAATATCTGCTGCAGAACAAAAAAAATCTCAAGGCACACTGTTACTGCCTATCGGCAGAGAAATGAGCCAGGCTTTGGCTGAAAGCAGGAAGAAAAGGAAGACTCTCAAGGCACTACTGGTGAAGAACAGAAAATACTGAAAATTGTGACAATCCAGTGTCAACATGTTGGAGTCTTTCACAGCACACATATGAGAATGCAAAACTGGGATTTGCTTGTCTGAGCAGCTGGGGTGTGCACAAAAATTAACAGACTTCTAAGCTTTTCCAGAAACACTTAGGGGGCTTGGAACAGCTTGACCCCATCAAAGAGTGAGCACTGCAGAAAGCAGCAAGCAGGTCCAAGGAGACACATCCACTGAACACACTTTGAGCACTACAGATTTGCTGCACCTGTGAATGTCTGGAGGGGGAGTGTGTGTGACAGTACAGCACAAAATACTTTGTGCTGTGCAGGTGAGCTGAGTGCTCTGCAGGCCTGGGGGAGTTCACCAGACCTGCACAGATTCCTCACTGCTATAGTGACAGTAGTGCAGCAAAGAGGATCTGGTGCTAGGGAAGCTGCAGGCATAGCTCTGATGGTAGCTCATAATTTTATCAAATCCTTCTTCAATTTGGCCCAATCCATTTCTGCAAAATTAGAAGTAACACCTGCTCAGTCAGTCAGGAGAACAGATGGCATGACTATCACTAGTGGGAAATACTGAGAACTGGCACTGAGAAGACAGTTTGAAGAAGCAGGATCTACCCTCTAAGCTAGAGCAACAGCTTCCATCTGCAGAAGGATTCATGTAGCAACTTACTGGCATCTATAAGTTTATCCCCCAGTTCAAGATGGTATGTTCAGCATAACAGTTCTGGATGCCAGAGCATCCATGCCAGATACCAAGAAATGATTGAAAATCTCACCTTAACAAGTCCTCTTGAAGCACCACCAGACCTGGTTCAAGCAAAGCTGGCCTCACACAAGTATATTCCTATGGTACAGACTCCTCCAGGCAGGCACACAAGCCGCTGTGCATTCACGTACTGGCATTCTGCCTTCGTGCTTGGCTCTCATACATACATGTACTCAGATCTCACCCACACCTGTGCCTCTTCCCTCCTGTCCCTTCATTTGTGTATGTCCCAGCTCTAAGGCTGACTACTCCACAGTGCCTGCCTGCTGTGACCAGCCTTAAGCTAGAAAACTCCGCCCTGCGCTAAGCAGCAAAGCACAGCAATGGCAGTTTCTTGCAGGGGCGCGAATGACCAAACACTGCTAGCAAACGAGAAAGGCCAGGAAATTCATGAAAGACATTGAGACCTGCTTTTGTAAGTCCTGTTGCGAGCCCTGAAAGAGCCTGCCTCCTGTAAAAGGAGGAACAGGGGTGTCTATGGAGTGTCAGAGCAAAGAGCAAACAGGAATCCTTGTTGCAAGGAGGACCAGCTTGCCCACCAGGAGTGCAGAGATAGAGCATATTTGCCTGTCATTACAGGCAATGTGTTGTCAGCAGATGCAGATTCACATAAAGCCTTTTTGGCTCTTGTTTGCACCTTGCTTGAGGTAAACATGTGGGACCTGTGAAAGAAAATTGTGTGCAAGAAGTTGTTAAAGGATCAGCTGGACTTGGCCTGTTAATGATTCACAAGGATGCTGCAGCTGCAGTAGGTCTGTGCCAGGTAAGGTGGTGAAGCAGGACAGCACTGGGCTCAAGACAAATGCATAGTATTCTGCAACTGTGCAGAGGCAATTGCTTTGGGTCATTCATATCCAAGTCTCTTCATTTCTGCCAACCTATCTGGAGAGGTATAGACCTTCTTGTGATGGTGTTCTCTGATCTGAAGGCAGCTGGAATATAGGACACAGCAGAAGCAAAAGATCTGGGCAAGGCTGGTTCTTCCAACAGGAGGAACAACCTGAACAGGGCAGGTCATGTTCCCTTTCACTTGCTATGCTGTGAACACAGACAGTCAAGCCCTGGTAACCCTGTGCTGGCAAACAAGGTGAGAAGCTGGCAATGGCCCAGGTAGGCCTCTGAAGAGAGCCATGCAATGTTCAGTGCAACCCTGATTTCGGATACATGTTCCTAGGCCTGCACTGACACCATGTGTAGGAAGGATTTACCTCTGTGTTGGTAACTGTTACAAAGCTGGTTTGTAGAGCTCACACCACTTGAATGGCTCTTTTGGAAGCTTTATTTCTTCCTAACAAACAGTTGCATGAATTCTGTTCCACCTGTATGTAGTTTGTCCAAAACATGCTGGTCCTTTGAGACCGAAATTCAGGCTTCATGACAGCACTGAACACTGCTGTACAGTGCTCTAGTCACAGGGTCAAGCAGACTTTTTTCTCACTTGTACAGATCCCAATTTCTAGCTACTTGTCTGAGCTTTCCAGACGGCATCTTCTGTGGCATGAGCAGTTTCATGGAGGAGGATGTACTCTTCTTTGGAGGTGAAGCTTAGGAGGGCACACTGTTCTGGCACACTACATTTCCTGAGACTGCACACTGTGGAAAGTGAAAGAGGAATTCCCAGGCTCCTGAACAACAGATACCATTCTCATTTGTCTCACTTAGCAGTTTGATAAAGCAAAACAAAGGCGTGTGGCAGTTAGCCTTTGCCTAATGGCAATAAACCCCGTGTCACTTGGCCTTAGATCTCTCACATCATGTGATACTTAGTCACATTTTTTTCTTTCTACCCTCCTCTTGTGATTAAAGGTGGGCACTAGGAGACTAGTGATCCCCGTGAACTGCCTATGCAGGCAGACTTTCTGATTTTTATAACCTGAAGAAGCCAACAATTTGTGCTCTGCACACATGCACGGAGCACATCTGACCTTCTGCAGCAGCAATGGGAGCAGCTTGAGAGGTAGTGTCAGAGATATGGGATAGAGATAACTCAGTGCTGATGCTGGAGAAGGCTCCTTCCCTAAGAGATAGTGTGATGAGACAAACCTAGAGCAGTGGAACCAGCTCAGCTGAAAGGTTTGACCAACTCCATGCCTTGTCTTCTGCCATCAGATTCTCCTCTCTGAATGTAGATGTCCAGAATAAACAACTGAGTTCTTGCTTCTTTCTGTTAGCTGTGACAAGAGTCAGGGGTGACGTTTATGAATAGATGTGGAAGCTGTCTAAAATTAGTTGAGCTCAAGCTTATCTTTTCATTTCACAACACTAGATTATTTTTTTTCCTAGTCACTTGCCCAATCATGTTTTGAACTCAGAGATACTTTTGGTATCAACAGTATCCACTGACAGAAAATGTTCAGCTGCATGTCGTGAGAACTGCTTCTCTCTGGTTTGAGCCCAACGTATCAAACCTGTATCTGGTAGCATCTCTTTTTTTTATCAAAAGACAGAATGAGCAGTTTCTCCCTTTTCACAGTCTTTAAGCCATACAGCCTTTTATTATTCCCTCTTATATGCTGTGTAGAACACAACTAGCTAACAGGAGGGTGCAAAGAGGCTGAAGCCAGAGGTACAGAGGGAAAGGATGAGAAAATCAGTATAGAAAAGATTTCATCAAAAAAGTGGGGATCAAACCCTATAACAGGAGACCAAACAACCCACAGTATCTCCAATCTTGTAGATACTACAACTCAGTAGGACAAGGCTTTAATTGACCCTGTTGTAAAAAAGCAGGATGGACCCTAAAGCTCCAGTGTTCCTTTCAACCAAAATTACTCCACAAATTTGTGATTTCAGATAGCAGTGGCAAGACTTGAGTGAAATGGTTCTTGCCTTAGCGAGATGCACCCAAAAAGGTGGACAGCAGAATAGTTTGGGCAAGGAGCAAAACAAGCACACAGACTTGAGAACTTCAGTATACAGTGAAGACAAAGGAGCTATAAATGCAAACATCAGGAGTGATAGGTGGTAGGCATCAGGAAAATCATAATGAAATATATTCAACCTCCAGGCAACAGAGCATACTTATAAATTGAACTGTTTTGCCCTCTTTCTGTAGAAAGAAAATAAAACCAAAGTATGCTTCTGTTGAGGAGGTAGCAGTCTGGACCAGCAAAAGCTGTGTAGGTCAATCACAAGCCTTTCATGGCAAGTACCATGAAATTATTACTGAGTGCAATCAAATATTCCACTTGTTCCAAAAGACAAAGTTGAATATGAAGAAGCATTAGTCTAGGAAAGTTATAAACTTCATCCACATGCTACTAGTTGTGCTCTTCACTTCACTTGACCTTTGTTTCTCTCCAAGTAATTTAAACTGACTCAGTCTGAGTTCACATAATTGGAGGTTATTTTCCATCACTGTCTTCTACAAGATAATGGCTACTTGCTAAAACAGTTTGGAAGTAGTGTTATTTCTTATTAGCTCACTAATTCAATGAACAAATCTCCCCACCACATCAGGAGCAATTGATTCTTATTGTTATCAGCAATATTTGTTTTGCAGTGTCTGCCTGAAAAGCTGAAAGTCTACCATAATCACACAGTCCCTCATTATTTAGCATTTCAATACCATGGAGATCTGTGTATCTGATCACATAGGGCAAATAAGACTCCTTCCATCACACTTTCTTCTAAGTTCTCTACAAAGAGATTCTCAGGTTTTACCCCCATCATTACTTGTCACTCAATGTCTACTTGTGTTCCTACCCTCTGTGAACAATGAATGCCCTTGAATGTGTATGTCCCATTCACAATCACCAGTCTAGGGCCGTCTGTAAATTTCCCCCTCTCTGGGACCAGTATCAGGAGCTGTAGTTCTTCTATTTTACTGACAATTCCTTGCATTAGTAAACACATATCTTGGCCATATCTGCCTGACATTATTCCATCTCCTGGCTGGTTCCAACATCACCTTCTTTTCCAATCCTTCAGTTAATATTACTATTTTTTCCTTGCAACCAACCCATGTACTGACTGATTTTTGTTTATCTGCCTTTGCAACAAAATGTCTGCAGAACCTGGCAAGATGTCTGTCAATATGTAAGCTGGAGCTAGCTCATTTTTCCTGTTACTGGGAATGCAGAGTTGACCTGTGAATCCCAATTCTGCAGGAGGACTGGTGAACAGAATTGTAGGTGATGACAAGAGACACTCTCCATATTGCCTCTTTGTCTGACTCCTCAGTCCCTGAGCTGGCCCATGGGCAATACCATCTCTTGACTGCCCAGGCAGTTCTCCTGCTTCCATGGAACTAACAGACGCCGGACATGCAGCTTTTTATTAGTTTATGGGGCTGTATATTCAATAGCCAATAACCCTGGCACTGCTGCCATATCCCAGACATCCTATATAAACATTTTACAGGGTGCCACCCATTTCTTCATTACTGCAGCATGAAACATCTGGCTGCCCTGGCCTTGAACACTTAGGCAGCAGCACCTGGCATGGCTGGCTCTGGTCCGGGTGCAGGCCCTCCCTGCAGCAGAGGGCACCAGCACCTGCCACTAGCTTCAGGGCTATGAGCATCAGCAGGCAGATGCAGGCAGGGCTACTCTGTGGGAAGCAGACAGGCCGACACAGCAAGCTGTCAGCATCAGCAGGAGTGTCCAGCTCTGGTCTGTGCCAGGCTGGTAGGGCCCAACCTGCCCTTAGGGCCTGATGGATGACTTTGGGGGGGGTCTGGTGACAGGGCAGCCCATGGACAGCCAGCCACAAGGCAGGAGCAGGCCTGGGGCACTACAGCACCATGAACAGAGCAAGGGCGACCCACACAGTGCCAAGGAAGACCTGTGACAACAGGAGCACAGCAGAAGGACTGGCATATCAGAATGTTTATTAATAAAAAAAGTCACAATAACTTACTCCCTTTGTTGCACAAAGGGCTTGGTATAAAGAGCTCTGGCCTCCTAGGGTAACACAGGTAAGTGAGAGGTGAGTACTTCTCTTGCTTTCTGAGAGAGCAGCCTTCTCCTGTCCCCAGGGGGAAGCACAGCCAGCACAAGAGCTACTGGCCACACGGAGTCTGGGCCATGAGGCCTGGCACGGGGGCAGCTGCTGTGCCCCCGCCTGCAGCTGGTTCACAGGCAGCACGGGGTGCAAATGCAGAGTATATGGAGACCACGGGCACTGAACGCCAGAGGCTGTGCAAGCTGCAGTGGAGGAGGGGGGAGAAGTGGCTGATTCGTCCCACAGTGCTGACGGGTCTGTGGAGCACAAAAAGTGAAGCAGCAGGACAATGGCTGCTTGCAGGCAGGGGTGTGTGTGGCTGGCTGGGAGCAGCCCTGCCTGCCGAGCTCCTGCCTCACACAAGGTCTAGCCTGGCAGAGGCAGGAGGTCAGCTGTGGCTACTTGTCACACTCCATGTCCTGCCCTCCCTCAGCACCCTGGTAGTGCATCTCACAGAACTCCTGAATGCGACTGCAGGCCTCCAAGATCATCTCCTCAGGCACGGTGATCACCACACGGAAGAAGTTTGGATACTCAAAGCACTGAAATGAGAAAGGATGAAGCTAGCAGACTACCTGGGATAGTGCTATAGTTTCAGAGCCCAGCCTTGGTGCCTATGCATTGTGACAGCAAATTAAAATGGTCAGTTCAGGACAGACTGGAGAACAGCAGGTCTGGGCTCATGCTCCCTTGGGCTGGTTTTGATGTTCCAAGAATATCTCCCATCCTCATCTGTGCCAATATGATGCTGTAAGAGTGATAGGCTGCAGGACTCTGTGGGTTATGCGGACCCAGAGAATGAGTTGGAAGGAGTGAGAGGCCTGGAGAATATCCAAGGCCCCATCTGTGTTCAGTGCTGGAAGTGGAGCTGGAAGGAGGTAGGAACAAGGCACAGATTATCATACTGTACTCCATCCCCATGCCCACAGGGGTGGGGCACTGGAAAAAGGGTCAAGAAAGAAACATAGGTGGGAGCAATCCTGGGCCTCTGAGGGAACAGCTTCAGCAAGGAGGTATGGAATGGAAGTGCACAGGGTTCAGTGATACAGCTCTGCCAACTTGACAAAATACAGAGCAAGCCTGGAACCAAAAGATCCTGGCAGACCGACTGAGAACTGTTAGTTACTCAGAGACTGCCAGTCCACATCCCTAGATACAGGACTAGGAGCTCAGAGGCAGCACAAACATCATTACAGACCATGGACACTGCACACAACCCAACCAGTACCCAGAGTTCAGGGCTGCAAACTGCTGTTGCTACTCTCCCATGCTTTGGCCACACAGCTCCCTTGGGCTCTCGTGTTAAACTCACCGTGGCTGGCAAGCAGAAAACAGACTGCTCTGAAATGAGTCGCTCAGTGAACTCCACATCATTTTCAAACTCAGGGAAATGTTCCATTTCAATCTCAACCTGCAGGGATGTATAGAAGAGAATCACAGAATCAATTAGCTTGGAAAAGACTTTAAGGATCCTCAAGTACAACAGTTAACATGGCAACCAAGGGCAGCAAACTATCTGCAGTGTCTGTGTTTACCCACATGGCCCAACAACTTCTCAGTCAAGTGTAGCTGTCTGCCATCAATTTTTGCTCATGATTTGGGCTGGCTGGAATGTAAGACAAACACAAATGTACAAACAAAAATGTGGGGGTCTTCAAGAAGTATTCATTCACTAACTAAATCTGGAATTTCAATTAAGGACAAATTTAGTTTAAAAGAAAATATTGCAAAGATACAGTATCCAATTAGGTGTGAAAAGGAACAAACAAGATATTGGGGGGAGGGGAAAAAGCTTGGGGAGAACTCTAGTCAGTGCACAAGAATAATTCTCTCGTGCAAGAAATCCACATGGTAATAAGAAAGATGGTTTCAAAAAAGAAAGACAGCAAGGTGTCCTGGTTTGAGGGGTTCCAGGTTATCCCAGATTTCCCAGAAAAGCTACAAAGACCAAGATCCACCCCAGGGGATGAACTAGTTGCCCCCGGATATCGTAATTATGTTATTCAATCTCATAATCCTGCAAACACTTTAAAAGTAAGCAGCAAGGTCAATTTGTTCTTTTCTCCCTGCCTTCCCAGCTCTCCAGATGGATCATTATCTGGCTGAGTAACTATGTAAGCAGCTACTCTGTAGGCTGCAGTGAATCTGGCCTGCTTGGGCCTAATGGAAGACAATGGAGAATGGGAGAAAATCAGCACTGTTTTTTTTTGGTGGTTTTGTTTGCTTGGGGGGAAAGTTTTGGGGGAATTCTTACGTATCCTGTATCTGTATGAGGTGCTACAGATTCATGCATGCTGTATCTTTTCCTGCATTTCTTAAAGTACAACCTTCCTGTATTCATCTCCAATTCAGTGAGAGTGTTACTGTTTTACTGCCCTTTTTCCTTAGAAAAAGAGTAAAGTAAGATAATCTCAGTCTGTCACGCTCTTCAACAAAAACAAAAGCTCTCAAATGTCAAACCCAAAATAAATCTTTGTAGGACTACAGCAAATGCTGAAATGCTTAAATAAATATTTCTGTTCTGTATTTGGAAAGAAGAGGTTGTCCCTTTATCACATAAAGGCAGTGATCTCCTGGCCATTAGTTTGTAATTGATTATTTCAAACATCTCATGCAAACACTTGTAAGCCAAGGGAAATAATTTTCATGCAGAAGTTCTGAAAGAGCCAGTGGAAGAAAAATCTTACTTGGTGACTTAATTTGAAATAAATGTTCAGATACTGCAGAAATACCTTAGTAGTGAAAGAATCTTAGAGCTATGTCTCTACACAGAGCATAAAGCTGTGTAGCTCTAAGTAAGAGTGGAAATGGAGTCAACTGATAAAGACTTCTCTACGTATTGCAGTATTCTCCAGTTCTGGGTTCACATCTTAAAAATCTGTTGAGAAACTGGAGACACTGATGAAAAACATGAGGGAAAAAATATTAAAAGTGAGTTGAATGGATGATATTTATATGTCTCAACTGAGATTGCTGAGTGTGGGGATTGAAATAGACAAAGTTTCACTGCCCAGAGACAGCACTGTGAGAAAAGAGAGTAAGGACAGTTTGTAAGTAATGAATAGGAAGCCTTTGATGGCAATTAATGTCTATGCTTCTCACACGCCCTAACATCTGCTCTGACACCTGGGCCCCTTTCTGGCCTTGTGGAAGGAGACTAGCTATCTTTTAGACTGTGGGAGAATGCTTTCTATTTATCATTATTACTATAAAGATGTCTGTTGTTTACCTGTCTATGTGCTGAGCCCACCATGTAAAGATATAAAACCCCTCATATTGATTAGAATAAATGTTCTCATTTGAGTCCTCACTTTCTCCCATAGTTGAGATGAAAAAGGAGATGTAATCAAATCATTAAATGTTCGGGTTTTCTTTAAAAAGAAAAGAGGCAACAGCACAGGCAGAAGACAGACATGCTACTATGAAGAAGGTTACATCTTCAACAGGGGGCACGATAATCTGACTTGTCATGTAGGGGCTTCCCATTCCCAGTTAGCATCAAATCCAGGTAAAACAACATTGTCCTACAAAGCACAAGTCAGAGCTGTGTGCGGGAGCAAGAGAGTGAAATGTAGCAGCCTCAGCTATGTGAGAAGCAGACAAAATATTCTGGCCTTCTGCAGTGATGGAGAGATGTCTGTTGCACAGGACAGTGGGAAAATCCATGGTAAAAGATATCAGGGACCATGTCTAAAGCAACTAACAAGCACTGGCAGTAAGACTTGGCATGAGTGCTAATAATATGGAAATGGAATGTCACTCTCCTCACTTACCATGAGGTACATGGCTCCAGAGGGCCGGACAGGCCGGAGGCCAGGGATAGATGATAAGGCAGCATAACAAAGGTCAGCATTGGACTGAAAAGCAGAAAGGAGAAATTTCAAAACAGGAGAAATTCCAGGAAGCATATCAGCAAATAGAAGCCAAGCTCTGGATGAGGACTATAGACAGGTTTGACCACTACAAATAAAGGGCCGACAAATGCAAACAGCACAGATGATCATGGCCTTAAGTATAACAAGTGTAACTGAGCTGAGCTGAGCTCAGCAAATCAGTATCAAACCTCCCACGCCATGGGTGACCAGCTGCAGGGCTGGGCTGGCAGAGACCTAGCATAGCCAACATTTCTGCCCCAGTTACCATATCCCCTAACAGAATAGATTTGTTGGCCTCTCCTACTCACAGGCACAACTGTACCTTGCAGCAAGGTGGGGAGGGATGATGAACCGGTGAGATATGGCTCCCTCCAGACAGCCCCTGAACAAACCATGCTGACCTGTTACAGCCTGTTTACCTTCAGGAAGCTGAGAGTGTTGTGGTAGAATTCAGAGGGTGTTTGTTGAAAGATATGTTCCAGTGCTCCTTGGACAAGAGTACAGGGTCCTAGGATCCTTTGACTCAGTCTTACAAGGCCATCCCTGATCTGAAGAAAACATATTTGCAGCTGAGATTGTGCTTCCCTAAAGGAAACAGGCAGCTCCATGGACTACTCTCTGTATTTCTACAGCTGTGCAGACCCCTCTCTTCCGTGAGCATAGAGCACTAAAGAGCATTGGCCTGACTATATGCCAAGTATTTCCAGACTATTTGCAGTACCATTCTCTGTTTCTAAGCTGTGAATTGTAATGCAAACAGAGGCAACCTTTGGAGCTTCACAATCTGACTGAAGCCAGGCTGGAATATAGCCAAGACAAATAAAGCTGGAGCTGTTTCAAATACCACTTTGCATTTCCCTTTAGGTTTGGGCCCACAATCCACCCTTTCAAAGCAGGATAGGGACAAACAACATTAGCTCTTCTGCTCACTCAGTTGGTCCTCTTCTCCCTCTTCCTCTGCAGAAAGCCCTCTAGGTGGAAAGGTCACTGCAGCAGATGGTTGTCCTTGTAACACAACTGAACAAATAGCCAGATAAAGCACTGGCAGCACTGCAAGCTGCTTTGATCTTACTTTTAAGAGAAACAGTATAAAAGTACCTAGAGACCACACATGGACTCTGCATGCTGGATAAGCCATGTAATACACTGGAAAAGCAGAGGAATTAGAAGCTCACAAAAAAAGACAAGGGATATGAAGGATCAGCAGACACAAGGAGTGTATTACATCATAGATGTGGGTAGAAGGTCACGTATGTGGGCTGATGGCATAAGGAAGGTACCGAGGGAGCAAAGCAGTAGTACATGCCTGTATCAGTTAAAGCCCTGGTGATCCACACACTGAAGATACTCTAGGTCTCTTGCAGACAGTGACAATGAGCAGTTCTCACCTCATTACCAAAGATGTCTCTCCTGTCATGAATTAGGATCCAGCCCATCCGCCAGCCAGGCACTAACCACCTCTTTGCCAAGCCACCACAGGACAAGATCGGCACATTGGTGCTGAGAGTTGCAATAGGTTCATACTTGCAGTCACCAAATACCTGCAACAGGAGGCTGTGTTATGGCTGTCCCTGCCTCTTACTGCAAGACCTGCAGGGGTGCGCATGAGGCACAAGAAAGGAGGCAGAGAAGTGATGAAAAATGGATGGTGAAAGGTCCCCCATTTTCACACAAAAATGAGCCACTTGGGAAGAGGAAAGGAGCTGGACATGAGAGCTACCCCTGGGACTGCACATCTGAGGACTGGAAGCTCCAGGCATGGACTCAGGTATAGGACAGGGGAGTGAAGCTGTCACTCACCTCTGTAGACCTAGGTGCCATGGCCAAAGGGCAAGTGCATCAGAAAGGACAGGCAGTATGAGGGTGTCAAGGGTTGTAACTGACACTCACCATGTCTCCGTAGATCTCATCAGCAAGGATGGGGATGCACTGTCTTGATGCCACTGTGGGAGAGAAGGCATTCAGCACTCTAGGAGCAGACTTCATCTTTGCCACAGGGCCTGGCAGGGCTCTAAGGGAAGCTCTGAACCAGGGCAGAGGGTCGCTATCTTCCTCCTACAGACTGTTCACTTGAAGAACCCAAGCTTTGGGAATTCCTGTTTTGGCTGGTCCTAGTTCTGCTGTTGCCTGTGGAGGCAGGTGACAAAGCCTTCCCACTGAATGAACAGGTGTCAGAAAGCATAGGGCTCTCTGTGAACACTCTCTCTGCACAAGTAGAGTGGGGAAATGGGCAGTCCAGGCCACACTGTTTGAGGAAGAAGACAAGCTCTGCATGTTCTTGCCCAGGTAAGGCAACACCTTCACACTGAGAAAGCCTTGCTTCTTGAGCCGACGTCAACCATGGGCAGAGAAACAAAACCCTGGGCCATGGTGCTGCGGTGATTGAGACACGAGTTAATGTGGGTAGATTGCAGCCATCCAGACCCAAACGCTCAGGCTCACCTGCCAGGATCTTCTGGAGGTGGCTTTTGCTGAACACAGAGCCACAGGGGTTTGATGGATTGTTCACGATGACACAAGCTGTCTTCTCATCCACCAGGGACTCCAAGTGCTCCAAATCAATTTCCCAGGCCTTCTCTGGCTAGTGAAGTGAAGGGGAAGTAACAGCTGAGCAACTGGACTTGCCACACAGGTGAGGTGCAATAGGGTGCCCAGGTTTGCTCAGTTTATATTCCCACACTTCCCAAGCAGGGCCAGGGTACTTCTGAGAGGCTGAAATATCAGAGCTGCCCTCTCCACACCTCGCCACCACTTACCAAGAGGTTGTACAGTTTGACTTCAATCCCCATGGACAATGCCAGAGTCTTGTAGAGGGAGAAGCCAGGCCGTGGCACCAAGATGTTCTGGCCCGGGTTGGCCAGCACTGCCAAGGCAAGTTCTATGGCCTGGCTGCAGCCACTTGTTAAGATGACGTCCTGCAAAGAGTACATAGCACAGCAGTCAGTGGAGAGCAAGTGGTATAATCCCCAAGCTCTGACAGGTGAGAGCTTCTCAGCCAAAAGGACGAGCCCAGAGGCTGCCTGAAAGCAGGAACTATCCAATAGCTGGAAAACTCAGCCTCTTCCTGAGGAGAGTGGAAAAGGGCTCAGGGCAGGGAATGAGAGTAGCAGGAGGCCACTGTGGGACAAGGTCATGGGTTAGCCTTCAGTGCCACAGCTGAGCAAGGGAGAGACAGAGCTGGGGCAGGGTCCTCATGCCAAATGGTCTAGTCAAGGGCAGCAGCACCCTGCCCACACTGCAGTGGGAGTGCCTCAGCCAGGCATCAGTACCTGAGCCTTCAGTGGTGCCTCTGGGCAGCTGTAATACGCGGCCACTGCCTCCCGGCAGGACTGGTAGCCTAGGGAAAAAGGAGCCAAACATGGAAGGGAGTGGGTTAGGGAGGCTTTTACAGAACATTTTTTGTTTTTTAAAGAACAGGGGTCACAGCTGCCACCCAGCCAGGGAAAGCTCATTTGCTTCTGATGCTGGCCCAAGGTGCAGAGACAGTCCTCAGGACAAGCACTGTGCAGCCTGAGGTTGGGCCAGGCAGGCCAAGGGCAGCAACAGACTGTGGGCAGGGAGGCAGGCTCTGGCCCTGTCATGTCCTGGGCACAGACCTGGCAGGAGCATAATGGGAGAACTGCTCTGATCCAGCAGAAGGACAAGTGCCTTTACATGGCTTCCACTGTTTAGTGACGGCACAGAGGCAGTCCTCCCTGTCAGCACACAGACTGTCTTTTTCAGGCAGATGTGGGCTACACTCTGCATGCTTTTTGCTCTAACTGCAACCAATGGCCATGTAGTCTGTCAAGCCCACAGGGAGTCCTGGGTCAAGGCAGATCAGAAAGGAACTTGACTCAAACTACCAGCAGGAGGACAGAGCACTGAGTCAATCTGAGTGCCCAACCCCTGCCTGCTGTAATGGCTAGGGAAGTAAACACAGCATCTGTAGGGGGGTTTGGGACTCAGACAGATCATGCAGGGAATGTTACTCAAGTGTGTCTGGGGATACACGTGGTTGTGTGCTCATAGGACTATAGGTGAGGGCAGCTGCAGGGTGCTACTGGAAAGACGTCCTCTGTTTCTGTACACCTGCTGTGAGGCAGGAGCTGGCATATGCCTTCATCCTACCTTCACAGGAAGAGCTTTGTCAACTTACCAACAGAGGGAGCATAACCATTATAACGTCCCGAGTCCAAAACCTTCTTCACAGCCTGTGTCACCTCATCGCTTGTGGGAAGGTTTCCAAAGACAGTTGGGTCTCCTTTTCAAAGATTGAGAAATAGTAAAGTTCACTGATCTGTGACAGGCACAGAGTTGTACAGTTGCGTGGCCTAGCCCTATTTGCACAAGCTTTGTACTTCAGAGCCTGGCGATCTGCCAGCCACACAGTCGAACCCACCACCCAGGCACTTCAGCCACAGCACTGTGCTCACCTAAGGACAAGGAGATCATAGCCTTCTTTGGGTTGGGCTCCACCTTCATGCTGTCTACGATGGCTCGGACAGGATTGAAAGTCTTCTTTGACATTTCAGAAGCCCTGACAGCCCATCTTGGCTTCCGGCTCTTCACCTTCCCCACTGATATACTGTTCCCATTGGTCTTGAGATGAACATCCAGCATAGGGGCATGATCTCCATGGCCATTCACTTGGATCAGGTATGAGTCCATCCTGAGAGTTGTCAGAGTAAAGTGGATTTCCTGGGCTTAGTTATCACACGCCAAACAAGAGATCTGCCCATCCCGGGACACTCTTCAAAAGTAAAACTTCTGAAAGCCATAGACACTACTTACTGCCTATCAGCACCTTAGCAGCAGCAAATAGGACTGCATTTGGGGAGAGAATGGAGTGAAACTCCACATATAAGTGAGAGCACAAAGCAGCAGGTAAGGTACTACGTGCACCACTGACTTGCTGTGCTGAGGAGGAGCAGGCCCTGCTAAATCTAGGATCATGCTGTAGTCTCTGCTTGGCTGATGTTCCTTTGACAGAAGGGCCAGATCACTTGGCCACCAAGTCAGCTCCTCCCCCCAGCTATCAGCTTGCACAAGTTGCAACCACAAGGATCAGCCCACTACAAGTGTTTAGATCCAGAATATCTCTCCAGTCTGCAGACAGAAATGCAGCACTCTTTAAATTAGATCTCAGACACCAAAAAGGTAGTTCTGGTCCAATGTGATCAGGATGCACTGAACAGTGGCAGGGTATAGGTTATAGACACTTGCCACTGTTAGCACAGCAACAGGGAGTAACAGTCCAGCACCGAGAACCTGGATCAAAAATGTGTGCTTAGAAAATGGAGCAAGACTGGTACGGCCAAGAGGGAAATCGGAGAAGTGGCAAAGGGCCTATGGTCCTGCCCAAGGCTGGGTGAGGAGCAAGGCACAGCAGAGGGAGAGGTGCCTTCTAGGCCCCAAAACACACAAAAGTCATTTATACACCCCAGCATGTATACTCAGAGCACAAGCCAGACCCAGCCAGCAAAAGCCTTACTTAGGAATTGCTGCTTGCTCAGGACTTTCCACCTGCAGGCTAGGGAGAGAGCAGGCAGACATGTCCTGAGCTACTACACCCATGATAACTGATATTGGTACGGTGTCTTGTAACCCTGCCACAAATTGCTTATGCTTCCTGTATTGCCCTGTTTTGCTGCTCTACTGAAAGGCAATTCAGTGAAGAGTGGCCCTTTCTTGATGGCAGCTAACTAGCCCCATGCTCGCAGACATTCACAACATAACTACCCCTTCCTTACTGAAGAGACTGAGCCGGGAGACTTGTGGCATTGCCTGGTTCAGGCAAAATTTGCCATTTCAACAAATTTTCTCATTGCCTCCGTGAAGCATGCACCTAGGGATGCCACACACTGCTGTAGTTACTCTGCCAACAGCATCTCACTAGCTTGGTTATAGCAACTCAGGCTGATCTAACAGAGATACAAACCAGCTCCTTTGCTACCAGTGCCTTCTGAGTCTCCTTTCTAATGAAAGAAAGGCAGCTAAAGACATGTTAGCAGGGATGGGGGGAAAAAAAGGGCAAAGAATGAGCTGCATATCTCATTTCAATAGCAGGGCTGAGACTCAAATGCACAGTGCAGAGTCTATCCCAGTAGAGCCTTCATACCACCTTACAATATGGCTCTTTTGCAAAGAGGAGCTGCAGACAAAGGTACAATGGGCACCTTCCATGTAGGCAGACAGGGAAGATTGCCCCACTTCTTCCCCTGGAAGAAACAAGGTACCAGAGTAAAGCACTTTACCTTCTACAGAACAGAGAGGAAGATGCCAGTAAGCCTGAGGGTCCAGTCCCTACTCTTCATTCAGGACAAATCTCTTTAAGAGGAAATTTCCTGCAAATTCTTGCCCATGAAATAAGCCCCAAAACTGGGCGTTGGGATGGAATCGTTTAACCATTGGCTCACAGAGAGGGCTGCTCTCCCCACCCAAAAATGCCCTTTCCTCCCCATTGCAACTATGTTCACTTCAAACACTTGGAACGCGCTTGTGCATTAACTCTTTCTGGGGACAGAGCACACACAGACACAGCTCGGCTTCCTGGAGGCCCTGGGCTGTCACCCTTTGGACCACTTCCCTCAGTCTTCAAGGACTGTGAGGGGGCAAAGCTGCACAGAATCCAGCTACTCCAGCCCTAGCACTTTGTAACACACCAAGAGTGAACTGACGGTTCCCAAAGCCTGCAGAAAGCATCAGTCTGTCCTGATCTCAAAGGCTCTGCTCCCAGTGCAGCAGCTAAGAAAGGACAGTATGTGGAATCATTATACAGATTTTTTTGTTTGGTTTTGGTTTTTTGACTGCTGCAAGGCCCAAGCAAGCTCCTAATTTTGGGAGCTAGCACAAATTATGCAGTTCTCTTTCCAATGGTGCTGCAAAGCACAGTGACACCATTCTCAGAAGGCCATTTCTTGCTAAGTGATGTGAAATCTATGCCTCCCTGTCCCTTCATTCCTGCAGGTCTGGGATAAATAAGAAAAGCATCTGCACCCTCCTTGTCTTCCAATGGCTGCTTCCTTGCTGCCTTGACAGCGTATGTCCAGAGATCAAAGAGTTGCTCAAGGATAAAAGGGATCCTGCTAATCTTCTTACAAGACTGCTGGCACCTTCCCTGGAGAGGCCAGTAGTCACTGTCATTTTTGCCTGTTTACACTTGCTCCTTCATGGTAAAAGAAAGGACCACTTGTGTTCAATCCGTGCTCACGAAACCACCAGCTATAAGGCTGTGTCTCCCCAGGTGTCTCCTTCCCTGAGCGTTGATTCTGAGGTGACACTGTTGGGGAGCCATGACCTGCTGTTGGCCACAGTGCCTCAGTCAGCATTGCTGAGGCCACAGTGGGGGCCAGGGACTTGGGGCTGGAGGCAGGCAGAAGGTGGTGAAGTGCAGGCAGCAGGTCCAGCCTGTGACTCTAGTTCCAGCTTGGCTGGCAGGTCTCCCACAGCAGCCACCCCACCATGGGCTTTGGACAAGGAATAACACATTTCAAAAACACTTCATGGGTAAATTGTACTGAAGCTGCTTGACCTCTCTTCTGCTGAATGCTGCACAGTTCCAGACTACTTTCTCTCTTCTTTTTTACTGAAGCCTTACATGAGCAACATTTAGAAGTTCATGGAGGCCACCTCCAAGCACCTAGAGTTTGTTGCCTCACTTCCCCCACCTGGTCTCATCTTTTGCCATATTGCAGCCCTGACAGGGTTAAAGATAGTGTTGAGAGGACTCAAGGACGATGCTGCATATTCTGCTTAGCAACAACCTCGAAGGTGACGCAACTGAAGCTCTACCTGTAATACGGCACACAGTAGTGAGGTTCAGGGGAGGGCATGGTGGAAGTCTGCTGCCAAGACAGTAAAATATTTGGCTCTGGAGACATAGGTAGACCCAGTTACATAAGGCTGAGAAAGTGGCTAGAAGCAGAAGGGGTGTACAGTGGGGTCAGTGGGTTTCTCCTGCTATTAGTACGCCTTTCTCCTCTCTCTGCATGGCTCCAGTCCTTCTCTGGATGCTCACGTGATGTCTTCAGGCCTCCACCACCTTGTGGGGCACAGAGCCTCCCAGGGCTGCAGCATGAGCACACAGCTCAGCACTCCATATTCTACAAATATGGCCAACCCACCCCTTGCATGGTGCATGACATTAAAAGGCAAACTGCACAGTCCAGCTAGAGGTGTCACTTCTGGAACAGCAGCCTGTGTACGCAAAGCAGTTTGCAGAGTGCTCTTGTCACCGCTGTGAGCTGGGCTTTAGAGAGGAGAGCAGTAGCACCTGGGGCCTGTCTGATCCCTGCACGTCTCTTGAAAGCAGACGAGGTAGCTCGCAACAGGCTTGAATGCAGGGTGTTGCAGCAGGGACAGCGATACTCCGTCTAAGCTCCTGATAGAGCTCTCGACTGCACGCTCTCGACCAGTCTGAAAACAGCTGCATTAACACACCTGCTTTAATGAGTGCGATCTCCTGCAACTGCAGTTTGTCAATAAAACTATGGAATGCTTGCAGGACATTTCATCAGCCTCCCCCAAAAAAAGCGTCCGCAAATGCAGTGCTGCAAACTGATACCAGCTGCGTGGGACGAGCCAGATTCCCGTCCCTGATCATGGACTGCTGCCCCCCTGTGGACAAGAAGTAGTCCAGCAGCTGCGCAGGGTCTTGCACACAGTCTGGGCTGAGACAAGCAGTGCACTCTAGGTTCCTGGACAGCAGGAGTCACTGCTGAGCTACAGGCCCAACAGATACGACGAAATACTTGCAAGTCCTGTTACAGATGCTGAGAGGAATTTCCACGAATTGTGACCGTTAGTGTCTCCCGGTTACAGGCAGTGAAGAGAAGCATCTTGTTCAGCCTTGCTTACGTTTGCTTAGAGGTAAACATTATGTAAGTGCATACACTGTGTTTGAGGTATGACTTCAGAAACTTAAGCTGTTGCACACTTTGTTGTGGCAGATGCCCTCTTGATAGCCTCGGAGCCACAGGGGCACTGTCCAGCCAATGGGAAAGAGATGGAAAGGGGCATGGTGGCTTTGTGGGGCAATGCGACACTAAGAGCTTGCAGGGTGGTGGTGTGGGTGAGTTATTGAGATCATTTAAAGAATCACCATCAAAAGCCTTAACAAAAGTGGGTTTAATGTGAATTTATAAAAGTGCAACTTCAAAAGTTTGATGGCAAGGTTCACTCTATTACTTTAGAGTAATACACAACTTTGAGGTGGCAGATACTTAAGCTTTATTAGCACTAGTATGATAAATCGCAAGATTGGATTGTGTACATTTTAACAACACTTATTCACCAGACAGTTACCAGAGTGATTTAATATTTGCTATAATCAGCACAAAGACTTAAAGATTAAAAAATGGCAAGGCTCCCCCATGACTCATGACAAAGTTTTCTCAGTCAAATCTATCACACACACACATATGCACACAGAGATTAATACACACTGATACAAAGGATATGCAGAGATAGAATTATATTTGAAACTTCGCAAAATCCAGCTGTAGTGAGTGATTGCTCTCCTTTGGCAGCATTTGCCAGCTGACCATCTTTTGAACCCTTTCCCTTCATTGGCACCTCTCAGCAGATGAAACTGAAAATCCTCATTAAATCTGTTCTTCAAAAATCTTAATGAAATATGGGTTTTGAAGTCCTCAGAAGATTTACCCTAAGACTCCCAGCTCAAGGGGGAGGTTTGGGGTCACAGCCTTCTCTGATCCCAGACAGCTATAAGAGTCTCACTTAGGATTGGTATTTATAGGATTGCAAGATTATTGACTTTGGTGAAGGTTTTTTGGTGGGTTTGGGTTTGGGTGGAGTTTCTGTGGTTTGGGGTTTTTTTGTGTTTTGTTCATTTGTTTGTTTGGGTTTGGTTTGGTTTGTTGTTGTTTTGTTTTCATTTGGCTAAAATTTTTGTCAGGTAGTTCTGTCTCCTTCCAGAGTGGGCTATGATCCAGGCAGGCAGCAGGACATTCCTAGGCAACAGGAGTTTCAGGCAAATTTAGGGAGTGCCCAATTGTCCCAGCTCACTGCACTTGTAACCAAGGAAATGCCAGATTGTCCCAGCCCACTGCCTTGTAACCAAGACAAGAATGCAGTGATGGCTGGTCCCGATATTGAACAGGTCCAGGAGGTCTGCACCACCGCAGCTGGGCAGTACCAGGCACCTCTTTCTCTGGGAGCACAGACATGCCAGCTCCTCTCACGACTGCACTTGAGCCCCAGTCATAGAAACCCACCACCTGCCCAAGCAATCTGCTCCAGCAGCAGCTGCTCATTGTTCTACAAAATGGCGGAGTTGAGCTGTGTAGGAGAAATACTGTCTTCTTTTGGGGTGTGCCTAAGTCGTACCTCTTTTGCCTCAAGCTAAACTCACTGCTTTCTGACCATGCCAACAACAGGTAGGAAAATAAAAAAATCATCCTCCTCTTGGCAGGAACTTTTCACAAGCTTGCAAGTTGTTAAGATATCTCTCTACTTAACATGCTTGCAAGTTGTTAACAGGCACCTGTTCTGCCAAATGAGAGGACTGGCATTTTTGTCACAGGTTGCACTTCTAGAGCTTTCTTTTGCTTTCATCTGGATCCCCTCCAGCTGATACCCTCACCTCTGGACATGCAGTGCACAAGACTGGAGAGCTACCAGGGCAGAGGGGGTGGGCAGAAGAGTTTCTTCACATGTCCTAGACATGACGTTCCTGTTTATATACCCTAGCAATGTTAGCTTTTTTCGCAACAGGATGACATTGTGGACTTGAGTTCAGTTTGCCATTCACAATAACCTCCCGTTCCTTCCTGCAGCACTGCTGCACCGTCATTGTGCTGCTCTCATTGTTCCTATGATTATTTATTTATGTGAGATAGTCGATAAATCTGGCTATGGCGTTCAGCAGTGATTGTGCTGCAGCTCCTAACTGCCTTACACTGGAGAAATATGAGGCAGCTCATGACTTGCTCCTTCCACTTCACCTTCCAAGTTCCCAGGGAGGGCACTGAACCAGGTCAGAGCTCTGGGCTCATGGCAAGCCAGATCAGGTCCTTCCCTCCCTTTACTGCAGCAGAAACAGAAGAGAGCAGAAAAAAAAAAACAACCCAAACACAAAAACCATCCCCAAACCAAACATATTAATAAAGAAGAAAAGAGGAGCCAAAGCAGAGGTAGAGATTAATATTGGTGTTCTCAGCTCCCTGTTGCTCTCTTTTGCTGACTTCTACTTGTTGCAGTGAGAATAGGAGCCCAGATGGTAATGCTGCCCAAACTCAGCTGTGGTACTTTGAGGAGTGAAATTACGCAAAGCAATTTTTTGTAAACAATTCTCAACATAGCAACAGAAAATGGAATAAGATTGACCTAGTTCTACAATACCTTGAAGTTTGTACCTCACTGGTGAGCAGCAAACACACTAGTAAAACACAAATGCATGACAGTATCAACAGAGTGGTTTCCCAGCTCTGTTTTCAAACAAGTAACTCCAGTACATCCTGAATTCCAAAGAAAATTTCAGCACAGGTTGCAGCAGGAGTACTCTGCATAAGAAACATTTGTTTAATCTCTTATTCTGGCTCATGATTATCCAGCGTAGTTGTCCATGTCCCTCTCAAGGCAGTTAGAAGCTTCTACTAAGCAAAATGGCACTCCTTGTAATCCTAAAAGTACACGAAGGATCACTGAAGCTCTTAAGCTCATTGTGTGCATGGCAGCATGAAGGCCTGGGTTCTGGCACATGAACATGAGCCATGCAATATAAGCACATCAAAAACTGTGTACAACAGCCTCATTGCTGAGCATCTGCCCTACCTCCAGAACTCTCATCCTAAGTTCCCTATGATCTCCCCATTTCTTAATTTATTACCATCATACAACTCCTGTCTTCTCTATCTGAACAGGGGGTTGAACAAAAAGTGCTTTTGTTTGACTTCTCTTATCCCCAAACTGAGTAGATTTTAAGATGAGTTTTCAGACCTCCTGTCCGCCATGGAGTCAGGTGAAATGTTGAGGAGCGTGTGTTTCTGCAGTGCTGAGATGTAGTACTGCAGTTTATAGGTTCCTTATGGGATCAGCTATAGGGTTGTTGCTCCTGCAAGCACAGAATGATGAAGCAATCTTACTGTCACCACCAGTCTTGTAGATGGAGGAAATTTATTTCTGTGTCTCAGTGACAAATTTGGACCTCTTGAGGCACATATTCAGACACTGTATCTGTGACCTCATGGTGTAACCCTGTTTTCCTACAAGTCTCTCTTTTCTTAAGTGCCACAAAAATATTTCTGTGCAGTGCTAAAGATTTTACAAATACTGTTTGGTCAAACTCTTGGATCAAAGCATTCACTCTGTGGAATCTTCTCAGTTTCCCTCTGAGTTTTCAGAATCAGCTAGGCCTGCAACAGCCCTGAGAAATGCTGACACTTGTGCATAGCTAAGATCTTGGGTGCTTGCTTTTACTCCAGCAACCACCAATAAACAAGGGAGCAATTAACTCATTGTCCACTCTGCTGGAAGGTTGTGGCTGTGCTCAGCAGCCTCCTGGAACAGGATGACAGCCAATCCCACTGGGCAGCGCAGCATTATTGTGGATGGAAATGGAGCAGCCAGTGAAACAGTCACATCATATTGTCTGAAGTGGCCTCCAGCAAACAGACACAGAAGAGGTCTGTTTGTTTCTGTATGAATGAATATAAGGTAATACATCTAAAGAAAATTACCTGAGTGTGGCCTGAGGAGTAGTGACCTGGAACCTGTCAGATGCACTGCAGGACACTACTATAAGGGCAGTGGAACACTGGGACAGGTTGCCCAGGGAGGTGGTTAGGGCCCCATCCTTGGACATGCTCAAGGTGAGGCTCGACAGGGCTCTGAGCAACCTGATTTGAGGCGGCCCCTTCTTACTGCAGAGGTGGTTAGACTACATGACCTTTTAAGTCCCTTCCAACCCAGACCATTCTGTGATAGATCCCGAGACGTGAAAGGAGAGGGAGAGGCCCCACTCAGGCTTCACAATAGGGGCCGAAGGGAGCGGCCCCGACGCACCTCCTGAATACCTCCCTCGGGCGGGGCAGGGCAGGGGCGCGGCTGTAGCCGCTGGCGTTCCGAAGAGGATCCCAGCAGGGCTGCGGCTAAGCCCCGGAGAGAAGGCACGGAGGCTTCGCCTCTCCGATCGCAGCGTGAGCCCACACCGGGCCGGCCCCAACCTCGAGCCCGGCGGCCCGGCCCAGCCCAGCCCTCTGGTCCTAGCACCGGCGGAGCGTGGCCACGCCGGACTATGGCGGAGCAGAGCAGCTCCCGCGGCCGGGACGCATCGGGGCGGGCGGGCAGTGAAGGGAGCAGGCAGGCGACCATGAGGGGCCCGATTGGGGGACGAGACAGGGTCCGGGGGGGCAGGCAGGCCACCGTGAGGGGCTCGGTCAGGAGTCGGGACGAGGTCCGGCGGGGCAGGCATGCGGCCGTGAAGGGCTCAATCGGGTCGCTGCCGTCCCCACCGCCGTCCTCCGTCAGCACAGTGCCTGAAACAGGGCCAGAGGGACCGCCAGGAAGCCGCGCAGCCGCGCCGGGGCTGCTGGACTGCCGCCGCTGTGGTTACCTGCGCACGGGCAGGGGTGAGTGGGGCGGGAGGCGGCCGCGGGAGCGGCCCCACGGCCCAGCTTCCCCTTCGGGAGCTGCCCTTTCCCCGCCGTCCGACCGCAGGCCCACCTCTGCCCTTCCCCTTTTCAGCCTGGTGCCAGGTGGTGGAGGCTCTGCTCGCCGTGCTGATCGTGGCCTGCAGCTCCGTGTCCGGCAGCTCGACGGGAGGCTACACAGGCATACCTAGCCTGGGGGGCATCTACTACTACCACTTTGGCGGGGCGTACAGCGGCTTCAGTGGAGCAGACGGGGAAAAAGCCCAGCAGCTTGACCAGCGCTTCTTCCTACAAAAGCTGCCAATCGCAAGGGCTGCAATGGCCGTAGGAGGGTGTCTCCTGGTCTTCTCTTGCCTTGTGATTTTGCTTGGTGTAATACGGTTACCGTGGCATTTCCCAGCCTGGCTGCTACTTGAGTGCATCCTGGACATGGTGATTGTAATTGGCATGGTGCCTGCTCTCTACTATTTCTTCCGTTTTCTTCTGGGGGTTTATAATTCATCAGTGTGCAAAGAGAGAGAGCAGCTTTACCAAAGCAAAGGCTATCAGGGGTTTAGATGCAGCCTGCATGGGGCAGAGATTGCTACTGGCCTCTCAGGCTGCATAGCTGTCATGGCATACCTGCTCAGTGCAGGCCTAGCTGTCAGAGGGTACAGGACTGTTCACAAACTGAAACAGAAGCCAGTACAGTTATACGAGCTTTAGAATGATTTCTCCACTCCAGTAACAGTCATGATTTGTGTCACCCTTCTCACCCTGAGACAAAGCTGTATGCTTCCCCTTGCTTCTAGGCAGGGCATCCTTAGTGCTGCAGCAGAACAGAGAGTGCAGCTCCACAGTACAGTCAAGCTGTTTCTAACTTGAGTTTGCATTATTGAATTACTAGTGGACACAAAGTTAGTTGGATGGCTTTATCTCGTGGCTGTCCCATAGCAGAGAAGGACTGTCCTCATGCAGCTCGTTAGTGAGCTGCCTCCTTCACTGGTAGCCTTCCCATCCCCTTTGTTGGGAATCCTGTTCTCCAGTGAGGTCTCGCTGCAAGTATGGTTACCGTATACTTCTGTTGACCAATGGCTTTCAGTAGATGAAAATGTCTTTACAAAGAGCAAAAGCGATGGAGCCAAGACAGGGTGATCAAGGCAGCTAATGACTGCTTTCGTGTAGGTCTCTTGGAACTGACAAAGCAGTTTGAAGGTGGCATTTGTAAAGCCATCAGAGACTCCTGAAATAAACTTGCAAAACAGTGAATACAGTCAGCCTAATTAGAGGCACAAATCCATTTTCAAACCCACCTGGAGAGGGCACATTTTTGTATGAAATGGTCTTTTACATCATTTGTATACAATGATTTTGCTTAACAGGATGCCCTGTGTTAGGATAATCTGACAAAAGCTTTTAAATGCTCAAAGAGGTGATTTAAGATAGCAGAATATTGTTTTCAAGATACATTTTTAATATATCAAGTTGAGGGAATGAGGTACTGCTCTTGTCTTATTTATTAGGAAAAAAATATAAAGTTTACTTGTTTGAAAAATAATGTATAGGATATTTAACAGGGAAAATAAAAATAGCACTGGAATCACAAAATCATGCCTCAGAATCAAGTGCCACTTCAGAGCAGTGCCCTTTAAGTGCACTGTCCATATGAAGGTGAAACCACCACTGGTCTTACCAGTTCTGCCCGTATTAAAAAACACAACAAACCCAGCACCAAACTAAACACACCAGAAACATGCTTTGTTCTGGATGTAGCTCCAGGTCACTGGCACCACTACCGACTAAATCCGCACAATCACCACATTGTTGGAACTGGAGATATGAAAGTAAACCAAATTGTAAACAGGGACACACAAGGTGATTGATTTCTCCTCCCTTTTAGTAGCTGGGTGCATGGAGTGTCTCAGTGCAAGGATATGTGGGCAGTCCACCATGGCCCCGTTTCTTTTAATGATTCTTTAGTTCCTGCTTGCTGCAGCTGTGCAGCAAGAAAGAGCTGTGCAGAACTAGTCAGAGCAAGTTCACAGGGCAGGGTTCCTCTGGTGGGACACAGAAAGCTGCCCAGTAACTGGTGTCATAAATCCCACCCTCACAATGCTGTGCAGGTATGGGAGGCTGCTAAGAAAAGCAGCACCCAAGGGTCAGTGAAGGAGAAGAGACAGCATGGCTACTGCTAGCCACAGCCACGTTTGACTGCGATATTGCACAAATTCCCTCCCGTGCAGTAATGGAATCAGAATATATAGGTAGATGAAAGTAAAAATCTTTATTGCTAAGTCAGCTGAAAAGTTGATGCAAAAATATTCTTCCTTCCTGGACTGCTCTATACATCTGAATAAAGAATCAATGGAATAGTGTTTTCCAGCAATCTTATACGTTATTTGCCTCTCCAAAGCAATACAAACATAGGCCAGAGTGCTGAAGGTGCATTCACTGGACAACCTACTCCCATACACAATAAAACCAGGGGGTGTTACAGGTGCATGCTAGAGTGGGATACAGAAAATATCCTCCTTAAAACATAAGAAAACATGGAAAAAAGATCATTTAGTAAACAGTTGGTGCACTGCGGTATTGGTTTAACATGCGCTGGGTCATATGAGTCTAGTTAAAAAAAGGTAACATTTTAAAATGTGGAAAAGAGGAAAAAATACACTGGAGTCTTCTGACAGCAATGGAACAGCAGATGACGACTGCACAAAACCAAAGAGGTGAACCTCTTGCCTGAAGGCCTTTGGCAAGTGACAAGAAAGCCATCACCATCTGGAAGGAGTGCAGAAACTCCTGGAGTCCAAGGACCTAACAGCTGCCCCATCCCAAGAAAGGGAAACACTTGCTCCTTGGAATGGGATTTTACCTTCCCCTTTAGTTGAGGATTCTGATCAGGTCCCAGCAGACCGTGGTGCTGCTTTCACCAAGCTTGTTCCTGGTGCTGCCAGTAACTTAGAGGCTATCCCTTATCCTCAGTACTTGGGCTCCCTACTATTTATCATTGAGTGTAACCTTTATGGGTGTCTTTCTGGCCAGGCCAGGCCAGACCAGTCAGTGCCCTTAGAGCACCTGTTCTCAGCAAGCACGCTTGCCAGAGACAGAATTACTGAAGACAAACCAACTCACCAGCCTAACTTCACTGTGGCTGCATGGAGCACGGCAGGTCTGGCATTACTCAGCAGGGACAAGATAGCCTGATGACCCCAAGCTGAGAATCTCTTTCTAATAGCAAGTCTGTTAATGACTGGGACGTTCTTAATGATGTTGCTTTGTGGCAAGGACGCATCTGTGCAAGAACCACATAGAAAATCAGGGAGAAGACTGGAGGACAGGAATAAAATGGGGAAAACACTTTCTGTCCCCTGCTAAGAGTTCTTCTCTAGACTTCCCCATTCATACCTCTTCTACATATAGCAGTGCTCCTAGGGAGCTTGAAATCAAAGGTGGTGTTAATTAGTAAAGTGAGGAAGACAAAGAAGCTTGCTGCCTCTAGGAAGGCAGAAAACCAAAAGGTGGTGTTGGAGGGAAGCTCTCAGGCTGTGCTGCCCAGAGTGAGACAAGAGTTCATAACATCAGCTGCAGCACAGAACGCCATGGACTCTACCTTGTGTAAGAGAACAAGGTGTATTCTGCCCTGTCAGTTCACACCCACAGACAGTAGGAGCTGGCTGCATTAAACTCCCTTTCTGCTTCAAAACCAGAAACAGCACTGGAGAAGAAGGCTGAGTAGGAATTCCTCACATTCCATTCTGCCATCATTGTTAAGAGGAGCAGCTTGGCAATTCGAATGCTACCCCTGTGGAGTTTATTTCACTCAGTCCTTCCCCACTGAGCTAGGCAGAACTATTCATGATTATCTCCCTGTGGCACTGCCAACTCTCCAAGCAATGCTACTGGTTCACACCAGTACTTAAGCACGCGATTTTCCACATCAGTGCAGGAAATGGAAACCTGATTTGCATTCACATCTGTCACTCTCCTAGTGCAAGCTCTGGTACAGTCTCAGAAAGAAGAGTGTATTCCTGCATCATCCCACACTGGACAGAGGCTGCTTTGCAGCTCTGTCAGGTATCAGAAAACTTGGCTTAGACACAGATACTTAGTGAAGTTATCAATACTGACAGAGTTAAAAGTTATAGTCAAGTACACTGGGATGATCCTTTTCTGCATACTCCATATGAAGAGAACATGAAAGAAGTTTGGTGTTTAGGAGTCTTTTCTGCTGTTGTCTCTCTGCCTAAGGGACTGCAATGATGCTGGGGGTTGTGATTCTAAGAACTAGCTTTTCTCTCCATTTCCAAATGAAACAAGTATTTGAACAAAATTGGTTAGAGTTTAAACCCTGGGAAAAGCTGAGTTGTTTCATGATTATGTTGTGACTAGCACAAGGTACATCCTAAACCACTGTCCTCTGGTGCATGGTAAAAATACGTTTTTCATAGTGAGAAAGAATTCAAGGTGCCTTGAAGTCTCAGTAGAACTCCATTAGATTATGTCAAAAGATCTGTGTTGACAGAATCTCACAAGTAGTCTTGCACTATTTCCTTCGGAACGAGGCCTGAATTTGATCCAAAAATATACAACTCAAGCCCTTCAGAGCTCTTCAGAAAAAAACTTTCAAGTTTTCTTCATAAATATAATAAAGAAGAAAAGGCACTAGCCCACATTGCAGCCAGGATTACTGCACCATTGACATGGTGGGGACAGCTGCTGTCCAGCTCTCTGCCAGGTAAGGAAGACAGACCTGCATGGTGCAGGAGCAGTGGTCTTTTAATGACCCTTACACAAGATGATGACGTAGGCAGCTGACTTATACCCCTGCACCAAAAATCCTAATGGAAACACAATGCATCTGCTGAGTACAGGCCAGCCAGCACACCACTGGTGGGACTGTTTAAACACTTCCCAGTGCCGGTAAAGATGTCATTACAGTGAAAGGTTCTATTTTTGCTTTTGCATTGAAAACTAAGCAGAAACAAGAACACTTCCACCTTGTCTGTGGCCAGATTTGGCATGTACTGTGAAATGCAGGTTGCTGTGGATTTGGAATACAACTCCTCTTTTCAGAGGCAAGCAAAGGTGCTGTAGCTGACAGACAGTGAACAGGTTTATGCTGGTGAGAGCACTAAAGACTTGCCCAGCATTTGAAGGACAGCCCCACTGCTCACTACCCTTAGAGCATACCACTGCTTACACCCTGGTTTCCTCCTAGGCTGAGTACCTCACTGAAACAACCATGAGCTCCTGGTTTCATTTCATGTCTTCTGGACACGGGAAGCCTTTATTGTGAAGCATCCACAATGGAGGTGGCAAATTGCTGCTGAGCTGGGTCTGTGCTCTGCAGCTAGAAGAGCTAGCTCTACACATGACCTTACTTAGCCAGTCCAGAACTATGCTCCACGTAAAATGCATCAATAGGAGTCTCCTTATCACCCAGCTGTGTATTTTCTCATCCTGCACAGGCTGACTGCATCATAATCCTCACTCTACCCTGCACCAATGCTCATCAGAACATAGATACCCTGATACTGCCCTAACAATACCCACTGGGAAAATCCCTCACCACACCTGCCGTGGAGTGCTCTCTCCCCTAACCCTAAATAATAAAGTGCTGGGCTGAAGGGGAGCAGAACAGTGTAAGTGCAATCAATAAAAGTGCTTGCAATTAATGTAGGAAACCATTCTTGGGTCAGCTTCATTGCAACTGGCTGTATTCTTTCAAGGAATAACAATGTCAGATGCTGGGGGGGGGAGGGGGCTGCATCAGAAATATTCACAGAACTTCAAACATTGAACATTGCTCCCTCAGCAGCCCACTCACCCCCTACACACATAGGCCAACTCCTTTCCTGCAGAGCTGGCAGAACCTCAGGGTTCAAGGAGCTACACACAGGTGTTGGAACACCTGCCCATTTCCTAGTGCCTGCACAATTTCCAGACAGTCCCTAACACAGAGCTCAGCTACTGGTCTGAGTGCTCACAGAACAACTGAGACGCTACAGTTAAAAGTGGACAGCCCAGGCCTTAGCACACTCAATTTTTCCTCAGCTCCATTAAGGAAGCAGCAGATGCCTCTACTCCTTGCAGATCCCATCTCCCCTTGGAGGGCAAGACAGCCCTTATGGGTCAGAACTTCCTGGGACAGACAATCTGGGAGCAAGCAGTACTTTTAGGGTTACAAAGCTGTGTCAAACTCCTCTGGCAAAGTCACTGCATGTTCCTCTTTCTGTTCCTGGTCTGCTCCGTTCTCCTGGTGCTGCTTCATTTGTTCCTTCACTTCCTCCTCCAGATCAGGTGGCACCACAAACTGATCTTCTGGCTCCATCTGGGATGGAGCAGCAAAATAGCCTGTCTTCTTCTTGGGTGCCTCTGTGGCTACTTCAATGAGGTTGAGGCTCTCCTCCAAGGGCACGATGGAGCCATTGGAAAGCTTCTTTCCATAGAGACAGCATGTGGAAAGAGATTTTTGCAGTTCACACTTTTCCTTGACCCCTCTCTGCACAGTGTTGCTGTTTACACTATTCTGTCTCCGAATGACAAGGACAAGCCTGGAGTCATCCTCTGGCCCTGGGGCAGAGTTGCTGTACTCTGCAGAAGGAGGTTCAGACTCCAGGCCCTTTCCTTTGCAGCAGTGGATATCCACCTCTACCTCCACTTTACTGCCATTTGTCATCACACCTTGCACAGGCTGCTCATCATCACTATCTAAACCATTATCAGACTGGTTGCTTGAGAAGGTGGCACTAGAAGGTTGGCGCTGAAAGATGCTTGAGGGGGGCACAGGATGTAGGCTGCAGCGTCGCTCTTGTCGTGGCAGCAAACTGCCATCAAGACCAGCAGCACTGTGTTCATCTGAAGCGGTAGAACCCACTTCACTGCTAACCTCAGAAGCAGACAATTCACTGTTGAATTCTGAAGCAATTCCACTGCTTGATGAAGGTGTTGCTGGCTTGGTGGTGGTGGAACTAAATCCCCCAGAACCTGGCAGGGTGAGGCCATGCATCTCGCATGTGCAGCTGTCATCGCTGATGTTCAGACACACCACTACTGCACCTACATTATCTTGGCAACCATAGCTTTGGGCTAAAGTGCAGAGTTTCTTTGCAGCAGCCAGTGGGTCATGTAGGTGGCGCACGGCTGAGACAGCCTCTGTGTAGGAAAGGTGCTCCCAGAGAGCTTTGTTCCCTAGAAGTAGCAGCTCGTCTTGTACAGTCAGTGGAATGGAACTGACATGTGGTTTGGGCAGGATCCAGGGATGCAAGTACGTGCAGCCCAGCATCCGAGTACAGCAAGTCACACCATTCACCTTATTGTCCTGCAGACAAGAGAAACAAGAGGCATTAGCCTCAGATCTGCTGTTAGATCATTTGGATCACAATCCTTTCCCTGCACATGTACTGGTTAGAGGCCTTGAGAAATGCCAGTACAGCAGAGAAGGGCATCTAGGCCCAGAAACCACAGCACAGACATGGACTGTGCCCAATTCCCAGGTACAGTAACCACTCATCACGTATGCTGGCAATAGCACACTTCTATCCCACAAGACTTTGTCAGATTCTGAAGTTGCAGCAGACTATTCTGGAATGAGCAGCGAGACCTCCTGCAACACATGAACCAGCTCCTTAGTCTTACACAAAACATTTTTCCACTATGAGAGAGACAGTGACTTTTTACTTCCTCACTGCAAGGCAGGTTGTCTAGACATAAATTTCTGTGCATTTACTGAACTCTCTCTTAATATTCTGAAGTGTGGACACTACATCCTGAGGAAGAAATGAACAAGTAGGTTTCTCACACTACTGCTGTAACCAGGAGGCATTACCTCCCTTCCTGTTCCTGACCAGGCAGTCCCCCTGGCCAGCCGGGCCATACTTTCCAGGACAGAAAATTTCCCTCAGTGCCTTTTGCATGTTAGTGCATATGGAGTACACAGCTCCCACACTGTTTTGAATTTCATTTCAGTGTTCCTGCCTTATGTACACTCTGCTGTTAAATGTTGCTGCTGCTGTATATTAAAGACCAGCAGAGGACACACAGAGGGAAATCTCCTCGGACAACAATTTCACTTCAGTTTTCCAGAAGCCATTCATCAGCTAGCTTTTAAACCATTTAATGTGCTACACTGATTCCACAGTTATTTTTAGTCAAGAGTGCTACAGAATACAGTACCTTGCAGAGCTGTCACACATTAACAGATTGTCCCTGTCAGGAACACTTCTATCAAACACCCTGACACTTTGAAAACAATCAGCATAAAACTAGTATGACTGGCACTGATCTCTCAGATCTTCACTAGGAATGTATTTTCCAGTTCTTTGGAATTCTTCTTTTGTTTCCAAGTTTTTGGAAAGATAAACTCTACAGAGTTCTCCAGAAAGTCTCTTAATAATTGTGCATAAACCCAATAAACATTTCTGATGGGTTTTTTTTTTTTGGTGTAATACACTTTTTGTTGGTAATACACTTTTTAATCCAAGTTCTGCATGTCTCAATGGCCACTAATCCTGTACCTTCATTGACTAAACCACGGAGGAAATCCAAAAAGAGGTAACTTGAGTCAAAATTCTCAGGAAATACCAAAGATATTTTGTTGGTTGTGAGACAAGATGAATTCCCAGGCCCTGCTCTGCTCCTCAATGGCTCATCTCCATACTCACCCAAGTCCTGCACAGTATTATGGACCTCCCCTTCTTCAGCTCCACAACTATTTTTTTCCTTCCCCCCCCCTCCTCAAACCATCCTTGGCATCCTGTACCTGTAGCTCTTAAGCCACAATGTGTGTTCTAGGCACCCGTCATTCTGAATAGCTAATCAGCAAGCAAAGCACAGCAGGGATCAACAGGCAAGTCATCCCAACACTTCCCTGCCATCCTCCCTCCTCTAGTAAAGGCAGCAGAGCTCTCGTGTTTGTACTAAGCTTTTACAGGAGGGTGGAAGCAGAAGTAAAGATGATCCAGACTAACCTCTGTTATAATGGCTTTTTGCTCCTTGACTCTCTTGGCTTCTTCTGAACATTGTTCAAGGCTGAAGACTTTGGAGAGAGGCAGTGGTTTTCCACTTCGGCACAGAATGGCTTGGCACGTCCCCACGTTGGCCACCGTCAGAGAAAAGTTGCTGGCTGGATCAGCTGCATCGTGACGAATATAGCAGAGGACAGCGGAGGATCCCAGCTTCTGCCCAGCCATGCCCAGCTTCCTGTTGGAGAAAATGCGGGAATGCTCCAGACTCCAGTGACACACGTTCCGGAAGGCTGCCTCACCCCACCTAACACATGAAGTGAAATACCCATGCAGGTCCTGCCAGGACCAGCTTGCTCCCTGTCCTACCTGTGGGAGACCAAGAAGGTGTTGGACATGAACATGGTGTCTGACTGCTGTACCTCCTCCAGGAGCACATCAGCCATGGTGCACTGCAGCAAGCGTGGCAGCTCCTCATTCTTGTCACCATCAAACATGCCATACACAGCCTCCATCCCCTCTGCAAAGCTCCCCAGTGCCAGGGATGACACACACAGCCTGTTAGAGAAGCACACAAGCACAGTAAACATCTCAGAAGATTACAGTCCGAAAACCATGGCCACCAGACACCTTGCCGTGAGTGCTGTTCTTGCAAGGTAGCAAAGCCACTGTCCCTATGTTCACTGTCCCATGAGATGTACAGCTGCACTCCATTTCTGGAACTCCCAGGCCCTCCTGCACCACACTCAGGAGAGGCCAGTGTGCACAGCTAGCAGGAGAAAGGGTGGGAAGCAAAGTGCAACAGTCCCAGGATAAGCATGAAAACTGAGGGAAAGGACAATGTGGATGCTTTGTAACTTAGCAAGAGACCTGGAGAGACAGAATGGTGGATGAGCCCTTAGGCAGAAGAAGCCTGCTTGGGTGCTTAGCAGTACTCCACCTAGCACCCTGAAAAGATAGTGCTAGCTTTCAGCAGACCAAAATACTCACTTATTTCTCTGGCCTGCCATCTCAGCCACTCCATGACTCCAGAAGGTAGAAGTGAGTGCTGCGTCTGCTGTGAGGGAGGGCTTAGCATCAATCTTCAGTGTGGTAATGTGACTAGAGAGAGAAAACAGAACATACTGAATAGTTTGTGGCTAAAGGATCTTGTCTGGTCTAGAGTTTTAGACAGCAGTCTGTGGAAAGTACTGCACCAAAGAGAGGAATTTAAGGTCTTGGCCTTCTGAAGATGTCTGTCTGTGTATGCTGGAGACAGCTGGGAGAACCTCATACCACTTGAGAAATTATTTGCTTGCTCTGATAGTTTGGACCTAGACTTAGACTTTTCCCTTCCTACAAGATGAAAAACTTCAACTGCTTCAGGTGGAGAACACTGTAACATTATGCAGTGTTGTGATCCTTTACTATCCCATTTCTCTTCCTAGGAAGGGTTACCTTTCCCAGATCACTACTGGTTTGGTATCTCGAAGGCTTACCTGAAGATGTCCAGTGTCTTGTGCTCTAGCACCAGGTTTGTGTTTCCACTCAAGTCCAACTCTTGCAAGGCACCTGGCAGTGCCTCAGGAATGAGGATTTCAGTTAACTCATTGCAGCTCAAGTCCACAAACTGCAGTATCAAAAAAAAAAAAACAAACCCATAAAGAAAGTACTCTTTGTTCTGTCACATGAGCAGTTACTCCAGTACTTCTTCCCAGTGTCATATGGCCCCACTACTGATTGTGTCCCACAAGCAGATCATGAAAATGGGCCTGACTTATCATTAGAAAAGCAAATTAGAAGCAGCAAATACCCACCACCTGCAATAGCCAGGACTCCGATGCTGAAAGAACAGCTCACATGAAAGATAACAGCAGGTCTATATCCACAAACCTGCCCTGTTATGTAACACTCCCTGCTGTCTCAAACGCAAAACCAGAAATACACATAGAGATGGCTGGTAAAGATGAGAGATGAGCCATCTCTGATCAACTTGGAGGAGGGACAGATCTAGAATACATATCCTGTGCCCTCTCTTTGGATGGATCAAGCAGAATGCTGAGATCTCCAGTTCCTCCATCAGTTACTCTTCATTCTCAACCCAAACTTTCCCCTGATACCCCTCTGCCCTCTTCACAGGAATACCTGAATTCGGGGCAAATGCAGGATCTCTGGAAAGATGCTGATTTCATTGGAGTGTGCAATAAGTGTGTGAAGTAGCTTGCAGTTTGCCACTGTTGTGGGAATCGTTTTCAGTTTGTTGCCACTCAGATTGAGCTCTTCCAAGTGCTCCAGTTTACTAAGTTTGCTGAAAGGAAAACAAAAGAGTACTGCACCTTATGGGCAAAAACTTATCCCTGAGCCCACAGGTAAGGTATCCATAGACATTGCTCTTTGTGAGATACATTTCTTATTTATTGACAGGAGACCAGAAGTTTTAAGAGACGCTCTAATAAGAGCTTGGGGACCCCAAGCCTGACAGACCCTTCACCCCTAACTTGTAAAGCGCTAGAGCAGAAGACTGTAGTATCTCACCTTCAAAACTGGCAAAAATCCCTGAGCTGTGTCAGTGTACTTTGCAGGAAAAAAACAGATTTACATGACAGTGGTTGCTCAGTCTGACCAGTACCAGGAAGAATCATGGCAAAGCTTGCACAGACACAAGTCTGACTGAGGGTCTTCTGGCAAGACTGAAAAGTGAAAACCAGCAGCACAGCAAGCTGCATGCCAAGAGCCCTGAGGCTGTAGAGAAATACTGTCCCCATCCCCACACACACATCAACCACAACTAGAGGGACAGGAACACTGCAGCCAATGGTGCCCTGTGGCAATCCCCCTTTGCATGCTATTCCTCAATGTGTGTGTAGCAATGGCAGGCTTCTGTCAAGGAGCCACAGGCACTGATTCACATACAGTTGCAGTAAGGCAGGCAACACTCTCCTAGTGAGCACTGTCTCACCCACAAGCCTCGCTTACCTTGCAGGGAAGGTCTGTAGGTTGTTGTTTGCCAGGTGCAGAATCCGTAGGCTCGAGTGTCCCACCAAGACAGGGATGCATTGATCTGTGAGGTTATTATTGGTCAAGTAAAGCAGCTGCAGCATGCTCAGACTCTCCTCCCCTGTACATGCAGAGGGCAAGGACTCCAGGCTGTTTGCAGATGCATTCAGGTACCTGAGGCTAACCATAGCAAGTGCAAAAATCAGACTTCACATAATTTAAAGCACTCCACTAACAGCAGAAAAAGGAGCTATAAAAATGCCAGTGCAGACAAAACAACAGCATTAGACAGAAGGCCAGACAAGACACTGTAACATCCCTGCTCTTACTAGGATTTATGAGCCTACTATTCACTTACTAGCTATCTAGCATTGCAGATGCACAGCATTTTGCAGTGAACTGCGAGCACTAAAGAGTCTATGGAAGAGGTGGGTAATGCTGGTGAGAAGCAGACTACATTAACTCTCACTCAGAGTCTTTAAAAGAAGGGTTGATTCATGTCTGAATAGACAGTTACGAATGGTTGTTCACTTGTAAGGGTCTCTCTTGCTGTTCTCCAATGACCTTATGTACTTCCTGCTATAACACCTGAAAATCTGTATGGCTTTCTTCCTCTGCACTTGACTTTACATACTACTCTTTAAGACAAGCTCTTCAGACAGTAACATGATCTGAGAAACAGTTGCAACAGAAGTTAATTCTTCAGTTGGCTGTTGGGTTAGTCAAGCCGCTGTTTTCCTGTAATATGGACTGATTCCCTCAAATCTGCATGACACCTTCCCTTATGGCACCTGAGTTACCTCCTCAAAGTGCACATCTCATTATCTCTTATGCACCTTGCAAAGACAGTCATGCAGATGCCACTATCAGCCTTTACAGCTCCAAAGGTTACTGCAAGCAAAAGACAATTGCTGTTGCCACTCACTTCAGTGCCTTGACAAAGAGTGTCTCCGGCAGTTTAGTCAACAGGTTGTGCTGAAGGTCCAGCACTTCCAGTGGAATGTGTTCTAGAAGAGGAGGAAGGCTCTGCAGACGGTTGTGCCCCACTATCAACTTCTGAAGGCTCAAGCTGCTGAGGATTCTGAAAAGACACAGAGTTTTTTCTATCAGCTTGTTTCACTCTGTTTCACATCCACAGAATGTGAGAAGGTAGTATTTAATCTGTTATTGTTTTACTGTATAGCAGAAAAGAAATGAAAATTCAGTGATCCCTAAAATATAAGCAATGACAAAGCAGGAAACACACACATAGTAAGGTGCCTCAGTCACTCTGAATGCTTTCAAGTGTGCTACTGCAGATCAGTATCTAGCAATGTGAATCTGTGTGGATATGCCTGACACTCTGTCAGGTAGGAAAAAATAAAGAGAGAGGTCACAAAGGATGGATTTAAATGCCTGTTTTCACTTTGAGGCAGAAAGAAGTGTTTCCCCTGTGCCAACTTAAATTCAGAGCTTTAACAGGCTGCACAGCACTCCAGTATCACTGCTGAGGCTGTTGTCACATTCTGCAGAACTGCAGTGTTTGTTGAAGCAAAAGCCTCTATCCCCACAAACTGTAAAGAACTGCCCACAGGAATTTTGAAAAAGGGTATCTGAATGCACCTGGACATAGTCCAGAACCACCCTGCCCATTTGTGTGAGGTGATAATTTGGGACTGCATTCTGAGAGCCCAGCACAGAACAGCTTGGAAGCCAGAAATGCTAAAGCTGCATTAGTGTGCTGTGCCATGTGGGCCAGTTCATTTTTTTTCTTTATGCTGTGGCTTCTCAAAGCTAATTATAGTGGGGAGAAAAAAGCTATCCAAATGCAGATACACCAATTTCCGTACTCAAACTGACTCATCCAGAGCTGGCTTGGGTATCTCCACTCATTGTCGCACACCACTTTGATACAATTCTGTTTTCAGACTGCTAAGTGTAAAAGACAACTTCATGGTGAACTATTCCCTTGTGTGAGGCTCTTTAAGATTTAGTCTGCTGGATTAACCTGACCAACGGCTGAAAATCAACGCTGGCAAAGTTCTAACTGTTCACAAAACATACTTAGTGTTACAAGCACGTACTGGAAGAAATCCTCAGTGAGTAAAAGTATAAAAGTATTTTATAGTAACAGTAATACAGCCTATCCCAGCACTTAGGAATCTCTAAAAATGCTTACATTTATTTTTAGAATATTTATTTCCATGTCTGAACTTTGCAGGTTCTTTTTGCATATCTACAAAGTTATATTAATTCTTCGCTCCCCTTTACCACAGTTCTGCAGTAACTGCATGGGAAACAGGGAGAAAGAAGTGGCTGATGATGTGTTGTAAAAGCTACCTTTGAGATCAGCTGTATCTCTGTGATATCTCTCTCCACGAAGGTAAGAGATGAAATGTGGGGCAATTCAAGGTATATTAGGGCCTCATCCATGACTTGTGATCACAGACACTATGGTAAAACAAATTATAGTAGTGTGTTTCACTTCAGGTGCAAAAAGCTGCAGTAGAAGCCAGGAGCACAAGAGGAAATTACCTTGCCTCTGTTATTTAAGAAGCTGATTTAGAAGTCAGTTCTTTCCAACATTTGAATACAGAGTATTTTCAGTGCTGCACAGGGAAAGCAAGTGGATTGTATCTCTGCATAACAAGGAATAAAGTAACTTAAATAGAACTGCTTCTGTCTCCTCACTCAGATCACTACAGAAGAAAGCTCAGCTCTGTATAAGAATGTTTGCTGACCTTGATGGAAGATCCACAAGAAGGTTGTGGCTCATGTCCAAAACTTCTAGTTTCTTTGCTTCACAGGCCCAGTCTGGGACACACTGAAGTTGATTGCTGAGAAAAGCAAGAAAGAAAAGCTAGACACCAGCAAACACAACCTGTCTGAAAGCTGTATGACACTAGTGACAGGCAAGCAAAGACCGACAGGAAATAAACAGTGCTGAGGCTAGTCACATGGGATTTCTCTCACAGCTAGCTGCGTGATGCACACTGAGCTGCCGCAGGACTGGCAGAAAGTACTGATGCAAGGCTCTGATGGTTAGGCCTTTTGTTCAGCACTCACATCAGCAGAACAGGCCACTCTATGCTATCCTGCTGTTGCATGTCAGTTAAGAACAGAAGCAAAAGGCAATCAAGGTCTTCTAGACGTCCTGTCTTACAGATCTCACAGTGCTGCTCCAAGGGCAACAAAGCTGAAGGCAGAGATCACTGGCAGCTACTCTAAATGTCTTATCTACAGATTTCCCCCATTCAGCCCAGTAAGCTGCTACAATTTCAGTGGTCCCTGCTTGGCAGTTTATGCTGTTTATGGCCTAAAGCTGAAGGACAGCTAGTCATCTAGACAAGTCACATTGGTTCAGAGAGGCTTCTAGTCTGGGATGCTTTCACCATCCTTTAGTGATGGGCTTTCCAGTGATACTGTAAAGATGGAATGCCCTCCCTTGATCGCCCTCAACTCTTTCTAAAGCTTGAAAACTTCAGAAAGTTTCTGCAGAGAACAGCAAATTTGTCCAGACACTTCTGTAGTGTATAGGCACTTACTGAGAGAGTTCTAGACAAGTCAGTTGACCAGGAACCGGATAAATATTGACAGCTGTTAGACCTGATGAAGTAAAGCAAATAATTGTGATTGCAGAGCTTCAGAGGGAAAACAGCAGTGAGAACTAGACAGACTAGCTAGGAAGCGAGACTCATAGTCTTACTTTATGGACACTCAAGGTCTTGTCCTTCCCAAGAGAGAGTTCACACGTAATATCATCTGCCATATGGCACTAGAGCATCTCAATATCCCACTTCTTCATCTGTCACATGGGGCACCAGAACAAGGAAGAACCATATTTTTTTCTGGACTCCCAAACAAATCTCACTGAAATACAAATTTCTTGGACAGCTACTCGACACCACAACCTTCCTCCTGTTACACAGCTTGCCCACATCCATGCATATGTGATCCCTAGGAGCTAACCTCAGAAGATCCTTCACATGTAGTTTCACTACTGTAACACCAGGGTAAATATTTCATGTGTGTGTGTGGAAGAGGGCAGGTGAAGAAGACAAAGAGACATACGGTTGCTGTTGGCATAAAGGGCCCGAAGGGAGAAGCCACTCAGTGTCAACTCTTTCAGCTTATTCCTCTCACAGTGCAGCTGCTCCAGGCTGCCCAAGGAGCTCAGGTCCAGGTCTGTCATCTGATTGTCTCGTAAATCCATGTAAGTTACAGATTTGTTGCCCTCCAGAGTGTCAGCTGATGCTCTCTTCAGGTTGTTCAACCTACACACTCAGAGATAAAAGAGTTACAAAGTCAGAAAACAGGACACTGAACACCAGTAAGAAGAGAGAAGAAAGGAGAGGAAAGGAAGAGTTCTGGTGAAGGCTAATGCCAAAGGTGAGCTCAGCAAAATGTGTGAAGAGCAGTGGTGGATTCAGGCAATGAATACAAAGAAAAACATTTCCTTTGTCTACACTGCTGTGAAACCATTTCACTCATTCCCCACTATTTAAGAAATTCTGAAGATCAGCCTAGAAATTAGAATCCAGGTCAAGGGACAGCTACTTTGTACTGACACAGGAAGCTAACGCAGAGACTGGGTACTAGACTGCCTTGCCACAGACAAAAAGTTCTTTGTCCTTTTCTGAGAGCTCTGCATTTGGCAGCCTGAAGAATTGGAATCACGTCTCTGAGAGGGGAAGGAGGGCAGACAAAAAGGATAGAAGAGCTCAAATAGCTACTGCCTCATATTCAGTGGCTTCAGGCATTGCTCAGTTAACCTCGCTTCTCTAAGTGAATTCTGCATGCCCTCAGAAACAGAACTCCCTAAAAGGTAAATGCTCAGTAAGAGAAAAACAGCCACACCTAGTTTACTGCAAAATGCAGCAGAGGTTACACAGCTCTGCTGTACAATCTGGGTTGTACACCTATGCAAGGATGCAAGCTTCGCCCTCCCTTACCTTAGGTCCACACTTTTGATGTGACTCATACGGTTCAGCACTGCAAGGTCCAGGGTCTCTATTGAGTTCCCAGCCAGGGCTAATTTGTCTAGGAGGACAAGTTTCTCACAAATTGCTGGCAGTTCACTGAAGTTATTGAATGAAAGCCCAAGATAGCTGAGCTGCTGCAGACTTTGCAGCTCTTCTGGCAAGGACGTGAGGAAATTCCCATCAAGCCAGAAGGTCTGGAGACTGCAACAGTGAAAAAGAGCAACAAAACAATTAAGTGAAGAGCAGTGAACATTACATTTGGCATTTTCAGCATGACCTTTAGCAACTGTTAAGTTTACCTAACTGTAAATGTAATTTTTATGTTTAACCAATAAAGCAGGATGTCACACATTATGAATGGTAACTCACTGCATATCAGCGATTTAAAGTGGCAGCTGTATAAACACACTGTGATAGCTTCAAGAAAAAGAAAAACCTTACTGGACATCCTGTTTTTTCACTTTCTGATGGAGTCAAACCTGTCATTCAGTCTTTGAGGGAAGAACAGCCTGCCCCAGCAATCATACCTCCCTAAGGAGTACCTTCACATCAGCTGTGCTCAAAAGAAGCACCAAGGGTGTCTATGACTACAGATAAAAATAATATACTCACTTCAACAGTTTGCCAATCTGGCTTGGCAAGTGGTGGAGTCCATTACAGGAAACATTAAGTTCTGCCAGAGTAGAGATCTCACACAATGACACAGGAAATTCTCCCAGTTTATTATGAGAGAGGTTCAGGCTCTTCAACTGAGAAAATCTATGGGCAAGAATACTAGTTAATTTACACATCTCCATCGTTTCAAATCAATCATAAAGAATTTTTAAGTCTTTGCACACTGGTGACACAGTCAGCTACCTCTCTGGGGGTTTCTGCACAAATTTGGGTTCAAGTTAGCGGTATTTTTTATCTCGGTGCTAATGCTAAAAGTGACCAAATACCATGGTTTTAGCACAGAAGCCCCAAAACCTTGACCCAGAAGTCCTTGGAAGAGATTTCACATCTGAAGTGCCATTTGCTTGGCAGACTGTACCACAGATACAGCCCTCTGTCACTACCATTCCACCTGTGCTTCACAGACTGTTGCCTATTCCAGCCCACCCTATCACCTTGCTAGGTCCAAATAAAGGGAAGAAATTAAGGGTGGTAATGAGGTAATGTGCAATAGGTTCTAACCTCTTCATACAAGGAAAAAAGCAAAAAGTCTTTTTCCCCACATAATAGAATCAAAGAATCAAACACTTCTAGCATCAAGTCCAATCACTCTCCAACTCTACCAAGTCTGGTGTTAAACCATGTCTCTCAGCACCACATCTGTGTCTTTTAAACACCTTCAGGGATGGGGATTCAACCACCTCCCTGGAGAACCTGCTCCAATGTTTGAGAACCCTTTCAGTCAAGAAGTTTGTCCCAATACCCAATCTCAACTTCCCCTGGTGCCACTTGAGGCCATTTCCTCTTGTCCTGTCACTTGTTACCAAGGAAAAGAGGCCAATCCCCACCTTTCAACAACCCCATACTTTTATAAGACAATTGCAAATCTAAGGTGAGGTACCAGAGAAGTACTTCTTGGAAACATGTAATTCATTCATGTGTTCCACTTACCATGTCTTTTACCAGACAATGGCAAGTAGCTCTTACTTTGAAGCAAATGTTTTTAATGTAGTTAACAAAACCAAAGTTACTAAGTTTTGAAGGAGAATATGACTTAAAACTTGAGATGCCTTGAAGTATAAGATGGAAAAGTTCTGAATGATTTATAATGACTCTTTTTCAGATTTGGTACACTTGGAATCATCTCGTTCTATTTCTCTATTTTGCTTCATAGTTTGCCTTCTTTTTTGGGGGGGTGGGGTTTTTGGTTTAGTTTTGTTTTTTTTTAAGAGGTAGGATCTCTGAAACATAGACATGGGTTGTTTGCTTTGAGAATGGACTCTTATATAAATAAGGGCATAGGCATTTTCTGTTTACAGCCACAGAACCACTCACCTGCAATGCAACTGCATCAGTAATAGCCTTCCTAAAGGCAACACATTGTATGATGCAAAGATCTAATAATGACAAGAACTTGCACACTGAAGTTTACAACAATAATGGGAAAGAAGGAAACAATGAGCACAAACTATAGATTTGAACTATCTCATTAATGTGGTCAACTTTAAGAGACTTAGGATGGTTAACAGTTCTCAGACGTTGGAACCAGGAAATGCTTTAATAACACTGAGTGTGGTGGGAAGCTGCCCAAGAGACATGGCATTAAATGCCAAGGTATAATCAATTTTTAGAACTCATCCTTCTGCAACAACACTGAAGCAAGCAGAAAAAAGAGCATTAAAGTTTCAAAAAGCTGAAGGGAAATTGGTACATGACAAAGCTCAGTTAGAGACTCCTTTAGCAGACTGCTGTACGCAGTGGGGAAGACAATTCTCAAAAGCCTTTTTGAGTTTCCTTTCTCTTCCTCCTCCTTTGCACCAATGTTCTCAAGCAGTAGGTATGCAGGAATGGAAAGCAAATGCAACTCACATTCAGGTTCTACATATGAATCATGTATAATAGGGAATAAGGATGCTGAAACTGTTACAGCTCCTCAAGTTTTGGTCTGTGCTGTTACAGGACATATGGAGATTACAGCAAAGAGGTATAGAAACAAAGCAAGGAATTGTCAATGGCACAACCATCCTCTCCTCAGGAGCCCATACTGGTAATGGCCTGAGATACTCCCAATTTAACACAACATCCTGCTTTGTCACCAAAGCATCCCAGTACAACTGTGTGTCAGCTAGCTAGAATGGTAACAGACATGCATGTGTAAGCGCATTTCTGTGCACACAAGCACTTATCAAAAGACATCAGACTTGGTAACTTGTTACTTTAAAAATAAGCCAGGAGATATAACACAACTGTAGGGTTGTTCCTTTGATTAACATCTCCCCTTTTAGTTACTCATTTTTGTGAAAGCTAATTACAGTTATAGCTAATCAGACTTTAGAGCTTCAAGTATTTCCTCAGAGTAAGAGATCTGATCACTGCAAAAAATTCTGCTGTTCAGAATTGTCAGTCTCTAGGCACTGGTAACATCTACTGCAAGTAAGTTTGGGGGCTGTGGCCTAATAAATATAGGAAAAACCTCAAAAAGAACATCTTCTCACAAGGCAATGAGCAGCCTTACGTGGGCTACCTAACGCTACCTGTTTATTCAAGACTGTGTGAATCGAGGGCTTCTTTTATGGCTTTTGTTTGTTTGAGGATTTCAGCTTCATCAGATAATCACTGCCAGGAAAAGAGTCGAGTTTCTGACATGTCAAATCTCTTGTTGACTACATGCAAGGTCAAAAGAAATTTCAAGCCCCTTTGCTGATCCTGTGGACCAAGGATATCGCATTTTAGAAAATAAAGTTCTGGTACGGTTTGTAACATCATACAATGTATTTGAGGAGAGAAGCAGAAAGCAAAATCTTACATTACTTTAAGCAGTTTTTCCAACAATAGAATCTATTACAATTCATTAGGTAGAAACCATTTAAACAGGTTTGGAATCAAAACCAGACTAGACTGGCCCTCAGTGAAACTAAAAAGAACTCTCAGAGGGCACAGCCTTTTCCCTGTATCCCCTCACAGATACCTAGGTATCTCATCATTCTGTAGCAATCACTTGGTAACAGGCCCCTGGAGGTAAACAAAAATACACACAGGAAAAAACAAAACCAAACCCCCCAGACTAAAACAAAAGGCTGCTGCTCTGCAAAGTTTCTGCAAATACGTTTTCCTTAAGGCACAATGTGTTCCCAACACAGAGCCATCTGACACCGTTACTTCAGCCTCCCCAGTGGCTTTCAAAATTCAAAGCCCGATTCCATCAATTCTTTTCCGTGTGGCTAGCATAGGTATTAACAGACTAATCTTTCCCTAGATTATTATGGCTTTCAGAAATCAACATCTTTTTGACTCCTTCACCTACCTGACTACGTCACACTTTCATACTATCACACAACCACTACTCTCTTAAAAGCAGATCATTACCAGTTCCCAAAGCATAGCTGCAGGGCCCCTGCCAACTCCAAATGCACATTAAGAACTTACCAAAGCAGGCCTTTTCAGACCTGCACTTCTCCCTACAAACAGTCACCCACAACAGCAGCATTATGCTTTCCGTCACCTTTTATTTTATCCCCCAAGATATTCTCTGCTTAGCAAGCAACCTTCTATTAATATTGATTCTTCTTGATACAAACAGCACATTGCTCCACATGGCTCATCTCAGATCAAACTTTGCACAACGACTGTGGAAGGGAAGTCATGAACACTATCAACTGCGGGAAGCTGATGCCTGCCTGTGCTGCTCAATTTAATCTCATATCCCACTCATTTGTCAGAGCTTCCTGAACATCAACCTTTTTATAATCCACATGAAAATGGGCAATACACTCCCCCTCCTCTTCATCCCTGGGTACACATATCAAGAACTCCAAACATAGAAGAAAATTAATTTTTTGCAGACCTGCAAAGAGAGTCAAGACTCCCTGCTCCACTTGGTCTCATAAAATTGTGTCGTAGGTTGAGGTAGACAATGTCTTGACTGTAGAAGAGGTGCTCGGGTAGTTCCTCAAGGCTGTAGCACGAAAGATCAACCATGCCAAGTCGCATAGACACAACCTGAAAAGAAGGAGAAAGAGCTGCAGCTTTGCAACAAATTTTCTCCAGAAGAACAACAACAAAAAAAAAAAAAGTTGTAAAGGAAGGCCAAAGAATGTAAGCTGTAAAGAATTGGCAAGAATATGAAAGAACCTGCTCATACCCACCAGCTATAGCCCTGTAGGAAACTGAGTCCATGGAGCACAAGTTAGACCACATGCCACCAAGTTTCTCCAAGCTCTGTGACAAGGATGCATACCTGGATACCAACTAGGACACAGAAAACCCTGCTCTGTATGAGCAACAGGTGCTGACTAAAAGCTCAGACTGTAAGAGAGACAATCTATTGGAGAAAACCACATCTGTGGATGAGTAAACTGCTGAGAAAATATAATCTCTGTCTTCCAAAGGTGCAAGTAGCAACAGGAAGCAGTTGGCTTTCCTGTTCAGTCCTTTAAGGTAGACAGAACCTCTGCTTGGTCTCTTCCAACTTTCTTTTGTTAGCTTATTCAAGGTATAATATTTAAACTATAACCTGTTATGATTAAAAGGCTTTATAAATGATTGTTTTGTAGTATTTCACAAACTGTTTGCAAAGAACTGATCTCCATTAAGTGTGCTTTGCTTCAAAGTCTTTGGTGCTTCATTCCATATTTCATGACCTGCTTTTATCTTGAAATCATTGCCCATTTCATGACATTATATGTGTGAGTGTATATGTATATATATGAGGTCAAAGTGCAACTCAGTGTTAAGATAAAGCCAGATAATTGTACTTCAATGTGGAATAAGGACAAACCTCTGAACAAGCTACACTTCTCTTGCTGACCTATGATCTCTGTATTAAACTTACGAGGGTAGGCCCATGCCAGTCCAGGGCACAGTTTAAGGCAGATACGACTATGGCAACAGGTGCTACTTATGGGTTTCTGCAGTTGTAAAGTCAGTCACTTCCCAGGGTTTACTCTGACCTGTGACTAGCTACTCTCAAGAAGTGCAGTGAGGGTGAAAAAAATAGCAGAACTGCTACCCAATGTGGCACAGGCAGAGAGAGGAGAGAAGGCTAAAAGAAAACCTCCGTAATCCTAACAATCTAAGACAGAGAGAGAACAACTGGCAAGTGTCCTGGGGTGCTTTCTCCAGCATCCCAGCTTCACCTCAGCCCATGTATCAAGCCTGTGTCAGAAAACCCTCCATAGCCCTGCACCCACCACTCAAGGCCCTGCGGCCTCCCAGGCCTCACCGTGGATGCTTGTCGGTGCCACCTCTGGCACTCTGCCAGTGTTTCAAAGGAGACATGGTAGGTCTGAGCTTGTGCTCCAGCAGATGTGAAAGCAAGCGTGTACTGCCGGCGCTTCATCTCCTCCACCTGCAAAGGCAGAATTGAAGACAAACCAGACTGCCTAACCTCCAACAACTACACCAGATCTGAAGCCTAGGGTGTGGCATTACCAACTGTGGTAGCTTGAAGTGTCCTAGCTCCCCCTTAACAAAACTATAAGGACAGAGGCCCATCCCAGGGGGATGGACCTGCTCATCCCAGGATATTGTAATATTGTTATTCTATTCTGTCTTCTGGTATCATAGCTTAAAAGGCAGCACCTGACTGATACCCTTGCCCTTCCTCCCTTCACTTCTGCCTGGGAACAGCGAGTAGTCTCTCTTAGCTCATGGTTTGTGAGGGAGATGGCTACTAGCAGGCAGGGAATTGTGAGCTGCATCTTGCGGCCTGCTGAGCCCTTGTAGGCCCCAGCTGCGGAGGGCAGTTTCAGCCTACCCTCAGGCCAACTGAGGGTGGAGGATTCTAGAAGGCCGGTTTGGGCCTAGTGGGTGTTGTACTTGTTCTACCTGATTGCTTTTTGTATATATGCTCTTGTAAATAGAATCTCTCTTTAAACTTCCTCTCAGTGTGCAGTATCCTCATTCTTACTCTTGGAGAGGGGTATGAGTACTTTCTGTCCTCCAGTCTTGAGTAGCTCACGGCCTCAAACTGGGACACCAACCACCAGTAACATATTTTTGATGAAAACACAGTGGTAAAGTTATCAGAGAAAACCACAGAGCCAAATCCTTCTGCACAACTTTCTGCTGAAGTAGATCCAAGAAGTAATAATTTCCAGAATGCCCGTTCACAGGCCTGGCTAACGTGAAAGCAGAACTAGTGTTTCTTCGTGTAATTAGCCTTAAGACTACTCCCAAGCAAAGCTAGTAGAAGGGGTTGTACAACTCTCTGCACAGGTTAATGCAGTAATTTGTTACAAAAGCCTATATTAACCTCTTGTGGCTAACACCCATCATTATAATCCCCCTTCTTCCTTTCTAAGCCACAGGAAGCTAACCAAAAGAAGTCTCACCTTTCCTCCAACGAGAGGCAAGATGTGCATCTTCCCTGTGTGGCTGTCTTTCACAGAGGACACGATGAGGCATGTACCACAGAGAATCACCAGACGCTCTGCCCACTTGTGCAGCTGGGTCTTGCCCTTGCGTACACTGTAGACTCCAGAGAGCAGGACACGATCTAACTGCTCCACTTGACATGGCTTTTCTGAAGAAAAAGGGGACATTGGCATTTACTCTCCATTTGTTCTTCATTCTCAGCAGTGAGTACCAATACCAGCACAACTATACTGCTCATAACTGGTTACTGTAAAGAACAAATAAAGGCAAATTGCACTTTAAATGAAGGATCTCATGCAGAGGACAAGCAACTTCCTCAATCAGGGTGGCAATGTCTGACAACCCACCAAGGAATGCCTTCTAGTACAGCATTTTAACAGCTGCCATGCAGTGTGTTTTAATCTGCTGCTAATTACAGACAGGGGCAAACTTACACACTTGCCAAACATCCCTCATCCGGACGCAAAAGAAAAGCAATTTCAAACTCTAATTGAGGCAGCTAAAGTCACAGAAACCACAAAGTAATTGGTTTCTACTGGGCTATAAAGGATGTCCTGGAAAATCAGCTACAGAATAGTTGTTCCCCTGAAGATGACTCAAGTGAAAGGATTTCAGCACTGACTGCTACAGCTCTGTGTGTGCACTGCTAGCTATGACTAAACAGCAAAGCAGAATTCTGTCTCAGCCTTCATATCCACACTTACTTTAGGTCATCTGACCTCCTTTTTTACAAGACAATGACAAAGCTCCCAGATGTTTTTAAGGATTTTGTCTACAGTTTATACTATCTTACTGGCTAGGAAAGTTTCACTTAATTAAATACTTAAAAGAACAGGAGTATGTCTGACCTGATGGACCTATGAGCCTCTCTGGAGATGGAGACTCCACAACCTCTCTGGTCCAACGCTCTGGCATCTTCTAAGTAAAGAAGTTTCTCCTTAAGTTCAAGTGAAACTTCCTGTGTTCTGGTTTGTACCTGTTGCCCTTTGTCCTGTTCACTGGCCACCACTAAGAAGATCCCAGCCTCATTCCTCATGACCTCCATCCTTAAGATATTCATATGTATTGATAAGATTCCCTTTCAGCTTTTTCAAGGTTCAAGAGCCTGTCCTTGCAAGAGATGTTCTAGTGCTCTAATGCTTCTGTTTTGAACTTTTCTGCAATCATCCTGATATCCCTAAGCAACATGAACCTACAGATATTTATATTGCTCCCTCCTGCCTCAGAGTCAGAGAGAGGAACTGTGGTGCTGTTTTTTCTCCAGCCATAGGCAGGATTAAGAAAACAACAGAACGCTTTTCACATTGATCCTGAAAATTCATTATTTTAAGAAATGCTTACTGGTACTTTGGGTGTTTGACATAGTCATCTATGAACCCAATAGTTCAAGATGAGTTCCACCTCACACCTAAAACTACAGGAACAGTGACACAATTTCTTACCACTGAAAAACCGAATCATGCAGCTGAGATCAGAGTTTGCTGCCTCTTCTTGCATTCTGACAGGATCATCAAAACCCAGACGAGTCAAGTAGTCATACACAATCTGAAGGGGTTTTTCTGTGGGCTCCAGCCTCCTGTCAAAACATACAAGCAAGCAGTTTGAGAACACAATAACATTAAATGAGTCTCCTCACAGCTAAAGTGTAAGGAATACTGACATACAGGCTGTTCTGCTCCCCTGAAACGGTTTGGCAAGCACACGCCCTGGGGGTCTGTGCTTCCTGCTTGCAAAGTAGCACTTAACAACTCTAGCACTTGAATTACATTGCACAAGGGAAATGGATGAGAAAAGCAGCAGGCGTAAGCCATACAAGAACCATTCTTCATTCACACATAACAGTAACTCCTCATCCAAAAACGCTTACGCTGCATAACCATTTCCAGTTTGTAAAGTACCACCCGATCAGTTTCACTGGTTTGTGCACTGCTTTTCTACCAATGACATCAGAACACAGAGAAGGAACAGTGTGGGTTGGAAGGAATCTTTAAAGGTCATCTAGTCCAAAGCACTACTACAGGCAGGCATGTGCTGGTTTGAAGCTAATTGGAGTATTTTAATGAGAGAAATTAGATTATTTGCTGTGAAAAGGAAAATAAAGTGATGTTTTTTTGACTCATAGGTTTGCTGAGACATATCAAAACAGAACACAAACATAGATAAGGCAGTGTCTCTCCCTGGCTTCTGCCATATTAATTGCTTCTGCCTGACCCTGCACATAACCCAACTAATCATTTTGCTTCTAACCCCCCTTGCCCATTCTTCCAACTCACCTTGCACGTAAGGCAGATTCTGGGATAAGGGATGGGGTGGAAAGAAAGTGGAAGGGTGGTTTGGAGCCCCTTCTGGGCACTTTGACTGCTGGGAGGGGTACTGTGTTTCTGTATTACTTTTAACTTGTATGTTTCTGTATATAGCTGTAAATATTTGTAATATATTGTAAATATATGCTTGTACATCGTTGGGAGAGGGGCTCAGGTGATGCCCAGAACCACTATGAGGGACATCTCCTAGATCAGGTTGCTCAGAGCCCCATCCAGCATCATACATTGCAATAAATGAGTAACGCCTTCAGCGACCAAGCTTGAAATCTCTATTCATGAAGATCAAGTTTGTTTGGTAAGACCTGTTCTCTACTGAACTTTGTTGACATGCAGACATCATTTGTACTGCACATCTTAACATGAAAGATTTCTCTATGTACCATATCTTCCCACTTCTTCTCAACTTAAGAACGAAACCATTTCTGATTCTTTTTAATGATTATACTATAGTACTTCCATTACTACTGACAATTTTATCAATGCCACTTCTTACTTAAGGCAAGACTGATTTCATAAACCATGCAACATTTACCAGTATACAGTCATCCAGACTTCCTTTGCAGTCAACAGGGCACACCTCAAGAAGGAAAATTATCTCAGGTACCTCAAGCACATACACTGCAACTCTTTCACTTCACACATAGGACCTCTGGATCAGAAACAGAATTACTCTCAAAGTTACAGTGCAACAGTTTCTAGCCTGAACCAATGTAGTTAATATGCAGCTGATCCAGAAACTAGTTTTTACTGCTTAATGTTTGCTCAGCCCAATTAGGGCAACTTTTCTTCCTCCTTTTCTTTTACATGTAAATGCATCAGCTTACTAGCCAGAAGGCTGCATATGAAATTATGCCCTTCCTCTGACTTCAAAAACTGTATCTTGGAGCCTCTACTGACTAATGAACTTGCAGACTCCAGTCAGAGAGATATAATCAGAAAGATATTGGCAACCCATAAGTAGGCTTTACTTAGCAGACAAAGAAGAAAACCCTTGATCTGTATCATCAAACCCACCCAAATGATCACTCCCTGATAGAGTTGGCTTACTTGGAAATCTGCTGTTATTCCTTCCTTGAATGGACTAGTAGGATTTACATTTCAGTTTATAGAATCATAGAATTGTCTGGGCTGGAAGGGACCTCAAAGATCTAGTTCAAATCCCTCTGCCACGGGCAGGGACACCTCACACTAGATTATGAAGTGTCAGCTGCCTTAACCAGTAGAAAACCTTCTTTATTTATATACCAACTCCTATCACTGGTCACAATTTTTGTTTTCTTTTTAGGAGTTAGCCTAATCATAGAATGGTTTAAACTGGAAGGGACCTCAAAGATCATCTAGTTCCAACCCCCCACCATAGGCAGAGACACCTCCCACTAGAACAGACCTCATCCAGCCTAGCCTTGAACACCTCCAGCAAGGGTGCATCCACAACCTTCCTGGGCAACCTGTTCCAGTGTTTCATCATCCTCAATGTAAAGAACTTCTTCCTAACACCTAGTCTAAATCTCCCCTCTTCCAGTTTAAGCCCGTTATTCCTCATAACGTTGTGACGCCTCCATTGTGAGCAGATCAATGGCAGAGATAACAACGTGACAGGCGCATACATATACTCCAAAACTTGTACATCAGAATAATACTCATTAATTAAGTTAAAGGTCAAGATGTAATCGGCTGACTGTCAGCAATGCAGGCCATTGCTGGTGCTACTGCTGGCCTGTTGTGGGTTTTTGTGGTGGTGGTTTTTAAATGCAAAAAGAAATTCGTAAAACTGCCTTTTCTTTCTGCCCATTCTTTAAACCAGTAAAGAAAAGGAAATAAACAGTGTAGTTTAATGCAAATTCACATGAATTTCAGCAGAAAGCAAAACCCTTGCCCAGGCCTAGCTATTCCCTTCCGGTAACCAGATGCTATGACATGCAGGTGTGACAAAGACAGTTTTTGTCACGTTCCCAATTATTAGTTAATACATTTTTGATGGGGGTGGGGGAAGTGAAAGCCAGATTCCCCTGATTTTTCCAAAGCAAACTGAACAAGTGATCAGAATCCACAGGAATTTAAGGCATGTAATGGCAAATTACTGAGCTCAGACGATTACTGCTGTTCAACTTGCCAACAATTCAGTACAGATATTTCTATCCCCTGTTACACTGACTAGAAAATGAGTTTAATCTCCATGGTAAGTACGGCATTAAAGCACACAGAACAGTAATGGAAGACTTTAAATACGTACTTTTTCTAAAGTCAGCCCATACATTAGCATTAGTAATACAGAGATGAGAATTCTGACTTTTTTTTTAATCTTTTTTACCACTGACTCAATGCACTCGGAACAAGCTTCTGGAGTGACCATTTAGTTCAGGCCTCCACTCAACCAGGGCCATCAAGACACAGTTATCCAGAATTTTGTCCAGTTGGGTGTTCAGTATCTTAAAGGATGAAGAATCTGCAACCTCTCTGGCAACCTGTGGCAGTGCTCCATCACCCACACAGTGAAAAGTGTTTCCTGATGTTCAGAGGGAATCTCTTGTGCTTCAGTTTGTGATAACTCCAGGTTTAACTCTGTATCACAGAAGGTGTAACTTCCCCCCGTAACTGGGATGACTTCACACTCAGTGCTGTCATCCACTTTATATCTTCGACGTGAAGTCTTTTGAAATACTTCAGAGAGCTTGTAAGCAAGGATTAGGTTCATGCTTTGCAAAATAAAATGGAAAATAGCTACCAGAACAAAAATAAAATTCAAATAGTGCAGATCACCAGCCAGTAGTATCACCCATCACTGACACTGCTTATCTTCTTGGGACTCCTGGAGAAAGACCAGCTAAGATAGAGCCCTTTGTACAACCAGCATGAAAAGCTGATTCATGAAATGCCTTTTCTTTCTCTGCTTTGTGAGATGGACACAGGACAAGATTGGTTTATGAGAGCATAGTCACCCATGCTCCTCTTTTGCAAAGATTTCTTCAGTTCAAATGCAGGTTCTCAGTCTTTTTTTTAGGGCAGTCTATCGAGATCTAAAAGCTTAGAGTCAAACAATTCCACAAATTTGTAACTGAGGTTTAGATTTTTTTTTCTGCTACAGAGAGCAGTGGTCACGAGGCCAAGCCCTCAAAAGAGCTTTCTGAGGTCATCTTGGAAGTGACAAACCTGCATGTCTGTCTCCTACAACACACAAGCTACTAGAAACTGGAATAAATAACAGGCTGCACCGAACAAAAGCCTGACTAAAAAGGTAAAGTCTTCTGACTTCTTCGAGTTGTCTGCACAACTCCTCAAGTTGTTCAAAGTTCACTATTTGGAAAAAGAATTTGAGTTTAGAGAAAAATCTACACCTAGACTATCATGAGCATGCAACCACTGGCCATTCTGCAGATATCTCATCAAGCATGTGTGGGATCTGCTGGGAGGAGTATTTCACTCCCAGCTCCCCCATCAGAAAGTCTGACTCTCCCAGCACTTAGCTGTGTGCTGGGCCTATGACCCAGCAAACATCATGCAGGGTCCAGGTGTTTAGTTCATCACACTCACAGGTCCAGCACAGGGCTCTGTACATAGAGCAATGAGCAAACCAGCTCATTACCTATGGACACTGTTCAAACCAGGGAGTAATTCATCAAATGCCTTTGGAGATGTTCTAGCCACCTGACTGAATGGATCACTCTTCCAAGCTCTTGCAAGAGCCATGTGATCCACTAACAAAACCTAGGATAGGCCAGGGAAGTGCAAACCAAACCCAGTATCTGTAATGGCAGTTTCCATACAGAATTTCTTTACTGAAGTGATCACAGACGACAGGTTTCAGAAGCAACAATTACACATTTCTCCCTTTGAGAGAAAGCAATATGGTGGGAAATCCAAACTGGCATATGATCACGTGTACCCAGTGGAATACATACTGAATGCCTGCACACGTGGAGAGCATGATGGCTGCCTTATATCAAATAGCAGCTGCTATTTGATATAGGCTGTTATACCCACATCAGTATCACATATCAGGTATCAGACACTCCTGCTGGTCAGAGAAGCAGCTCCGTTAAGTGAAAGTACAAAGGGTAAGGAGACAGAAAAGCCAATAAAAAGTAGTAACAGTTCTACAACTCCTGCTGTAGCTGCAGCTCCTCTTCACAAGCATCAGCGTCTCAAATCTGGTAGTTTAAATAGTCACCATGAGAGGTGTTTAGACCAAAGACAACATCGGTGCTATTTTTGCTTAATTCTACCCTCTGCAGGAAGGTGTAATTCCTGAACAGGAAAGGGTGTTAACATAAGGGAAGTTTCTATCTAGGTGAACTCTAAAGATCCTTGAGGTGCACTGTAAAGGGAAAAAAAAAAAAAAGAAAGAATGTTCTGACAGAAACTGATTCTCTGTGCACAGACTTGAAAGCAAAAGGCAGAACGAACACACGGACACCACTAAGTGTTTAAAGTGAACATGCAAAAAGGTTTCTGTTACTCTTCCATTTACTGTCCAGCTTTTTAGTCTTCTGAGTCAGGTGCCTCATCAACCTTCGCCATACTCAGCTTCTGAGAGCAAGCCACTTAATGACATTAAAAGGGCGAAGAATTCAGGAGTTGTTTGGGAGACAAAGGTATCTATGGTAAAATGCAATCAGACACTTAACACGGTAATTTGTATTTGCAAACGTACTATTAAATTAATCAGCAAACTTTGTTCACAGAAGGAATTACCTCAACAGGCATGGGGATATCTTGAGCATTCTGTCATCTTCCTGTGGACATGCAAGCAGGTACCACTTGGGCCTGCCTCCATTACTAACAATACTGAAGCAATACTGGTAACTCCCATTTCACTACTGAGTACGGCCCTAGCAGGAAGTAATCCCGGGATCTCTTCTGTGGCAAATACGTTCTGAGAACTGCAAGGAACAGACACTTTGTAATCAAGAACCTCAGTGAAATTTAAGATGAAGCCTGACGAAGCACTAGACATACCAAGAGGGAACAAGAGCAGGAAAGCAAACATTTACAACTTGGTATTTGCTTCCCAGCACTGGTAATGGGCTGATTCACTAATCCAGTGCAAATTCTGCCCCAAATCAGACAGGCATGGCTGCCATGAGAAGAGACAGATACTGAAGAGAGTTCAAACAGAAAAGCCATTTCATAAGCTAAAAAAGGTCAAGATGTTCCTCTCTGTACAGGTCTACAAGCTTTACCTATATGTTTTTCATGACACACAGTAAAGAGTCTGCTCTTCTTTCTACATGCTGGACAATCTCACTGTTTGAGAGTCCCAGACAAGCCCATATCTTTACAAATTTCTCAGACAACAAACAGAGATTTTCAGCTGCCTCGATAGACACTTGAGTGTACCTATATATCCTCATAGTCAGTGTTTCTAACCAGGTTACCCTTCCGATAACCAGGCTGGGAAAGACAAATGGGTCTAAGTAACTTTTTTCAGCTCTGAGTTTTAATCACATGCTATTCTCTGCATCTATTGCCAACCAGCACTCCCTCCCCAGACCTGATCAAACACATGCCACCCCTTTAAAATCTGGACACATACAACTCACAACTCCCACTTCACTACAAAAAAAAAAAAAAAACAAAAGGCTAGTAGCCCTTTTCATCCTGCAGTGTCTATACTGCTCAGTCTTCCAGTAAGGAGGCAACAGTAATTCCCTCCCTTAACCCCAAGAACGGGAGTTGCAACTTTATAACTGTACCTTAACCACAGGGGAATAAACGCAGTATCTAAATATTAACAAACCTAATAGGGGCTTGTAAACCTAGAGGAGCATAAAGTTCATGCATATTAAACCCTGAGCTGTCTATTTTCAGCCTAAATCAACTGCAAGCATAAAACATGTAATCTGATGCTTAAGCCTTTTTTATATAACCTTTACTTCACTATCTTTCTGTCTACCTTTAATTATTTTTCTGGAAACTCCTCTTAGCAAAAAACCACCAATGTATAAATATCACAAAGCATAACTCGGAAAGTACCTTAGATGTTTTGCTTGTTTACAGCCTCTAACCTTTTCTCAACTCTATGATATAAGCGACCTGTTCTAGTGGGAGGTGTCCCTGAATATGGTGATGGGTTGATACTAGACGAACTTTGAGGTCCCTTCCAACCTAAACCACTATATGATTCTATATCCATAACACAGAACATAAGAGATGCGTATAAATAGCAGCTTCTACCTACAAAACGTGAGCATCTTTCTAGCTGTTGCACCAGCCAAACCCTCCCAGTTAAAATACCTATGGTTTAATTAAGAGATGTGTAAAAGGCATACCACTTGTTTGGTATTATCAACTGCCTTGCGTTGCTGGACCCAGCTGCTACCTGCCACCTCTGCCTGCTGCATACCTGCCCTGCTAATACACGCAGGCATACAGTGAACACAACTCTGCAAGGCTACAGCAAATATTTCTCTGTCAGATTCATCCTTTCCCAGACCTCACCTGACCAGGTCTCCATGAAGTTGCAAGAAAAGGTTCTTCCTTTCTTCTCCATCACAGATCTCAGATGCTGGGGTGTCCACTGTGCAGAGGACCAAGCGCAGGTCTGAAGAAGCAGCAACTACAGAATCTCGCCCATGCACATACACGCAGCCTCGTCCTACGTCTTCTCTCAGCCAGCCCCTCTCACGGGAACCAAACCGACTCCTGTTCAAACAGCTTCTGCTCCCGTTGCGCTTCACGTTCCTCTGCGAGACAGCACAAACCAGAGCGTCAGCTGCTGTCTCTGCGTCTGGCTGCCCTCCTCCTCCCTCGAAGGCCGCAGCTGACCGCTCCGACCTGGCCCCGCCGCCGGGCTCGCAGGCAGTCCCGCCACAGAGTGCCGCTGGGCCCCGAGAGCCCCGCTGTATTCAGGAGCCGGTCGCGCCGGGCCGGAGAGCGCGCCAAGCCGGGCCGGGCCGCGCCACCGGACGCGGGCATGAGGAGACCCTGGCACCAAATGGCCATCCCGCCAAGGTCGAGACGGCCAGGGCCGAGCAGCGCAGGTGGCTCCACCGCAACGAGTCGCCCCCACCCCACAGAGAAGCCGGCCCCGCGCGGCGCAGGCCCCGGCCCCGGCCCCCTCCTCACCTTCAGCACCCGGATGCCGCCACGGGGCCCGCTCCGGCTCCCCCGCGGGCCGCCCGGCGCCGCCGCCTCGTCCTCCTCCGGCTCCGGCGTCTCCCTTGGTCCCGGGCCCGGCCCCGGCCCGGCTTCCCCCATCGCCGGCCGGACGGCGAGACCCCGGACAGCGGCGGCGGCCCCGCCCCGGCTCCGCGCAGGCCCCTCCCCGGAAGCGCGCCAGCTGCCACCGCCCCCAGCTCAGGGCCCGCTGGGCTCCGGCTCCGGTCCCGTTGGACGCGGGGCTGGCGACAGCCTGGTTCCTGCATCTGGGGCGAGCCGCAGCCCCTCATGGGAATGCCGAAGGGGAGCGCTCCGGTGAGGCGTTACTACACCAGCCCAGCGCATTGCGGAGCCAGCGCCAAGACAGAGCCATGGAAAGGTTCAAGCACACGGCAGCAGCACCAGCGGCAGGCCACAAAATTCCCGAGCAGAATGAAGCGTCGGGTCCTTCGTGCAAGTTACACAGCCTCCTCGTGAAGGGCTACAAGGCATGAACTGTTCACAGCCAGGCGAGGAAACAATTCACTACATCAACACAATTTCCATCGCTTACCTCCAGTATGTTACCACCACCATCCCAAGGCTGAAGTCAGCCAGAGTACCTTACCATCACCTTCCTCCCATACTAGGCGGATTCATCGTGTCAGCTCGAGGCTGCTAATAGTGACCATCTACTCCCTGGGCCTTTTATTAGAATTTAATCCACTGAAAGTGCTGCTGTTAAGAATGGAATCAAGCATGGCCATCAATGGTTCCAAACTTCAACCTGTCATCAGATTTCTTTCTTCCTACACTCATTCCTGATCTTACCTGAAAGTCAAGTCCAAGCTTGCTTTCTAAATTCTCACTCCATGTAGTTACTGCACCAAACACTTCCAATTCTCGTGTTTCCTTTCATACCTTCTTTTGTGGTTTATCCAAGCTTTTTGCTAAACAGCACTGTGTACGCAGAGCACACATGCTCCTGGGTATATGCGATGTGCACAGCATTACCTATACGCAGGAGGAACACTGAGGAATAGCTTCCCAGGACTTTGTCCCACAGCAGAACCACTACCCAAGATGACTGACCACACACTGCCACAAACTGTCAGGTTCTGATCCCATTTCTGAACAACCCAGTATCTGGAAGGCTCTCCTACTGAAAAACAAGGAACTGACAGACTACCCATCTTCTCAGCAATGGTAAAGGTGCTCCCCAGCACTCCATTTAAAGACATGAGTCAATATGAAGGCAGTCACTGGGATGGCCACCTACATCTTAACACTTCCAGACTATGGACAAGCTGTGAAGGCTTGATTTAAAGTTTTCACTGGGTTTTCTCTACAGACAAGCAGGATTACAACACATACAGCTTTCTCATTCTGCAGCTACACTGCCTCAACGGCATGTCCATAAAGGAAGGACACATGGCAGTGCAGCGGAGACTGTACTCTGCAAAGCAGTGCCATGTTAGCAAATACATAGAAAGCTACCTAATAAAAAGTTACTGTAACTGGAAGATGAGAACAACTTTATGGTATGCACGTGCATCACTTCAGACAGTGAGGTTACGGCAATTCTTACCCGGAGGTGTGTGGGATATGAGAGGGGAATTTTAATCAGAAAGGGAACTGTAACCAATTCCAAGAGCAGGCTGCCAACAGCAGGGAAAACATTCAAAGTGTTGCCATCTCATCACACCCCTCCAGCACCCAGAGAGGTATTGCTACTAGTAACTGACAAGCTCTCTTTCAAGTTGGAGGTGGGGTAACTTTGCTCTCCAAAATCTCCTGGACAGTTTTTCAAGCTCTGCCTTTTATTATTTCCTATCACCTGATCTTGGCATGGTTGAACAGTAAGAACCAGTTAAGCCCTAGCCCACTGCATTTCCAAAAAGCAACAAGGCACAGTTTTAAATCATTGAATATTGACTCATTTTATTAGTCACTTCATAATTTGTTTCAACCAAAAGACAATACACACAGCAGAAGTCTAATGCATCCCATGTAAATGTTTACATCTGTTATGCTCCTCACTCAGCCTAAGACTCAGCACTTAGTTCAATTTTTCACATCTCAAAAATAGGTCTGCAGAAGGTGGTATGCCACTGGGCTCCTTGCTCAAATGGCATGTTTTTACTTTAAATTTGGTTGGGTTTGTTGGGGTTTTGGTTTGGTTTTTGTGTTGTTGTTTTTTTTTTTACACTAGTGTCGAAGGGTGGGATGGGTCTCTATGTAAAATGTAAATTACGTCACAAAAGAAAAAGGAATATACAAGAATAGAGTGAAAGTTCAGAGGGAAGCGTTCCAGTAGCTCCTTCCCTCACAGCCCCCAAGTAGAAAATGAACACATAGAAAGCACACCAGCAGATGTAAAAAAAAGCCGTCTTTGCTGCTCCATCCTGCAGCTAGTACCAGCCTTGGGGAAGGCACTGAATAACCTTTCCCAACTGCTTCAGCATCTTCTGCATTATTTATCCAAGGTACTGTATAGGTGGCAGTCCCCTCACTGCTATTGCTTCAAAAGGTTGTTCAAGGCCTTAATTTGTCCCATCAAAACCTGGACACAGTCAATTCTTAGGACCTCTCCATGTCTCCTCTCCTTTCAGGTTCATTATGAACTTTATTCTTTCTGTCATTTTTTGACTCAAAATACATTCACTTGAAAAAAAACAGACATTCAATCTATCTCTCCCAGCTCCAAAGTCTCCAACACATATATTAGTAAGACTAGCGGATATTAGCAAGATTAGTCTTGAAATCTGTGTCTTGCTCCCGTTATATTCCACTTATATTGAATCAAGGGACCAGACCTGTAAGAAGTGTTGCATTCAGCTGGTGGAAAGAAGACTCACCCTATCAGAGTGCCTCAGATGCAGACACACGAGTGACCTAACCCAGCAGCAGAAGCACAGAGCTTTAGAGATGTACTTTGGGGTCCAGGAGCAAGTAATCATATCTAGTACTGCAGATAAGGGAAGGTGTGAAACCCAGCCTTCCTTCTGGTCCAATGTTAGCACCCATCCCTTAGCAGGGAAATCAAAGAGCTCCAAGGGCAACAGGAATGTTTGGCTACTACAAAGGACTACTTTGTAGGGAGGGGATGGCTTCAAGCAAAATGCATTTCAGATACAGGCACTGCCTCCTTCAGCTCAAGTCAGAAATGTGACAAGCACCTGTTTCCCGAGACAAAAGTACTGTGCAGGAGTCACTGAGGGACCCAAGAACACTGTAGTTTACCCTACAGGCTTACCAGAGATCAACAACAAAATCCAGCTGCTCTAGGGAACAGAGAACAAATGCAACAAAAGGGACAAGGTAAGCTGTCATCAACTAGTCTCTCACCTGGCCAGTTTGTTGCAGCATATTTACCTCTTTCTCCCCATCTGGTCTCTGCACTGGTGCTCTTTCTCAGCAAAAAATAACTGGAGATTGAGATGTGCCAGCTTTCAGTCTAAGGGATCATGCAGAATTCTCTGAGGAGAAAGGGAAAGCTTTACAAGGAGCTTAGGAACTAAGGCAGAGACTCTCCATTACTTTCATGTCTAGGACAACTTCAGCTCTCACTGAAGTCTAAATTTAACATGCTCAGCCTTCAACACTGCAGAGTCTGAGCTAGTGGAGTAATAAATAGCCACAACTGCAGTGAAACCAAAAGGTAACTATCCGGCACCCACAAATGAACACTGATACACTCATTTTCTACAAGACTGTTTGCTTCATGGTACATATGCTTCTAGCTGAAGCACAGTATTTGTCTCACCACTGAGAGTCAAGACATGACCCCATCACAACCTAGAAATACTTTTAAGGAAATTATACATCATTCTTCTAGATTTTATAACCCTATGCTGATGCCAGCTCCAGTTCTTATTCGAAAGCCCAAACCTGTTTATTCAGTAAGGCAGCAAATATGCCCTCCAAGAGAAGCTCAACTCATTCCATTATACAAGATCAGCACTGAAGCAAGTGACAGAGTCCTCCATTATATAACTCAACGCAGTTAAAACCAAAGCACACTGAACAACCTTTAGTGGCCTCCTGCTCCCAATTCAAGGGAAGAAAAGGTCCTCAGTTTTCCCTAAGTACACTGTGCACCACTCTTACAACGTTTTTGGCAAGCACCAGAGCCTAGTGTTAGCACTTTTGCAGATGCAAAAGGCTATGTCTAAGCTTGCCATCAGAACACTGACTGATCGCTGTCTGGAGAGCCCTGGAACAGAAATAAAGCAGATGTACTGTGCACTTCTTTTGCAAAAGCACTGGGCTAAAGCTACAGCACCTTTTGCTTACCGGCACACTCATGGATAACGATCAAAGATACATCCTCCCCTTTTTCCCTGAAGAGTGCTGGACATCAGAACGATTTTGCCACACTGTGCTTCATGTTCTACACATTGCCTCCATGAGAATTCACAGAGCTGAACTACCTCCACAGCAGTTCGTACTATGGAGTGAAACTGAGCACAGCTTTCTCAAAGCATGCTGGACCTGACATCTTTGGATCTAAACACTCCAATGATTAGCTTCCATTCAAAAACCTGTTCACTTTCAGTCTGAATCCGAACTAGCACATCACTGAAAAGGATGCAAAGAGCAAACTACAGGGATCAATTAAGTAACAAAATGGGAAAAGGTCTCTTTAAACCGCATGGTCTTTATTTCAGTGCCAATATTACAGATACAACACAAATATCCCAGTCAGAAGTAACTCAAATGGAATCCAGGGAATCTACAACAGATTCTAGAAATCAAAGTGGGGAGAAGGTCTGGAATAACTTTGCAGCATAGTTTCTGATGAGTCTCCCAGCAGGAACAGAGCCCTTGCTCAAAGACAGATCATCAAAACTGAGTATGTCTTTTCTACCCATAAACCACAACTAATGGGTTAAAAGACTTTGAAACCATCTGTGGTAGAAAACCAGCTGCTCCTTGGATCTCTACATCTCTCATACATCACTGCACTTTCTGAAGAAGCTACAGAAGACTGTCTGTTAATCTGTACAGCTGTAGCTACTGATGGAACAAAATAAAGAAATAAAGAAAATTCAAGTGTAAGGTCTTCATTTCCAAGTACAGCACCAAAGCAATTTTATCAGCTGTCACCAGCACCTCTTTTCCCGCACTGTCCCAGGTTCGCAGATGAAGTCCCAAGGCCTAACTTGCTCTTGGTATGCATCACATAACTAAGAGGTGAGTGTATACAATAATGCACTGAACAGGCTGCAAGAAGCCTCCAGCCCCTTCAGACCCAGGCGATACAAGAAGAAAGACGCAGGGCAGCCTGACATTCCCCAAGTCCCCAGTCTGAGCCCCAGATGAAGACGCCTGAAGGAATCCAGCTAGTAATGAATGACAACACGCCTTGCCCACCCCAGAGGAAAAAGACAGCAGAAAGAAGGGGCAGCTGTTCACTTGCTGCAGAGAGAAGAAAGTTTCCCTGCTAGAAATTCCAGACTTCTCTTCCAGCCAGGCTGTGTTTCTTTGCAAGGAGGGAGGGGGGCAGGAGGGGAGGAGGGAATGTTGCTTCTGGCTGTGAATGCATGTGTGAGGGAGTGCACAGTAGCCTCCACAAGCTGCCAGCCTCATCAGCAGAGGAGAGGAGATTAGTCTTAACAGATATGCTTCAAAGTCAGCAATCACTTCATGAAAATTCCTCCTCATCAGCAGGTCTCATCTGTTCCCCATGCCTATGGTGCAGTTTGGGGGATTGCCAAGGATCACAACCTTCTTCCCAGAGTTCTTTTGATTGGGTGGGGTGAGAATAAGAATGGTGCCAGAGCCTCACTGCCAAGACTGAGGGGGAAAGTTGTTGACTTCTGCTAGATCCTGCATTGCTGAGCCCTTGTGATTATATGTCAACTTGATCCGCATACGTAGTTGTTGCTATAAGAGAAAAGGCAAACAAAACAAAACACAAAACAAATTCAGGTCTTCATTAAGGGTCAGCACCCTCCCACCACATACAGCTCCCCTCCCTTACCCCAAGAATACAAAACATCGACCTTTCCTGATCTAGGCAAACCAGCTTTAGCAGGGAGGGTGGACTAGATGATCCTCAGAGGTTCCTTCCAACTCCAGCCATGCTGGAATTCTGAGATTCCTCACAGAAGCTTGCTGGAAGGATGTGCAGCGTAGCCATGACACTGCAGATAAATGCTTTATCTGGTAGGATGTCAACTGGTCACTGCAGTTCTCAGATCAGGTATAAGCACTCACAAAAGCTATCTAGCTTCTACCCACATCTCTCTCTGCACTGTTCCTGTTCTCACAAGCATCAAAATCATTAAATAAAAAAATAACTGCCTTAAAATCCCAATTAACAATGGGAGAAAGCAGGAGGCAGATCCAAATTCTGGTGATCTGCACTTAGGCTTGCAGAGGGAGGCACAATTTTCCATACTAGTAGCACTGTAGAAGCAACAAACTAAGAAAGACTGGAAAGAGAGTTTCTATGAGTATTTCCTCCTGCTGTGAGTAAATGATGAGATAGCTCAGAAGCACAGAAGTTGTTTTATCCTCTGTCATTTGGCTGACATCCAGATACTAGGTGACCCTTTATAATAGCTCAAGCACAGCACACTCCAGCCAGGGTCCCTATTCTTATCTCTCAAAAAAAAAAAAAGTTTCCCCAAAACCCTAAAAGCAAAAAGGTGGTTATTTCTGGATCTTTTCCCCAGGCCTACAAGGAAATATGCAAAAGGGATAGCAGGAGGAGTAAAGGAGAACAGTGATACAGCTTAGGTGGTGGGAACAGTCATTAATAGGTTAATAAAATCATTATCAGTTTTTGTTATGTTTGGTGTTGTTTCCGTAATTTTCAATCCAACAGAAGGACAGTTCATGTCCAGGCAAACAGATATTTTTCTCAACAATGACAGGAAGAACAGCTACCTCCTAAGCAGCCAGGCTTCCCAAAGTCACCTCCCTCAGAACATTCCAGGTAACTACACTATCTCATGGATAGTTCTTGCAAGGCTGCACTTTCAGGCAGTAGCAATCCAAAGGACAGTAAGAGATGCACAAATGCCTGAGGTGGAAGAGTTAAAAAAAGAGGAGGCAAGAAAGGCAGGTAGTAAACCACTATTTTGCACCTGTATTCTGAAGCATTCATAGGAGTCGTGGCGTTCCAATGAGAATGCATCTCACTACCTAGGTGTATTTCACCTTAGGGGTTCTGCATGGGATGGACCTACTGTGACTTCTGGCAACTGACAGGAAACTCCTAAACTTGACAAGTTCAGAAAAAATACTTCAAAGGTGATTTTGAAAGCTGCTTAACAGCATCACACAAACAGATGCATACGAGAAAAAAAAAAATATACAGGCAAAAGGGGAGCACACTACACAGACCTAAGGGGAGGTGCCTGGAAACCACAACTGTGCACTAGAAGACAGCCATTTCAGAGAAAGGAGGGCTGAGATTGAAGAATTTTCCCTAATTTGCACATCAGTTTGGTAGCAACACTCAACATCTAAAGCAGTACAGAAGTGCTAATCTGTGAAAAAAATTCAGATCTTAAGGGTGTCTCACAAAAAAGAAATATGTGATCTCTGTTTTATTTTCCTTTGTGATTCCATCTGAGTATTTTCAAAGCCTCTTTGAAGAGGACATGGACCACACTCCTCCCATCCCCCCACATCTCTTGTATCTCAGTCTTGAAGGCTGTCTCTGAAGGCTTTAAAGCAAACGAAATTATGATTAAATCATAATTTAAAGATGACACCTAAGGATCCTTTCCAAGTGTTTAAAACTACACTCTTCACATTACAAAACAAATGACACCACTTCAGAAAAGAAATTAATTTTAAGATTACAGATTAAGCTATTTTTTGTGTGACAAACATGACAAGTAACACCACTGCCGAAAGCAGATATGAACCTTGAATACATTTACATGGCAAGATATTTGCCTTTCAGATACCACTTTTACAACTCATACAAACAACGGGTTGAGCCCCTCTGGAAAAGCTATCTAAAACCTTATTTAATGACCACTTCGTTGTAAAATACATTAAGAAATGCAGGAAGATAGCAAAGCTGTGAATCTGTTTTGGTGGTACGACCACAGAGAAGGCCAAACCTGTGCCAGAGACTTCCTGTCTTTTACGTAGCTTCTTCCTAACCCTAACCAAAATGACTGTCAGTACAAAAAAAAAGCATCATTCACAACCTCATTCCCACTCTCTCATCAGAGATGCATCCCTAACTGACCACCACATGCACGATTGTAAGACAGTATCTTTAATGACTCCTCTTGGAATCCCTCACCTTTTGTGGATTCAGGACTTTAATGACCTGTGTGATAGTCCCCGAGTTAAACGCAGGGATGACACTGCTGCTGGGAGACAGGAGCTGCAGCTGGAATGTCTGAAGACAGGGCAAAGAGAAAACAACGTGATGCTTCATCACACAGAACAAAAAATCATTTGTTTTCATTGAGAGAAAGCAGGGCAAGTTTAGAGTTCAGTTTCTGGCCCTGAATAATGAGCTCTTCAATTTCTTGTATGTAAAGAACAAAATATTCACCAGCCCACCATCTGTGTAAGCAAAGAGCATAAACATAAGGGGTGAGGGCTTACTGTAGTGTACCAAGATCGGCAGCAATACATTGTTTTGTGTGTTGTGTACAGAGAAACGGTCAAGACTTCTCAGCACACCTGCAACTTTGGGAGGCCCGTTCCTTCCCTAATTCCTTCCTACAGCAGTTATGAAACCTATCAAAATTCAGTTTAGAACATGACTGATTCCTGGAGGTGGAATTCCCAGACATGAATGTATTTTCCCAAACTTGAGCAATGCTCCATTTGCTTAAGCAGTGCTCGGCCATGAAGAAGGCAATGCTCATCTCCCATATCCTAAGTGCAAAGGGAGGCAATTCACTGCTCAGAAGAGGATCATCACTAATAATGACTGGGAGACTCATCTGAATTTTATAAGCAGACAAGAGCTTCAAAAGATATTTTCATGTGCACATAGCTGCAAAGAATATAAACTAAGAAAGAAGGCAGAGATTAATGCCTTCACTTTTTTTTAAAATCTAACTTTTTTCTGTGTGTATTTAGCAGCTCTCCCAGACAGCAGTGATTTGACCAAAATGTTCTCCGAGAGAAGTAGTCCGCTCCGATAAAGAGTTGGTGTTCTATTCCATTTGTAACATTTACTTTCAGAACAGAAAAGGATGACCAAACTGAGTAAGAAGACAACCTATGAGCAGCTCAATCTTGTTTAATGTGATGCAAGTTTCTGTCTGTATGAAAGCAGCAATCAGGAAATATTTGCAATAGGGCAACTACAGTGATAGGCTGAGGGCCCAAGTGGCTCTACCTTTGGTACTGCAGCTTGGAAAACAAAATCTGTCATATCCAGCTCTGTGCTGTTGGAGGCCTGTATTGTGATTACAGTGATGCTGGGGTTGGTGTTTGACCTCTCAAAGGTGAAGTCAATCTTCAGCCCATTCTTGTTGTATGCGGTAATTGAGGGGATTCCTGTAGAAAACAGAACAGCAGATGACCTAGAGAAACTAGACATCACTCTCAACATCATAGAATGCCATTTACTTTACCTTAGACATGAACTCTTATGAAGATTAAACACATCCCCTCCTCCTGCCACACCTTGCTTTCAGCTCCCCCCTTTATTTACTACCTCTCGTTTCCTCTTCTAGTTGGGTACTGTGGCACCTTGAGCTAAAGATCTACACATCTCTAACCTGCAGCAATATCATTGAAGAGAGGCTGTGGTGAAAGTCCATCAAGCAGGAATGGAGGCTGTGCTATTTGGGGTGCAGGGGCAGATACTGGAGAACCTACAAGAAACATTGAAGGATTATTACTTGGTCATCATGAAGAGTAATTACCCCTTCCCAAAGATCAACTATTGCATATTTCTTTACACAAAGCTCTACAATTCATCTGTGTTCTCATCCTCCTCTTTTCTGCTTTCACTAACAAGGGCTGGCTCCTCCTGAGCTAGCTGTTATTTAGTGTAATGAATTCCTCATCTTCCAGTCCTCTCTGTAAAGGCTCACAGAGTTCCCAGGCTGGAGTATGAAAATGCTCAAGTCTCATCAGGTAATCACGCAGAGTCAGCCTGTGATTTCACTCCCCAACTTCTACTTGTCTGCTAATACGGATTTTGGTGAGAGACACTAGGACTTGATATACAGTGGAAAACTAGCCAGCCCCTCATCTCACCCCAGGACAGAGAATGTAGACTTTAAGAGATGCAGCCTGCTCACCTGTCAGGTTGAGGTCTCCCAGAAGGTCAAGGAGCTCCCCACCAGCAGCAGCTGGCTTGCTTGTAGGTGCAGTGGGGATTACAGGTATATCACTTCCCTCCAACAAGTCCAACAAATCATTTGCCTAATAGAAAAGTGGATGTAACAGTTACATATTCAAATTCCTGGTACATTCCCTTGCAAATGTAATGGAATGTACTTGTTCTTGGACTTAAGACCAATAGTGCTGCTGACCCATCAGAGAGGTTCTTAGTTTGGATGTGGTCCCAGGCCCCACAAGAGATCTCATTTCCATGCTCTTGGGACCACAGATAAGGAAGGCTGAAGTTGGTGCATACTGAGTCTATTTGGGGGATAGATGGCTTTACCCCATTTTGCTCTTGGACTCCCCACAACAATCTCTTCCATAACCCAGTTCTTGACACTAGAACTATCAGAGACAATGCAATCATTACCAGGCCAGAACTAGCAAAGACATAGACAGGGGGAGAGAGATGGTCTCAGCTTACTAGTGGAAGTGGCTAATAGTGTGTTCTGGCAGGCAGTGGAAACTTATCCTAGATCAGTTTCCATTACCTGGCTATCAGGCTGCAATCCAGGGGGTGGAGGTTTGGTTTCGAGTACCGCTGGTTCTGTCTCTCCATTGGTCTGTACAATCTCAGTAGGGCCATTTGTGGTGACTTTCTCCATTACTGGCATTCTCTCAAGCAGGGCTGGCCTGAAAGAAGCTGACATAGTTACACTGTGCCATCTTCCTGGATCCCAATCCAAATACTCAGACATTCATGAGACTACATAGACAGAACAACCTGCCTTTTCCTTTTAGCTCCAATGCAGAATGAACTATAAGAATGCATGACAGCTTGAGGTGGTCAGAAGCAATCCCTGGCATTTTGTGCCAGTGCAAATACACTAGTTGAGAGTCAAAAGCCAAACAAGTCCTTCTGCCTCCTATTTTCCCCCAGTACTTGACACAATTTCCACTGTGGGGCTAGGATAACAAACCCAAGACAAAGATTAAATAATTGAGCAATGGGGATTCACTGCAGATATGGCACACTGGACTGCTCTGTTCCATATGCAGCTGAATTAAAGAGTCAGCTCATTTGACTTCTCTTTGCAGAAGGGTTAACCACTTAGAATAGGTGACAAAGGTGGAAAAACAAATCACCATTTTGCCAAATTAAGTTTCCAAGTTCAGCCCTTGAGAGTATTCTCCTGAAATGATACAGAGACTAGAGAGGAAGCACAGAATCCAGAATCCTGACCTCAAACAAACAAAAAAAAAATAGGAAAAACTGTCCAGGCAGAAGTAGTCCATAATACAAGTAAGACCCTTCCAGATCAAGCCACAAAGTGCTGTATAGAACAGCAGCAAGCTGTCTATACACTGTCTGGGCTGAAAAACTGTTCCAGAGCCAAAAATTTAACCAATGAGACATACTTTTTACCATGAACAAAGTCCTAATGAGTAGAAACTAATAAACATCGCCTTTTACATTGTAACGAATGTACTAGGGGAAAAAATACAGATACTCTCCTGCAAAACTGAGTGAAGTCCACTCATGTGTTTTTTTCTGAAATGCAGTGCTGTCCCACACTATGATCTGAACAAAAGCCATCTGACTGACAGACACTGCTGTCTGAATGTTCAACATAGATTTTTCTCAATTCATTCACAAGGCTTCACACGAAGCCCTAGGCAGCTCACATGCCCATGCTCATTAACATGACTTTTCCATGAACAATTTGAGTTGCTCCATGGATCCCACAGAGAGAAGAGAGGAAAACACAAGGATGCTGTGTCCCACACATACTGAAAAGCATGGTACCAATGGCAAAAAGTGATTGCATAGAGCCTTTGAAACAATGTTTGGAGGCTCCTACAGAGGCAGTATTCGGTCCAGTGGCATCTGTTTCCTCTCTGTCCTCTCATCTACAGTCTAAAACAGATGCTCCTGAATTTGACGGAATATTATGGAAGGTTTACAAGAGTGGATGAAGTTAACCTCCCAGACCATCTCCCCCAGTCTTATGATCCTCTCTGAATAGAATCTGTGGTACTCCTATGTATCAAAATTAAAGTATTGCACATAGCAGATTAATGTCTACTCTGCAAAGAGTTACAACTTAGTTACTGCAAACAAAGATGGGATTTTAACTTTCTCATAAAGAAACAATCACTTGAACAAAGCAATGATGAATGAGGATCTCTCAATGATAAGGTGTAAGGAAGCAAACATATTCATGAACTGTAAGACAGGGAAGTTGTGTGGTGCAGTGAAAGAGTATGCTGAATTGGAGATTTTAAAATAGATACTGCAAGAAGACACAGTAAGTTCCAGTGTCTTCTAAAAACTGAGAAGTATTAACAGCTGGAAGAATTACCTCAAGCTTAGAGCACAACGTAGGAGGACAGGTCAATCAATCTCTGCACAGGTATTGCAGGCATTTTAAAATCGGTTTGAACCTAGTGACTATGGTAATACTCGCATGGTAGAAGTTAACACAGACAGTCATCTAGCAAATTCAAGATTCAGTAACCTGAAGTAAAAACCAGTCAAGTTCAAGCACATAAGCAGGACAAATGTTTTGGCAAAGAGAGTCTCTGATCGCAGATCTCCCTGGATAGGTTAGGTTTTTAAAACACTTGCTAACACTTCAAGTGAGAGAGGAACTCTAGCTTCTTTGTAATCCAATCAAAACCACCAGAATAAGCTCTCAAAGCACAAAGTGTTGAACAGAAGAGATCAGAGCAGATGATCACGATCTTTTACAAACACCAAAAGCCATCAGTCCTTACCTCATGTGATCATATTTCTTGAAAAGTGCATTATATTCCACTGCCCTCTGCTGAAGCTCCACATCGATGCTGCTACCATAAATGGAAACTACCTTCTTGATGCGACTGTGTGGGGGCAGGGGGAAACAAACAGAACACACCATGAAATTAGCACCATTAAGGAAGGGATTAGCATGTGTCATCCAGAAGACACTATCTGGCCTCTGCTGAACAGGTGTCCTGTGCAACTCGTTTAAAACAGCTGTCACTCCTGTTTTTCTGGAGTGTCTATCCAACACCCATTTTTGAACATTCCCTTCACAACAGGGCAGGTGATTAATATGCCACCACGATGTGTATCACAAGAATGCTCAACTACCCACACCGAGAAGCCATCTGCATGAAACAAGGCTATTTTTCTCTCCATCACCCAAAAATGGAACTGGAAAGAATAGTTTACTGACAGTAAGGACTTAGCTTCCCCATAAAGGAGTTTTCAAGCAACAGCAACATGGATTAAGTCTCTACACAGCAGAGGACAACTATAGAGAAAACCAGTACAAGTCAGTGGAAGTTTTCCACCCTGCAAGCAAAGGACTGTGAAAGCCAACAAACAACAAAACAACTCTTATAAATCATGGAGAACAACATGTCCAAGGCATACTTCTACTGAAGACAAGTGATTCCAGCATGCTTGCAGTACAACATCAACACAAACTCACTTGACAGTGCAGGTGAACCTTGTGGAAAGCTTCATGATGGCAGTGAGAGCATAGCCTCGTGTAACAGATGCAGACATATTAGATATCAGAACACTTTCTAAAATATCAAGAACTTCATCCTCTGTTACCTGAAAAGCACAGAAAAGTTAGGCTGAGACAGATAAGATTTGCAGTAAGTCTTCCAGGGCAAATTGTAAAAAAACTGTCTTTTGCTCAATGTCCACTACACTCTGTGAGCCTGTAGCACTACATCGAGAGTACATGAGACAGCTGCATCTAGGTGGAGATTCAGGGTTATTAGCTGTAAAATACAATTCCTGTTCTATGCAACAAAGAGCAGGTCCATCATCAAAACACACAGCTAAGGCCCTTAGCAGATACCCTACAAGCTAAGTTAGCACTAAAACCACACTGCTTTGCCAGGTGCAGCTGCACTTCTCATGGTGTTTACAAGGCCCACACCTGTTGCATGGGAAGGAGATTCCTGTCCAGGGTCCATGACCACCAAGGGCATCAGTGCTAGGTAACAGCTGAAAGCATTCCCCTCAAATAACCAGCACCAAGCAACTCCAGCCTCAGTTTGTACACAATTGTTCTTTCCCAAGCTATACCTGTATTGGTTCCTCCTCTTCACACTGACCAGACACCAGAAGATCTCCATACTCTCCTATGCACCAAGAGGCCACTTGCACCAGAGGTTGCTATTAGAAGAAAAATCAGATGCCTCAGTGATAAATGGATGCCCATATGACAAACTAAATTATCACTATTTCTCAGAGCAAGCCAAGGAATATTCAATTCAGTCAAGAACTCCACAAGAGAGTTTGAGAAAATAAAAAGAACCTAAATTTACAGTGGACATGCCTCATCTGCAAACTGTCTCTTGAAGCAAGACAGGAAGATGTTGACTTACCTTGAGATGCTTAGTAAACACATTTATGGCAGTACAACAAGGAAACTGAAGCTGGTCATGTTTGGTATTACCTGGGAGTAATCACCAAGGATGGCTTTGTAGAGTCTCTGCACGGTGTAGGCATGCATCTCAACACTATTAGTTATTAGCTGAATCAGATTAGGAACAGCATCATCACGAACGTAACTTCCTGCCTGCAAAAACAATATTCGTAAGGTTTTGATATCCTGCTTCTCAGGACCACCCAGTGCCTTCTGATACCCTTTCACAAAGCCATCTGATGTATATGGAAGTAAAAGTCAACCTACTCACTCCCAAATGCCTCATGGTTGATGTGCAACAGAAGGCTGCAGGACACCAAGACAGTGAAGAAAGAGGCAGAAGGAGGTGCTCCAGGCATTGGAGCAGAGCTTCCCCTACAGCCAGTGGTGAAGACAATGGTAAGGAAGGCTGACTCCTTGTAGCCCATGGAGGACTCCATGCTGGAGCAGGAGGAGCCCAAAGGAGGCTGAGACCCCTTGGGAAGCCTGCACTGGAACAGGCTCCTGACAGGACCTGTGGATCCACATGGGACCCATATTGGAGCAGTCTGCTCCTGAAGGACTGCACCCTATGGGAAAGACCTCGTGTTGGAGCAGGGGGAGAGGGGGAAAGGGCATCCCCCTGAGGAAGGAGCAGCAGAGACAACATGTGATGAACTGACCACAACCCCCATTCCCTGTTCCTCTGTGCTGCTGCAGGGGAGAAAGCAGAGGAATTGAGTGAAGCTGACCCACAGAAGAAAGAGAGTGGGAGGATGACATGTGAAGATTTGGTTTTATTTCTTATTATCCCAATCCCATTGATTGGTAATAAATTAAACTGATTTCCCCAAGCTGTTTGTTTTTGCCCATGACAGTAACTGGTGAGTGTCCTTATTTTAACTCATGAGTCTTTTGTTACATCTTCTCTCTTGTTCAGCTGAGGAGGAGCAATACAGTAGCTTTGGTGGGTATGTGGTGTCTTTCCAGGGTCAACCACCACAAAGACTGATACCATCTTTCTGTGTTAGTTCTTGTAAGTCTGGTAAACTGGAAAGGACATTTATCTGTAAGTCTGCAGTAAGCAGTCTCACAAATACAACTTGATAAACAGTTTCTCTAACAGCTGAGAGAAGAAAGTTACTTTCATGAAGGAAGTTATCAATTCTCACAGCAAATCTTCCAATGGAAATCAATTCTCAGTTCAGAGGAATCTACATTTCTCTGTTTCAGGATTGCAAAACTTGGCACAAGCCCGACTCGCTTCTTGATGAACTTCTCAAATTTGAACACTCAAACTTATAAAAGTAAATCTCTTTCTGCTCTTTTGCTTCAGAGAACACGTTGCCTATCCAAGTTATCAGGATCTCTGCCAAAACACTACTTCAGTTCCTCTTCATCTGTGATGATTATGAAAAACTCATGCAAGTAAAGAGTAATAATGAAATCCAAAGAAGAGGAACTAGAAGGCTATTGATACAGCTTCATTAAAAAGCTTTGATAAATTCAGCTTGGAAAAAATCCAAGAAATTGTTTCACCCTTTTTTTGCAAGTCACTTAAGGCTGCGCTCACTCTCCCCTGAAACTGCTGCATGCTGGAATCACAGACCGCACAAAGGCATTCCTAACTTAAGACTTAATGTGATTACTGCAGTAGAACTCTGACACACTCTGTACTCTTGTGTGTTTCTTGAAATCCCATTTCTTCTAGAATCCACTCAGTCATATTTACTGAATTTATGTATTTCTGAATGGCTGCCTTGGGTCACTACTGCCTATAGACATTTGCTGTAGCACACGTTAACTGCCAGCCTTTATAATTATCTCCAACTTGATGATGAGTAACGTAACAGTTTACTTTTGTAAAGTCACAGAGAGGCAGTTTCACTTACTGTTGTTAAGACTCTCATAATTGTGTCTATGTGCCAGCGTTTGGAAGGAGCATATCTTGGGAGAAAAAAACAAACAGCACAGGTTAGAGCAGTAACTGCTGACCTTCAAAACCAGCAAGAAACCCATCACCATTAGAAGCTCCCCACAGCCCACTATTTCCTGAGAGGGACACATCAACAAAACAGGCACAAAGAACTCCCACATAATGGAACACCACATACTTAACATTCTTTGACTTTTTTTGTGTTAGTGTTGAGGTTGGAAAGCTGAATGAATACACAAGTCTGTATATGGTATCACAGCCATACTTTGTAAAGTTAGGCTGTTGATTACAATGGCTCAATAGTAACGAGATCATCTCTCTTGTAAATGAAACAGAGAGAATATGTGTGTGGAGTGCGAGGCAGGGCCAGGATGTCAGCACAACAGCTGTTTCAAAGTCCAGCAGAAACAAACAGCAGTTTAGTGATATGAGGACTGTGCATACAGGACACAACGGTGCATCCTGTTCTTCAGAGTAGGTAGAAACTGACAAATCACACACTGATCAGCAAAAGGAGAAGAGCTGATCATATTCTGTCTTGAGGGAACAGTAGGGAGAGGAACAACAAAGTGGTCATAATTCCAAGGATATATAAAAAATTAATAGCAAGTAAGTTGACCCCCTACTTTTCAGCTGCGAGAAATATTCCAGATGCACAGTCTGCCTTGAACTCTGGTTCACAAGAATCCAGGAAATACAGCAACTCCTTCATCATTCCACGGACATTGTTCCCATTAACAAGAGCGAAACTCAGTTCCATTGCACGCCTAGGGCAAGAGACAGAAAACCAATAAGAGTATCTTCACCTAATGAAGTAAAAAAAGACAACCAACAACACGGAAGTCCAGTTACTTAAACACCCTTACCTTTTAATTAAGAGAGCAACATTTATTAACCCTGTGAGAACAGTCTTCACATTAAATGTACCAGGATATTACTTTTCATGGGCAGACAATAAATACCCGCCCCCAAAAAAGTAAGAGGGAGCAGTGGGGGTGTGGGGCATTCTTAAAAACACTCCTCTAGGTGTCCTAAAGGCTAGAAATATCTTTCAGCAACTAGAGTTCAACAGCATTAAAGTCTGTCTCAAATATTTCTAATGGCATGCTGGTTATTTCTGATGCACAACTGCAATAAGTAATCCACACTACCATAAGGCTTCTCCCACTTCAGAAAAGAGAGCAGTTTTGATCTCTTCAGGGATCTGAGAGACCTATTTTGATCTTCCTATATGGAAGTTTCACACACAGTTAACTGAAAAGCTTTATTACATCCTGTCAGATAGACTACAACTCAAAATTACCCTGCTCTTTTCAGAACCTGTTCCACCCAAGCTGATACCACAACTAAACAGAAAACTGGCTCTTTACTGTTCCTTGTTATATACATCAAAAAGTCAAAGATTAATCCTTAGCCCTTCTATATGAAGCTTCTGTAGTTGATTCTAACACAACTCTTTCACTCTTCTGACATTTTTTGAATGAAGACTACTTCCTCCAAGTGTTTCTGTACAACATTGGCAATTAGTTACGTTAAAATGCACTGTAACTATGCATTAAAAACAGCCTCACTAAATAACTTGGGCTATTCTTTAAAACTGAGCATTTGGTGTAAACCAGAACCCAAACTCCACGTTGTGGATTCTTCGTACTATCAGGAACATTAATCTCTACCTGTCACTGACACAGACTACAAGAAGACAAAAAAAATCCTCACAGCACTGGATTTTGTCTGTTCTACTGCTTGCCATTGAACAGATTACATCCAAAATCATGTCAAAAAGCCTAAAAAGTCTGTTTTGCAACATACATGTTTTTCAAATAGATAGACTTCAAGGTGTGTTTAACTCCAGCAATTTTCATTAAAATCATGATGTGAAGATGTGCTGTGCATGATGTGAAGAAGTTATGCTGGCATCATTTAATTAATTTACTGGCAGTAAACCATCAGCAGTTCCACTGATTCTACCTTGATCAAATTTGCTAACCTACCACTACATGGACAGATCACCTTTTGCTTAGATTTTTCCCCAATAAAAATGAAACACCACCAATTACCACCAGGCATGTTACCCAATCCAAAGGCACTGGGCACAAGCTATTTGTTCTCAAGAATGTAAGAACATCTAGACATTACTGCTTCTCAGCATCTTCCTAGCTATTACTGCAATAAGGAGGATTTCTACAGAACTGTGACTTGTAAATGTGTTATTTTGCCTTTTACCAAACTAATACTCAGGGACCTAGAAAACACAGAAGTATTTAGAATTAGAGTGGAAATACATAATATTTACTTTTTATCATCTAGATCCACAGCTGGTTCAAGACCTATACTACTATTAAAATTACCAATTAGTTCCCAATTCCTTACACCTAACTGTACTTGGTACACGTTTAGATTTCCAGTCACATTATAGCAACATGTCGATACTACAGGTGCACAGAGATACTCTGCAATCTTAATAGCAGGCATTTATCTCAATACATACTACTTACCTTCAGTCATACTACATGGCTCATTTCTGTTGCCAAGTTCCTAATCATATAGTTTGATCATATTAGAGAGAGATAAAAAGACTCAAATTAAATGACAAAGCCATGCTGACTTACACTGCATGCACCAAAGATGCACTGCAATAGCTGAAAGATGAGAACAGGCCATACCTCAGATACAAAACCAGGGATCGTATTTTTCCCTCAAGTCTCAGCCCTTGAAAACTTTCAACTTGGGGACTCTGACATCCAGTCAATATATTGCTTCAATGAAGACAGTGCACTGTCAGCAGCAAGAGTGTCAGCATGGCAACATCACGCTCTGCTGATGGATCACTCAAAGGCTTCATCCTCCAATTGCACTCAGACATGAAGCTCTATTGTTTGCAGCCTACCTGTGTTTTTCTAGCAAGATAGATCCAATTTCTTCCCTGTTCTGTACATAGATTGAATAATGCTGTTACAATTCTCAATCTGATTCCAAGTTGGCATAAATTTGAAGAGCCTATCAGAGTGAGTATATACAGCGTATCTAATGAACTTCACAAGACAGAAAAAACAAAGTTGAACAGTTTTGAAGGTACAGTCCTGATGTGAAGAGAGCTCAATGAAATTTTGGCCTGCAGGCAGATTTCATGAGATGCAACACAGATGCAACTGTTTCCATCACTGACATGACATATGCTGCACTGAGCTCAGACCAGTTATAGAAAGAATAATGATAAGGAAGAGGGCTGTGAAAGAAAGAGCAAGAAAGTGACAGTCTGAAAGACCCAGTTTAGAAGAGCAGTATTCCATATAAGTTGGGTAAAAGTGAGATCACACAATCCAAGAGTAACTACAAGCATCTGACAAACAGAAGGAAGTTATTATGACAAGTAAAAGGAACATAACTGAAGTAAAGAGAAGAAACAAAGGAAGTTTAGACTATCAGAAAGAAGTACTCCTGCAGTGAGCAGTAAGGTTGCAGGTTCTCCTGCTGCCCAGAGAAGTAGCCATATTGCCAGTTAAATGACAAATGAAGGCTAAAAATGCATAACAGAATGTGGTTATGTGTACAATCAAGTCTAAATTCTAACACTGCTTAATTAAATTGAATCCAGAATACATTATTTGGACAGCTTAATGTTGCTTTAAGACACCACATTACTGCCTGTTCAGCTGGGAAAGAAAAGCAGTATGGAGCATGCCAGAGTAGTTTCGATAAGGATATTTTAGGTAGGTTTCCCTCTTTTTGTGAGCACACATTCTGATTTTCTCTGAGACTCCATTATGGAAAAATTCAGGCTAATTCCAACACTAGATGAATAAAATGCAAATGCATCTTCTCTAAGAAGGTGGCTGCACACTTTCATTACCCCTTTTGAAGTATGAACCACACTAAGCATCAATAGTAGCCTCACTGACAGCTACTGGTGTAATTTTTCCCTGTGCCCTGCTCATTTCCCAAAGGCTGCCAACCATGAGTCTATGTGACTGATATTTCAATTACCTTTTAATGGAGACATCCAGATCCTTCAGGCAGTCCACTATTGTGCTTCTATGCCGCTGTACTGCATTATGGTCTGTCTGCACAGTTTTCAACAACGACGTCAAAGCTACGTATCTGCAAAAAGGACATATCATGGCAAAGAGCTGGCAGGAGGCACTTCATTCTATACACAGACAATCCCCCCAAAAAAAGACTTGCTCTTATTTTGCAACAGAATAGGGTTCTCTTATACTCAGTAACAAAGGGAAATCTTTCAGAGGACTGCCTGGCCTGTCTCCAAAAGTGAGTTGCTACACCAAAGAGAAATATACCTAACAGCATCCTGCTGCCCGAGTAAGTGTCTGTCCCGGTTCCTAGGCTCATGTGACTTGTCCAGTCTTTGTACAGATTTTGAAAGAGACAGAGCAATTGAAGATTAAACCTCTGCAGATCATACACTCCAACTACTGTGAATTGCAGTTCCCAAGGCTAGAGTCTATAAGATAATTTGTAATCAAAACAATTAGAGATGGGATTTAATTCTAGCAGTTGCAGCAATTCCATGTTCAAATGTAGAGTGACCAAAGCATGACCAAATCTTGTTGACAACAGCACATAATCAGAAAAAAACCACATACTCCGCCTGTTTTGTCAGATCTCCAGTGACAGCTTTGATTGGAATACAACACATACTAGCCAGGACAAGACAGGAGGTTCACAGGATATTAGAAAATAACTAGATTAAGGTATCCCACGTTAAGAATTAGAACATACATCCAAACTCATCAACTAAGATGGGCAGGGCCATAGTAAAGATTTGCACAGAGAAAAAGAATGTATCAAGAAAGAAATGAACATTCATAATAACCCTGCAGAACTACTTCCAAGTATGGTCTGCTGTGAATTTATGCATCAGCAGCATCTTTGTGTAACTGCCCCTCATACTAAAACTGAGTGCAGCCAAGCAAAGGTCATACAACTTACCTGATGTTCTTGTCATTGTTTAATAAAAAACGGCCCAGGATGTTAATGGCTAACACCTGCAGAAAGAGTTAGGTAAGGTCAGTTATCAACAAAGGCTTGCTGGCCATCTTCATTGTCTCAAGTTAATTTTAAAGGCAACATGTCAAAGCTACTACCACAGCTCTTGGGCAAAAGCATAACAGCAAGAACTCTAGAAGCTGCCTAATCAGAGGAAAAGCTAAGCTGCAGGAAGTTTTTCTTTATCATTTTTGTTATTAAATACAAGCAAACAAAAAAACCCACAACAAAAAAATCCAAACAAGCAAACAAAAAAAAAATCAAATAAACACAAACCACTTTCTGAAGAGGTTAGCCTTATCTAGAGCCAACTGCAGAGCCATCTTTGTGTGTACCAACTTTGCCTCACACCTTCTATGAAAATTACTCTAACACAAGCCTAGAAAGAAAAGGCTGTAGCAAAGGCAACTTACTCTCAATCCACTCTCAGATTTTATGTCCATAATAGTCAGCACAGTTTCATAGAGAATGGCATTTCCCACATTTTTACTTGTTTCTGTATTAGTGGCAACCTGGAGAAAACACAGTAAGTTACTCAAAGGCATCCAGAACTGATCCCCTTTGTGCTATTCCACTGAAAAGGCAGTGAAACCAACCAGTACCTAGCAAACAAGCCATCACAGCTATGAGTATGTGTCTCCTGCAGCAGAAGTTAACCCAGCAGTGAAAACAGCTGAATCTCAAGTATTAAGAAACCAAAAGAGAAAGTTTAAGCTGATCATCAGCCTTGCAAATCTCACCTGTGCAAGTATATCATTCATTGCTTCACTAGAATCATCATCATTTCGCCCTAAAATTCTTAGTAACCGCAGGATCCGTACCTATTTGACAAAAGAAAAGCAAGAAAAGCTCAATGTATGGCAGTGGCTTACACAGGGGCCATGAAATGTTCAGTGCGCTACCTGAAGAGCAAAGAAGCAAAACAAGCTGATGATTTCCAATCCTAAGTAAAATCCTTATCCTTAATAAGGCCTTTACCGACAAGAACACGTTTACGCTATGCTCATTTTCTCCCCACTTGTCAAAGCTAAGAGCTTCCACCACTACCCACAACATTTCAAGACTGACCTATGTTGCTGCTTTTCCTTTCTGTCACGACTTCACATAAGGCCCCACAAATGCTGTTCACACTAAGGCAGGTGCCTTTCACTACATTTGATGAAGAGCATTTGCACATTCAGCTCTAACTGGGACACAAAAATCTTAAAATCAGCACAGCTGCCTGAGGTAACCACTTCATCACCTCTGTCTCAAAACACTGTACTAGAATTAAAGCTATCAATCACTGCTTGCATCAGTTCTTACCTGCAGAAAGGGGTCACTGATCCCAGACACATCATGCTCTGGTGAATATCCAGACATAATAAGGTTCTTCAGAATACGAACTAATTGGGGAACAAGCTGCAAAGAAGAGAGGTTTCCTGTTAGGATGGTTTTCGCCACACTTTGAAATAGTGGTCCAAGAACAAATCTTGTATTTGAAAGCAAGTCAGTCACAGTGTCACAGAATTAACCACGTTGGAAAAGACCTGAGATCACTGAGACCAACCTATCACCTAGCCCTTCTAATTAACTGAACTATGGCACTATGTGCCTCATCCAGATTCCTCTCAAACACCTCCAGGGATGGTGATTCCACCACCTTCCTGAGCAGCTTGTTCCGATGGTCAATCACTCTTTTTGTGAAGAACTTTCTAATAACATCCAGCCTAAACCTGCCCCTGGTGCAGTTTGAGACTATGTCCTCTTGTTCTGTCACAGATGCCTGAGAGAAGAGACCAATTGCCACCACCTCCTTTCAGGTAGTTTGAGAGTCCATGGATTCTTCCCCAGAGTTCAACTCGCACATCTAGAGCTGATGTTATAACTACAACTTAGCTAGGGCACAACTACGAACAGTTAAGCTTGGCCCTGAGCACCATATTCTACCTTTAAAGTACTAAATCTAGACTATTAAACTGGTATAACTCCAGGACTTCACATCACACACATTTTTAGTGTACCCTTCCACCAGATATAGCCAAGAGATTTGATCTTTCAAAGTAAACTATTAAGAATTTCTTCAAGTTCCTTCCACACTTCACAACTTAGCTTCTAGAAAAAAGATCTTTGTGATCTGCTTCCTCTCCATGAGTTTCCAAGTAAGAGAAGAGAATGGATTTCCCTCCAGCCTTCCCCCCAGGGCTCTGTTGCTGGACTACTTCTTCCTTGTGAGTTGCTCCCTCATCTATTCTCCTTCTCTTTATCCCAAAAGTCCCAGCAAGAACAGCAACACTGAAGTAGCCAAATTGTTTGTTTCACTGTTGTTAGAAAGGTTCTGCACAATAGCAGAAAAACTGACAGAAGCATTGCAACTATGTCAGACTTGGGAACACAAAAACCCTACCAACTTACACTGTTCTTATCCCAACTCTGCAGGGTAAGAAAACTTCCAGAGGCACTTATGGCACTGTTATCTTAGTAGTCATCTACCCATAAGTTATCTTTCAAGATTTGTACACACCTTGGAAGAAAAGCTACCTTTGGGTCACCTCCATCACAGACATCTCTACCTGTGCACTTAATTTGTCAGGGTAGCTCTGAGCAACCATAATGGAACTTCTCTATACTATCTCACACATGGTGAGCAACTAATGAGTCCAGAATGTGTCAATAAGCCAATCATTGCAGCAGACAAGACTCCTTCTTTCTCTCTAAAAAGAGGTGAAATGGAAAATCATTTCCAATATACTCTATTTAAAAAAAGATAAAATCTTAAGATTGAAAGACAGAAATTGGACTCATTTTCATATAACTGTTAAGAGAATAAACACTCCTGGATGACAACAGAGAGATGTAGATCTCTACAAGTTTTACCCCTTCCACAGAATTTTCGTCTATCCCTCTCAATACTAGTGTTAATAAAATAATCTATATAGGCTGAAATGAGGTGACAAACTAGACAGAAGTGTTATGATGCCTGCACTCCGGATTTCTCATTCCTGGAGCATGCCTAGCACCAGGACAGCATCATTCCTTCTCTCAGGTCCCTGCATGACAATTGCTCTGTGCCTGAATACTCTACAAAACCCTTCCCAACTAATTCTACCTTAAGTCTTAACACATTTTCCTGTCGTCAAATGGGGTATTCCAGCACTCAAGGATGCTTTCTGTGAGTCAAGAATTCACACTAAACTTCTGCCAGATCACAGATTGCTTACAGTAATGTTGCCACTTCTGACAACAAACCAAGCCAGTGTTTCAGATTTAGAACAGAGAGCAGCAGCAGGTGTAAACAGTACAACATGACTTACAGCACAACACCTGCATGTGGACATAATAAATGGGCAATGCCTTCTGGACTAAAATCCTAGGTATTTGTGATATAGTACAGGAAGAAAATCAGCGAAGTCCCCCTATCATGTCTTTTTATTCCTACCTTCACTCTTTGGGAATTAAACTCCTTCATTTATGAAATGTGCATTTCACAAAATACTCAAACAAAAGGCATCATTAATCTCCTATTATCTGCCGTAAAGAGAAAACCAAAGTGGAGTGAACTGCTGGAGCATTCCTAGAACCCTAATTAACATTTTCTTCACCCTTCTGACATGCAAGAGATATCAACACTGAAGACAAAACAAAGGGAAACATTACAGCCATGGAGATCGGTTGAGGCCCACCCCCTCCCCAGTCTTCTGTAATTAAATTAGATGCATGAAAAATCCCATCAATGCAGGCGTAATCAGTAGCTCTTTGCAGCACAATAAGCCACTTACAGGTGACTCAGTAACAGTTCTTCCTGCTCCCTGTCAGGATCTCCTAAAGTTGTCCCACGATTCAGGCAAAACATGAAGCCCAGGGCTAGAGTTTGCATAGACACAAAAAATTCCCTCAAGTATTCCTCAAATGAGAGAGAGCTTGAGGAAAGCAGACTCATGTTTGGAGAAGGCCACAACTGAGATTCAGGGCTGCCAGGGGTATTGAGATTTAGTGACAAGACAAGACCAACAGACAAAAAGCATTAGACAAGTGCAAATGATCTAAGCATGTGGCATTAATCACAAACGTGGAATTAAGAGGCACTGCCTCCCAAGAGACATCTATAGATTGAATGCAAGCATGCACCGTCTAGAAGAATTAACTCTTACCTTTTCATTCTAACACACAGCAGGATTCCAAACAGACAAAAGGGACAAAACAGACGAAGCAGGCATTAGGGATCCATGTTATACCATTCACAGAATAAACAACTACAAGATAGCTAGAAAAGAACGTACCTAGCACCTAAATTTTGCGAGTTCAGCTCTTCTTTTCCCATAACTACCGTCTTAACTGAGCAATTAGTAGCAGAGACAGCTACCTCCAAGATGACCCTAATCTCACTTCCATTCCTCCTTTGATACATACAATCAGAGCAAGGGAAGATGCAGGCCAAAATGCACAGATGCATTAAAGGATGTACTAGTTGAAATCCCTAATAATATTGACAAGCCAAGGCAGAACAGTGAACTGGGCATGCAAATAAATAAGCACCTTTAAAACTTTTCAGAGGACAAGCACCCAGTTTTGTTTTATCAGCTTTATTTATCCTTCTTTGCCCAAGAAGCCTGAATGACCATCAGAGTGGTTTTCAGATGCCCTTTTACTGGTAGTTTTTCATCTAGCAGTATTACTGTGCAGCAAATCATAGCAAACATCATCAGGAAGTTTGTGCTGGGGTTGGGGGAGAAGGAAACATTCCTAACCAGAGGAAAAAGAGTGATGTTGGTTCTCAGACCCTTAAAATGGAAAATGATATAATATAGCGTGCACCAGAGATGAGGCATCTACAGAACTACAACTTCCACTACTATTTTTGACCTGTGCTTATAAAATTGTGTAGCTGTAGTTAAGTCATTTGGGTTTTCGTGTAAGCTTCATTTTTTCCTCTTTGCTTTTATGTTTACTACATTTGTGATTCTGAAGTCACTACACAATTAGCTACAAAAAAAACCCTAATGGGATCAAAAAGGACACTTCAGATATAACCTTAAAATTGCAATATGAAACTCATCCTAAGTCTGATGTTGTAACTGACCTACCTATTGAAGGAGACCAGGGCCAGATAAACACAAAACTCCTAACTTCAACTGTTTGTGAGGTTTTGTTTGTTTTTTAATGGATAAGCAGCAGACAGTATAATTGAATTCTTCACCCAAATAGTTGCAAGGATTTCAATAAAAAATCTGCACACTTACTAGGGAAATTAAGAGAATGCATTTGTAAAAAAACAGTAAGTCAAAAACCAAGAAACCTCAGCTCACCACAAACAAAACCACAAATACTAACTCTGCAATATTATCAGTTCACACTTACCTTTCTAAAGTGTGCAAGCATGTCTGGGCTTCTTTCACACATCTCTGTGAGGAGGACAACTGATGTGTGAAGAACACCTAAAGGTAAGGGAGCAAAATAAAGAGAAAAGTATCTACATATAATGTAATTTCAATGCCTCCAGACATGTGACTAAAATCCTAAGGAAACAACAGAAAAAAATACTGTTCTTGACTCCAATATATGTCACAAAATATATTTGTGCCTGCAGTTGTCCAAGGGAAAGCAGACAGCAGTGTGCTCATGTCTTAATGCTACAACTAGAAACTTACATACTAAATACGCAGTCAAATGATAAAAGGCACAGACAGACTCAAGGACTGTACACAAATGCAAGACTCTAGAAGGTCAAAATCTGTTAATTGTATTGTAGGTGTCAGGATCCTTGGACAGGCCACTTTTTTCTCCTATTTCAGCACCCCAGCCAATGATAGGTTTCCAGCACTGCAAACATCTACTGTAAAACTCCTAGCATATACACTTATTTTCTCAAGGCATACATTCGCTGCAGATATGCTGCAGGACTGAGACTTCAGGAAATGAGCACTAGGCTAGATACAAATTAGTCAAGGTATTTAAAGATAAATACTAATATAATAATCTTCTAGAAGCAGTCATGCAATAAAATGCATTAACTTGCGAAGACCACTAAAGGGAGAATCTGCTTTATGATGTAGTTCTGATAACAAACAGTGCTGAAGAAAGAATCTCTCCCGACAGTGGTGCAGACATCTCAGACCTGGGAATGCCTACTGAAAACAATGTCAGAGAAACCTCTAGTGCTACAGTGACAGAAGGCACACAAAAGCTGCAAGAAGTGCACTTTAGAGTACCTTCAGGCAGTGTGTTGGACAAAAATCAGAAACTTTCCCATTCCACTTACACACTCTGAAGTGTATCAATACAGTGAAAAGTTCCTTTCATCATCTATGCCATGCCAAAGTCTGACTATTCGAGTCATACAAGTCCCTTTCTTCTGAATGACATTTGCCTTCACTGCATAGAAATGGGAATCTTAGAATCAAACAGGTTGGAAGATACCTCCCAAGATCATCCAGTCCAACCTATCACCCAGCCCTATCCAATCAACTAGACCATGGCACCAAGTGCCTCATCAAGTGTTTTCTTGAACACCCCCAGGGATGGTGCTCCACCACCTCCCTGGGCAGCCCATTCCAAAGGCAAATCACTCTGTGAAAAGCTTCCTTCTAATATCCAGCCTATACCTCCCTGGGCACAACTTGAGACTGTGTCCCCTTGTTCTGTTGCTGGTTGCCTGGGAGAAGAGACTGATCCCCACCCGGCTACAAAAAAATGCACCTCAAAAAGTCTCTTCCAAACAAAGATCTCAGGTGGCAAGCACACCATTCCATAAAGAGTGGCATAGTCTTGCTAAGTAGAGTCTTGGACATTACCATGGTTCTTCTCATTCAGCAGGTTTTTGGTGGCTGGCAGGAACATCTCCATGAGTTCAGGCACCTTTCTAATGACATGAACAGCACATAATGCTGCCTGTACAGAAAGAAGAGCTCTGTTAGAACACACTATAGTGACAGTACATCTTGAGAACCTCTAGAACAGTGAAAACTATCACAAATTTAATGATATAGAAAGGCCTGGAATGTTTACATTTTCCTCTCTATCACAAGTGCCACTAAACAGCATCACAGAGAAAAATTCAATAAAACTACCACAGGTGAGGAGGGAAAGAGAAGTGTACTGAGCTACAAAGTAATGCTCCCACTAACAAGAGTTCATTTTTTACCTTACTCACTTAAGAAACTATATTAACTGCAAAGCAGCTCTGCCTTTAACAGGGCTACTTCACTCTGTCTCCCTGTTGCTAGGGAGGAGATAATGCACTAGAAGCAAAGAATTACATTTATGTTGCATTACAGCTCATTTTCTTTCCCTTGAATATTATCTCCTCCCCCACAAAATAACTTTTTCCTGCAGGGTCCTACAAAAAACAAAAGCGTACTGCAAAAAAACCTGCCTGCTAATTCTAGGCTACAGAAGCAACAGGAGACACTACTCCCTGTAGTTGCTTGAGAATCAGCAGAATACAGCAGTACCTCTTAGCAGCGCTTTCTCTCCAATCTCTCTTTAGATCAGACACTAGATCAAGTAAGAGCATCTCTTGTTAAATTTCACTCATGCTCCACCCTCCTCAAGACTTAGCAATGAAATCAATTTAAAAGAATAGGAGTGATTACACTTTGCAGGTGCCGTAACACACTTGCTATGGAAGTGAGAACCATTTCAAGCCCTTAAACTTTCTATGTCACATACTGCAGTCATCAACAGAAGATATTAAATAGGTTCAACTCTAGAGGTATCAGCCTACACTATCAATGGTCATAGTTCCTTGGACTCGCCTGAAACAATACAGAAATAAAACTGATGATCAGAATGTTTGGGTTAATGTCTGTGAATAGGCAAGTGTTCACATCACCATTGGTAACCTTAAGGTAGAGAGCATGAAAATAGAAACAACTGCCTCACCTGTTGGAGGTCTGTCTTTTAGAGGCTTATACATATTCTTGCTATAGGTAGGACAGGGAGTTTTGACTTCTATCTGTCTCTCACACTGGGAAAATACTCAGCCAGTGTGATCCAAGCCATCTACAACTGCAGATATTAGCAGGTATCCAATCAATCTTAAGTTTTAATCCATATCAAGGTATTCAAAAGTTCCCTGAAGTACCTTCTTCCTAAGATAGGAGTTTGAAGTTTTGAGGAGCTTTTCCACCTCTCCTGCAAGATCTCTGCACATTTCTGAGGAGCCCATGCAGCCAAGAGTGCAGAGTGCCAGCCCCTGCACATATTGCGTGCTGTGATTAAGGTCACTGTAAAGAACAAAAAAAAGCCAATCAGCATGCACACAGAGAACCCGAACATACAACGGAAAAAAGGCATCTATAACTACAGTCATCTAACCAGATACACACGTGGCCCAGAAGAACCCTCCAGGCTCTCAGCTATGTAGCTTTGAGTGCATGTACCACAGGGTTTGCTACAATTTCCGATTAGAATTCTCAATTATAAAATATTTGGTTAAAACTAAGGGGTTAGTATGTATGGATTAAGCTAAGAGGGAATACGCCATAGAATCCCCATTAGAACTTCTCAAAGTGAAGTAAAATGCTGTGTTTTGGAACTCGCATGCAGAAAAGGACTTAACAAGAAGTACATTCCTGGAATGACGCTGGGGGTTGTCCCAGTTTAAACATGTTCTAGGATAGAATTTTGATTCTGCATTTACAAACCAAACAGCACCTGAAAATCTATGTAAAAATCTCCTCTATCCCGAGTTAAAACACAAATCCCACCACTTGCATACCTTGAAAATAATCCACACAGGAATTTTGCTTAACAATCCTAACTATTCATATGACCAAGAAAGTTGTGAAAAGCAGTCAGTAAGAAGTTAAACCACCTAAGAGTAGATTCTACTTAAGTACAAGACAATACAGCTTCCACATGGCAATACCAACAGCCTCTAAAATTTATTTCTACACTACTTTTCCATCAGACTATTTGGTCCTCATGTTGCCACAGGATTCAGTGTTGAAAGCAGACAATGTGCTTCCTGGTTTGGGAGGTGGGAGCTGAGGACTGCACAGTGGGAAAGCTGGGGAAATGAGAGGTATGTAAATGTGCACAGCATGCAGAAAAAACAAAGCAGCATTCTGGCTGTAGCACCAAGCAGCTACGGCAACATGCAGATGAAGGAACAGACAGCACATGCCACTGAATCGGTTGTGGTTTGGTTTTTTTTTTCTTATTAACAAATTTTAGCAGCTATTTGAAGCTGCATGTATAGAAAGTATGTGCTCCACAAGGGTGGGGTTTTACTTTGTATATCAACAACCTAGGTCAGATTGACAATGGCATAAATCAAGCACTTTAATGTCCAGACAAAAACAACACAAAGTGCCAGATACAGAAGCCAAAGAAGAAAGCAACAAACTACCCAATGAGGTGGTGAGAAGCTGCCCAATAGTTTTGCTCAGCTTCTGTCCGACCAGTTTTCAGTTCAAACTCACTAAACCTCTACCACAAAAACTCATTTTAGCATAAACAATCAAATGAGGTGTTAGTCTAGCAAAGTGGTTCTAATGGAAGAACCTCACAAATATGGCATTTCAACAAAAAAAGCCAAATGTCTCTTTTCTCCTGGACACAAAGTCCAAGGCTTGCATCCAGCAGATCCTCATGCTTGCAGTTTTGTCAAGTTTCTTCCCAAGCATTTTGAGGCCAAAGTCTAACTGAAGAGGAATACTTACATTCTAAAATAAATCACAAAAACAGACACACCACACACAACTAAGGAGACCCCTGCATATATCAACTAGAACCCAGTTGTTCACATCCATGTTGAAATGGAGTGGTGTTAGAAATACACCAACCGCGATCTACTAAACTATACTGTAAACCATCCCCAGTTTAACAGCATGTTCCTGAGAGAAAAAGTGAAAAAGAGAGATTATTTCCCATCCCCTTCGGCCTGATTTTAGCAAAATGCCAAACAGCATATCCCAAGCTGCTGCCTTGCTTCCAAGGAAAATCAGCACTTGTAGGCCAAGTTAAAAAGAAAGCAGGATATAGAGCCTTGATCCTTGAAGTCTGACAACTCTTCAGAGCTCACCAGCAGAAGTGAATAAACAGGACAACACCGCTGCAGCAACAGATATAACTTTGTGACATATCTGGCCAGTCCAGCCTACTACATTTTAACAGTGTTACAAAAACATCCTGATTTAATCACATTTAAAAGGTGCATGGACCTTTATTGATGTTGCATTACTGCTGGTCTGGCTCTTCCCACTGCAAGCTGGAGGGTAACTAACTTACACAAACAAAAGCAAGTTCTTTGCAACAATTACAGATCTGCGCTGGCTGAGTAGCTTACTCTGGTCATTTCATCTTTGTGATTTTATTTATCTTAACGTGACCTCCAGAAACACGTACTGTCATTCTTTAACAGCAGTTACATGAAGGGTTGTTTCTCACATACATCTCTTAGGACCAATGCAATTTTCTATTCTCTTCCCTTTATGGAGGCTAAACAGGATCATCCAGCAGAGCACAATACTAGAACAGTCTTGCATGATCAACAACACACAAATTGAAGATACCACTTTTTTAACACAAGAGAAAAAAACTTAAGTGCTCAAAATACCACTGTTAGGAGTGTACTTTCAGATCCTGAAACCTCAAAGAATGTGTGGATGGAGAGAGAGGTGGTACCCTTACTTCTTGATGCAATTGGTCATAAGAAGGTGGACATCCTGTCTCTCATCCAGCAGCAACATGGCACCTAAATACCCAATGCGCTTGTCTGTGAATTTCTGAGAGGCAATGAGCTTGAGGCACTCCAACTGGAAGGAAAAAAGAAGAAACAACAAGAAGACAGAATTAGCTTAAACAACTGCCTAACTAGAGGAGAAAATTTGAATTTTCATGTTTACTTATGTAAATGCATTTTTAAAAGTGTATTTTACTCCTATTTTGGTGATATGGAAAACAGAGGAAGGTTAAAGACTTGTCCAAAGTACCCCGCAAGCCAGCAGGAGAGTTATTAGCAGCTCTGGCACCTTCAAGTAGCCAGACACTGTTGGCCTTCCATAACCTCAGATACACGAGGTATGTGGGTCTATGTCAGATCACAAAAGTAAAGTATAATGTATTTAGAGACAAGAGATTCATCCTTAAAAGCAAAACAGTAAAGATATGGAAATCTAGATACATTTAGTATTTCATATATACTGAAAACTTCTGAATCAGGCTTAAATGGGTCCACCTACCTACCTACCAGAGGAGGATCAGCACTCTGTAAGTTAAGTTGTGAAAATCAGTTTTTATTATGGGGTCTGTAACTAACTTGCTAGCCAGGTAAACCTTAGATACAGCCAGAGATTGCAGAGCAGCACAACCAAACTATCTAAACACCTTAAGCTGGACTAAGATCATATGCACTGTCACCACTACAAGCTTCCTTCATCACACAGAAATGTCAACTGTGCTCAATGGCATAAAGGAGATCCCCAAGACAACCTGCATAGGTGCTGCTTGCACTCAGATGATTAAGAGCTTAATTATTAACCTTTTTTTAAAACTACCACTTTCTTACTGAAGAAAAAACAACAAAACACACAAAAATATTATTTACAGATATTCTGACATTAGTATTATGTACTAAAATACTTTTGTCAAACAGATACTTATCAAACATAATCAATACCTACTTCAGAAATGTCTTCTCAAAAAAGGTAACAGACCTATCTCTCTCAAACACACCCTGTAAGCCTGTTTGACAGGGCAGCTGGGGCAGCAAGTAAGCAAACACAGTCAGTTTAAGGAGGGGTCAAAGCTTGCAACAGATTCATTTTGAAGGAAGTGGGGAGCATGCAGAGGCAAAAATACTGGGCGTCATGAAAAGTCTTTCATCATCCCTAGCTACAAGGAAGCCTGAACAGAGCAACAGACATAGATGAGATGCAAGAAGCACACACATCAGGAGAGCAAAATTGCACAGGTTACTGAAAAAAACTAAAGCTGAAGTGACAACAAAGGTGCATGCTGTGATCTAGAACACTACCAAGCGCTCACAGCTGCATAGCATCAGGACATACAACTCAACTATGTGACAACTAAAAAAGTATCACATGTGACCACCAGCTAGTGCAGGGTGGCAAACTTAAGAAAACTCTGAAAGAAAGCAAGTTCAGTCTGCTAGCTTTAAAGGGGTGGAACAGTAGAATAAAGAAACAACTCTGAACAAGGAGATCAGTCATCCCCAAGGATAACCTGCATAAATGGGCAAGATCAACCAGGGATAAGGTACAGAACACCAGATACAGACCTCTTATCTTTCCAGTGCTTTCTGCAAGAGAATAATGCACCTCTGAACCAATTTTCTTCCCAGGCTTACAAGATACTTTCTTATACAACTCTGCAAAAATGCAATGTAGAAGATGACATCTAAGCTAGAGTGTAAGAGCCAATGGCAAAAGACAAACTACTACAAGAAAACGGAAAGTAACAACTGCAGCAGACAGTAGAAGAAGATTCCTAGCACCTTTGAATTTGAAAGTTATTATTGAAATTTACCCTGTGAAAGGCTGAGTTCTTGTTTCACTTGCACACCAATAGATGCCAACTAGCTTTATGCACAGCAACACTGAGAAACACGATCAGGTCTAATTAGTAGAAGAAATCTTGATACCATTATATCCATTTCACTCAAAGGAACAATTAAATCTGCTACAGTAACAGACACATTAGGAAAGCCAAGTTACCATACAGGCATATAGCCATACCACAACTTAGACAAGGTTTTACTGACATAGCCACTCTTAACAAGAGGTTTTTTTTTTTTAAAGTAGAAATAACGACAATAATGAAGTTATTTAATCATTTTCCCAGGCTGCCAAACAACTTCTGAACTTGCACAAATGGACTTTGCACATGCTGAAGAGCCAGTCTGCCATCCACTGTATCTCACATATATTAGCTAACCATGATGTTTATGCTCATACTTCTGTACAAGACCTGCTGAGTCAAAGCTGAGGATTCCTGACTTGGAAAGAAGGACATCAACCATTCCTTACTTTCAAGACCTTCTCTAAATTCTCTTATTATTTGCTACTCCATTCACACTGCTAGCTGAAGTCAGATGTCTGCTTACAATTTTAACAGAGACCATTTACCACAGCCTCTGGCTCTCTACTGTTTTCACCAAAATAGATTTCCAGAATATTTATCCTGTCAGTCTCAAAAATGTATTTCCTGTCTACAATGCTGGACTGTCTGTCTACAAGACTCCACAGCTAGCTGGAACAGTACATGTCTTCCCCAGGTCCCCCACTCAAACAAGCACTACTCCCACTACACAATATTTGCACTTTTTCTGAAAGATTTCTTCCAGTTGTATACGCTGAGGACATACAAATGTCTGCAGCCTACTTATTAAAATCCTCTCTCAGCCTTGCACCCTATACCTTCCTCAAAGTGCAGCTGGTAACTTTACATGCAACAGCACAGCCCAGACTTGCTCCCTAACATTATGACTATTTGGAATTCGATTTCAGCGGTTTGAGTTGACTGTTTCAGCAACTCATGTCAGGATTGGTAAATCTAATGACAAATGGATAGACTTCCAAGACAGGGATACAACAACTTGACTAATTATTAATTTATTTAGTTTTACAGAATGCCTAGTCTCAATTACTACTACCAAGACATTTATTCACTTCTAAGCAAAACAGACCATGCCCCAAAGACTAAGCAGCTTTAGGAGCATCTCACATATCAAGAACTTCCCTCTTCCTGCCTCCCTTTCCCACAATCTAGCTGTGTCAAAAATAGCCAAGATGAAAAACTTATACCAGCATTCTCCAAGTCACGTCACTAAGAGGAGAATAAGGAACATCAATTCCTTACTACTGGGAAAAGACCAGCTCTTATCCACCTAGATCAGACTGCTTTAGGAAGAAAAAAGAACCTCCTTTGAAGCACTTGGTATTTCCATGAAATAGAATCCGACAGGGATGATTTAAGCCCATCTAGAAATAACTGTATCTATGGTTTAAGAAGTTCTGCTCTGTAGAAACAAGGGTGCTGAGAAGCAGAATCTTGCAAAAACAGACTAACTCTAAGTTTTATAACAAAATATGTCTCCAAACAGTTTTGATTTTGCTAGTAAGATCTGCTAAGTAATGCATGTTCAGAGCATGCATGAAGACAGATCTCAAAACATACCAGCAAAACTGCACCTGGGAATGCTCCAAACAAGCTGATGTTCCCAAAACACAAAAGGCAAACTGGCATGTGCACAGCAAGCACTCAGCTCTGACCCACCTGTCCAAAATGTGCAGGGTATCCCAGCATGTGCATGTACAGCAACTTTGCCACATTCCTGCATCGGTATGTGTTATCTTCCTCTCGGAAGGATGACCGGATAGCAGCACACTCCTTTTGGATCATCTCACGTTCTTCTGCCTGGGTTCTTGCTGTCCGGATGGTCCGGATCAACTCCCGTAGTCTGATCGGGGCTGGCATCCTCTAGGAGAAGAAAGAGATCTGTAAACCTTGTACTGTACATGAAGGCTTCACAATGGTCCCATGCTTTAACTCTTTCTCCCGTTTTTAAAAATTCTTACTCTATAATTTTTCAAGTAGAAGAATTACTGAAACACAGGCTGCTTCAGTAGTAGTTCATGATTAAAACTACAGCTGAAAACCAGAGGAACTCATTGTACCTCACATTTGCCTCCCTAGAACATTAGAAACAGGAAATGCTATACTTTGAGCTAGCTGCCAGGTGAACATAACACGTGTTCCCAAGTAAACATGCAGAAATGGCACTGTGCAAGGTGCCTAAAGTCTGCATTTTTTTAAGCCTAGAATTACCTACTATACAGACAAGCCATATGGTTCTAGACTGACAAGCCATGCTCCTCTTGGAAAATTGGGAGGAATTCACAAAATAAAAGCACTACTGCAGGAATACTCCTCTGCAGTCTATAGGCAGTAATTTTATACTCAGTAAGATCACCCAACTGTGGGCTCATGCTGAGGTGGTTCCAGTCCTTCCATTGCACTGATACTGGCATTCCTGGAAAAGCACAATGCGTGAGGCAACCTGAACATCTGAAAACTGGCTTTCTGCTTTACCTCCATAAAGGGTAGTTTTCAGATGTAACAGTTTGGCTTGTTCAGACACAAAGGTGGCAGCAAGAACATAAAGCTTAGGGAGATCAAAGATGAAGCAGGAAAAAGAGGTGAATTGTTCAGGCTATGATTCTGCACCCTAGTCAAACTGATCTAAAACTTCAATGCTCCTGAGAAGTCAGACAGTGGCTATTACAAGTTAAAATCAAGATCAACTCTCATATTTTAAATAAACAATTCCCCAGAAACTTTTTGAAACACCAGCAGTCTGTAAAATTAAGTTTGGCAGCAATTTGCTTTGATATCAGAAGTCCTTTTCCTCCCACTCTTCAAACTGCTGAACATTGGTTACCTTCAAGTCGTGACTCATACAATTGTGTTGTTTTTCTCACCATAGATCAAGCATTATGAAGGGATGCCTATAGAGGGCTTCAGCATGTTAAGTTTGGCCCCAGATAATAGAATGTAAAGGGACAGACTGCCTGAACAGCTTTAAATCAATGGGAAAGCATCACAGAACAAAGTTATCATATACTCCAAGGGCAGCTTTCCATGAACATTTATTTTACATCCTTCACCAGTGTTTAGATAGGACTTCCTACCTTACTGAGAAGGCAGATAAAGTGAAAACAAACACTGAAGATCTAATATGATTTCACCCAAACATCATCCAGCCACTGAACAAAGCAAACAGCTTCTATTTACAAATTTCCTTGCATAAATGAACTATCAGCAACACACACCGTAAAGATTATTTTTTCATCCCCACAACCATGGGAAACCAAGCAGAAACCAGCATTTTGGAAAGCAAGGAATTTAAAAAAAAAAAAAAAAAAAAGCAGAGACTCATAATTAGATGATAGTTAAATTATGAAGCTACCTCCTGTTTTCTTCGAACTGTAACATCCTAAGCAGCAGCTACTGACACAGTCCAATCTGAACTACTTCCTAAGAGCAGTTGTATCTCACATACACTTCCTGCCTTATAAAGACAGAGCAATTCAGAGCTGCTCGGATGGAGGACAACACAAAGGGCAAAAGACCAAGCTATGATTTATTTTCCAACATTCAGAACTTCCCGTCCTGATGCTGCATTTCCATACTCAGCTCTTTTTTTTTTTTTTTTTGAGTCCGTCAATAATAAATCATTCAGCTTTTTAAAAAACAATATACCTTGGATCCTTCCCATAAAAAACGTCTAGCAGCCATCTATATAAAATAGTGTGTGTCCCTCTCACACACACAAGTCACTTTGCATACTTATTCCTCGGTGCTTGAGCTCCTTTCTTGTGCACACGTTTCTAGTATTTCAATGTACAGTACATCATATCCAACGTATTAGGTTGGGTTTTCTTCCCCTCCACAAGCAAGCATTCTCTTACTACGAAGAAGTTCTTATATGAGGTATTTAATTTCTCCCTTCATCAACTTTAAAATTCTTTCACATGCTAATACAGTGAAAATCTCACCTCACTGTTAAGATGCAGACATTTCAAGTGTAAGCAGCACATACTGCAGGTGTGAAGAAACCTTGAACATGAGAACATTTAAATCCACATTTCAGAAGAGATTAAGATCTATCATTATCAGGTATTCCAAAGCCCTTCATAATGCTGACAGACTTTTCATGTGACATACCTTGGGTAATTACTGATTTACTGTTAAGTAAGACTGTTCACAGGACACAATATGCACATACTCAGACAATTTAAATGAATTTGTGAGTCTTACCAAAGGACTGCAAGATCAAGTATCTGTTGCCCTGCATTTATGAACTACAGAGCACAAATGGGAAATTGCAGAGGACAAGCTTTATGCCTTAGCTTGCTGTGCCAGCTAAGGCATAAAGCTGATCTCATCCAGTAACCTGTCTCAGGAAGTACCAGGTACCTAGGGAAAGAAATGGATAAAATGCATCTCCCTCAGCATTTTCCCTGTTTCCAGATTTCCTGCAACTCAAGGGACTTCCTGAACTACAAACTATTCTGCACAAGATCTCTCCCCAGATCTATGGATTGTTTTTTAAAAACATCCAATCTTTTCCCCCATTCATACCCATGGTGATAATTTGCATAGTTTAACAAATTCTACCAAAATATATTTTTTTGCTTAAAAACTCTCTGATCAAGTAAAGGGTAACAAAGGAAATTCTTACACAGGGAAAGATAAGTATTTATCACCTATTAACTGATCTAACAGTGTCTATGATCTTGCAGCCTTTAATTGAATCTCTCCCTCAGACATCTCCTGTTCAAGGCAACCTCTTCCTGTATGAGGCCATTGCACAATTGCTTGGTAACACTTTGTACTTCTCAGAATTCCACTTTTTTTTAAACACAGAGCAGACCTATAAAATGTATTCAAGTGATGGGTGCACAATATGTTCACACAGACATTTTCCCCCTTTGCAGAGAGAAAGTTCAAAATGTTTAAACTCATTCTACCTGTGTGGCTGCTCTTGAGCTGACATTTTTAATATGGATCCTACAGAAAGCTTCAAGACCTCCAGCCTGAATGACAGCTTACTTAGAGCCTTTCACTGGGTAAATACTTTGCAGCAATTTCTTTTCAGTGCAAGCACTGCTTTGCATTTATTTACAATGAATTAATTCTACCATCTTACTGCGTACTTCCTTACTATCACAGCTTGAGGGTGAAACTGTCACCTGACTATCACCCCTCTTCTCCAGATTGCTTTATGAACACACTTAGTGGCACAGTTTCACAGAGCACTGCTCAATAATCATTTCCCATTACAAAAGCAAACAGATTTTCTGTCAGTCTGGTCACTTTTGTTTTTTTTCCTGGCTAGTTACTAATTCACAATAGGATCACCCTTAAAAACTGGGTGAGTTCTAACGCAGTAAAAAATGTCAGTTACGAGCTCAACCAAGATTTATGAAAAATCTCACCATTTTATAATCTTGATAACCTTTACTCATTTCTAGGAACCTGCCAAGAGCCACACGGTTCCTGGGTCATCTCCCAAGAAGCACTTCTGAAAACTGGAATCACACAAACTACTACCTACTCTTCTTGTAAATAAAGCATTAAGATAGTGACAGATTTACAAGTAGAACAGTTTCACTTCCTTCAGATATATTAGTGAACTTCACTTTCTATTGTCAATTTATTGCTAATTTTACCTCTTACTTCCAAGTGTTCTTGTGGCATTGCAGTTTGAGAGTATTCCTCAAAGACTTGAACATGAGAATCTCAGTGAAGTTTTTGATATAAACCACTCATGTATATAATGCAGATTTTTTTTTTCTATTAATACTTTTCTTTACACACTGGTTATCAGTTAGAACTCTAGCCTAAGTCTCTGTTATGTGCCATATTTATTATACCAGGCAAGAAAACAGTCCTCTCCAGGCACATGGTTCTTTGGGTGTCACTGGAACATTTCAAAAATAAAAATATTTCTCTTTCATGCTGAGGTATGGAGAAAATGAACTTACGGACACCAACTGAGAGAAATAATGTGGACTGGAAATAGACCAAAAAGTCTGCTTAAGAACATAGCACATAAAACCTTCTGAAGAGTATTAAGCAGTTTTCCCCTTTCAGTGAATCCTTCAAATGCTTTGTCACATCCAAAAGACAGTCAGAAACAGCTTCCACGTCATCACTAGCAAATCAGTTCTTCAAGACCACCTCACTGTCTCAGTTCTCACTCATACAGCACAGGTAATACTGACTGCCCTAGGATCCTGTAGGAATAGTAGCAACACTAAGGGCTTGGAAAAAAGTGGTTGCAAATTATCTTGGCAGAAAAGGACCTGAGGGTACTGGTCAGCAGCTGACCGAATATGAGCCAGCAGTGTGCTCAGGTGGCCAAGGCCAAGAGCAGCCCAGTCTATATTGGGAAAACCATGGCCAGCAGCAACAGGGAAGTGATCATGCCCCTGTACTTGGCACTGGTGAGGCCACACCTTAAATACTGTGCTCAGTTTTGGGCCCTTCACTACAGGAAGGACACCGAGGTGTTGGAACATGCCCAGAGAAGGACAAGGCAGGTGAGGAGTCAGGAACACAAGCTCTATGAGGAACAGCTGAGGGAGCTGGGGTTGTTCAGCCTGGAGAAAAGACAGCTGAGTAAAGGAGCTCCTACTGCTCTCTACAACTACCTGAAAGAAGGTTGTTGCCAAGTGGGGGGGCAAACTCTTCTTCCAAGTAACAAATGATAGGACAGAAGGGAATGGTCTCAAGTTGCACCAGGTGGATTTAGGTTGGATATTAAGAAGAATTTCTTCACCAAAACGGTCACCGGGCACTGGAACAGGCTGCCTAGAACTGTAGTCACCATCCCTACAAATGTTTAAAAGATGACTGGATGATGCATTTAAAGACATAGTCTAACAGTTGTGTACAGGGAGCAGTTAGGCTAAGGTTGGATTTGATGATCTTAGGGTCTTTCCCAACCAGGTGGTTCTGTGATTCTATGGAAAAGCACAAAGAATGCAAAAGGGCTCCAGCAAGCCCTAGAAGATGATTTATTGGCCAGTGCTTCGGATTTTCCTGGTTATGTAAAGGAAATATGAACAACAGGCAGCAAAACCACAGCATGGCTCTGCCAAGGGTGCCAGTTACAGCACTAAAATTTTACAGTGACTTAATATACAACCAAACACTTTGCTAAAGGAAGGCATTATTGCTACACTTCAATAAACAGATTAAAAGTCAGAGCTAAATCAAAAGTAATAGTAAATAATTACAAAAGCAAAGAATAAATAAGATTAAACCACTTAAAGCTCAGAGGAATTAACACATTCCAGTGATCATCTAATTTTGACTATATTATTTGTCCAGAAATGAGACAATCTTGAAATCCACACTACAAACCATGTGAAAGGTCAAGAAAAGTCAGCTTGAGGTGAAAACCACAAAGCTATCAAACAGCAAATTGTCATGAAAAAGTAAATTTTACAGACCTCTTTATGTGTCAAAAAAGTGTTTTATTGCACAAGATGACTAACAGAGGGAGGACAACCATATAATCTAGTAATAACAGACCTGAAGTTTAATTTTAGCTGGTTACATGCTGATGAGAAATTCCTTCAAAGTAGCAGGTCCTGTTCTTCAGGGTTTGTTAACATTTTTCCACAAGCACTTGTTTTTATTTTTTGCACATTAACAAGGTAATTTTTCCAAGTAGTTACCTCTTTCCTTGTTTACAGCAGCAGTGTCCTTCTGCCACTTCTTTGCTAACAAGCTCTAGAAATCAGGGATGATCCCTAAATACCTGGTAAGAGCCTACCAGTCAATATTTACAGTATCTGGACAGAACGCAGAATTCTCACACCTCATTCCCTTTCCTGTTTCGAAGGCCATGCTCAGGGTAACCTACCATCAAGATAAAAGCTTCTGAAAGAGATTTATACCTGACTTAGATTAGTACCAATGACACTGGTGATTGGTTTGGAAGTTCCTTAAAAAATAAATAAAAATCTCAGCTCACTTCCTAGTCTCCTGATTCCGTGTCAGCTCAGTGATTCTCCTCTCCTTGCTATTCCTGAAGTCCTCCCTGAACCAATAAAAAAGGCCAGTCTTTCTTTATGCAACTCATGCCTAGCAAACTATCCAAAAAGTGAAGAAATCAATCTAGGTGAAAAAAAATGTAACATATTAAGCCCATTTTGTTTTGACCTAAATTACGCTATTTCCTTCCCTGTTACGGTTCTTTACTATGCTTGTTGTGTTTCAAAGATTTTATTCAACACATCATCACGTAAAAAGTATAAGGCTTCACTACAAGTCTTTCTTAGAATACAATCATATTTTAATATTATTCACCTAATAACCTTTTAGAAGAACCACCTGATTGTACCAAAACCTACCTATAAACTGCCTAAATGTTTCAATCGAGATACATTAGTCTATCAGGAATTAAATGCAAAGACAAAAGGACTTCTATCCTTAAACATGCAATTGAGCTGAGACTCTACCCTCCACAAACTATTCAGGAATGCTAGCTTATGTGTACAAAAAAAAAAATCATAAAAATCAAAGCCACTCTTCCAATATATTAATGAAATAAAGAGTTGCCTAAGAACATGTTTAGGACAAATTAGCAGACATAGTTTTAAATTTCATTATTTAGCCTAAAATTCTGGAAACATTAAGATACAAACCCCACCAAAGCTCATGGAATTATTCACAGAAGGGCTTTACTGTTTGGGGAAAATGACTTTTCAGTTCAAGTAAGATACATACCCAGTTAGTGCTCTTCCTGTAACTAGCACAATGAACCAAGTTCAGAAATAGTCAGCAGTCCAAGAATGAGGACCCAAATATTTTCAAACACATCTAAAAGTACAAAAGTTACTCCTCCCCAGCACGTAAGTAATCACATTCCCTGGGCAGAAACAGCTTTTGGGAAGTTACACAAGTAAAGCCTGACCCAACATCCAACTGAAATCAGCAGTAAAACTCACCTACCCGCTTCCCTACAACTGAACCAAGCCTCCAGGACACGAAAGCAAAAGATACATCTGGACTACAAGAGAAGAATAACTGCAGTTGTTCACTACAAAAGCTGATGGCATCGACTCCATGCTATTATCAGTGCACTTCACAGTTCTATCAGATACTAAAAGTAAAAAAAAGGCAGTAAAAGCAGAAATGCACACTGCAAATAGAGATGAAGCTGTGAACAAAAGCAGAGATATTGGTATATAGTCAATGTTATCAATATTTACAGAGAAAACACTAAACACCTAAGCAAGGAGCGCTATCATCATCAAGAAGGGCAAAGAAGGGCAAAGAAGGGCAAAGGCTCTAAGAACGAGTTAAGAGAAAAAGCAACCAGCCATACAACATTCCAGGCAGAAAAACAATCTCTCTTGATAAAAACCTATTCAATACAACAGATAACTAGAAAGTAAGTAAAATCAGAAAATCTAAGAAATTAATGCAGCAAGAGACTTCAAAATACAGTGTAATAAAAAGCACCTAAAAAGACAGTACAGGGCAAGAAAAAAAGTCAACCAAGGAAAAAAATATTCAAAACAGGAGCTGAAAAACAGTCTCAGAAAAGAGATGACGAGATATTTAGCACAAGAATACTCCAGAGGCAAACCACCATGCTATTCAGAAGCTGCGAGGAGGAGGAGAAGATACAGTATAATGACAGAGGATGTTCCACTGCTGCTCTTAGGGAACCTCAGTCTGCAGAGTTCCCAGGAGCCCCCCAGGATGAATGCAGCCCTCTCACCTCTGCCTCTCTGCTTCCAGCCCAGCCACAGCAGTCAGTGAGACCAGGCAAGCATTTTGGAGGTTTCCATTACAAAATAACAGCGCAGATACACCAAACAACTCCTGAACCGGTTTCAAAAGGTCTGCTGAGCTTTCGACCACTACAGATATTAACTTCAGGCCTCGCCAAAAAAAAAAAAACCACAAACAACTATGTTCCCCCTTTGTGGTGTTTTTTTTGTTTGTTGTTGGGTTTTAAGCTAACAAATGAAGCACTGGAATAAGTCGTACCACATCTATAGGGCTGATTAGTGTGACAGACGAGATCAGAATTACAGATTTCCTGGCTTCTGTTTCTATACTTCTCTCACGACTGACCTACATTACCTTTGTACTTACCACCTGTTTCTAGTTTCCTAACTCTTTTAGTGTGTACAGTAATCTGGTTATTTTACTTTCTGTTCACTTTCCTGCAGAGTTAACATTAAATAATGGGAAAAAAAAATAGCTACTACTTTAAGCCTCCACACCTTTCTTTACTTTGACTAAAGCCAGGTGAAAAACAAGGTGCCACATCTTTGCATTCACTGTTATATAAACTTTGCAAGTAACTTCAGCGGTGTCCTAGGAAGCTCTGATCCTAGAGTTTACCTATAGGTTTTACCTGCTGTTTGGCAGAGATGCTAACACTACTGCTTGTGACACTAGCAGATTTGCTTGCACTCATATTACTGTAACTTTTTTGAGTTACAGCCTCATCACTACATTCACTTATTAACTTTGAGACTCATGTCCAAACAAGCAACACTGCCCAAAGAAGCAATGCTGCTACCAAGCCACTTCCTCAAAGGCCTGCTATCACCAGTAACAAATTAACTTTGCTTACAGTCAGAAGAGTTTGCCCTGTTACCATAAAAACACAAGAAAAGAAGCAATCAAACAACTCATCTCCTGAAGTTATCATACATTATCAAGTCAAAATTAGAAACATGTATTCACGCTGAAGAGACACAAGAAGCTTTACTGAATGAATCGGCTTCAGAAGCAGTTAAGATTTTTATGAGCCCTGACAATCTGAAAGCTCTCCAAACCTCAACTGCACTAACCAGGGCAGCCTGCCTGCATGCCTACAGACAACTTCAGTTCCTTTGCTGCTGTTCGCAACCTTTTTAGACTAGTGCCTGACAAACTTGCCTATCTCATTTTACTTTATAATGACGCCATTGCAAAGCTCTGCACAGGAAAGTTATCAAGAATCCAAACAGTTTTATATCCTTTACTCTCTCACCAGGACACTTCAACAGAAGTTCTGGAGGACCTCTTCATTCCTATCCCACTACCTTCAGGAACAACATTAGATCAGCAGAAACAGGAAGAAGGAGCCAACAAACAAAAAAATGAAAACAAAGCAAAACCAACAAAACTAACCCCTCAGATGAAGAAAATAAACCAAAACAAACCATCCTGCTTTCATTGAACTCTGAGGTACCCGGTAAAGTTTTCAAATCCTGTGCCAAACACCAGAGTGCACCAGTAGGCAAAATAAGGATTTTGGCAATAGTACAAGCCTTACAAACAAACAAAGGAAGAAATAACAAGTGTAGTTTATAGAAAGGGAAGGGAGCAGGCATACAAAACCAGCTGTGCTCTATCACATAAAAACAGAACAGGAAAAAGAGAAAAAGAAAGCACAAAACAACTCTGTCAGTTTAAATGCAAGATGTTAGGGCTCCTGTGCAGAGGAATATACACATATATTTTACTTTAAGCCAATATGAGCCACACCGGTCATACAATTAACACCTCTCCAAAAGTGTTCCACTGTTCCATAACGTTGCATTAGTATTTCAGGCATCAGAAACTAAAATTTATCATCAGGCATTGTCTACAACAAAGAAAACACACAACTGTTCCCTCTGTAAACTTAAAGAACAATGGTTACCATGAAAAACCCACACCCTGTAATTTGTCTTCTGGCTCATGAGAGAATTCAACCAACCTTGAGGAAGGGACTTGAAAGTGTCTTTACAGACTGATTCTCAAAAAGTAGCCTAACACTAACACAAACCCACACTTGCAGTTTATTACAGATGCATTTGGACAGAGATTACATGTATTTTGCTGCTATCAGAATCGATGCAGTCAACACGCAGGCACCGCAAGTGTTACAGAGACTCTAACACTCTGAGCAGTTATGCAGCACGCACGATAAAATACCAAAGGAAAGATGGGCCCGAAATTTCAAGCTACTTCTTAGGCGCCAAAGGCCCCCAGCATGGACAGAGTCATGCTACACTTCGCACTGACAGGACTTCATTCAGCAGGTCTAGGCTCTCCACGTCAAAGAACGCTGTGTAAGATCACCTGAGTACCAGTAACACAGGCTGAAAGAGAATCCAGCCAGCAACACCTTTCCAGCGGGTAAAAACCGAAGCACGTACGAAGTGGTGCCTATGCCCGGGGAGCCTGCCGGCCAGGCCGGCAGCGTGGGACAGAGTCCGGGACAGGCTCGGGCCGCCAGGCCGAGGCGGGGTGCACAGGCCGCGACCGGAGGAGGCCGGCACGGGCAGGCGACCCAAGATTAGTGACGCCGGCGTCGGCCGCAGGAGGGCATTGGGTGGTCTCCGCCGGCAGAGGAGCCCGCGACGTTGCCGCGGGCCATAGCCCAGCCGCGAAGCTCGGCGGCGGGCAGAGGAGCGAAGGCACGCGGAGGCCCCGGGCGGTCGGGACCGCACGAGCTGCGAGAGCGAAGACTCGGCCTGGCCGGCAAGGTAGCAAGGGAAGCAGACGAGCGGCGAACACCCAGCGCGGAGGCAAGCTGGGACGGCGGGCACCACGGTCTCACTCACCGGGCCGGTCCCTGCAGTGGAGGAAGCGGCAGCGGCAGGAGCCAGGCATTCAAAATGGCGGCGGCGCGGCCGCAGCACCGATACCGCAGGCGGAGGGATCCGCTAGCCGGCACCTCGCCCTCAGCTTCCCGGCTTCTACCGGCCGCGGGTGGGGAGCACGGCCGCGGCAGCCTCAGTGGAAGAAGCAGAGGGACGGCGTGGCACCAGCAGTGAAAGACGGGAAAGGTTGCTCGCACTACTTTTCTTGGCGGAAGCACCCGCGATGCTAGTATTGCGAGGAGTGGTGCGTCTCCACCGTGGCAGTCACTGATGGCGTCACGCGCGGGGCGGTCTTTCGCGGCGAGCGTTGTCCCGTAGAGAGGCCGGGCGGGTCGCGCCGCCCGCAAGCAGGGTTCCGCTGCGCGTAGCGGCTAGCGCCAGAGCGAGGTCCCCACGGAGCCCGCCACGGCCTCGGGAGCGCACAGGCCGCCCACCATCAGGAACCAGCTGCTGGGCAGAGGCCGCTCTTGTCGGCCTCAGGGAAATTACTCTCAATTTACCACTTGCTGGTTTTAAGCGTTTGCTGGGGACTCCGGGGACATTGTCATGCTCCTCTCCTGACATCAGAGACTCGGCTGTGTACCTTTGATGAGGCAGCAGGCACGAAGCAATGCACCTGATATAGAAAGTGTGCGAGGGGCCTATTCCGAGACCGGGCCTGCGAAGGGCAAGACCAACAACAGCAGGAGTCGGTTGCAGCTCTGACTTGTGTGTCAACTGGGATGGGGGAACCACTTAGAAAGGACACGTGGAGTGGGCCCGGCGAAGGCATAGGGACACCACTGCTCGGCCCCGGGCTCTGGATTTAGGGACGAGACCCTAAAAATCAATGAAGGCCAAAAAATGGCACATTGTGGGGACTTGCTGGCAGCCGGCGAAGTGCTGCCCGGTGGAGGCCCAGCTTTGAACAACCAGCAGGCAGTCGTGAGTTCCGTGTTCCCAGCCAGACGCCGGCAATGTCCGTCTCAGGCGGGTGAGACGACGAACTCCTCACGAACCGCCTTTGCGACTGGGGATCCTTCACTTGCAGGACGTCGCTTTTCCCGCGACCTGCCCAGCGGGGCCCAGATCTAGGCGCAGGCCTATCCTCCTGGCGACGCCGCCCTGCACCCCAAAGAGCAAGTCCCGCCGCTCCACGCCTCGGCCCCCGCGACCGGTTCTCCATTAGAAGCGCCCCGGTGCCCGGCGGCGGCGGTGCTGACGTTGCCACGGGGCGGGCGGTAGGCGCGGCGCCTTCGGGCCGGAGCGGGCATGTCTCGTTGCTACGACAACCGGCGCTGCAGGTATCCCGTGACGTCAGCCCCGGGCGCCGCGTCTTTCCGCCCCCTGCCGGCCAGTGAGGCACTTCCTCCGCGCGGGGCGTGACGTCATCGCCGAGCGCCGCGGCGCGGGGAGGGGTCGGGCCGGAGGCGGCCGCGGGCGGCGCCGGGGCCGATGGGGGTCGCGGAGGAGGAGCCGGGCGATGGCGGGTGAGCTGCGGGCTGCGATGGGCACCGAGCGGGCCCGCGAAGGCGGGACGCGACCGCGGCGCCTCGGGCTCGGCGGGGTGCGGCGCGGCCGGGCTCTGGTCCGGGGGTGGGGCCGGTGGTCGGGCTCGAGCGCCCTCCGTTCCCTGCGCTGGGGCTAGGGGCTGTCGCCTTGCTCGCTCTCGGTGCCGGGGCTTGGGGCTCCCTCTGTCTCTGCGGCCTAGGGGCTCGCTGCACTCCCGGGACCCTATGTCCCTGGCTTGGTGGCGGGGCCGGGACTTACGGCTCCCTCTGTTCCTGGTACAGGTGAGGCGGCGGCCGGCAGCGGGGACCTGGGAGCCGGCGTGTGGCAGCCCTTGCGGGTGCCCCCATGAACGAGCGTCGCGGCCGGGGCTGCCGGTACACCACGGGGCACCATGAGAGCGGGCCACGAGCGCAGCCAGGAGTGCCTCCCGCCAAAGAAGCGGGAACTTCCCGCCGCCAGCACCGGCACCGAGGCGGGACGGGTGGGGGGTACACAGGCTTCAGGCGAGGGCCCCGAGTGGGCTGGGACAGCTGGACTGGGTCCTGCAGCGCTGCGCTATGGCCCTAGTGAGGCCACAGAAGCAGTGCCGGGGCTGACGGTGGACCAATATGGGATGCTCTACAAAGTGGCAGTGCCACCTGCTACCTTCTCCCCCACGGGCCTGCACCCTGTGGTGAACGTGAGCCCCCTGCCCCCTGCCTTCAATGTGACCTCGCCAATAATCCAGCACCCAGGGGTGCCCTACCCTCCCATCCACTATGCGCAGATTCCTTCAACGTCCCTACAGTTCATCGGCTCGCATTACACAGTGCCCTATGCTGTCCCTCCTGGCTTCCTGCCTAGTCCTCTCCTGTCTCCTTCCACCAACCTCACTGCCTCTCATGTCCCCCACTTTGTGCCATATGCCTCTGTCTTCACGGAAGAAGCCGCTCCTTCCCCTCAGACTACCTCTCCTACCCACACCTTCAACAAATCCGCTTCTGCAGTCTCTCCTTCTGGCCAGATGCAGCACCATGCTGGGACGCAGCCATTAGATATTACACCAGGTAGAATTCCTGTGTATTATCAGATGTCTCGGCTACCACCAGGGTATTCAGCATATGAGACACCTACAGCAGGTGGAAGTCCAGAGTCTTCTCATCAAGACAGTCAGCTAAATTCGGAGGTAGCTGCTGCTAATGGTGGACAGAGACATCTGGAGCATAATGTGGTGAGGAGGACCAGTGAGACTGTGGACTCTGCCAGCAGCAAATCTGAAGAATGTCTGCCAGGGACTGCAGCAGGATGTGTGGTTGATGGACAGTTCCTTTCTAGTTACCAGACGCTGGGAACAGAGGTCTCTGTGCCAGCTCAAAGAAGCACCCCAGATGCTGATCTGGAGGTTCAGAGGGTGGTAGGGGTATTGGCATCTCAGGATTATCATATTTTGGCAGCCCAGAGGAAAGATGACCCGAGCCCTTTAAACCTTTGCCATAATGTCCCTGATCAGCAGGGGGAGTCAAAGGATGCTCTGAGGAACGCAGTGGAAAGGGCTGCGGCCGAGAAAAGCCAGTCCAGGAGTCCATACGTAATGTCCCCTGAAGAGCCGGTTAGACAAAGACAATTAACCAAAGGAATGGTGATAGCCAACGGCAAGCCAGTCCTGGTTCCCGTTGGATCCGAGCCCGTCCGGTTTTCTACTTCAGAAAGCGTAGTGAGGCGGAGCCCTGATGCACAGGCTCGAGGAAGCATGCTTGAAAAGAACTTGGCCCAGCCACAGCCACCCAGCTCCTCACACTTGCCCTCTCACTTCATGAAAGGAGCCATCATCCAGCTGGCAACAGGGGAGCTGAAGCGGGTAGAGGACCTGCAGACTCAAGACTTTGTTCGCAGTGCGGAGGTGAGCGGGGGCCTGAAGATCGACTCCAGCACTGTGGTGGATATTCAGGAAAGCCAGTGGCCTGGGCTTGTCACACTGCATTTTGTGGTTGGGGAGCAACAAAGTAAAGTGAGCATTGACGTGCCGCCAGAGCACCCCTTCTTTGTGTATGGCCAGGGCTGGTCCTCCTGTAGCCCAGGGCGGACTGCTCAGCTCTTTGCTTTGCCCTGTCACAGGCTGCAGGTGGGGGATGTCTGCATATCAATCAGTTTACAGAGCATGAATGGCAACTCTGCTTCTCAGGCTAATCACCCTTTCACAGATCAGCTGATACCTACTAGGGTGAGATCTGAAAGAATGGCTCTGGAGTCCAGAGAAACATCTGACAGAGCTGCTGAACGGAAGAGCCACACAGATAGGGACAGTGCAGTCCGGAGCTCTCATGCAGAACCCTCTCAGCCTGAGACTGGCAGTCAGCACAGCTGGACAGCCCCAGGCTTCCAAAGATACAGCATGCAGGCAGAGGAGCCTCGACCCTCTCTGCTCCGTCCCTCTTTCATTCCCCAGGAGGTCAAGCTGTCTATCGAAGGGCGTTCTAATGCAGGGAAATGATCCCTTTGAGGCTATGAGTTAGGGCATCCCTTGTAGGTGAGCCTCACCATCAGATGGAGAATTGCACAGACTTCATGACAGGTTCACCAGCAAGGCTGCTTTCTGACCTGCAGGACTGGCTTTATTCCAGTTCAGTGGCTGACCAGTTCCTCTTGGGGAATCAAGAGGGCTCCAGTGCCTCAGGGAGCAGCAACAGACTAGCTGGGGTAGAGAACAGGGATGTGCTCATGAGTTTGCAATGAGAGCATTCCAGAGATTGGAGGCTGGGGCTTTCTCACACCTCCCTGAGGAACGGATTCCCTGCAGGGCAGGGTAGAATCATTCAGGATAGGTGGGGAGATGAGAAGGGTAGACACGGCTTAAGGTAGCAGATGAAATTGCTGAATATATTATTCCTCCTTTCTCGTGATAGGGAGAGGTGGGTCCCCACTGGAGTTTAGGGGACTCTACTCCCAGTTTCCCTTTTCTTCACACATGCACTTTAAAAGGACCGTTCACCGATGGAGCTCTTGAGGGCAGGACAGAGATGCTTCTCTGGTGGTTCTGTTTAATGTCTCTTCCACTGAATCCAACTGCTCTTTCTTCTTGCAAAGAATGTACGGATTTGAATTAATCACAGAAATTCAAGAGGAAGGAACAAAAGGATGGGTTTGGGTGTAGGTGAATAGGGAACTTAAGCACTTGGGATGGGACACAAGCTCGGGTGGGAGACATCAGTTTCCTGCTATAAAATACATTTCATTATTTGCCACCAAATTGAATCTTTCTTCCCATGTTAATAACTTAATCTCTTGGGCTTGTAGCTTTTGCAGAGGCTTAGCCTATGGATGTTGGGGGTTTGGGTTGGATTTTGATGTTTGGGTGTTTTTTTTTTAAGCTGGAGTAAAATATATTCAGCATTCTTTAGGGAAGAATGGGAAACACATACCTTTTCTGTGAGAAGACTGAGACTATTTTGTAATTAAATCAGAAGAAAACTTTCCAGATGGCTAATTCTTGCCTGCAGGCAGTTTCCTGAATAAGCTCTAGACAAGAGACAACTGTTGTGCATGTGCAGGCAAGGTACAAATTTTCTGCTGAGTAAAGTTGTATGATTAATGTAGGGGCTCTCAAAATACCACAGCATCACAGGGTATTTTGGGGTGGTTTTCTGTTAGTTCTGGTGCTTCATTTTGGAGTTCCCTCTGCAGAACAACATAGTAAAATCAAGAGTAGTCTTTGTCATGGTGAGATGTAATACAAATGTAGATTAATACCTCATTATGGTAATAACACTCCATTCAAGTGAAGGCTCCTCTTGTTACACTAATTTGCCCTCTCTGGTGGTGTGTTATGACACCAACTCTAGCTGCTTAGCTAGGATGAAAAGTAGTCACTATTATGTTGAGGCTGAGAGTCTTCACTGACTTAACTTGGGTTAAGTATTCCTGTATTAAGGTGCCCATCTCTGTGTTAGGACCAGGCTTTTGGGAGTGTTTCTCTTTCAGTGTTCAGGTCTCCGCTAGAGTTCTGATTCTGCTCCCAATGTTAAGCATACCATTCCCCATCTCCCTTCTCCTTCCTGAAGTTTTCTTTTGAGCATGCCTGACTGTGGGGGCACTGCTGCTTTCTTCCCCTGAATGGCTTTTGTGCCAGCACCTCTCGTCAGCGTTGCTGTCCTTCAGTCAGCTTGCAGTGATGGTGTCTTAGGGCTGTTCTGCGCACTCTCCAGGAAGGTGTCCTGTACTTGGCTGTCTTTAGTTGGCTGTGTGACAGGGGTGCTCTGCCTGGGTATTAAGCAAATTAGAGAGTCTCCAGGATGTCCCTTCCATCCAGGCCCCAGCCCTATTTTCCTAGCACATTGCTAGCCATTTCCGTTGCCTTTGAAATGCCTGCATCAGGACAGTTTCTCTTCAGGCCTTAGGTGAGATACGTGCTACTCATGCCTTCACTCTTTGTGCCTCACAGGAGTTTCTCCAGGGTGAGGATGCTGCCTGTATCACACGTAGCTTCTCCCAGGTGACGCACTGCTTCCGATCTCACCAGCTGCATTTGAAATTTATGAAGTCATGGCGATGCTGTCACATGAAGATTCTGTCTCCTTGGGTGCAGCAGCTGTGGGAGCAGATGCTATTTTCATGGCACTGTTTGTCAGTATAAGTGTTCTGTGTGGGGCCAGCAGCCTGTCCTCATCACCTCTGTGTTTCACAGTTGCTATTCATCACTCTCCTATGTAAAGACCTTGATTACTGTTGGTTAGTACTCGATGCTCAGGATAACCAGGCAGAAGGCAGAGGAGCACAGGTTGTCTTGCCTGTTCTTTAATGTGGTGCATGCAGAGGAACTCAAAGCTGTGGCAGGCAGCTAAGAAAGGGATCTTGCATATGTGTGGTGTGTGAATGTAACAGGCTGGTTGCTTGCATAGAGGGGAAGGTCTGAGCAGCTGAAGGGTGCAGAGCCCCTTGTGCATCTTTGAACGCAGAAGTCTGTCTTTTAGAGAGGATTTGGAGAGTCTGTCATATCTTGTATGTGTTGCTAACTAATCCTGGATCTCATCTGCACAAAATAGAGGTCTGAAAGGGCAGATGCTGATGTAAGAGGCAAGATGCTGTGTGGATAAAATAACTGTACTGTAGGCAGCTGAAGAGCTGGGAAGGTGCTCACTCCGGTGTTTACTTGGCTGCTGGCCTGGGCTGTGGTTAGCTGCTCATCTGCCGGGTGTGGTTCTGAGCTCTGTGGAACAATCCAGGGTGAATTTCACCTTGGTGCTTCTACCCAGACTTGCCATCAGTCCCCTTGGTGTGCATGTTTCAGCTGCCAACCCTTATGTATGCAATGGCTTGGGGCACATCTCATGGTTGAGCACTGAGATGAAGGATCTGGGCACCTTGCTGCTTGCACCAAGGCAGCAGGCAGGACAAGGCCACTGTTGTCCCTCTGACCCAGCTTAGCAGTACTCGTAATCACTGGAATCTGTTTTACTGGGTTGATCTGTGGTGCTCAGCACCTGTGGTGGTTGTGCTGAGCACTGAGGCTCTCCTGAGATAGGGAGTGTGTGAGACAGGCTCTGCTGTAGGCAGAAAATCTATGAACGAGCTCATGGAGGAGGCTTTTATTTCTTAGGTTTACAGGGAAAAGGAGGAGATAAAACCAGGAAGACATTGTGGAATGAGATGGTTATCTGGGCTTTTCTGCTGGCAGAGATGTGACAGGCTTCTCAGAGAAATATACTGTTTTCCTGCTGCTATTGTGGAGGGGAAGAGAGCTGTGGTCTGTGCTGCCTGGAGGTAGAGGCCTCTTGGCTTTGGTCTTATCCAGTTCACACTCTGTGGCAGGAGTCTGTAGGATGCAATAAGGGGTATCTGTAGCCAGCTGTCCCATCTCACAGAACATTCCGTGAGTCAGCTGCCCAGCAGAGGCCAGGCCTCTTTCTAGGCTGCATGTACACTATTGCTCCAGGAATGTGAGACTTGCTCCAAGCGACAAGTGCTCATCACTACCAGTCTATGCAGAGGAAGCTCTGTCTGGAGAGCAGGAGAGCTGCAGAGGCCCCTCTGCCTCCCCTTTCCAGCAGGTGCACCAGTATAATGCACTTTTCACATTAAGTGTCCCGCCCCCTGTCCCCATCCCACACTTGAAGTCATTTTCCCTCATAGAGAACCAACAATCCTTGTTACTCAGAAAATACTGTAAAGGAAACTACAGCAGCTTGAGTAGCCCAGATGCTAGTTCCTGCCCACAGCAGCTCATGTGCCTTTCCCTAGCATTACCCACAACTGCTCTTTGTCTTTTCAGACTGTCCTAGGGCCTGAAACTTTGCAGAAGCTGCTCAGATGGCTATGAATGCATGTTCTGTACAGAGTTTGGCCCAGGGCATGTTCCGTGTATGGCTTCAAATGCTGATGGTCAAGGCCCTTCCATGGTCCACATTTGTCTGTGGAGAACAGGACTTGCCCTTAAGGTCCTTCAAGGCTACTGCCACCCACCCCGCAAATGCAACACCCCTTCCCCCCCATTTTAGTTGTTTTCTGCTTTCCTGGCACTTTAGTGCTAGGGGAGGGTCTACCCATGCAAAGCAGAGAAACAGGTGTGTGGCACTGGGGAACATGGGCTGCCCTGAGGCAAGGAGGTCTTTGTAGATAAGTGCTGATCCCTCAACTATAATCCCAGTTATGTAATGGCTGTATTAACATGTAACCGACCGCATTGTATCTAAAGCCTTAGAACTAGTCAGGTGCTCCCCTCCAACCTTGTTCCTGCCCCTCCTCCTACCTGATCTTTAACAAAGCATTAATAATTCTAAGGATAATCTCTATTTTGTTGTGCTTTTTTGTAACTGTTTTAAATAAATCAATTTGTACTGTATATTTGTACTTTTGGTGAGATCCTTTTTCCTGTTTTACCATTTTAAGTCTGTACTTGGCTACACACAGATTGTATTTTTATTGTTAATGCTCTTATGAATATTGCATTTAACTTGTTGACTCTGTAAACACAGTATATATCTATATCTATATCTATATATATATATATAAACCAATAGCTTTTCCTTTGGTGTTTGAGACTTCTTGCTTGTCTGTAGCATCAGTGATCAGTAGTATGTGGCTTCTCTGGTCTTAGACAGTGATCTGGAAACTGGTGGTGAGGTCAAGGTAAAGGCTAACAAGTGGATTATCAGACATAATTGCATCCTCAAATAATTTTGCTTTTATGTAGTATTTCTTGAATGCCTGGGAATGATGATCAAGTGCCAGTGGAACTGCAGGAAAAGTCTAGTTGCAGATTAAACAGTGAAGCTACATCTCTGCTGGCCAAACAGAACAGCAGACTGGTAGTCTGAGTATGAAAAAGGACAGAGGTAAGAATTCAAGTGAGAGATCAGTTCAGAGAGCCAGGGAACATGGAACAGAGTGGTGCCATTTCCCAAAGAGAAGAGGGAAGGAGGGCTTCTGGATGTCAGCAATATGTGATGAATGATGTGTTGAAACAGCTTCAGTAAGGTGAGGAAACAAGGTATTACACTGGCAGGTGAACAAAATTACAGTGTTGAAGATTAACTGCTTTTTGTAGCAAGTTTCCACAGGAGTGTCTGTGACGTTAGTTTGCTACCATGAAAAAAATGAAACGTGATGCACTTTGAAGCATAACTGGGGCTTTAAGGGACTTCAGAAGTTTTTCAAAGTGAGAAAAGACAGGAAAAAACAGGTTTCTAAGTAGTCTGGCCAAAAGGTTTTGCTTCTTGTTTTAACTTTTCTGATCTCAAGTAGGAGTCTTACAGTCACTGTTTCTGACTTAATGCAGAGAAGCAGCCATTGGAGAGAAGACAGCAGCTCCCAGTGTATCCAGACCACCCTGTAACCGTGCTGCAGACCTCAACTGGAAATGCTGTGAAAGCAGCTGGGGTGTTCAGCCTACAAGACACAGATGCATGGCATACCGGTGTTTGGTGGGCTGACCTTTGGAAACCACAAAGCTACAGCATGCCTTTTTAGATGCTCATTCTTAAAGAAACCAAATAATGGAGACTGTACCATCCCTTTGCCTGCCGTGAGTCCCTCTCTGCTCATGTTTTGCCTTTTCCAGTTTTAATATGCCTAGGTTTAATTTCCATGGTGGCATAGTTTCATAATGATTTCTATTAACAGTGGGAACCTTCTCATATGGGTACAGACTAGGACGACCTTTTGTCTTCACTACCTCTTGAATTGGCTAAAGACAACTCCAATTCCTTACTCTCTGGCAGGTTTTTCCAGACTTGTAGCTTTCCATGGCTCCTCCCCAGGTGACCCCTCTCCCATGTTCCTTTCATTGGTTCTGCTGATGAGTGGAAGCAAAAGCAATTTTCTATTGTACCTGTGTGGGTTTGGTTACTGATGATCCCCACTTCACCCCACAGTGTTATTTTGCAGTGATCGCTGAAAGTCATTGCTGCTCACTGAGGACTTAACTCCGATCTGTGGTCCTAGCTGAGCAGTGTTGCATTTGGCTACATGGGAACAGATAAGCAAGGTCAGCTTACGATTAGGTCATGGACTCACAGAACAGTTGAGGTGGGAAAGGACTTCATCTGGCCCATCCCTTCCTTGATGAAGCAGGACCACCTATAGCCAGCTGCCCAGTGCTATGTCCAGACAGCTTCTGAATATCACCAAAGTGGGAGATACCACAACTTCCCTGGGTAACCTGTGTCAGTGCTTTATCACCCACACAGTGAAAAGTGTTTCCTGACATTCAGAGGGATACTCATATGTTTACCTTTGTGCCCACTGTCTCTTGTCCTGTCATTGGGGTACACTGAAAACAGCCTGGCTCCATCTTCCTCACAGTCTTCCCTCAGGTATTTATACAGATTGATATGATCATCTCCTCCACCCCCAAGGCTTCTCTAGGCTGAGCAGTTCCAGCTCTCCCAGCCTTTCCTCACCATCTTGGTGGCCCTTTGCTGGACGCTCTGCAGTACATCTATGCATCTCTTGTACTGAGGAGCCCAGAACTGGACACAGCACTTCAGGTGTGGCCTCACCACTGCTGAATAAAGAGGAAAGCAAATCCACACAGTATTACTGAACTGACATACTGACTTTCTGTTTACCATTCATTCAGATCCTTCACTTGCAAACCTGAAATGCTCTGAGTATTAATTATTGATTAAGCCAGGAAACTTGTTTGTTGACTTACCTCAGTCAGCCTTTCTGTTAGTGTTTATATGGGGTATCTGAGAACAGGAACTCAGTTTACTTTTAGCTTTCCATGAATGCTATTGCAAATGAGCACATAATGGTAGTGTTGAGAGAAAGGGTGTGCAGAGCCATTTCCAGAGATCTGCCATCCTCCTTTGCTTCCTGTTTACAGGCACAAACTCTGAGGGATTTAGTCTTGGCGGACTAGTGGACTATCACATTTCTCAGCTCCCTACTTCGTACTGCAGTAAACAAGATTCCTATATAGTGAGATATGCTTTCACCTACAGCAGAATTGCAACAGCGTAAATCCATCTGGGAGAAGGATCCAAAACCAGGACAAAAGCACAAAAGGGACTAAATAAACATGAACATTAATTTATTTTCCCCTGCTCACAGGCTGTGACTTGGCCCCCAGAGCAGACTGCATCCTCAGAATCTGCTCCCACCAAGGCTGCTGTGGCAAACAGCTCTTTTCTCCTGCCACACTCAGGAGAAAACCAGAATCATCTGTCAGGGAGCATCAGCCAAGGACCCACAGCAGCCTCCCGAGTGCCAAATCCTGCTAGTGTAAACATGGCAGGTGCAGCAGTGGCGGCACAGTCCTTGACCGCAGCTTAATGTAGTGTGCTGTTGCTCTGCTCCTCAAAAGTCATTTTGCCCAGCAGCTGGCTCTCCAGCTCCACATTGCTCACTGGCAGCTGGAAAAAGTTCATTTCAGCTGCCAAGGCAGCCATGGCAGAGGGGTCCTGGCCGAACTGTGCCCGGAGCATCATGTCCATTTTCTCCAGGCGCCGCTTGAGCCTCTTGGCCTCACGCTCCCGGATGAGCCGGGCCTGACGCTTCTCCGGGGTCTCGTTTGCGCGTTTCAGCCGCATGGCCTCGCGGTCTCTCTGCAGGCGCCGCGCCCGCTGCTCGTCCGTCTCCTGCATGCGCTGCAGGCGCTTGGCTTCCCGATCCCGCATGCGCCGCACTTCCCGCTCCTCGGGGGTCTCATTGTCCCGCCGGCTCTTCTTGGCTGTGCGCTCCCGCTCCAGGCGCTGCAGCCGCACCTCCAAGGGCTCGTTCTGCCGGCGCAGTGCCCACTTTCGCATGCCAGGCGCCTGTGCCTCCAGCAGCTTACGATATGCGGCACAGTTGTTGCACACTAGGAGGATGCCTGCAGGGTACACGGGCGGGTGGAAGGCAATGTCTTTCCCCTCCACACTGGAGGAGCTCTCACTCTGTGGTGCTGGCCGACGATCTGCACTGAGGACCTCTGGAAGCTTCTCACTGAAAAGAAGAAAAAGCATAGTCAGACACTTGGTGTGACAGCAGAATCCGTATCTCAGACTACTCAGGGGGTGTGATGAACAGTACCCTTACTACAGCCTGTGACAGAGGCCTCTGCTAACCATTCCTGCTCACATACATCTGAACATCTGAAATGAAGCAGAATTGTATCTGAGGGTAGGAGTCAGTATCGGGTTGGAAGAGCAAAGGGCAGGAACTAGCCAGGAAGCTGGTCCTCATCATCATCTCTCTCTTTCTTCTTTCACCAGTCACTGGGTGGCTTTCACTAGGCAGGGCAACATTTCTGCCTGTAGTCCTGCTCTGGAAATGCTGCACCCATCTGAGCAGTACAGACCTACTCTAAAGGATTGCTAGGCAAGGGAAGCACCTGACTGTTCTCCAGTGACCGGAGACCCCAGTGCTCTCTGCACAGTCCTAGCTCTCTGCAATGCTAAGGAATGCTCTTTTAGCACCAGAACCCATGGAGATCTTCAAAGGTGATGCAGAGCTGAAAGCAAAAATGGATCAAGGGAATCTTACGGGGCATGTTCACAACTCTCCCACAGGCCTCAGTGGAGCCATGCCTTCCGTCATTCAAGGCAACCCAACCTCATCTTTCATGTGGGTGCCCAAGCCCACTCACCAGCCAGGGTGACCCTGACCTGTTGAATGTGGCATGGCTGGTGAAGCGTGCTCCACAGACTGCACAGTTTGACAGCTGGTCCTCTGAGTGGATCAGGAGATGTCGCCCAAGGGATCCTGGTGAGCTGAGGGCTCTGCCACATACAGGACACATGTAGCTCTTGGCACTCACCACAGCTGCTGTGTGCTGTAAAACAAACACTACGTTGTTAGTTACACACTGCCCAGTCCAAGGCAAGCTCAGCAGATACAGCAAACTATCCAGTTTAGCCTCTTGGAACGGGAACGCTCACCACCATACAAAATAAAGAACTGAGTGATTAGGAGGAAGGCTTCTTATCTCACTGAATGATGTAAAAATTGCTTTCATGTTTAATCTCAAAGAACTGCTTGGACTCAACCTGTAACTGCTGGCAGAGTCTGCCTTGGCATAGAGTTTTGTGCCTTGCTGTAAGTTTCAGTCACATCCTAGCTAGATGCTCAGTTCTGTGACTCCAAAGACCAGAACCAAGCTGCCCTGTGCTTTCAGTTGTTTCTGGGTTTGGGACTTAAGACTAGCAATTTCCCACTATTCAGACCATCCCTTACCTGGTACACATGAGCAATGAGCTGCTCTCTGCCTCCACACTCCAGCTGGCAGAGGGGGCACTGTGACAGTCCCAACATAGGGTCAGCATTCAAACTCTCAGGCACCTACAGGAAGGAAAAACCACTTTGGTGTAAGGCACATAGACCCTGCACACAGCCACCCCGTCTGCCCTTGTATATAGTCACCCCTGCAGGCAGGCCTTGACCACTTGGCCACTTGACCGACTGCTGTGTGTCCAGCCCTGCTGGGGCTGGTCCATGTCCCTCCATTCTGAAAATGCCTTCATGTAGCCTCTAAGCAAACTCTGGCTGCGTTGCAGAGAACAGGCAGAGGCCTCTTGGCCTCCGCTTGCACCCAGGCTCTTGCTAGTGCAGTGGTTCTAGTAGGCAAGGCTGCTCTACAACAGAAGGGAAGGGGCAGTCAGAGAAAGGCACCACAAGTGAAGGAGCAGGATACACCGTGTACAATCATTTGGCCAGCCAAGACAATGGCAGGTGGTGCCTGCTATCTTCTCTTTCTGGCAGCCCAAGGGCCCTTCATACCCTGTCCTCCTGCTGGGGGATGTTCCTTGGAGGAGCTAGGAGGCAGGAAAAGGTAAGAAACTGTGATGGGGGAGGAGGTGGTTAGACATCCTTCTCTCTCCTTGGGAGGTTAAGATGAGCATAGAGGTCATAGAGGTGCACACTTGCCTCATTTTCCCTCATCACTGGGATGCCAGCCATGGGTTGTTCTGCATTCTCCAGTTCTTTCTTCACTTTCACCATTGAGCCATCCTCTTCAGATGTATGGGAAGAAACTTCATCCTGAGTGGTTTCCTCCTCATCACTGCTACCTGGAACATGCCAAACAGTTATTCCAAGTGTCAAGACCCTGCAGGCATTCACAAGCCCTAGTTGTCATGGTTGGCATCACCTGCGCCCTCCACCCAATCCCTGTGACCATGAGCTCCATTTATAATCCCTGGGCCTGGTCTGTTACCCTGCCTTGCTTGACAACCACTAGACCATTGGCTGGACTTGGTGCTGTTATCACCCTGCTCTGGTAAGCTGGAACTGCATCCTGGTGGTGGGGTCATTGCCCAGTCTTTGTTGTGGTGGTCCTTGGCTCCAGACTTGCCTTCACTTAGGGAGTAGCCCTGCTTTTGCTGTTTGCTCCTGCACAGGAGCCAAGGGCTAACTCAGGAGAGGAGACAGGTAAAGTGGTCCTCAGAATACCCCCACAAGTCATACATCACTTAGTCTCACCCCTTGTCAGGGTCTCCCCAGTTCACTACCTTGCCATTATTGGAAGGGGCAGAACTCACTGCTGCTGGAGTCTGGGTCTTGCAGTGGATGAATGGCTGGCCTTTGGTCCCCAAGAGCTCCAGAAAAGTTGTTCTTCATCATGGCTTGACGGGCTTGTTCCTCCAGCCCTGCAAAGACTTGCTCCCCTGGCAGCCACAAGGACAAAGAGTCAGGCTGGTGCCATTCCATTGCTTTCACCACCACAGCTTGCTAAAAGCACAACAGGTGTGGGGCTGCTCACCCGCACCATGCAGAACCTCTGAAGTCACTTCTCAGAATGCACTTAAGTGACCTTTCTGCTTGCCTACCCTGCAACACCAGCCTCTTACATCTGATGATGTTAGCCCAGAACAGTCTTGCCAGTGGAAACGTAACAGCATCAGGCTGCTTCCTGCATACTCTTTACATGCCACTGCAGCCACAAACCCCCTGTAAGATCCCTTTTATCTGCCATATGTAGCCAGCTGGCTTTCTCTGCTCCCAGGATATCTGGCAGCAGAGCTACAGCTCAGCTCTAGGTGGGGGAAGCCGCTTGGGGATTATAGCCATATCCCAGCTCAGCCATAGTGCTCTGTAGCTCTGCTAAATCATTGTCCTGTTCCCTGCTCTGACAGGCAACTTGCACAAAAATAGTACCTCCCTGGGGGTCTGGCACCTCATCTGCACTCCACAGGGATACTCAAACCAGGGATTGTCCTTGGCATCCTCTGTCACCACCTTCTGTCCCAGGAGAACTGAGGACAAGCTACCCTTCAAGAAGGTGTTTGTGCTGGAGCTGGTGTTCTGCTTTTATGTTGGGTAACTTGCTTCACTCCCTTGCCTTGCCCAGGGACTTTGGCTAAAATAAATCTCAGTAACACTTCATGTGCTCCAAACAGAAAGCTAAAGGAATGAACTTAGAAAAATGGATGCTTATTTAGAATAGCTTATAGTCTGTTGTGTTGGAAGACACTGCTCAGTAGTACTCAGCTCAGTAGGAGATGGAAACACATTCAAAGAAGGCAATTGTCCTTCTCTGAAAGAACATTTCTTACAGCAATCACTTCTAAGGAGAAATTTTGGTTCCAAAAAACAATAAAAGGCAACCATTAATTTTTTAGAAAGGACTTTGTTCCAAATGTTCTTGTGATTTACCTCCCTCAGTGGATAAACTGGGAGAGCTTGGGACAAGCTACTCAAGTTCCCAATGGGCTAGCTTTTGGATTAAATCTATCAACTAATATGTAAGCTCTTAAGAATCACTCAAAGCATAAATGCAAAAATGCTAAGGAAGACGCAGTGCCATTTTTTCACATAAAGCAAAAGTCAAAACCTGGTTTTCAGAAGAAAATTTACATTGTCATATAGGGCCACATCAGTATCACCAGAGAACTGAATTTTTGACCCTTGAGAGAGCACCAGTCCTGTCAGATACATTCCCGCATGTTGAACAGTTTTAGCCAGCTTTGCCCCATATTCATACTCACACTGCCTTCCTGGTGCTTACCTCACAACTTCCAGCAGTGCCATAAAAAGCAGTAATTTATGGAAGATTTCAAAGACTTTCAGAAGTTTCACCGAGACTGTGGGAGAAGAGTTTTAGTTCCCAACATCCCCATGGAGGTTTCCAAAAGCATTTGAAGGCATTTATCATTCTGTTTCAGAAATGTGAGAGAGATTTCTGTAATGAAGGCTTCAGAACACCATCCATGGGGGCTGAGGAGAGGTGTGAGGAGCACCCCAAGTCTATTTGTCACTGAAAGCAGCAGATACTGCCATGACTGCTGTGACATATGTACCCCCATCAAAGGCCATTCCAGTACCAAATGGTTTCTGTAACCTGGAGTGCTGCTTTTATGTCTGGATCACACGTTGGTGGGATTGAGACAGAGATGCTATGAGCAGCAGATACTACAGGATTACAGTGCCTCTCCAAGAAGCAGATGTCCACAAAACACCAGGATAAAAGCCCAGAGATCAAAATAGTATTACAAGACAAAGTGTGGTGTAATAAGGAAACCTGCAAGACACAGGAGAGGTGTAAAACTGTGGTAGGACGCATGCTACCAGTGACAGGGCAGCAAACTAGATTCCAAAACACCACTGCAGCTGCCAGTGGAAGCAGTGAGGTGTTTGTTATCTTCCTCTTTTCCCCTTGCATTTCCGCTGAGCAGCAGCCTGAGGTCTAATGGTAGTTGGGTTCCTACACAGGCACATGGACTATGCAGACAGCTTAGAGGATTATAAAAGCTATGACCTTTACACGAGCTGACTGAGGAGCAAACTCCTGTCAGTAACACAAGCATCAATCACAGCCATCAATCACAGCAATCGAAAGAGCCATTGTGTCTACCAGAAGCCTTCCCATATGGCACACCCAGAACCAAGCTAGCAATGATTCAGTGCAGGGCAGAGAACCATCAACTTGCAGCCAGAAATGCAAACTGTTAACAAACCAGGGCTGTTAGCAGGTAACACCTTGTGCATTCTCCACTAGCCTGGACCTAAATAGACATCGTAGGATTGATTGGGAAGAACAAACTTTTTTAAAAGCTGTTTTTAGCTTATGCAGAATTTCTTAATGTATTACAGTAATATTGCCTCCAGCAGAACCTAGGGAAGTGTCCTGTTCATCTACTGACAGATTCAGTGCTACTTTGACAAAGCTTTAGAGCTCTAATGTTTGAGAGGTACAGGGTCAAATTGTTTCTGCACACACATGCTCACATACTGACAACACTCCCACCCCTTTGAATACACTTCCATTTATTTGGAAAGGGAGTAAGTCAGGGAACAGCTTTAGGATCGTAGCTATTCGGTAAAGGATCTTAAGCTCAATAGTGAATGCACAGACTCTTCTCCAGAAGTTTCTTTATTAAATACAAAAGGGCTGCAGGCTGACCAAAACAAGTCACTGTATTTGCTTTACAAACAGCTAGAGACGCCGGACAGAGAAAGACTGTACAAATGCCTCTGCTTTGCACTCCAGTTCTCATCTCCATAATCTTGTGAGTGGGATGTCCTGTGAGCAGTTGTGGAGGTGGGGGGCAGCCCTGTGGTACTGTGCAAGAGGCAGTTATGACTGCTAGGATCTGTTGGTGTAGCAACTTGGTAGCCAGAAATTATTTTTTTCCTGAGCCCTTCCCTTCTTGAACTTTATGAATGCAGGATAACTCTCAGGTGTTCTGGAAAATAAACACACAAACAAACAACTCCCACCCCAAAATCCACAAAGCAAAGTCAAAAGAAACTGCACCATTCCCCTGTCTTCCTTCCTAAACAGAAAGGTCTCCCAGAGATGAGCCACTTTATTCCCTCCTTGCACATCAATTTAAAGTCCCTGTTCCTGTAGGTCTTCTCTGTGTTCCTTTCCTGGACCTGAAATCTGCAAGTCTTTCCACCACTGTGGATCTAGTCCACCTGCCCCATCGCTATTCTGGGTTGTCCACACTGCTGTAGTGGTTACTGAAATGAAAAACAACACAATTGAAAGAGTTAACAACAGCAGCCCATAGAGCCCTTTAAGAACCAAGAATTTTGATTCAAGTATCATTTCTGCTCAGTTTTGAATGCTGGGTGCTATTTAGTAGAAGATACTTTCTCTTCAAACTCAGAATATCAGAGATGGCAGAATTCAAGGAACATCGAAGAGCAGAGAATGTGTGTGTGTCAAATGGGAAAGGGAAGAAAAGAGAGGATTAATGGGATACTGGGACCAAGACAAAGAGAGCTAGAAGTAGGAGTTTAACTAACAAAAGCTGTTCTCAAGAGTCCTAAAATAAGCACCACTTGCAAAAGGTACAAGCAATGGAAAGGCAGCTCATGGGACAGCAGGGAGAGAGAAAAAATGATAGCACGTGCTAACACCTGCAGCAGTTTCTTGGCAAGCACAAGAGCAGCCCACAACTGATGGGGTGACAGCACAGCAACGAGTGGGCTTGAGTGTGAGATCTGATGAACTGCCTAGAGATTTTACATATTTACGCTTTAGACTCTGGCAGACAATAGAACAAATTGATGCAGTTAAGGTATTTCCACAGGAAGAATGAAACTGTAGTGTATTTCTTTGTTCAGTGTGGAATAAGCAACAAAGTAAGTACATTCCAGTGTCACTGCTTTGTCACTCCAACTGTTTTTCGTGAACCACGTGGCAAAACAAAATTAAATTAAGAGCCAATCATGTGCTGCAGCCCTGCCAAAGGGGAAGTGGCTACAGTTAAAACTGTAGAAGGACTGGCCATCAGGCACAATAAGACTTTTGCAACAGTTACAATTTTTATCGTTGTTTCTATATCATTTTGAATTTCCTTATACATCAGCTTCATTTAGAACTGTTTTGACCTGTAACCACACAACTTCCAGCCAGTTGCTTTGCATGCCAAACAAAGTGATTCTGTGCTGAGGACAGTGAACATTGTTGCAAGCGCAAGGTTAAATGAGGCCATGCCAAGCCTGGAAAGTAACCCTCGAAAGAGGTGGCACCAAGCAAGCCAAGGAGAGGAGACCTACAGCTGTAATTTGCCCTAGTCAGTCCAAGAAAGAAGGTAACATGGAGTGGCCATGCAAAAAAGTTGGCACCATCCTCCCACAGCCCTGTCCGGTCAGATATTCACAGTGGTAATTATGCAAATCCAGAAAGCACTTCCCCAGCCCCATGGCCTGCCAAATCAGACCCCAGCTGCAGATGACTGCATTAAAAGCTGCATACCTGCTGTCCCATTTATTCCTCTCCTCCCAACCACTCCAGTCCCTGTGAAGAAGTCTCAATAATGTGTCTGCTATGTCTCAGCCTGACTCCTCATTCTGCTGGCTCACCCAGTTCTTGGAGCTGATGCTCTCTTCGATTATCCTCGTCAGTGCACTGCATGGCATTTCTGGGCCCTCCAGATACACAGCAGGCTAGATAGACAGAGAAGTCCCAATGATTTGGTGGTGTTCATCATAAGACAGACAAGATTTTCCATCCCAACGTGGAGACATTGCCATTGACACATTTCTTCTGTCTCTTTCGGTCCCTTTGTTTTCTTGTGGTCCTATTTGCTGCTCTCGATGGCTCCCGTTGTATAGTTGCTGTGTAGCAATGTATTGTGTGTAAAGGAGGTGAACAGGTCTCAAGATTCCTCTCTACGACACACCAGGTGTCATAACCTCAACCTCATGCTCACTAGTAGCATGTTTATTAGAGAGCTTCTCCTAAGACGAAAACTGGAGATACAGGCAGTTGTATTGCAGACAAAACCCAGGAACACTCACTGTGAAAGCAGTGCACAACCAAACTCCGTAATACATAGTTTTGTGAAAAACAGCATGATCTTCTGAAGAACATAACCCTCAAGCAGTGGAGTGCAGAAAACAGCCCACCTAAACAGCATGGACAATCCACCTGCACCATTAGAGCTGTGGAACTCCCTGGTTTTCATACACAAGAGACCGTGACTACACCAGGAGAGAGGAGAGCCTAAGTGCGTGCCCCATCTAAGTCTGAACAGCAGCAGTAGTATCTGAGCGCTCCCAGCAGCAAATGCATGAGGACACAGATGTGTTACTAGCATCACAGGACAGAACACAGGACACACCAGGTTTGTCTGAGGAAGACAGCTCTAAAGTCATTCCTGTACTATCAGGTGAATCTAAGCTACACTCTGCCAATGCTGAACCCCACATCCAGAAGCGGGAATCGGAGAGCAGAAGTCAGCGCAGATGCCAAAAGTCACATTTGCCATGAAGGAAAGCTTTGCCAGCTCTCCCATGCAGCCTGTGGGGCTTTCAAGTGCCAGACCAAGGCAATTCTCCCCAGCACACTCACTGGGTGTGCAGTGTTAGGATGTATCACAGTGTATTTCCCCCAGAGAACAGCACACATAGGATCCTGTTGCTGTGCCTATACAAGAGGCAGCCCAGGAAAAGAGAGACATGCAAGCCAGCAGCATCAGCAAAGGGAGGCAGTGTTAGGGCTTCAGCATTCAGCTCTCTGTCCCATACTCTTACAGATACCACACTTAAGCAATACCAAGGCACTCTCATCAGCCTTGCTTTCACATATCTACAGAGATGGAAATTTGCTTTCCTCATTTCAGCCCAAATTCCATCCACAAAATTGGGTATGAACAAGGACATACCTTCAGTCCCCGAACTTCCCTCTGCTACAATCAGTCCAACAGAAGCCGTGCATGTGCAGTTTCCCCTTTGCAGCCAAATGTCCACACATGTCTCCCAACTCCACTAACATTTTGCTGTAGCCTGCCCACATGAAATGCTGACCTACAGCACCTTCAGCCCTTTCACTATCAACTGCCAGGGTCTTGCCAATGCTGAAGAAGCACAGGTCTGTCCTGTCAGCTTAGCTCAAGAATGATCTGATGGACTGCATTTATCTGTCCAGTATATGAGTTAGCCACTGCCTGTTCCCTGTAAGGAAAGTGCAAATGGCTTCTTTTATGTTATCTGATAGGGAACAAGTAATACTGAGCCTCAGCGACATGCCCAAGACCATTTATTTGAGTCTGTAGTAGGGCAAAGATTGGAACCCAGGACTTCCTGGCTTTCAGCCACACACACCAACCATGTTGCCTAGAACTTCTTTTGCTACCCAAAACAGGCCAGAGCCCCAAAGTCACATTTCTTAGTGTACTACCTTGTACTTGTGACAGTGCAAATGCAAAGCACAGCTACAGACCCTGCACATACACACCTACCTTTACAGTGTTAGTTGTTTGTTCAACCCTATCCCTGTCCTGTCATCCCAGGACAGCCAACTCCCCTGATACACAGAGCTCAGTTTCTGTTCTTACAGTCCCTAAGACAAAACATAACTAACCACTATTCACCCACAGACTACACCTTTCATCACTCCCCTCCTCCCCATCTCACTCCACAGCAATCCAGCTAGGGCAAGGACGCCACCATACTGTGTAACAGAATACTCACAGTGAACTTTGTTAGGAGTGGTCTGTTTCCGACGGGACATGTTTCCCTGGCCTGGGGGCAGTGTTCCTCCCCTCAGCAGAGGGCTCACCTGAGAAGAGAAGAGCCTGTCACACACACCACTGGTACCCCCTGAGCCTCTGGCCACAGGTAGCTAGCTGTCACTGCTCACTTTCCACTCTTTTGCCTACAGGGCTCATTCTGTATCACCACAGCAATATTCAGTGCCAACATTCAATACAGTCCACATGCATTTCACAAACCACCCTGTATAGGCAGTCCTATCCAGCTGTCAGGCAAAGTTATAAGCAGTTCTGTCCCTAGTATATAGAAAGCTCAGAGTGTCCCACTTAAGAATGACTGCAATCCTAGTCTCTCTCCTGTCCATTCCCACAGCTGACAGGACAAAAACCTAACCAAATGTGTGGACCCTGTCTTACCTCTCCCCCCCCACCCAGAGAGAGGCCAACAGAACAGAAGGCCAGATCACACTCTGAAGACTGGCATGAGGCACTGGATAATCCAGCCCAGGCAGACAAGGGAACCAACCACCTCATGGTCACAGCTCCACACACAGCAGCAGCAGCTGACAGGATAGTGTGGCCAGCCAGGGACAGGTCTTGAGCAGATAGATGTCCCTTGAAGGGAAAGACCTCACCCTCACAGATGGGCACATGGAGAGGGCAACAGTGGCGCTGCTCATCCTCCCTGCTGCCAAGACCTCCTGGGGCAGACAAGGTCAGGACATGCGGTGGGGACACAGAGAAGGACCAGTGACACTCCAGTTCACACGAGGAGTATGTACCTCCTTGTCCCACTCAGACAGGGACATATTGACCCCCTCACACTTTACAAGGAGGGGAAATGTCAACGCTTCATGCTCAGACTGACAGAGGACAGAATCTGTCCCAACAGTGTGCACCAACAGGCAGACAAAAGGAGGGACTGAACCCATTTACTCCTAAGCAGAACACAGGGATCGTGTCAGCCTCTTCAGACAGGTGGACACAAGGATCCTCTCAACCTCCCACCGGCAGATGAACACAGGGATCCCCTCAGCCTCCCGCCGACAGGTGGACAGAGAGACGCCCTCAGCCTCCCGCCGACAGATGGACACAGCGATGCCCTCAGTCTCCTCGGACAGATGGACACGAGGATCCCCTCAGCCTCCTCTGAGGGATCCAGCCGGCGGTCCCAGCACACAGGATGTGGCTGAAGGAGGGATCCAGGCCGCAAAAGGATGGATATACAGACAAACGGACGTCGCTACTCTGGCAGCGGGACGGAAGGCGGAACCCAGCCCGCGCCTCCGAGGATATCGCCGGACCACCGTGGGACGCTGCCCGGCAACCGTCCCGGACAGACAGCCCGAGCCCGGCACCGCGCGGCGGAGGAACCAGCGCGGGGGCCCCGCCGCCGGACGGCCCCGGCCCGCCTCGCCTCGCCTTACCCAGTCCCGCTGCAGGTGCCGGGGAGCCGCAGACAGACAAAGGGCTGCCGGACAGACAGACGGGCAAGATGGCGGCGCCGCCAGAACGCGCGGCGCGGGCACGGGCGCGGGCACAGGCACGGCCCCGGGAGCCCCCGGCACGGCCCGGGAAGCCCTGGCCCAGCAGCGGCAGCTGCCGTGCAGGCTGTCAGAGCCCTGCTGGCAGAATCCGGCTGCAGGTTTCTCGCAGCATCTCACCTGTCTGCCATGGGTCTGTCCCGACCGGCAGCGCCCGGCTGCCTGGAGCCTTTCATTCGTACCGGTTCCGAGCCCCGCACCCGGGCCGGGAGGCGGCTGTCCCCGAAGTACCCGAGCTCACCAGAGTCTGGCTTACCCTGCAAGGTCAAAAATCATGATTTTACCCTTACTGTCAAAGCCACCACGTGCGTTAAGAACTCATGCATCCGTTCAAAAATGAACCGCCCCGCAGAGCGGGGAGGGTCTGGGCTTCCCCACCTCAGGCCACCGTCCGCTTCGGAGCGGCCGCTACCGCAGTACGAGGACTACAGGCGTCCGACCCTCTCCCACAGAGACGCCACCTGGCTCTTGGAGAACCGGAGACCTGTCCACCTGCCTTCGCCTCTGCGCTGCGCCTTCTCGTCCCCGTGGAGGCGGGGCTCACGGCAAGAGGCAGGGGCAACCGGCGCGGAACGCCGTGGCTCCGGAACGTTCACGCCGGGGATGGGTACCGGCGGACTCTTATGGGTTGCACCATAAGATATTTCCCAGATAGGGATTCCTCCGCCAGATTAGTTAGTTCCTCAGTATCGCTCCTCTTGCTCGTGCCGCTGACGTTTCTTTCCCGGGACGCTTCCGCTCCTGTGCGGGAAGAGGTCTCTGCGATTTTTCAACCGCAGCTGCCGTACCAACTCAGTCGTGTTCCAGGAGGAGCTGGGAGGGCCAGTCCCGTGAATCCTTCCGCTCCAGTGAGGTGATGGGGTCGGTGCGCGCCATTTTGGGCAGCCGAAGCTTTCGCGGAAGGGCGGTGGGTGAGTGTGGCTGCGGTGTGGTCGTCTAGCTCGGTGCGGCGGAATGCGCTCGGTGCTGGTGAAGTTGTTGGTAGTGAGGAGAGTGCCTTACTTCTAATGTCGGGTTCAGGACAAGCCCAGGGCTGTCCCGCCCGCCCCGTGGGACGCCGCTTCGGGGCTGGGGACGGGACGCGAGGAGAAGTCTCTTTCCCTCAGGCTCGTCAAGGTGCAGCGGAGCCAGTGAAGCCAACCCGCGGTCTCCTGCGCGCTTCTCAAAACTAACCCTGGCTGCTGGTCCTTCTCCGTGGCGAGTCCTGATCTTCGTAGCGCAGCTGGAGACCGCCCTGGCCGCAGGTTCCTTGCTGCTCAGGACGGCAGCTTGTCTGCAGGGAGGGGAGAGAGGGCGAGGTACGGGGCGGAAGAACTGGATCGGTCTTTCTGCAGTAGCGCGGCGCAGAACCGGGGAGTAGGGACAACAAAACTTTATAGTGACTGCAGGGTCGCTGCGGGAAGAGTGTCTGGTGACCTGACTGCTGCTTAATTGGAGTGTTTTGAGTTAATCTGTTAAAGCAAGCTATTCTTAATCTGAGTAGTTATTTAATCTATACTTTCACAGACATTGCAGCTCGTACTGAGACTTTCTTGCAGCACTGTAAAGCTGTTTTGATGCTTTAGGAGCATGATCAAGTTACAGTAGGGCAAAACTTGGTTTGTGTGGCATCAGACTTAGGCATATATATTTCTGTAGCAATGCCTTTTGAACTTGATTGGTTCAGTGCATCAGTGAAATAGCAGTATCAATGTGTGAGTAGATCAGCTAAATAAACTGGAAATACACTAGAGAGTGATAAACCTTATATAAAACACTTGTTACACAAGCAGTGCTATCACTGCCCAAGTCTGTTCCTGTCCGGCCTTCAGGTATAAGCCAAGGCCTTTCTATGTAATGTGGTAGCTCTTAAGAAAGCATTTTTTGATGAGCAGTTCTTGGCATAGCAAAGTCTTGTAATGAAATGTCTTCCTGGTTAGTTTTTTGAGGGACTGAGACAGAGTTGTAGTCGCTCATAAGAGACTGAAGGAGCACCAGAACATGTCTTCAGAGAGCAAGAAGACTGTGGGAAGTATGGAATTGCAGCAGCGCTTTCCTTCTGATGCCAGGACCACTACAGTCTTAATTTGTACAGTCCTTGGGTTAGTTATACAGCTGGCTTACAGCTTGCATATTAATAGGACAGAGCTTGGCTTAGTTCTTGCAGATGACTTCCAGGTCTTTTGTTGGTTTGTTTTTTGGTTTTTTTTTGAGATAAGTTTTGTCAATGAAGTAACAGAGAAGAGGGAATTTGACTGTGTGATAGCTGTCACAGGTGGCATCTTGAGGCATTGGTTTACTTCCCTCACCTTGTGAAGGAAATGAAAGCTGTATGAGGGGGCATTCACTTGAGCTTCTTAGAAATGTAGGGTTAAATGGACCCTCAAAACACCATCTCAATAAGCTCAACTTACTAAACTGAGGCACTGTTACCTTTTCCTAGACCACTGGTGATATGTGTTTGTCTAATGTTACTGAAAAGCTCACTGTACCCTGGCATTCACATCATAGAATCTCAGTTGAGTAAGCTGAGCTTACTGAATTTACTAAACTAGACATCAGTGGCTGGTGTTGCTGGTCTGGATTGAAGAGACCTAAGCCTTAACTTCCTGCATTGGGGTATGTTTTCTAACCCCATTCCTATTAATGAGTAGTGCCAGTTTTTTATCATCTCACTTTTTTTTTTTTTTTTTTTCCCTGGGGTTAAGATTCAGTCTATCAGAATGGGACTATCTGGAAAGCTTTTATTCCCAGTTGGCTTTGGGTAGATGCAGGGTTATGAAGTGGGAAAGGGAACGGTGAGTGCTGTAGGTCCAGTAGTTTGTAAGTAACAAGGTTCAGGAATAACCTGTGCCTGGCTTTTTTTTTTTTTTTTTTTTTTCCTTCTGTTCCCTCAGAAGTCAAACAGTGAGTGGTGTCCTGACTAACAGCTCTTGGTCCCAGTGGTCTTGTTCTCTTTTCCTACAGAGTGCTTATCATGTTGGGCTCTGGGTTCAAGGCAGAGCGCTTGCGAGTCAACCTGCGCCTTGTCATAAATCGCCTCAAGCTGCTGGAGAAAAAGAAGAGTGAGTATTTCAGGGGACAGATATGACCCAGGATGCTTTTGGGAGACTTGAGGAGGTATTTCTGAAGTCATGGTACTTACATGACATGAGAATGGATCAGTCTTTTGCTTCTCCTTGCTAGACATAGGCCTTACAGCCTGCCCTGGTGTGTGAGTACTGAGAACTGGCCAGAATGTGACTTCTTTCCAGCCTCTTGGCAAAAGTTAAGAGTGCAGTTTATGGGGTGGAAGCTGGGGACATTGTGTGGAGAGACATACCATTTTGGCTCCTGAGCCTTCTGTGCTCTCAGTGTAGTGGGGAACTTCCCGGGGGCTGTGGGAGTCTTTTCCAAAAGTGCTGTCCTGATGTACCCAGAGACAGGTAAGATCCATGATTCTGATTGACTCTGTAGGAAAATTGAAGGTGTAGGAGTGTTTCTGGCAGCTAAAAGCCCAGTCTGTTTTCTTCTGTGAGTTGTTGTGATAGGACATAGGCACAGGAGCTCCACCAAGCCGTGGCTCAGTGTGTTGCACTGCAGAGGCTCTATAAAAGAGGAAGAGGAGCTCATGATGGCTTTGTGTGTGGTGGGGGGCTGTGGGTGGGTGCAGAGGCAGTAGCTTCTGCCAGCATAGTGATTGGCTTTGGGGATGTCTGCCATAGCTGAGCTGGCCCAGAAGGCAAGGAAGGAGATTGCAGATTATCTATCAGCTGGGAAAGATGAGCGTGCCAGGATTCGTGTGGAGCACATCATCCGTGAAGATTACCTTGTTGAGGCCATGGAGATTCTGGAGCTGTACTGTGATCTGCTGCTAGCCCGCTTTGGCTTGATTCAGTCCATGAAGTAAGCTGTGTTCTAGAGGTTGTGCTGTGGGAGAGGGCTCAGGGAGGTGTACTGCTGGGGGCAGGTCTGGGGTACTGAAGGGCACCTGTGCTTGTCTTAGTGTCCTGGCACCTCCAGAAACCTTTTCTTCTCCAGGCAGGGAAGGCTCTGGAGACCAGCATGGAGGATGGGAGCTTTCAGGATAAGCAGAATAAGAACAGTAAAGTCTAGGTGCTTGGTGTGGAGATAGGATTGTCTTCTGTTGTCCTCAGGGAGCTGGACTCTGGCCTAGCAGAAGCAGTATCTACACTGATTTGGGCTGCACCACGACTCCAGTCGGAAGTGGCTGAGTTGAAGATTGTGAGTAAGGTTGTTTGAAGGGTGTCACGCATGCAGGCTGGAAGCGGCATTGCCAGAAGCTAGTGGAAGCCTTTGTTCAGGAATTTGTCATTAATGCAGAGGACATGTTTTTTTATGGGCTTTGCAGATGGAGACCTCAGTATAGGTGTCCTTGGAGCATCAGGACTGGCTGAAGCTCCTCAGCTGGGGTGTCTGTCGAAGAAATGAGGGTGGTCTGGGGAGGGGGCAGCTGTACAGCGAGTGATGGAGGAAAGCATGACTGTGCATGTTCCCAGAGTTTCTCTCCTGCTGCAGGTTGCTGACCAGCTATGTGCCAAGTACAGCAAGGAGTATGGGAAGCTGTGCCGGACAAACCAGATTGGGACAGTCAATGACAGGGTAATGAACTGGTGGAGCTGGCAAAGCAGACAGGCCTGCTGTGGCTTTCTGTCCCTTTTTCCTGTGGCCAGTGGCTGATGCCTGTGGCTCACTGTGGAGTGGGGTGGGCCCACTGAGCTACTGAGGCCTGCCTGCAGTGGAGCATGGGAGCAAAGTGCTTCAGTCCCTGCCTGTGGAAGAAAAGGGGCAGAGTGCTTACAGCCCTGTCTGTGGCTGCAGCAGCCTCCTTTGTGGCATTGCCACGCTAGGAGGAAGAGCCTCTCCAGGGCTGCATGGTGCTCCCTGCCACAGTGCCCTGGCACGTAGAGCTCAGCTGTGCTTTGCAGCCCAGTCCCACTGAATCTCTGCACCCCTGTGTTCCAGCTGATGCACAAGCTGAGTGTGGAGGCACCACCCAAGATACTGGTGGAGAGGTACCTCATTGAGATTGCCAAGAACTACAATGTGCCCTATGAGCCTGACTCGGTTGTGATGGTGAGTGAAGCACCTGCCAGCCTTCTGTGTTGCTGTGGCTGAAACATCCTGTTAGTGCAGTGTTGGCTTCTGGAGCAACAGGCTGTGACATTGCAGCAAGCCTGGTAGTAGTAATGCTTTGATATCTTCCAGACAGCCCTGGCACAGCACAATCCCTGCTCCTTCCCACAACCCTGCAACATGTAGCTATAGTTATGCTGTAGTCTGTTTCCCTTTCTCATTCCCAGTTATATCACTGTGTAGCTGTTGTTTTTTGTGTTGTGTCATGTCATTGTGTTGTCCCATCTCGTCTGGTGACAAAGGCTGCATCTGATGCAGTTCAGAGGCCTGTGATCAGAACAGAGATATGTATGTCGGTGAGCAAAATCTTTCCCCCCTCTCCAGGCTGAAGCCCCTGCAGGTGGAGAAGCAGATCTGATTGATGTGGGATTCACAGATGATGTGAAGAAGGGTGGCCCTGGAGGGGGAGGAGGTGGTGGATTTACAGCCCCGATGCTTGGTCATGATGGACTAGTACCCATGCCAGTGATGATGCCTATGCCTATGCCAACACCAAATCCACCCTTTTCTTATCCACCTGCAAAGGGACCAGTAAGTGCCTTTGCTTTGAGCATTCCCCTTTTCAGTGGAAGACTCTGACTGTGATGCTTTGCCCTCTGCCTGCTAGCTGGGGGGTGTCCCTACCTGACAGCTCAATATGTCAGAAGTGTGTGACTGGGGTGGAAATTGAGTGGTGCAGCTGAAGCTTCATATTGCTTCTTCAGTGTGGAGGCCCCTATTCCTGTTCTCCAGTCATCCCTGTTTGCCCTCAGGGAATGGAGGAGGCCAGACTTAACTCCTGAGGCAGTCTCTGACTGCCAGGCTCTTGACTAGAGATTGGAGCTGCACTTTGGAGTTGGTAGGTTGATAGTGTACCAAGATTCATTAAAGGAAATGAGGTGTTTTGTGGTGTGGGAGCAGCACAGAAAAATATGGAAGCATCCCACCTCCAGGCCTGCAAGGGAGGAATACCAGGCCAGTGGCTCTTGGAGATCATTTGTTGCAATGGTGGAGGCAGGAGCTGAACAGAGCAGTGTGCTCTGAGTTCAGTCACTTACAGGATATCTGTGTAGATGGGGGAGTGGCAGAGCAGTGGGATGTTTGGAGTCTTAATATGGTCCCAGCAATGTTGCAGTGTTTTTTATAGAAAATCTGGGCCAAGGATTATCAGCTGCTTGTTGGCCCAGGCATAAATATGCTGAGGACTTGTGCCAAGTCTATAGGTGTTTGAGGGACTGCTGAGTTATGAGTAAGGCTAATGCAAACTCTGAGCCAGTGACCTCTTGTTTTGTGAAACTGCATTAGAGAGTTGGCTGGTGTCTGATTGGTGCAGGGTATTGTCCTGGTACTTCTGATGCCTTGAAAGGTGAAGTGTTTGGTCATGCTCATTCATTAGAATAACCAACAGTCCTGTTAGCTGGGTCTGGTTGCTCCAGATGACTGTGTTGAGTCTTTTTCTAAAGTATTTGTCAGATTGGGTAGTTGCCTGCATTTAGCTTATGTTAGTGCTTTCTCTGACTCCCATAGAAGTGTGCTGTGTCCCCTGGTCTCTCTCAGGTGAGCAGTGTGGTGCATGACTGTAATCTCTCTGTACAGGAGAACTTCAATGGCCTGCCAGTGGGGACCTACCAGCCTTTCAGTAATATACATCCACCACCAATTCCAGCAACTCCTCCAACATATGAGTCTGTAAGTGCCTGAGCTGAGTCTTTGAGCAGCAGGGGGAAGCTCAGAAGGGTGCACTAGTATCCACAGAAGAGACAAAGCATGCTGCTGTCAACCTTTGGAGCTTTTGGGGTGGTGCTTGGCATTGCTTTGTGGGTGTGTGGTGAATCACTGTGTGTGATGAGATCATCATCATCATGTGATTGGAGAATGACTTATGAGAAGTTCTCATTCAGCTATGTGTTTTGGCTGCAAAAGAAAGCCAAGATTTATTTTACTGCATTGTTAAAATGGTGATAAAGAGTTAGCAAGTGGAGTCCACAAACCCTTGTTTTTTGCAGTGTGTGCAGGTTTATCACTTTCAGTCTGTTCACTTACAGCTTTTGAGCTAATGAATAGTTAGCCTGGATTGCAGTTTTGGCTCACCCATGTGGCATATTCAAACACTATTCATTTCCCAGACATTTTGTAGTCTTGGGGAAAAACGATTTCTTTTTGTGCTTGGCTATGTTGCTGTTGTCATTCATAATTATTCCTTCCATTTTGCTTTTCAGTATCCTGAGTAGGGATGAGTGTAGCCAAGCATGAGCATGTGCTGGCACCTTGAATGAGCTCCATGGCAGCCTTGAGTGCAGGAGATGCAGACAGATGCAGCAGTGTTTACTGAATGGAAGTAGATGTTACCAGCTGTAGCCACAGGGAATGATGAGGAGTGAAACTGGCACAAGTGACCATGCTGCAGGCCTTTTCCCTAGCTGGACCAAGAACTGAGGTGGCCTCATTTCAAACTGGTCACAAGGACCTGTCTGTTGTTTATGAAAGAAAGGAGGCAGGAGCTGTGATTAAGTGAATGAAGAGGGCAGTTTTTCTCTACTTGAGTCCCTGACAAGTACTTCAGGCCTGCTAGTGGATATGCTCTGTTTATCCAGGTCCAGAATATGACTGGTGAAGCTGCTTGGATTGACAGGGAGGGGGAGGAAAGATGAAGCACTGATGCTTTTCCCTAGAAGACAAAATTCTTCTGAGTGTACTGGATGCCAGGGCTGCCTGCCTTCTTCGGGAGGGGTGGGGTGTGCACTGCTCTGCATGAGCATAGCTGCTGTGGCCCAGTGCCTCCACAGGGTGTGAGCCTGTGCCTAGCAGGAAAGAGAGTTGTAATAACAGTCTTTTTCAGATCGATGAGCCGAGTGCTGACAAGGATGCCTCTGCACCAGTTGTGGGTGAGTATGTAGGGAGGTGTGGGAAGCAGGGGCAGATAGGGGATGTGGTTACTCTGGTGCCCCTGGGAAGAAGCTTTCCATAGAGGAACCAAGATACAGAGCTTAGTACATCTTGAGAGCAGGATTTCAGTGTGGAGAGTAGGCCACTCCCAAAATAGGGAGTTCCAGTCTTCCACTGGGAAACTCAAGAACTAGAGTCTGACTTTGGAGTCATCAGATCAACTGATGAGGTGTTGGTCTTGTGCAGGATAATGGAAAAACAACATCTCTAAGTTGATGGTTTTAAACACTGTAAATAATAATGTTCTGCAGCAACATAATGAAAGAAGCAGGTGCTAAGAAGGTGGATAGGTTTGTATTTATGTCAGTGTGGAGGCTGTGCACAACAGAACAGGACTAGTAGAGATAGCTGTTACCTGTTGGTCCATCTGCCTGAAGGCTCACAAGGTGCTTCATGCATCCCTAATTGGATCATAACAAAGTCCTGCCTTGTACAGCGTGAGCCTGGACTGTGTTCTAAAAGCACTTGTTATTGCCAGCACTTGATATGGGCGGAGAGGGCGTTTGGAACAAGTAGACACTTGCCAGCTCTAGCAAGGATTTCTGTCTAAGGGAGTCCTCTGGAGAGCGTTGGTGACGCACGCAGGTGGAGATGGAGCCATGGTTGCACTGGATCTGGCGGTCTGCTTTGTTTTGGCAGCCTTGTGACAGCTTGTAATACTACATGCGTCTCCAGGAGGTGTCAGTGGAGGAACCCAGGACTCTGAATCCCTGTGATCCGATCCAGCCAGTGTAGGCCTCTGGGAGCTTCAGCCCACCCCTTGCTGGCCATGGGTAGTGGAGGAGAATCCCCTACTGTCTGATGCAGCCATGGGATAGGGTCACAGTCTAGATCTGCCATGGATGCACTCCTGAAATGTGCTCTTGCCCATTGATGCTATGTGCAGCTGAGGGTGTGTGAGCACTGGTCTCATTCAGACAAACACTGGTGCTGCTTTTTTGGTACAGCCACCTTTCTTCATGTGGCTGTTTGGCCTGGACAGAGTGTGGTGATGGTGAGGTGACATGATACTTCTCTTATTACAGGGCCTGGGCCCAAGTCAGAAGCTTCCCCTAAACCAAAAGCTGGAGCTCCTAATACCATTGATAACTTTGTGCTGCCTGAGTTACCATCCGTGCCAGACACACTGCCAGCAGCATCTGCTGGCGCCAACTCTTCTGCCTCTGAAGACATTGACTTTGATGATCTTTCTCGGAGATTTGAGGAGCTAAAGAAGAAAACATAAACCGGGGCTGTAAGCCCAATGTGTGGGGCAGGAGCTGTGACAGCTGCTTCTCTCTGAAAAACACTCCCTTTGAAACTGGTTTCCTCTATTAACCTCAAATGAACTTGCTCTTCTTTTCGAGCTCTCTTCCTGCTGTACTTAAACCAAGTGCTGCCATTTTCCTGATCATTGTTGCTCCAGGAGGTGAGGCATGGGGAATCTCGTAAGGCTGGAGCAGGGAATAGCCCTGTCCAGTCTGGGTAGCTGTACAGGAAAGCTGTGCTGGATCTTCTGGGTGCTGTTTCTGTCTCTGTGCTCCTACAGGGAAAGGACGTGACGTCTGAGACAGGATGGGGCTTTCTTCTCTGACCTGATGAGCTTAAGGGCAGCAGTATCCACACACTGCCACTCTGCTCTGTGGCACGTGTGGTGGGGACGGTTAAGTCCCTTTTGTAGGACCTTTGAGTAATGGGGGCTGTGGTGGGGAATATGGTGATGAGGAGACATGGTATTGCTGCTGAGGATGTGCAGGATGCTGGCACTTCTGCCATCTCCCTCTATCTGGTTCTGCTTTGCCTGATGTTCTCTTTGGCTCCCACTGGGTTCTTGAGGAGTCCTCTGTGGCCGTCGTGGTGCTCTTGGCAGGGAGGTCCATGCCTGCACGCAGAAGGGCAGCACTACGGTTTGAGCAGTGCAAGCCGGGCGGGTGGTGTCTGTGCCGCAAAGTGCACCGGCTGCCTTCCATCCGGGCACTAGTCATGTGAGGGAGGGTTCTGGATTCGCGATAGCACCTTTGCTGTCCTCTGATCGAGCGCTGGCAGAGTGCTGGCAGCTGGTCCCGCACCGCGCACGGGAAGTGCTCTGTGTCTGTACCCGTGCAGAAACCACCTACACAACCTTTCCCTGGAGCTGTTGATTTGTAGCTTACAGTTGGTACCTAATAAAGTCGAGGCCTGTGACCAGATGTAGGACGATGAACGATGTCACTGGGGTGTGCGGCTGTGGGAGTGCCCGAGGTAGGAGCGGGTAGCGGGGCCCAGCTTAGGCCGGGGGCCCGCTGAGGTGACTCGCTGTGAGCTATGCTGAGCGCAGCCCCCGGGGGCGGAGTTGGGGTGGGCCCACTCCAGGCGCCGCCGCTGCTGTTTGGCCGCCCGCCTTGAGGGCTACTGCGCCCCTATTGGCTGGCGCTGCCCAGCGTCTGCCTATCATCGAGGTGGGCTTCCGGAAGTGGCCGTGCACGTGTCGGGCTGAGCAAATGGCGGCACTGCTGCGCGTGAGCGACCGGCGGGGTTACGTGGGCGGTGTCCCGGGCTGGCGGGGCAAGCCGGGCTGCGGCCAGCTGGGGCTGGAGCGGGCAGTGCTGGAGCGGGGGATAGGTACGGGATGGGGGTGGGGGGCGGGGAGCGGGTACTAGGATGAGATTGATGTGGGGAGCCGGAAGGATGGAGATGGGGCGGAGACGGGGTACGGGTATGTAGTGGGGTGCCTGTGTGGCTGCTGCTGACGACCTCTCACAGGGGAGACTGCGGCCATTGGCGGCGGCGCTAGGCGGCTGCGGGTTGCTGCTGGGCTCGGCGCTGGCTGCGGGTGACGAGCGGCTCTTCAAGGCGGCGATGCCCGCGCTCCACGTCCTCCCCCCAGAGGCCGCCCACGGCCTGGCCCTGCGCGCCGCTGCTCTAGGGCTGCTGCCAACAGCCCGTCCCGACGATCCAGCTCTGGTGCGGCTCTGCGGCGGTGGGGGACCGGTGGGGGCGGGAGGGTCAGGGACCAGGGCAGAAGTGGGCGGTAAGGGCAGCCAGGCGGGCGGCGGGGGGATAGCAGAGCCCGGCGGGGTAAATAGGGTTCGCATTACAGCGTGACTTGTTGCAGTCCACACGAGCCGTGGGTTTACGGCAGGCTCCTTGGCCAGGTCAGGGCGGAGGCGGCGGCGCTGGCAGGAGCTGTGCGTCCCTAGGGCAGGCACCCAGTGAGGACACTCTGCAGGGCAGAGGAAAGGGAACGAGAGGGCTGAGGCGAGACCCTCCTGGCAGCAGCTCCTGGTGTCGGTGGGCTCCGGCCCTCCTGGCTTCCGCCTATCGATGTGTGACCCAACCCCTGCTCCGCAGGAGGTGCGAGTTCTCGGACAGCGGTTCCGCAACCCAGTGGGCCTAGCGGCTGGTTTCGACAAGCAGGGAGAGGCTGTGGACGGGCTCTACAAGATGGGCTTCGGTTTTGTGGAAGTGGGTACTGTGACGCCTAAGCCCCAGGAGGGGAACCCGAGGCCCAGGGTCTTCCGGCTAGTCGAGGACGAGGCAGTCATTAACAGGTGGGACCTGAAGGTGGCTGCTCTGTGGTAGCCCACAAGCTGCCTGCCTCTGGTTTCTGGAGCGAGTCCAGAGGAGGGCCACGAAGATGATCAGAGGACTGGAGCACCTCTGTTATGAGGACAGGCCACGAGAGTTGGGGCTTTTCAGCCTGGAGAAGAGAAGGCTTCGAGGAGACCTCATAGTGGCCTTCCAATATCTGAAGGGCACTTACAGCGAGGCTGGGGAAGGACTATTTACAAGGTCTTGTAATGACAGGACGAGGGGTAATGCGTTTAAACTGGCAGAGGGGAGGTTCAAACTAGATGTTAGGAAAGGGTTCTTTGCAGTGAGGGTGGTGAGGCACTGGCACAGGTTGCCCCGGGAGGTTGTGGATGCTCTCTCCCTGGAGATGTACATGGCCAGGTTGGATGAGGCCTTAAGAGACCTGTTCTAGTGGGAGGTGTCCCTGCCTATGGTGGAAGGTTGGAACTGGATGAGCTTTGAGGTCACTTCCAACCTAAACCATTCTATAATTTTATCATTCTTCTGTGTTCTGCTTGGGACTGGTGAATGCTAACCCAGCCCTGAACCTTGTCTGTTCTGGGGCAGGTATGGATTCAACAGCCATGGCCATGCTGCAGTGGCGCGCAGGCTGCAGGCCCGCCAGGAGACACAGGCCAAGCTTACTGGTGGTGAGACAAGCTTACAAGCCTTTGTTCTTGGAGTCTTCAGGGTGGGTGTAGGGGTTTCCCAGGTAGTTATAGGACAGGAAAAGTATGTAATGGCAGTGTTCAGGCATGGAAGGGCCCTCACCAGAGTGAAGTGTACTTGGACAGCAAGAACCCTTGAGGGGCTATGGCCTTACCTCGTTGAGACTGTGACCAGACACTTTTCTCTTTGCACATCATTTCAGTTATAAAGGCTCTGCTTGCTACTTGGGGCAGGATGTGTCTGCTAAGACTGGGCAAAGCCAAGAATGGCTTCCAAGGGCAGCCTCCTCCAGGTGGCCAAGCTGGAGGCTGTGGTGCTGGGAGATGCTGCCCAGGGCAGCTATGTCGATGATCCTGTGACAGCAGGACAGTCCCAGGCTCACCTCTGTGAAACACATGGACTGCATCTCTCTGGAGAAGGCTCCAGGGAGACCTAATAGTAACAGCCTTCCAGTACCTGAAAGGGGCCTACAAGAAGGCTGGAGAGAGACTTTACAAACGCCTGTAGTGATACAATGAGGGGCAATGGTTTGAAATTGAGAAGAGTAGATTTAGATTGGATATTAGGAACAAGTTATTTACCAGGAGGATGGTGGAACAGGTTGCCCAGGGAGGTAGTTGAGGCTCCAGCCCTGGAGATATTCAAAGTCAGGCTCAACCAGGCTCTGAGCAACCTGATTTAGAGGAGGATGTCCCTGCTTGCTGCATGGGATTGGGCTAGCTGACCTTTGGAGGTTCCTTCCAACCCAAACCATTCCATTATCTGAATTTTATTTGGTCCTGGGGTCTCCCTTTTCAGGCACCCTGGCCCCTTTGGTGGTATTGATCTTGCTGTCCTGTTTCAGCCTTGCCTGTTTTTCAGTGGGGATGCCTCTTGGAGTCAACCTGGGCAAGAACAAGACCTCCACTGATGCTGCAGCTGACTATGTGGCTGGTGTCCAGATGCTGGGCCCTTTGGCTGACTACGTGGTTGTAAATGTGTCCAGCCCAAACACCCCAGGGCTGCGGGACCTGCAGGGCAAGGCTGAGCTGCAGAAACTGCTGACCAAGGTGGGTGACCCTCACAGCTATCCTGGACCACAGGTGCAGCTCTGCCTGCCCACAGTGGCTTCACAGAGTGGTGGGCAGAGCGACCAAGATGTCCCCTAACCAGCTGCTGGCACAGGGGGTCACCAGAGCACTGTATTCCAGCAACAGACACATGAGCAGAGAGGTGCTGACCAATGCAAGGGCTTAGCAAGCCACCCAACCCATGGTACTGGGAGTCACTGTGGTCCTCTGTTGGTCCTCTGGCCCAGGCCCTGTGCCATCAGTACCTTCTAGGGAGAGCAGGGCCTGTGGCAGTGGGTGCACATCTTCCTAGTCTGGGGTAGATGCTCCCCACGTGTCTTGCTCTGTGACCTCATGTGTGCCACTGCAGGTGCTGGCAGAGAGGGACGCACTGCCCGGTGAGCACAAGCCAGCTGTGCTGGTGAAGATTGCCCCTGACCTCAGTGTGCTGGACAAGCAGGACATTGCTAGCGTTGTCTGTGAGGTGAGGCGGTGGGAAGGGCAGGCTGGTGAGGAGCTATGCTGGTAAGCCTTGTGCTCACTTGGCACAGCACAGGGCAGGACCACAGTGCTCTTGACAAGTCACTTCTCTGAAGGGACAGGTGGACCTACAGCTCCCTGTCTGCTGTTGACACAGTGTCCTGGGTAGCTCTGAATCTGCAAGGGCCTCTGTGCCACCTGGACCTTGGCGACAGTCCAGACAGTGAGGGGCAGCTGCTCTGTCCCCAGGCATGTTGCTGGGGCACTGGAGTGTCTGGCATGGCAGCCTGGGGATCAGATTGGGGAGCCTATTGGTGTCAGCTGTGTCCTCATGCTGCTGCTCCCCTCAGGCAGGTGTGGATGGGCTGATCATCAGCAACACCACTGTGAGCCGCCCCAGCAGCCTCCAGAGCAGGCAGCGCACAGAGGCTGGAGGCCTTAGTGGAAAGCCCCTGCGGGAGCTCTCTACACAGACTATCAGGGAGATGTATGCCCTCACCCAAGGTAGGGGCAGAGCAGATTTTGAGGGCATGTGCTGGTATTGCCTGTGCTGTCTTGACCCTGTGGCTGCCTGCAGGCCGGGTGCCCATCATCGGGGTGGGTGGAGTGAGCAGCGGGCGTGATGCCCTGGAGAAGATTCGTGCTGGAGCCTCACTTGTGCAGATGTACACAGCACTTGTGTACCATGGGCCGCTGGTGGTGGGGAGAGTGAAGAGGGAATTGGAGGAGCTGCTGAGGTGAGTGAGTGGCCTGGTACCTGCCCAGGGAGCCCTACACCCAGGATGGATCTGGGCAGCTGCATGCTGGTGCATGAGCAATGGTGCTGCAGTGCCAGGCCAGCAGTGCCATCACACACTGTCCCTGGTTAGGGAGCAGGGGTTCAAGAACGTCATGGAGGCAGTTGGAGCAGATCACCGGTGCTGACATGCTGCTGAACCAAGGTCTAGCTGGGAGGAGCTGTGGCCAAGCAAGGGCAGGACTGACACTTCCACTGCTGTTCAGGCTGGGACTGAGCTGAGGACCTGGTCCAAGTCTGTGGGAAGTGTCAGTGACGGGTGAAGCTGGAGATGCAGTGGTGGGCAGCAGCAGGGGTGGTGGCCTCCACACTAGTCCTGCTGTGCAGGGCCTTAGTTTGGCTTTCTTGTGATTGTGCTCCCCAGCAGATGCCAGTGCTGGGTCAAGCTCTGCTGGGCAGTGGGGAAAGCCCCCTGAAGACACAGCTGCACAGCTGTAGGCAGTCCTGTACCCTGGCTCCTGCTGCAGTGCTTCCTGGAGAGAGCACACCCTTCCTGCTGTTACTGCCCAGAGCTGTGGGCCAAGCAGTGTCTTAGCTATCCCTTCTGCCAAAGATCCTGTGGCCTGTGCTGCCAGCTCTGGCTGATGCTTGGTTCTCCTGCACTGCAGGCTCTACAGCAGACTCTGTGCCCCCTGTCCTCCCCTCTCCACACATGATCCTGTAACAACCCTGCAGGCCCTGGGTCTGGCCTCAGTGTCAATAAAGGTTTAGCTCACCATGTCCTGTGTGCTGGTCTAGGAACACCCCTTAGGCTAGAATGACACAGCCTGGCTCTCCTTAGCTGAGCAGGATCAGCTCAGTTGGTTCATTTTTTCTGGTGGTAGAAGCTGCGTGATAGCTGGGCTCAGGGATGGATCCACACAAAGCTCATCAGAGCTCGCTTCACAGAGACCTCTGCCTGAGGCTGGGCCGTCAGGCGTGCTGGGCACCATTTATTCCCTTTGCTGCTGGTACGCAGATGTTCAGGGGCAGCTATGTACCCTGTTGCTTGTTACAGAAAGGCCCTACTCAGTTGTGCATTTGGAGGACACTTTGCCTTTTGGGCCTCTTCCATTGACTGCTGCTCTGCCACAGACTCTGTGGACATCTTGGGCTTTTCTTGAGCAACACATCTTGACCCGGACATGGTGCTCCCTCTTCAGCCTCTCACAATTCTCCCTGCAGAGCAGGATTGCATCAGCAGTTCAGCAAGCTTGTTTACAGGAAGAGCAGGGCTGCTGCCAAAGCTCTCAGCGGCTCTCAGCTCACACCAGGGCTGCCACGTGCCTGCTGCCCAGCTTCTGCAGCCCCTGGCACCAGCCTCTTCATTTTCTAGAGACTCCTTTGGACAGGTGGTGCCTACTGCTGATCTAACGGATGTGACCTGGCCTGGTTGAGATTTTGATGTGCTTTTCCTGGGGAGTGTCTCCGGCCCCAATCTGGAGGTGGCTGTTTTGCCTATAGGAGCACGAGCTTGAGTTTCACCTTTCCCCACAGTACTGTGGTCTGTGCTCTGAAGCTGATTTGTGAGTGGCTTGAGACCTCTTTGCCAGGCAGTCTTGGCAGCTTTGACCTCAAACATGACCCTGTTCTGCCATAGCCTGGTGTGTAGGCTGCCTTCCATGCCCCATTGGCAGGCTGAGGCAACTTCCACTGCTCTCCCATGGGCTGTGCCTCTGTGTGAACCATGAGGCTGATGAGTCGGCACAGAGGCACTATCATGTGTTGCTTTTCCCCTCTGCCAGGGCATGGCAGTCTCCTGATGAGGGACAAGCCTGCTGCTCTGGGACAGTGCTATGTCACCTTGCTGTCATCAAGTGCCACAACACCTTTCCGAGTGCTATTGTGTCCATGAATCAGATCTCAAGCCCTGATGCTCCCTGTGCTGAGCTCCAGGCTGCATTTCAGGTGTGGTTGCATGAGTATGGGTGGTGCTGGGACAGAGATGTCAAGCCCTGCATGGTTTAGGGGCATGAGCACCCCATGAAATGGGAAGAAGCCTGCACAGGATGGGTTGGCCCTCTTATGGTGTGTCTGGGACCAGGCACATAGATATTTCCTGAGCCAAAGGGACTGGAGTGTCTGAGTGGCAGGCCCCAACAGGCCAGGCTTTGATGGCTCAGAGCTGCAGCTGGCTCCATACACTCCTGACAGTTTTGGGGTGGCCTCACTGCAACACTGGCACCTTAGGGTAGTAAAGAGAGTGGATGCCTGTCTCCTCCCACTGCTCCTTGGTTGTGCTGCTGCTGGAAGTAGACTCCACTGGTTGGAGCAGGCTTGTGTGCTGTAGCTGGTGCTCTTGCTGCTGGCCAGCTTTGTCCAGCTGGGCACTGGCCAGCAATTGCTGCTGCAAGTTCCCGTAAGGCTTGGCTGGCCTGGCCTTTGACAAACAACATGCACCCAAGGGACCAGGAACTGCCAGGACTGGGGGCTGGAGCCCACTGGGAAAAGGGGTGGGAGCCTTCAGTGAGCTGGCATGGGACATGCAGCCCTCAGCCAGCCAGCCTAGCACTGGCTGAGGTGCTGATGGTGCTGAGCCCCACGGTGGCCCAGCTTTGCAGGATGTGCCCCAGCTCTGGGCAGAGCCAGGCACAGGATGGAAATTGGCTCCTCTGCCCCAGTTTCCACTGCCAGCACTAGAGTAGCTGCTGGATGCCTACCCAGGGATGAGTCTAGGTGGTGGCACAGGGTAAGGGGTGGGGGCTGGCTCTGCTTTCACTGAACCTCAGCAGGTGTCACAATGCCAGGGCAACAGTGTCTGCAGCCAGATCCCTCTCTGTGTATTTGTAGTTGCAAAATCTCAGGAAACTATTGGCATGCCAACTTGTCTGAGGGGCTGGCATGCTTCCCAGGAGCTGCTGCCAGATGGGGCTTTTTGTGCTTCTGCTGCTGGGAAGGGTGCTGGCTGGAAACAGCAGGGTCAGGAGGTCTGGAGCACATGGGGCAAGGGAGATGGCAATAAAAGGCAGGAGGAGGGAGCCCTGAACAGCATCAACCTGCAGAAGGAGGCTGCTGTAAGGAGAGGAAACTATGAGCATGGGGTGAGTGATGCTGATGCACCCCGCATGTGCTTGGTGCTGTGTCTGTCTTGCATGTCTGGCTGATGACCTGGCCCTGCTATGGGCTGCAGCAGGACCTGTGGTGGACATGGAAGTGCTCCAGGTCCCATTGCTGCAGCCTTGTCCTCCATAGCAACAGGGTCCAGGTCTGGCCCAGGCAAATTCTCCAGACTGTGTCTAAGGGGCAGCCCTGGAGGTTTGAGGTTGGTGCTCTGCCATTCTAGGGAGGGAGCCCCCAGGGCTGGGTATGAGCCAGGACAGTGCTCCAAATGGAGCCCACAGGCTCCAGAGGGTGGGAGATCACTGCTGAGTATGTCATCTCTTTCCTATAGACCTGCAGTGCTGCTGATTACTGGCCTGGCCTGGACTGTGTTGGAGACTGCAACTGCCACCGGTACTTCCAGGGCAAGGGTAGCAGCATTGGAGCTTGGCAAGAAGGCAGCATGGGGCAGGGAAGGCAGGACTGGGGAGGGACCTGCTGGAAATGGGGTGATGTCTTGGGCTGAATCCTCTGGGCCAGCTGAGCATCCTCTGCTTGCAGAGTGGAGCTGTGCAAAGCCTATGGAGATTGAACATGGCTATGTGGAGCACCTGATCAAGTACAGCTGCAACCCCTACTACAAGCTGAGCGGCTCTGGTGATGGTGAGGCATGTGTCATGGGCACAGCACCCATGCTTGTCTGGGCTCCAGGGGTTGTGTGGGGCTGCCCTATGCTGAATGGTGCAGCCTCCACCATCCTCCTGAGGGGCATGAGCGGTTACATACCCCTGTGCCTCCCTGGCTGCAGGGCAGGGATGTGGACTCTGATTTCCCTCCATAGGCACGTACAAGTGTGACAAGGATAACAAGTGGGTGAGCCCTGAGGCTGCTAAGGAGATGCCTATCTGCGAGCCTGGTGAGAGCAGAAGAGCATGGGCTGGGGCTTCGAGGGGCAGTATGGGTGGGAAAGCATGAGGGGCAGGGTGAGTGGGAAGCTGTGAGCAGCCTGCCTGGGTGGCCCTTATGCTGTGGGGACTGCTTGCAACTCCCATCTTCAGTGCTACTCCCTGGGGTTTCTGCAGGCCAGGAGGCACCCAGTATCTTCTGGCCTTGGAGAACTCACCAGAGTCCTGCTCTGTCTTGTGCAGTGTGTGGGAAGCCCAAGAACCCCCCTAGGCAGATGCAGCGGATCATTGGGGGTCTGCTGGCTCGGAAGGGCAGCTTCCCTTGGCAGGGCCGGCTGATCACCCACCACAACCTCACTGCGGGAGCCACACTCATTGGTGACCAGTGGCTGCTGACCACGGGTAGGAACATTTACCTGAACCACAGAGAGGATGCCAAGCCAGAGGAGATTGCCCCAACGCTGAAGCTTTTCCTAGGCGGCCAGGAAGAGCCTGCCTTGGACATTGAGCGTGTGGTACTGCACCCTGGCTACCCAGAGAATGTGGATCTGGCCCTGCTGAAACTCAAGCAGAAGGTGCTCCTCGGAGAGGAGGTGATGCCCATCTGCCTGCCCAAGAAGGACTATGTTCACCCAGGGCGGGTGGGTTATGTTTCTGGCTGGGGCCGTGGTGCCACCTTTGCTTTTCCCAGCATGCTCAAGTATGTGATGCTGCCGGTGGCGGAGGGGGAGAAGTGCCGGCAATACTATGAGGCACGGAATGGGTCCTACTGGGTCCAGCCCATTCTCAGCAATGACACCTTCTGTGTGGGCATGAGCGAGCTGCGGGAAGATACATGCTATGGGGACGCCGGTGGTGCCTTTGCCGTACAGGACTCTGACGATGATACCTGGTATGCGGCTGGCATCCTCAGCTACGACAAAACCTGCACGTCCTCCAAATATGGCGTGTATGTGAATGTGCAGCAAGTCCTGGACTGGGTCAAGGCGACAATGGCATCTGGCTGAGGCAGGGCCATTAAGAAATAAAACTGCTCCACACCCGGCTGCAGGCTCTGTCTGTCTGTGCACGGCAGTGGCGGGGAGCGCACATGTGCCGAGGTGGGGGTGATGACTGGGTGCCAGCCCCTCGGAGTGTGTGTATGCCTGTGGCGTCCGTGTGGGTCCCAGCAGGGCTTTACTGGGGGATGTCTGGGAGACCTTGACTGCAGGGGCGGCTAGAGGTGTTGTGTCCCCTCCTCCTCTGTCTCTGGGGGCGTCCGTGCGCTTCTCGCCCGTGCTTGTGGGTGCCTCTGGGCGCCGGGCGCCGTCCGCTGCTGCCCGCCCCAACCCCCCCAGCTCCTTCCCTGATTCTCTCTTCCGGCAGCGCCCTCCAGGGCCGGAAGTTGCCTAGAAGCCATGTGATACTGCAGCTTCCTCCCGCCGGAAGTCCGCCGCGGGAGCGGCACCATGTCTCGTCTACCTGTAGATGGACTCTGTGGCAGCCGTGTCTATGGTGCGAGGGGCTAGAGTGGCCTCTCTCGCGGGGCATTGTGGGGCGGCCATGGCGGCGCTCTGGGAGCCGGTGTATCGTCGCTGAGGCAACTGAAAGCGGGTGTGGGGCTGCGAGCGCTCGTCGAGGGCGACGGGGTCGGGGCAGCTTGTCTGCCCGCTGACGGCCGAGTAGGGCCAGCGGCAATGGCCGCTGCGAGCGAGGAGTCGCTGCACCGGCTGGCTGGGACGAGCCCGGAGGCCGAGACCGGTGGTCTAGTGCTGCGGAACCGGAGCGCCGCCGCCGAGCAGCATATTTTCAAGGCGCCGGCGCCACGGGCCTCCTTGCTGGGCCTGGATTTGTTGGCGGCCCAGAAGCGGCGGGAGCGAGAGGAGGAGGCGGCCGGTGGGAAGCGGTCGCGTATCTCCTCATACAAGGACTGGGAAGAGGGCCGTGACGAGGTCGGCAGCTCTGAAGAGGACGAGGAGGAGGAGAGTGGCCGGAGCGGCCGGAGCACTCGCAAGGACAGGTGGGATCTGCTGGGGTTTTTGTGCAGGCGGCGCTTGCCGTGCAGCTACTCGATCCCAGGCTGGGAAATGGGCAGAACGGGGGTTATGAGCACAATCGGTGTGAGTGGCGGGGTCGTAAGCTGCGTGGCAGGTAGGCCTGGAGATCTTGGAGCACTGTGGCGCACCTCTGTAGACCTGAGAGGATCCGGGAAAAGCACTTTCACTGGGGCCCTTCTGGGAGTTGTGTGTAGTCGGTGCTGGGTCTGGCAAACACCAGCCGTCCTAGTGCAGGCTCTCCGCTTCATGATGCGTGGGCAGGTGCCTGCTCAGAAGGGCACGTGTCTGAGGGCAACAACAGGCTTAGTGAGCCCTTAGGACTTTTAAGCACAGGCTGCTGCTGTAGTAGAGAGCAGAATCAGAGTTAGATGAGGTAAGCCAGCTGCTGGTCTAGCTATTCATCAGCACTTTAGAGCTTTCTTTCTATCTGCTCTTTCTAGGCATTACCGTTCAGTCCATGTGGAAACACCCTCCTACACAGGGGGTGTCAGTGAGGAGTTTTGGGAACGCAGCAGACAGCGCGAAAGGGAGCGTCGGGAACACGGTGTTTTTGCTTCCTCCAAGGAGGAGAAGGACCGAAAGAAGGAACGCAGCAGGGATCGGGACCATGATCGTAAACGGGACCGTGGTAACTGCTCACAGACTCTTGTGACTTTTCCTGCTTTGGGTTTGCACTTGTGCCTCAGCCTCTATGTAGCCCTTAGCTAGCATTTGTTGTTTGTTGTTTGGGAAGCTCATTTGTGCACTGGGCACTTTTTCTTCCTTTTTGCAGAGGAACGGGACAGAAGTCGTCACAGTAGCAGATCAGAGAGAGATGGCTCTTCGGAGCGGAGCAGCAGGAGGAGTGAGCCAGAGAGCCCCAGACATCGTCCCAAAGGTAGGAGTGGGACCTGATAGAGTTCTGGCATGAGACCTAACAGGAAGGATCTTGTTCTTTATTTGTTTGCTGCTGGTTTTATCAGGATGAGTATGGGTACAAAAGCCTGTTAACATTTGTGTCTAGGGCATGTATAAAACTCTTACCTTGATCTGGGTCAGGGAGCAATCAGCTGGCTCTGCCTGTGTGCCATTCTGTCTGGTGCTTGTGCAGTGGAGTCTGTTTTGAGTCTGTGTGGTGGAAATGTGGTCCTTTGACAGTTTTTCTTGAAATTGACAGGTCAACCTCTTCTCTTAGAGCGACAGCAAATAAGTGCCCTCTCTCTGCACTCCTGTTGGAAGGTGTAAGGTGGCTCCAGATGCCAGGGGTCACTGAACATCAAACCCTATTTCCCTCTGCCAGATGCAGCCACACCGTCTCGCTCCAGCTGGGAGGAAGATGATAGTGGCTACAGCAGCGCACGCCGCTCACAGTGGGAATCTCCTTCACCACTGCCTTCTTATCGAGACTCAGAGCGCAGTCACCGGTCATCATCTCTGCGGGACACAGACCGGAGAGACCGTGACAGGTATAGGTGCCAGGGGATTTGGCTGTGAGTTACTGAGCTGCAGAAACAGGAGAGTGTACCTATGAGTGGTGCCTGGCTGTGGGCACCAGTTCTTCCCTTATGCTCTTTTGTCAGGTCTGTGAGGAGTAAGTATTCTGATAAGACGCCATTGCCCACTCCCTCTTATAAGTACAATGAGTGGGCTGATGACCGGAGACACCTAGGGTCCACGCCACGGCTATCCAGAGGGAGAGGTGAGAAGCCTGCACTGGGCTGTGGTAGGATTCTTGTTCCCTGCACAGCATGAGGTTGGGTGCTGTGGGATTTTCTCTGGAGCTGGTGCCTGAACTGACTGGCTCACCCCATCCAGGACGGCAAGGAGATGGGGAGGAAGGCATCACCTTTGAGACTGAAGAAGAGCGGCAGCAGTGGGAGGATGACCAGCGGGTGAGAGTCTGAAGGCGAGCAAGGAGTGAAGTGGGCTGCTGATCTGAGCTGGCCAAACTGTGGAGAGGCAGGGGACAGTAGGAGCAGTGGGGCTGTTGGGTGGCCAGAGGGCTCCTCTTAGCAGCTGGACCAGGAGTAGTGGGAATACCTGGCCTGGAGAGCATCTCAGCAGACATGAGCTGCTGGGGGCTGTCCAGACTGAATTGCAGGGATAGCAGAGCTGAGTGCTGTACCTCTTCCCTCAGCAAGCTGACCGGGACTGGTACATGATGGATGAGGGCTATGATGAGTTTCACAATCCCTTGGCCTACTCCTCTGAGGAGTACGTGAAGAAGCGGGAGCAGCACCTGCACAAGCAGAGGCAGAAGCGCATCTCAGCACAGCGGCGGCAGATCAATGAGGTAGGAGCCATATCTGTGTCTTGGTCCAGACTTCAGATGGATATTGTTGTTAAATCCCCTGAAAAACATAGCCCCCACATCACCTTTGTGGGGTGGAACTCAGGGTGACTGTGGAGTGCCTTGGTGTTCAGGACAGAAAGAATGCAAATGGCTGCACTCCTGTTCTTCTGGGCCATGAGTTGCATTGCTTACAGTTCTGTCTGTTCTTGGCATAGGGGATGCTGGGGGCTGCTGCCCTCGGCACATATGTGGGATTATGTCTAGGCTTCTGGACACATTGTGAGTGTGGCAGGGGCCTGGTGGACAGTGTGTCCTGAATTTCCTTGGAGACAGTCCTGTTGACTTTGTGCTTCATATACCCAGTCTGTGCTTCCCATGCCCTACTGCTTTCAATCACGGTTTATTCCCTTATGTTCATGCTTCTGAGTCTGGAATCATAAGTTTCGTCCTATTGTCAGTGCAGAGCTCAGACCTGAGCTTGATCACATCTGATCTGGTGTGATCTCCAGCTTCCCATGGGGTTTTCTGGGCTTTTTCTGATGTCTTATTTCCTGCAGGATAATGAGCGCTGGGAGACAAATCGCATGTTGACCAGCGGTGTGGTCCATCGGATCGAAGTGGATGAAGATTTTGAGGAAGATAACTCCGCTAAAGTGCATCTCTTGGTGCACAACCTTGTGCCCCCTTTCCTCGATGGAAGAATTGTCTTCACGAAGCAGGTAGAGTCTGTGGGTGAAGGCATTGATGGTAGGGAGCTCCACATTAGTGAGTTCTCTGTACTGAAGCAATTCCTCTTTCCTCTAGCCAGAGCCAGTCATCCCCGTCAAAGATGCCACCTCAGATTTGGCCATCATAGCCCGTAAAGGCAGCCAGTTGGTGCGCAAGCACAGGGAACAGAAGGAGCGTAAGAGGGTATGCTTTTGGTTCACTGCTGTGCTGTACAGATGTTGTGTGGTGCCTCACAGCTTTCATTTGGACTGTGCAGAATGCAGGCATTGGCAGAAGTGACAATAAGGAGCTCATATTTTAAGACCTGGGGTATCCTGGAAGCCCAGCTCATTGGGTTGTCTCATAAACAGCTGCTGTGATGTGGTTTATTGTGTATCCAGAGCAGAGTCTAGAAGCTCTGCTCCTTGGGAGATGGGACTTGGTGCAGAAACAGGATGTGCGTTCTGCACTGTAGCACTGAGGAGTTGTGGGCTGATATGCTAATGTTTTAGGAGCTGAATTGGACGAGAGTTGTTAGTTCTTGCTATGGCAAAGTTACACTGCTCTCTACCCTTCCAGGCTCAGCATAAGCACTGGGAGCTGGCAGGCACAAAACTGGGAGACATTATGGGGATCAAGAAAGAGGAGGAGAAGGATGAGATGGTGACTGAGGATGGCAAAGTGGATTATAAGTAAGAGCTCACTTTGAGTTAATGCTGCTTAGCTGATGATGGGTACTATAGGCATAGCGAAGTGTGTGGAGAGGCAACTTCAGAACTTCCGGTGTTTCCTTAGGACTGAACAGAAGTTTGCTGAACACATGAAAGAAAAAAGTGAAGCCAGCAGTGAGTTTGCCAAGAAGAAATCAATCCTGGAGCAGAGACAATATCTGCCCATCTTTGCTGTGCAGCAGGAGCTGCTGTCCATCCTCAGGTATAGCTGCCAGGGAGCCGATCATAGAGCATCCTCAGGGCATTGGCCTACCTCCCAGCAATGAGAAATCCTTCTACACAAGTGGCATGTTGAGGCTGCTCCCCCAGGAAACAGGCAGCTGCTTTGTGTGCTTGGTGGCAGGTCTCTGGTCTGAGGACGATGATGCTTGGTTGACCAGCTAGGGCTGTGAATGCAAAAGCCCTTCTTTGTGATGCATGAAGAAATGCTTTTTCCCTTTCTTCAGAGACAACAGCATTGTGATTGTGGTGGGGGAGACGGGGAGTGGGAAGACAACCCAGCTGACGCAGTACCTCCATGAAGATGGCTACACAGACTACGGCATGATCGGTTGCACCCAGCCCCGCAGAGTAGCAGCCATGTCGGTGGCCAAGCGCGTCAGTGAAGAGATGGGAGTGCGTCTGGGTGAGGAGGTGAGTCTGGCAGGGCTGTGGGGTGCAGCTGGAAGGCAGTGAGTGCCTGGGACTCTTGACAGAGTCACTGGTGTCTTGGCTCTCCCAGGTGGGTTACGCCATCCGCTTTGAGGACTGCACATCCGAGAACACAGTGATTAAGTACATGACAGATGGGATCCTCCTTCGTGAGTCACTGCGAGAGGCTGACCTGGACAACTACAGTGCCATCATCATGGATGAGGCGCACGAGCGCTCTCTCAACACTGATGTGCTCTTTGGCCTGCTTCGGGAGGTGCGTGAGAGCCTGAGCTGGGGGACAGCAGCATGGGGCACACAAGCTGGTCTTAAAGCAGAGTATTTGGAGGAACAGCCCTTCTCCACCAGGTCTGGGAGAGGGAGCAGAGCTGACACACCTGTGTCTGCACTTGCTCTAGCATCCTGATCCCTTGTTCTGAGGGGTTAAATCTCCCCTAGTGCTCAAGTGCTGCTAGGGGCAGAAGCTCTAGGTGTGAAGATCTTTACTAGCTTAAGGCTTTCTGGAGCGAGGTTGATGGGTCTTAACTGCACAGAACACAGAGCATCTGTGTTTTCTGATTCTTAAGAGTACCGTAGAAGCTCTGTCCTGTGCCTTGTCTCAGTGGTAATGGAAGCAGCCTGCAGCCATGGCCAAATGCCCCTTCCTTATTGTTCCTTTCGTCTCTTTTCTAGGTGGTGGCACGACGTTCAGATCTCAAACTTGTTGTCACCTCAGCCACCATGGATGCAGATAAGTTTGCATCCTTCTTTGGGAATGTTCCTATTTTCCACATTCCTGGTCGCACTTTCCCTGTGGATATTCTTTTCAGTAAGGTATCATCAATGTTGCAGAGAGAAGTTCTGTTGTGACAGGGTGGGGTTGTGACTGGGGTGCGCTGTACTCTGGTGAACAAAGGACACAGGAGAAGCAGCTATGCTATGATGCAGTCGTCCACACAGGACAGGACAGGACGGGTGAGATTATTGGTGTCTGTAACATGGGTTGTGCCTTTCAGACCCCGCAAGAGGATTATGTGGAAGCTGCTGTGAAGCAAGCCCTGCAGGTCCATTTGTCTGGTGCTCCTGGAGACATCCTTGTCTTCATGCCTGGCCAGGAAGACATAGAGGTGAGCTAAAAGGGCAGGTGCTGCCCTACCTGTGTGTCATTTTAATCTTATGTTCACAGCCTTCTTTGTGTCTAGGTGACCTCAGAGCAAATTGTGGAGCACCTTGAGGAACTGGAGAAGGCACCTGCTCTTGCTGTCCTGCCTATTTATTCTCAGCTACCCTCAGATTTGCAGGCCAAGATCTTCCAGAAGGTGCTGATGTGTGCTCTGTGATAGGAGTGGGGCAGGGAAACTTGTGTGGGGAAATCTCCTAAGCATGAGTGGTGCAGATATGCCTGTTGTATTGCACGTGGAGGCCAAGAGAACGCATGTTTCTGTCCCTTGTCTTCTCAAGGGTCTCCCCTGCCCTTCTGGGTTCTGTGTTGCTGCTCTGCATTCCTCCTTGATGGTAGTGAGGCCCATGCCTAGGGATTTGACTGATGTGTCATGTGCTTGCAGGCTCCAGATGGGGTCAGGAAGTGCATCGTTGCCACTAACATTGCAGAGACCTCACTAACAGTGGATGGCATCATGTTTGTGATTGATTCTGGTTACTGCAAGCTGAAGGTAAGCCAAGACTTGCTGTGCTATTTATGGCCATGATCTCCAGGGCTGAGTTGAGCAAGTTCTGGAGCAGTGACCCAGAACCTCTTACTCAGTCTTGCTTTCTTGTGCCCTGCAGGTTTTCAACCCTCGTATAGGCATGGATGCACTGCAGATCTACCCCATCAGTCAAGCCAATGCCAATCAGAGGGCTGGCCGAGCTGGACGAACCGGCCCAGGCCACTGCTTCAGGTAGGTACATCACCGGTGTTCCTCTTCCCATTATATCTGCAGCTCTGCATCAGGTTGTATGTACTTTTCTTCTCACTGAGCTGTTGTTACCGTGAACTTCTAGGGGCATGAGGACAATAGGCAGGGCTTCAGGCCTTTTCTTTTGGACCCCGTGCTTCTGCAGACAGCAGGACAAGTTCCAGTTTCTTTCTTTGTCCATGCTCACTTGGGTCTGTTACACCGTTGGGGCTGGCAGTTTTCTGCAGGCTTTGCTGTGAGACTGGTCTGTGTCTGGGGAGGGGCATACTTTGTGCTGCAGTCCAAGCACCTTATGTGCTGGGGCGGCCACTCTTTGGCCAAGGTGGATGCTTCTCCTGGGGTCCTGCTGACTAGTCTGGCCTAGTGCAGAGTCATAGAATGATAGAATGGTTTAAGATTGAAAGGGACTTCAAAGATCATCCAGTTCCAACCTCCTGCCATAGGCAGGGACACCTCCCACTAGAACAGTCACGGCCCTGTGCCTTGCCTGGCTGGGTTGGGCAATGAGAGGAGCATGCTCTTGGCATTTGTTCCCCAGGCTCTACACCCAGAGTGCCTACAAGAATGAGCTGCTGACAACCACGGTGCCCGAGATCCAGCGCACCAACCTTGCCAATGTTGTGCTTTTGCTCAAGTCTTTGGGTGTGCAAGACCTGCTGCAGTTCCACTTCATGGATCCACCCCCTGAGGACAACATGCTCAACTCCATGTACCAGTTGTGGATCCTGGGTGCCCTGGATAACACAGGTACTGATTGCTGGGGCAAGCTGTTAGACCATGGGCCTGAAGTCTGCTTGGCTGCTGACCCCTGTACTGTTCCTACAGGTGGTCTGACCTCAACAGGACGTCTCATGGTGGAGTTCCCACTGGATCCTGCACTCTCTAAAATGCTCATTGTCTCCTGTGACATGGGTTGCAGCTCTGAGATCTTGCTCATTGTCTCCATGTTGTCTGTGCCTGCCATTTTTTATCGGCCTAAGGTACCAGTTTGCTCTTTCAGCAGTCTGAGACCCTCTCCTGCCCTCTGACTAACCTATGTTTGTTCTTTGCTCACCCTTCAGGGACGAGAGGAGGAGAGTGACCAAGTGCGGGAGAAATTTGCTGTTCCAGAGAGTGATCACTTGACCTACCTGAATGTTTACCTGCAGTGGAAGAACAACAACTACTCCACACTCTGGTGCAACCAGCACTTCATCCATGCCAAGGCCATGCGGAAGGTGAGGTTGTGGCAGTGATGCTGGGGAGGGAGTTTTACAGAGGAGAGGAGACCAAACTGTCACACACCTTTGCAGGTGCGGGAGGTGCGTGCCCAGCTGAAGGACATCATGGTGCAGCAGCGGATGAGCCTGGCATCCTGTGGCACTGACTGGGATGTCGTCAGGAAGTGCATCTGTGCTGCCTATTTCCATCAAGCTGCAAAGCTGAAGGTGAGAGGTGTCTGTGCTAGGTGAGGGCTGAGAGACCTGCTCTGGGGACCGGTGGACCAACCACACTTCTCTTTGCAGGGCATTGGGGAGTATGTGAACATCCGCACAGGCATGCCCTGCCACCTGCACCCCACAAGCTCTTTGTTTGGCATGGGCTACACACCGGACTACATCGTGTATCACGAGCTGGTCATGACCACCAAGGTAAGCTTGATCTGACATTTAGCAGGAAGAGAAGTACTCTGAGAAGGATGGGAAAGATTTGCTGTGGTGCCAGGATCTATCAGAAGGGCAGTTGTCAGCCTTTCTCATCTATACCAACTCAGTGTGTCTGCATCACCTGCAGAGTCTCATTTGTCCATTTCCCAGTACTCTTCCCTGGCCTGCGTGGGACATGTTTGAATCTCTCTGCAGTCTCACCCAGTCCAGCCCATAACAGCTTCTGAGGAATTGTTAGTAAGGATGTAGTCCCTGCCTGAGAAATGTCACCAAGTAGGGCAGGGAGGGAGCTGCCATGGTTGTGGAACTAGTGCCCAGGCCCTGAGAGTGCCATTCTGCCACCCTGATCTTTCCTTCTGTCCCTGCAGGAATACATGCAATGTGTCACTGCTGTGGATGGAGAGTGGCTGGCAGAGCTGGGCCCCATGTTCTACAGTATCAAACATGCTGGCAAGTCACGGCAGGTGAGTCTTCTATCCAGGATGAGCTGGCAGACAGAACGCCCATTGCACATCCATCCTAGTGCAGTCTCTATTTTGGTGTGGAGGGAACAGGCCTGTAGGCCTGTGGAGAGTGCTGCTGCTGGCCAGCCCTCTGCCTGTCCCTCACATGTTCCTGCTTTGCTCCAGGAGAACCGCCGCCGTGCCAAGGAGGAGGTGTCAGCCATGGAGGAGGAGATGGCTTTGGCAGAGGAGCAGCTCCGTGCTCGCCGGGAAGAGCAGGAGCGCCGGAACCCACTGGGCAGTGCAAGGTGGGTGCTTGTCTTGCCCGGCCAGGGGCTGCCTGCGTAACGACAGTAGTGAGCTGTGTGGAGGGTCCCAGCTTACCCGTGGGTGTTCTGGTCCGGGGAAAGGTTGCACTATCCGCTAACCACCCTTGTCCTCTCCTGGCAGATCTACTAAAATCTACACCCCAGGGCGGAAGGAGCAGGGGGAGCCACTGACACCACGACGCACCCCAGCCCGCTTCGGCCTCTGAGAAGGTGGCACCCTTGGCTTTGAGGCTTAAAGACTTCCAGGAGCAGCTAAGCCTTAGGAGAATGCCTAGCTCCTCTGATCAGTGTACTCTCTGAGGATCTCCACAGCTTGTGGCTCAAGAAGGCTTTGGTGCTTGGCACTGATTTTGCTACAGAACACAAAGAATTTATTTGTTTAAAGATTGTCAGTCTAATCCTTGCTTGGTTTTGTGCTACTTCTTGTCCTGGAGGTAAGTGCTGCGTGGAGGCAGCCCTACAGAGTCACACAGGGATGGCACCATCAAGTTGTTGCTCTATGGAGCCTGGGAGGAGGCACAGAATTACACTGTCGGAGGGCAAAACCAGCTCGTTCCTGTCCCATACTGCAAAGGTGGTTCCATGACCAGCAGGTGACTGGTGCCCAGTGTTTCCTGTGCACAAAAGACCGTAGGCCCAGACCCTGTCTCAGGCCCAAACATGTTTCTGGTTCAGCTGTGCTAGGAACTCATCTTACCTTCAGTTGCTGGTCCTGCTGTGTTCTGACCTGCTTTCCTCCTGTATCCTGCCCAGTATGTCTTGAAGATGCCTGGAGGAAAGGCATGGGAGATGAGGTGATGGAATGGTGCAGAGACAATCCTGCTCTGCTGGCCTGGCAGGACCTTGGACAGTCTAGCACTTGTCCTGTCCTGCACACCTCTGCTGGCAGCAGTAGCTGCCATGTGCAGAGACCTGAGCCCTGCTCCTTGTGTTCACTATTTACTTGCCTGTCAGCTCGCTGTTCTGCTTGATTTGCTGTTGGATCTTGTGCCCTCATTTCTCATTTGACTGCTTGAAAATAGCATGTGCTGAGGGAGTTGGTGAGGAGAGGACAGCCACCTGCCCCTCTTCTCTGGTATGACTTCTCACATCTGCTCCCTCACACACTGGCTGATGTTGAGCAGCACCAGCTCCCTTTCCTTGCATGTCCTGCTGCTGTCATAGCATGCCAGAGTGCAGCATGCTTCTCCTGACTGTTCTGGGAGCAGTGCCTAGAATCAGAATCTGGTGACTTTGTACACTAGAGAGCATCTCCTGGTGCTGGTGCACCTGGCAAGCCCCATTTTGCCCCACTGACTACTCCTTGCACCATACTCTGGCCCTGTTGCTGGCCACAGGACACACACTACAGGCCTGCATCTTAAGGTGGGTGCTGGTGCTGTTCCTCTGGGCCAGCTGTGCTAGCCAGCATCTCCCTGAGCTGTTCTCTGAGCTGCCCTCAGAACTGCCTTGAGCTCTCAGAGGAGCTATTGACCACATTGACTGGGGCTGCTGCTCTGTTTCTTCCTGTCCAAAAGGGTAAAAATAACAGGAATGAATTGTGGAAAATGAAATTTCACTTTCTCCACACTCTTCTGTGTCCATGTGGCTTCCCAACACAGATCAATAGTGTTTAGACAGACAAGGAGGTTTTTTTCCCCCTCTTAAGGCACCAGATCAATAGTGGGGAAAAAAATGAAACCAAACCCAAAACAAATCCTCTGCCCTTCTCTCTTACAGTAAATGTGAACACATTGGGCCTGGGGCTGCCCAAGTGGTGTGACAGCAGCAGCCAGGGGTGGCTAGCCCCTCTGTTCTGCACACCATGCATAGAACACTGCTGGTAGGACTTGTTGCAGTGGACATCCCGCCGTGCTATAGGCGATGGACTCCAGGGCAAGGCTGTGGGTGCCCCAGCACAGTAGGTCATGTGCGGCTCTGAAGGTGGAGATGAGCTTGGCTGTCAGCCATTAGGCTGGACAGAACCCCAGGCTGGCAGGCACACATGCAGCATCGATCTGCTGGGGAAGAAGCTTTAGCAGAGGGAAATCCTGCTGCACAGTCCTGCAGGAAACCTTCACCAGGGCTTTCAGGAAATCGATCAGCCAGCATGCAGGGGGTGGACTGGTGCTAGCAGGAGGAAGTAGTCTCCAGTTGTGACAGGCAGTGACCTCCAAGCAATGTCTGGCCACAGGAGGCATGTCCTGCCCTGTGGAGCCGCAGGTCGCCTGCTGCAGGCAGGAAGCATGGGTGCAATTTACCAAAGGACCATGTGAGATGGTGACCCCAGTGTAGGAAGGTGCAGCGGTGTGGGCACACCAAAACCTGTGCAAATGGGATCGCTGACTGGTGCAATGGGTCTGCAGTGCCTGAGAAGAGGGGCTGCTGGGTCACCTTTGCACCTCAGGCTACTGATGTGGGGGGAGTGAACACGGCAGCTCTGGGCAGAGTGTGGCTACTCTGCCCACCCTGCCTGGGGCCACAGGGCAGCAGAGCGGGTCTCTGGGGGCTAGCAATGCCTCATGCACGGCTTCACGCATCTGCCTGTGCCACGAGGCTCCCTGTGCTGTCCCCCTTCGCTAAGGCTCAATGCAGTCTCACAGGTAAGTGTTCTAACAGGAAATTTCCAAGGCCAAGCTGGGCCCAGAAGGTGAACACAGACGTACCATAATAGAAATCATCGGTTGCTATGACGACCTGCTCCACCAGCGGGTCGCAGCCACAGGCGGTGGGTGGGAGCGGGTGAAGCACCAACAGTCCTGCGAGCAGGGCCACTTAACCCCCACCGTGCAAAACACAATTGAATTTAGCCCTAATTTCTGCCAGTGCGAGGGAACAAAATTTCCCTGCAGATTTCAATCTTGTTCTGGCAGTGCAGCCAGGGCACGGAGCCTCCATGGGACATTGAGCCTCTGCAGGATGCAGAACCTCCAGGGCTGCTACCCTCTGCTTTGGTGCTCCATCAAGGCTTTATTGCTGCTTTAATTAAAGGTGGTTTCTCTTCCCTGGAAGGGCCTTGCACATTGCACACATGCTGGGATGGAGCCCAGAGCAGCCCACACTGCTCTGTGATACAGTTCTGCCCAGCACACAGTGGCACAGCTCAGCACAGCTTGATGCAGCTCTGCTGTCCTGTAGCAGGACACAGATCTGCAGCCTGCAGCGGTGCAGCTCACTTGCAGCCACCTTTGTCACCCTGTTTGCCCTTGTTACTGCAGCAGCAGCCCTGGCCATGCCACTGGGTTATGCCCACTATCAAGCTACTTATTACATGCGCTATGATCATGGAATGACAGAATTGTTTTGGCTAGAAAAGACCTTTAATATCACTGAGTCCAACTGTTAACCTAGTTGGCCAGGGCAGCGCTGAACCATGCTCCTCAGTATTGCATCTCCATGGCTTTGAAACTCCTCCAGGGACAGGGACTCCACCGTGTTCAGCCTGCTCCAGGCCCTGAGAACACTTTCCATTCACTGCTGTGCTGCACAGACACAGATGCCTGCTGCTGGAGCAGGGGAGCTGTAGTGGGCCTCTGTGTTGGGTTAACGTGTCTAGAAGTGCCGATCAGTGCCTGTGCGCTGCCCTATCTGTCCTCCTGTTGCTGTGCTGCTGATCCTGCTGCCGTGGGGCTAGCTGCTGTGAGGCTGTGAGCAGTGCCTACCCTGCTCCAGTTCCTGGTGAGCTTGTGGGGCACACGGTGCTCGCTTGGTGTAGGGAGGATGAGGGGACCAAACTGGACTCTGCAGGGTGAGCTGGCACCGTGGAGTGCTGGGGTGGGAGTCGTCTCACTTTAATTACTGCCGTAATATTATTCTTTTCAGTGTCACGTTAATTGAAATTAAACAGCTGCCACGTTCTGGCTGGGACAAAAGTGAATCCTTTTTCATTCTCCTCCAGTTTAATGAAGACTGACGTGTGGAGAGAAAACAAAGGCAATCCAGCTGCTGCCTTTTGCTGGCACATGCATCAGCAATTACTGGGTACCCTGTGAGCCAGCAGAGATGCACTGGAGCACACCACTGCTACTAGTCCCAGCAGGAACGGGGTGCACACATCGTGAGGTATGCCAGCTCTGGGGAGAATCGCAGTCTGCCCAGGCACTGAGTTCAGGCTTTGGTTCCATCACTTGAGAAGCATCCAGCCACCAGCCATGCCCCCCTGTGGCTCCTCAGCCCTCCTGCACTGCCAGAGTCATCTCATCCCTGTGGGCTTGGCCAGCTTTAGCCTTCTGACATTGGAAGTCACCATCAGGCCCATCCAGCCTGTGAACCCAGGCTGAGACAGCAGTGTCAGCTGAGGTGGGTATCTCTCTCCAGCCTTAAGGTTTTTTTTTTCCTGTTTTAGAACTAGAAGCTTGCTTGTGATGCCATTCAGTACTTTAAAATATGCAAAATGAGGTGCTGGTACAAACCTCATTAACACCCGCCTCCAACATCATTAAGATGTTTCCAAGAAAATTAATTGAGAGACTCATTAAAAATAAATTAAGAAAAATGTGTTGCAGAGCGCCTGCTCTGAGCTCGTAAATCACGGCTCAAAGCTCCAGGCCGCTGCACAGGCAATTAACGCCAGCCAATTTGTTTTATCCTGACTGCGAAAATTAGAAAGCAGACATGGAGATTAGATTAGGGACGTCTGTCAAGCGGAACTTGGAGTGAATATTTTAGGATACAAAATGGAAATCAGGAAAACAAAGCTGGGACTTCATTTGGAAGAGCTGACAGGCAGAGGTGGGGAGACAGGAAAGATTTCTGTTTCGAGGAGCGGCTACAGAGCCATCTCGTGCTCCCACTATCCCTCCGCTCTCCGCTCTCATCTGTGCATTGCCAGTCCTTTGTGGCTGCCTGCACAGGCACCGACTGCCCCTCTTGGAGAGTGTGAGCTCACAGCGAGAGCGCGCTTTGAAGTCGCTCTGTATCACAGAGCCTGAACCAACATGTCGCCTGTGTATCTGCCGATTACACACTTGGATTAGCAAACACACTGCAACTGGGTGAGCCCACTGCTTAGGACTTGCTTAGCTTTGTGCCATTAGTACCCCTTTGTCCACCTCTCACACCTTCCACCAGAGGATCTCGCTCTACTTTATATTCATGAACTGAACTGCAGAGCCCTTCTGCAAAATGAGCAAGCGTTATTATCCCCATTTTGCACAGGGAAGCCAAAGCAGAGATAAGTTCAGGTCTTGCTTGTAACTGTGTGAATGCATAAACAGCTGTGCAGCAGCAGCCATTGTGTTTGCACATACCAGTGGTGTGTTGGACACACTGATGGCTCTTTGTTCAGCCAGATGTCCAGCCATAGCTGCAGCAGAACCAGCTGTGGTGCATGAGTGGGCTGTTTCCAAATGTCCAGACAAACGGCTCACAAAAATGCAGGGCAGAGCATCCTGCCTGTGATCAGCTCTGTTAACAGCACCAGGGGAGCTTTAGGTTGGCTATTAGGAAAAATGTCTTTACTGAGTGGTCAGGCATTGTAACAGGCTGAACAGGGAGGTGGTAGAGTCACCATCTCAGGAGGTGTTAGAAAATGTGTGGATGTGGCACTCTGTGACATGGTTTAATGGCTGTGGTGGTCCTGGGTTGACTGTTGGATTTGATCTTAGAGGGCTTTTCCAGCCAAAGCAATTCTATGATTCTGTGGTATTTGGAGTGACCTGTCAGAGTGGTCCTGGAGCAAATGCCACCTCTCCCTCCTTGCTGAAGCTGCTGAGCAGCTCTTTGTGGGCTGAGGGGCTGTGTGTGGCCTGTCAAGTGTCCTGCTTCTCAGGATCAGCTGATGCTGGCCACCTCCAGGACTGGGTATTATTTCCCAACAGCTCACCAAATAGCCTCCTTTTTGAAAACAATGCTCATGCTTTTGCACAGGGGAATCAGGGCAGGGCAAGCCTTGAATCCTTATGTTCTTTGCTTTCTCAGCTCACATTGTTCTGGACATGTCCAGTGCTTGTGTCTTGAGGTCCAGCTTTGAAATATGCCTGATGGTTTTCAGTGGTATTTTAAAAGAACTCTCCACGTATGTAAACTGGTTAATAGCTTAGAAGTATTCTCCTGCATTTTAATCTGCCTCTCTCTGACAGCATTTTATCTGCTGTGCCCTCCCCAGGATGCCTTTGTCAGTTGTTACATTTCAGTATTTAATGTGTGCTAGTCATATACACCTCTGGAATCCTGTCTGCTTTTAACCACATGGTTCTACTGGCACCAGTGCAGACCAAGTCCACCACAGCAATGTTTGGTTGTGGTTTTGTTTGGTTTGGTTTGATTTGTGTCCCACTGCAGTATTTCTACTGGAAGTACCTTTTAACATAAGGAGCTTCTGCCATTCCACCAAATGTGAGCATTCATGTTTGTCCACGTGCTTTTCTCCACACCCAACACTCCCTCACTTCTCCAGGTGTTTCCTGACTGCTTGGTCTCTGTGCCAGTGCCCAATATACTGCAAGTGAGCAGATGGAGAGGAAAAACTAGAGAGAAAAAAACCCTGGATGGAATTACTTTAATATGAGTAAGCTCTTGGAGCATGAAAAGAAGCACAGGTGATGGTGAATTCTTCCAGCAATTGTGAGCACCTATGCTGGAGCAGACAGTAGCATTTTCACCCAACGAATGGTAGAAAACACAGCTGATGCCCTGGTTTTGCTGGGACAGAACCACAGGCCAGCCACTGGCTGCAGGATATTAGCAGTCTGGGGTTAGCTTGCAGGTGTACCTAATGCTGTAAACCTCACACTCTATATAAAGCGGAAAGTTTTGGGTTCATGCTCTTGTTTGAGTTTCTTCTGACCCTGCTCCCCTTCCCTCTGCTCCTGAGGACTGCTTTCCTGTTTATTGTGACCACTGTACATTTACTGGGCTGAGTATACCTTTGTACACTTTATATTGACATTGGAATTAGTTTTCTTCTCTCATTAAATCTGTTTTCAACCCATGGGTTTTCTCTCCTTTTCTTGGTTCCTTCTCTGCTGGGGAGGGGTCATTGGGTGATGAAGCAGCTGCTATGGCTTATCCTCAGGTATGGGCTAAATGTAGACAACTGATTAAATTATTAATGACAAATTCATTCACACAGGGATGGGGAGACTGCAAAGCAGGTGTTTCATCACTGCTGAGACTCTGGATACTGTGCAGGCCAGGTGCAGGCAGACAACATCAGTTCTCTGCATGATGCTTTCAGGAGCAAAGCAGAGACACTCCAGCAGTACAAAGACCTGTCCTGGGAGCACAGAATTGAAGGAAGATGTACTGGTTCTGGAGATTAATCAACAGCTTGTGGAAGCTGTAAGCTCATGAGTCAACACAGTTGTTGAGTTAGCAACAGGACCCTCTCAGCAAGGATCACTTCTCTTTGGGTAGTAGTGGGAGCTTGCTGTTCTTAGGGCTCGTGGTACAGAGAGTTGTTAGAATTGTAGAAAGGACCCCAAGAGGAGCAACAGGCACTGCCTCAGTCTGCAAGACTCAGGGATACTATGTGCAGAGTGTAGTGAAGGGGAGAATGGGGGATAATTTGCTCATGTATCTGTGTGTAAGTGGTTTTGTGGAGTGCAGAGATGATAACAGAAGGTTCTTGGATCTAGCAGGCAAAAATATTTCTCAGTGTGGTGAGTGCAAGAGAAACAAGCTGAAATTAAACTGGAAATAACGTGTTTGCAATATTGGTTCACTCTTTGTGGAGTAGACTGAATGCTGCAGGACGTGTTGTCAGTGAATGTGGAAAACAAAGCTTGGACATGATTGTGTCACACATGGGCTGAACTCCTTCTGAGACACTTCTCTTTCACAAGTAAAATCTTCCATGCTTATCTTTTCCATGAAGATGCATTTAGTTCAAATGTTCAATTATCCTTCTTCCAACTACTTCTGTGTTATAGAATGAGTGGAAAAATAGTTGCATGTGAAAAATGCCTAGTGTTAAAAATAATTCTAACCACTGAAAAAACAGCGACATGTTTTTAGCTTAACCAGACTTCAAACGCATGTGGCTCAACTCCTTCCTCAGAAACACTTGCAACTAGAACAAAAATGCTTTTGAGACTGCTCAGATGGTGTATCCTAAATTTATGGTGGGGTAAAGTGTTAAACCTAAGGGAACCCCACTCTAATCCCACTGTCTCTCTCAGACTGATAATGGAGTGGTCATTTAGACAAGAGAACTTGGAAAAAATAATCTCACACCCCTCCCAAATCCTAGCCCTACACACCTAATCCCAGCCCTAACCCCTAGCCTCAACCTGAAGCCTAACCCCAACCTGAATTGTAACCCTAACTGTATCCCTAAATGTAAACCTAACCCCATCCCTAAATGTATCCTTAGCCCTAACACTAGCCCTAGACTAAACGTAACCTGAAACCTAATGCTGACACTGAACCTAAGCCCTAACCCTAATTTAAACCCTAAACCTCAATGCCTAACCTCTAGTGGCCTAACCCTAACAATAATGCTAAACTAAACCCAAACCCTAAAGTGAGTGGTCTAACCCTAACACTAATCCTAACCATGCACCTAATGGCCTAACTCCAACCATAAATGAAACCCTAATTCTAATGGCCTAACCCTAACCTTAAATGTAACCTCGATGGCCTACCCCTAAAACCTAACCCTAGTGCTAATCCTTACACAAATGGCCTAACCCTAAGCCTACCCCAGTGGCCTAATTTTCTAGAACTATGCCAAGAAAGCTGTTGGCTCAATTAAGGGCTCTCCAAAGCAACCCCCACCCTCCCTTCACTTGAAGGGAGCCTGAACACCGTGCCTGATGGGGATTCTTCTCCAAAAAGCTGCAGATATTTTGCAAGGCCTGAAGGAAGCTTAAAAAAAAAGGAGCAGAAGATTTAAGGGAAAGGAGAAGATGCAACTGTCTGTAAAAGGTTTGAGGCCAGACAGCAGGCTACAAAAGGAGTGTGAGGTTCCCCAAAAAGAGCACAAGGGGGAAGCAAAAGGGGCAGGGCAGCTGCAGGGGCTATGAGGCTGACAGCTGGTTGTCCAGAGCAGTGGTAGGTGCCCCATTCCCAGAAAAATCAGGTTGGACAGGGCTCTGAGCAGCCTGCTCTAGTTGAAGGTATTCCTGCTCACTACAGGAGGCTGCACAAAATGAGCTTCAACTTCCCTTCTGACCCAACCTGTCCTATGAAAAAGCAGTGGAGACCAAAACTGGGACGAGGATACTGGAAAAGAGTGGAGGCTATGCAGCTTAATAGGGGCAAAAAGGGCACCTGTGCCCCTCACGAGGGACATTGAGGTGCTGGAGTATGTCTGAAAAAACAGCGATGAAGCTGGGGAAGGGTCACAGGCCCTGCGAAGAGCAGCTGAGGGACCTGGGGCTGTTCAGCCTGGAGAAAAGGAGGCTCAGGGGACACACCGGTGTCTGTAACTTCCTGGTAGAGCAAGCTGGAGTGAGGGAGGAACTGGAATCTTCTATGTAACAAGAACATTAGGAAATGGCCTCGAGTTGTACCAGGGGGGTATTTGAGTTGGGCACTAAGAACAATTTCTTCTCTAAAAGGGCTGTCAGGGTCTGGAACCAGGCTGCCCAGGGCGGACTCCTCACCCCAGGAGGTGTATCAAAGCCGTGGAGATGTGGCGCTCAGTGCCATAGTTCACTGGCGCCCCCGCAGTGCTGGGCTCACGGCTGGACCCGGTGATGTTAAAGGTCTTCCAACCCACAACGATTCTCGGACTCCAGGCCCCGGCGGTTCTCGACCTCTTGTGTTGGTGCTGCTGTCGTTGTCGCCGCCGCCCGGCAGGGGTCGCCCTCAGCCCGCGCTTCAATGCTCGTCCAAGATGGCGGCCGCGGCGGCCCTCAGCGTGGCAGCAGCGGTGGCGGCGGCTCCTCCCAAAGGCCGCCGGGGCCGCGGTGCTGCTGGGGCGGCTCCGGGCACCTTTGTTCTCGCCGTACGGCGAGGCGGGGGCTCTGAGAGAACAAAGGTGCCCGGAGCCGCCCCAGTGGCAAGATCCGTCCTCGTCCTGCTGATGGTGCTGCCCCGGGAGGAGCTGCCCGAGCCTGAGGGGCAGATGAAAAACAAGGCGGTGTGTGTGCGATTGATAGGAGGGGAAAAAGAAAAGGAGTTTGCGTCGGTGGAATTTTAATGAAGCCTTAAAGGTTACTTCTCTGCGGCTGTAGTGATCATTTCCAATTGTGTTCATAGGGAGCTAGTAGCTGTGGTCTAATCACATTTGGGTACTGTCTAGGGCACACTTCTGTGTGTTTGGCTGGGGAGGAATATCAACAAACAAATTATCAGGAGCAGGGGCAGAGTCTACAGGGGAGAAATAGCAAAGAGGGAAGTCTTGCATGGCTTTGCATTCGACAACGAAAATGATCTCATTATCCTTTCCAGGGTCTCAGCCAGCTACTCGAAAAATACTTAGTGAAAAACATTGTGGCTCTTGGGAGAGGGTCCCCTCCAGAGAAGGGAGAAAGACAGACCCGAGTGTGTAAAAACAGAATGGAGGGGAACATCTGTGCTGGTAAAAAAAGGGTAGGGACCTGCCCTGCTGCATTTCAAACAGATTGAATGCAAGCCAAATCAGAGTGGCTTTGGTTGGAAGGGACCTTTAAAGGTCACCTAGTCCAACGCCCCTCAATGAGCAGGGACATCTTGAACTGGAGCCCCATCCAGCCTGACCTGGAATGTTTGCAGGAATGGGGCTCTTGTACCATCTCTTTGGGCTAGCGTTTCATCAGTCTTACTGTAAAAAAGTCCTCCACTTGTTCCTTTGAAATCTCAGGATGGTGGTGGAGTGTTGAGGCAATTGGTGGTGCCTGTGGGAGGCACCTAGCCCGGTCTCATAGAAGCCAATCTTTGACACGTCCCTTGGTCAAAACACCAGGTGCTTTGACTTGTCCCTGGCATGATGGTGGAGGTGCTGGTGCCATATGAAGCCTGGGGACTTTGCTGGGGATGCAGAGACTGCAGCCTCTGCAGCTTTTCCAACTCCCAGAGCTTGGGGAGAGGTGGGATAGGCCCAGGGGTACACAAGCAGGGAGCAAAGGCCTCTTGAGATTATCAGGTGGATCAGCTAGATCACCTGGCACAGGCTGCCTAGAGATGGCTGGGTTTAAACACCACCACCTGGGACTAGAGGAGTGCACAGGCAGGTGTGGAACTGACTTTGCAGACCTAATGGGGCTGCCTCCTGCCCAGCACCTGCATGTTGGCAGTGCCTCTCCATGCTGCCTGGTATTGACTCCATCATGGCAACCCTTTCCATTGCTGCTGCGGCAAGCTGTGGCTTGGTATCCTATGTCTGTAGCTCAAGGATGTACGTAAACAGTGTAGGAGATGCCACATGTTTTTGTGAGGAACCATGAGCTAGAAATCAGCAGAAAGCAGAGATGGTGATGGAAGAAGGATAGAGTGAGCAAAAGGAAAAACAGTGCTGCTCAGGTCTGGTCACAGAACATGGTGTCTTGGTGGTTCTTGCTATTACAGCCTGCTGTGCTCTGAAAGATGAATGGTGCACCTGGACAGCTATGCTGGTATTGGCTCTGGAGGCCTCCTTCCCAACCAGAATCAGTGTCAGCACCAGGTGAGAAGAGACAAGGGGAAAACAAGGAGGCTGAGATGAGGCAGAAGCCACAGTAAGTTGGGTAAGTGAAGAAAGGCTTTTCTGATAGGGACCACAGAAGATTCATGGGTTGGGTGGGTGGGCATGGGAATGCAGAAATAAAAGCAGAGAGGATATTCATCTTTCCTTTCCTTATGGTTGATCTTAAATCTCTGGTCAAAAAGAAAGGAGTATTCTAAGACACAGAAAGATGAAGCTTAAAACCGGGAAGAAACAAAGTTGGTCCCATTGTGCTGCTGCATGAAAAGCTTCATTTGCCCCACTGGCACAGCAATAACCAGAGATAAAAAAACAAACAACAGTGATGCAAAGAGTAGTGCATTTGCCATCAGGTCCAGTTGAACGCCTCCCGAAGCTGCCTTTGTCCAACAAGGTATTGAATTCAGCATTAATGTGATAAAATTTTCTTGACTGCAGGTACAGAAGGTCAGGTCCTGCTCACTCTGTGAATCTACAGAAAGAAAATGTGAAGAAGGACTAGGAGAACAGGCCATTATTTTTGTTCTTCAATAGTGACTTAATGTCAGCATTTATCTGCAGGGGCTCTAGCTGCATTCACTGGTTAGGTATGTTTGTGCTAAATTCTGAAGGGTTATTTGGAGCCACCTGGCAGAACTCTTGAGCAGTAAAGCCAGCTGCTCTCCAGTACTGACCTGGCAGCTGAAGCATGTGGGCCTGTCCCTGTGCCACATGGGCTGCTGGTGGTCCTGTGGCCTGTATAACAATGGCCTTCATGCTTGGTATGGTAAGTGAAGGTGGGATCTCAGAAGGAATCCTTGCAACAAGGGTGAAAGGGTGACCACGTGCAACAGGCGTGGGTGTTTGTTTAAGTGGGGGTTTGTGTCAAAGTGCAAGGCAAATGTGGGCTGTTCCTCACAGCTCTGCCTGATATGACCTCAAGTTTTGCTTCAGCAAAGGGCAGGCTCCTGACCTCTTCCCACAGTATTCTGCAGCCTCTCAGCAGGGCTGGGAGTTGAGGGTAGACATGTCTGGAAGAGGATAGGGCTGCAGTGCTGTGATGCTGGTCTTCACTCATTATTTCTTGTTTTTCAGATGTTTAGCAGTTGTTCTGTGATCTGGAAGGTATGAGACACAGCTAGGTGGTCTTAACTCTGCTACAGTTCTGGGGCTTTTGCAGTTTCTTACAAGATTTCACTTGCGGTCCCAGCTGGCTGTAGCTCTGTTCCCTCCTCAGGAGTGAGAGCTTGGGGCTGTACTAGATAAAACCAGACATAGATGGAGAGATGGTTCTATGGAAACGTTTGCTCAGTGCCCAGGAGCAGCCCAAAAGGCAAAATGACTGTTAAGAATTATTAAGAAAATAATGGAGATCAGATCACAGTTATGCCACTGAATAGATCCATAGTGGAAGCTGCACTGTCATTACCATATGCAGCTCTGGTCTGCCGCTCAAGAAAAAAGGACTTGGAAGCATTTCAGAGAAGAGCAACAAGGATGATCAAACACAAAGAATATTTTCCATGTGAGGAAAAAGTAGTCTCTTTAGCTTGGAAAAGAAGTGACTGAAGAGGATTATAAAATCAAGTTTGGCATATAGGGATTGTCTGCAGTATGATTTTTCACTGTCCCTTGAATATAACTGGCAGTACCCCGTAAGTGAGCAGCTCACAACTGCAAAACAAGTAATAGTGGGTTTTTTTAATGTCCTATGTTGTGTCAGACTGCTTTGCACAGGATATGGTGGGCTCCCAAAGTTTGTATGCAGTCTCAAAAAGAAAATAAACATTTAATGGGAGAGAAAAGATCCACTTACATCGATTAAATCCAGGACCTCATCTTTGCCTTCAAAGGCTCTGAGCTATGGATCACTGGAGGCTAGTGGAGCATTCTGGGCACCACTGTGGTATCTGCACTCACTTTACACTGGCCAAGACAGTAATTCTGGGCTACTGTCAGAGATGAGGTGGTGGCTGAGATGAGACAGTGAGCTAGACAGGCTTCCAGCTGGTCACAGTGTTTGTTCCTTCACTGCTCCAGGCTGCTTTCAGGGACTGATCCTGCCCTGTCTCAGTATCAGCCTCTTCTTCTTTTCTAAGGAGCTGTATCTAAAAGCCCTAGCTTACAAATTTGCGGCGGTGGGCTAGTGCCCTGACCTTTGCACTGCCATGCTGGGATACAGTCTGCTTTTAAACAGTACTTGCTTTTAGCTGAAGCAGAGCTGGTGGTAACCATAGCAGGAGCCTCTACCCTCCAGCCCCTCTCTGATGAGCTGCCAGGATGTCCAGCAAATAGATTGCTGTTTTGTCAGCAGTTCAGCCTCAGTGTGAAATCCTGACTTTGTTCACATGGGGTGGCCTTGAGTGAGGCCAAGGGCACTTGTGTTCTGCAAGTCGAGCTGCACCTCAGCACAGGCACAGGGCACTGATTTCTGGGTGTGCTGGCAGAGTTCTGAGGCTCCTTGAGCCTTAGGGACTGCCTGGTGACTTCCTAAGGGGACTCCATCGTGCCACAGAATTACAAGTGCTTGCCATGGTACACGTGGGAGAGGCAGCCCTCCAGCACTGACCTCTGACATGGCATCCAGGGCTGTGACTAGTTCATAGCCCTGCAGAGATGGCTCTGACAGTCAAAGCAGTTCTTCCTCTGTCTGGAGAAGCTCTGCTTGCACTCCTCCCCTCTGGGCTCCACTCGCATTACTGTGAGCCCATCAATGGCTCTTAACTTCTCAGGGCTGCATGGTCAGGTGAGGACAAAGGGCAGAGCCTGCTCACTTGTCCCAGGTAATGTGAATCTTACTGCACAGTTCTGACTATGGAAATAAGAGGATCCAGTGTCTGGCTCAGTACGCAAAGAAATGGGACCTGTCCTGGTGAGCATTCAGTTGTATCACAGTGAGTGGTGAGGAGATGGAGTGCTGGCAGGCATGGACACAGCTTGTACAGTCACACACTGATGCGGGGCCCCTGCACACATCCAGATTGCTCAGATGGGAGCTTTGCTTGCTGCCTTCAGGAGAATAAAGGTTGGTTCAGCCACCAGTCTGGTTGTTTTTATTGCATGGTCATTGCTCCAAGTCTGCCCTTAACCCCAATGAGCTCAGGAACCTCTTGTTTACCAACTCTGAGAAGAGATACACAGCATGGACAAAAGGAGACTCTTACAGGCACTCCAGTTCCTGGGCTCCTGTAGACTGCTGTGCCAAGTCATGCTCCTACTGCATTTGCTGCATTGAGCTTTAACCTGCTTCTAACATAAGCAACTCTTGGGAAGTTTTCCAGCAGGCTGTGGATTTACCAGATTAGTTTAACTGTACTGCTTCTCCTCTGGTCATCTGGAGTGCTGGTTTTGGCCACAGCAATTGGTATCTGTCAGGAGCTGGTATAAGAACCTACAATAAGCTGCAGAGAGCAAGATAGATCTCAGTGGCTTCCTGGTGAGTGCAAAACTGTGCTGTTATTTCTGCTGCACACGGTACTGGGCTCTCTGTCACATTTCTCATCTTCATGTGGAATTTGTCTGGGTAGCTGCCATTCCCGCAAGACAACTTCGAATGAATCAGATGAATGACTGTTTTTCATATTACACAATGTGATTCCAAAAGCCCCAGCACAGACATGCTAGCCAGATTCCAAGAATCAATCTCCAAATTGCAATGTCTCCTTCTGGAGCAAGCTACCAGTGGAGAAACTGAAAATAGGGTTTTTTTGTAGCTACACTGCAACTTCACAGTCGATTTTAAGCCTCTTAGACAATATAATACTGAATGCAAGTTCCTGCTGAGGGCTATCGACTTCAGTGTGTGCCAAGCTGCAGGGAGCACCCTGTGCCATGCTTGCATGTGACAAAGTGCTTCCCTTCACCAGCAGTGTGACTTGGATCAGAGACCAGCTTCCTGGGACTTCCCATCAGCGTCCTTTAAGATTGTCATCCAGCAGAAAGGATCTGTGCAGCCATGAGGTGAAATGTGCCAGGAAACAGCATCATCTTCAAAACACACAAAGGGATTAGTGCGGTCTGAAAAGAGCAACACGCTGCCCTCTCCTCAGGGGTGGAGGTATGCTGCCTGCTGGGGCTTGGGGATGCAGGGGGCCAGCCCCTCAGATGTTGCTTTCCCAGGTCAGGTGCATGTGTAGTGCTCACAATGTCAAAGGAGTTCACATTCCTGCAGTGTGAATCCTAACCTGGCTTCTCTGAAAGCATCTGCTTTCATGCTGCCATGGTGCAAGGGAATGTTTGAGTGGTGGAATAAAAGGGTATACCTTAAATACTTTTAATTAATGAAGAGCAGTGGTGTTTTGGTGTTGTAGGACCACACTGAGACTGCAGACTATTTACAGCCCCTCTATGTTGAAGCACCAGGCAGCATTCACTGCTGCAGCCATGCTTTGGCAGCGCTGGTGACTGATGTCCTGTGCACACAGGGTCAGAGTACGAAGTGTAACTGCTGGATATGTGATCCATATTGTCCTCGGCCTGCCCTGTGTGTCTGTCCCTTCTCAAACCTACCTTCCGTGACCGCTCCAGTGTGTCAGAGTTCCATAAAAGCTCCTGGTAATGGAACTGATGGGACACACTCTCAGTCTTCTTAAAGCTTCCACATGAGTGCCTCTTTAGCCAGGCACTTCACTACATCTGTCCCAACTGCAAACACAAGAGCTACAAGTCAGAGAACCCATGATGATTTCCCTTGGGGCTGTGTAGAAGAGTTGCTCAGTGGGCACTCTAGGCAGACTGTCACAGCAGCTCCTGGAGGTGAGCTGCTTGGTGCTTGGTGCTGTTCCTGTTGTCATTCAGGCAGTGCCTTTGCTTTGTCACATGCTTCCTACTCTGCTGCACACAGCTTTCTGCAGCGATCTACCAGTCACAAATCCTCCATCTTTGTATCATGCAACTATTCCCCTACACCACTGTTTTCATACACTTTTCCACTACAAGAAGGACAATACTGGGCTGCAATGAATGTTTAGACAGTGCTTCCCTTTCCTTTCTCTGTGAGACTACCCTGTTCAGGGGCAGAGCACGGCAATCAGACAAACACCATGGTAGAAGCATGGTTTTAACAAGGGGAGCTCTGCACAGTCCATTTCCACATGGCAGCCAAAAAGGTAGTGAGTGAAGGGGACCTCTGCTCCCCATTTCTGGAGTTTGTTACCACAATATCAGAATTATGGATTGCAGCAATTTCCATTCCTTTCTTTCATTCTGAATTAAAGACCATCTACTAGACCCTCACTTCAAAAAACAGCCAGGGACTTTCTAATATCAAGCAAAATGCCTGAAGAATAAATTGCCCCTATCAGAAATAAAGCATTTTAGTTCTGCCACAAGCAGAGAGATCTGTGTTTATAAGTCTCTCCAAAGGCAACTCCATCTTTCCTGCTTTCCCCTCATTTTCTTTTGATGCACAAAGCCTGCATACTGCAGTGCTGTGATTGGATTCAGCTTTGGAGCAGTGTAATTGTAAATATTCATTGGAATCCAGGCTAGTTTTCCCAAGTCTCTCTTAAAGGCTCTGCAGCTATACAAACAGCCGTGGCTCTGCATTAGCCTTACAGCCTGGAGGCTGCCTATTTCTCCACAGCCCCAAAGTCTGCTCCTTCAGAGACTGCATGGAGAGAAATCAGCCTTGCAGACCATTTTAGTCAACGCTCTATTATTGTCTTTATTCCCCCTTCAACACCTGTGTTACAGAACTGGCCCCAGACCCAGGTACCTGATAGAGTTCCTTCACCAGTGTCCACAGAAGTAACACAGGTTGCTGTCACTTGCGGCTCCCACTGGCTGTTGTGGCTGTGTGTGTTTCCAGCCATGTCTGTCTGCTGATGGTGCTGGGATGTCTGCATGAGCTGCTCTGTGTCATGGTATAAGATATATGGTATAAGGCCTATGCCTGTGCACCTTCCACCCTCTCACCAATAATCCACAGTGAGTGCTGCTTAGAGCTAACAGCTGCTACTTAGCCCACATCCATGAGGCTCTGTAGGTGGGTGATGCACTTCTCACTGGGAGCTGCACTGCTGGTTACTGAGGCAAAGCAGACAGATCACCTACTGGCACCCAAACAGTCCTACCTCTCCAGTTGGTGGAGTTCCATGGCTGCACTTGGTAAGCGATAGGCCAAGAGCAGTGGCCATTGAAGAGAAGAGGTGAGAGCTTCCCATCAGACCCTGATCTCCATATTGCCTGGGCCAGCCACTGCACGGCAAGACTACGTGGCATCAAGCTGACCTTACTCTCCAGGTGGTCTGACTGATAGCCATATCCTGCACTTTTCATTTGGAAAGCAGCATGTATAAGAAACTGCACACAGCTATTCTACTGAGAATGGAAATTGAATCCAAACGTTCCGATAGCAAATCTGCCCTCCCATCTCTGCCTCATCTACTCTTATGTTTACCAGCAAGGGCGGAACTGCTATGCTGAGGCCAAAGCCTGAGGCACAGTAGCACATGTCATACAGATGGTGGTATCAGAGCTTTCATCACCCATTGGCATCCTTCAGGCCCTGCTTGTTCTTTCAGCATATGTTAAAGCACATGGTCTGGCTACTGGGTAAGCCGTGAGCAGATAAGTAGGTAGTAAGAAGGGTAAAATCCATCTTTCTCCCCACATGCCAGTTCCTGAGTACTGCTCAGCAAACAAGCACCTGCCAATTCCAGCTGAAGCAGTGTGGATTGCTGGATGTGTGACTCAAGTGAGCAGCACAGAGGCTGTCAGCTGTACACATATGGAGACCTCCACCCCACAACACTCAGAACAGAGAACACTGTTGACTGAGAAAAGAGCTGAAGGAACTTCACTAATGAGGAAGACAAATAAGGACTTTACATGGGAAGACACTCTTGTGTGCTCCCTAGCAAGCCTCTCCTGTGAGTCTGCAGGACCAGAACAGTGAGATGGAAGAATGCTCCCACAAATCAACTCTGCTGCCCATCAGCCAACACTGCTTGAGGTGTGAGACCACCTGAAACACAAAGCTGGGACTAAGTCTTGTGGAGGTCAGGTGAATCACAGCAGGACATGAGCACAGATCCTAGACTCAGGTGCAGTCACTTTGCTAGACAGAGGAATGATCCTGGGAAATGACATGTTGATATCACATCAATACTGAAAGAGACCATGGTGAGACTCTGAAGAAGGCAGAGCTGGGTTTCAAGGTACAAGCAAGGGCAGGTTTAGAAAATGAGCAAGGCTGGCATAAACCTCTAGAGACTGATAGCCCATCTTCCACTTCTGACACAGAAGAACCCCTGTCCTTAAAGGTCTCCTATGATGCGGAGTCCTCAGGCCCTTGGCAGTCTGTTCATGTGTTTTGTTCTCTTCCCCATCAGAAAACGGTTTCTAACCTGAATCTTTCCTGATGCCGGCTATGCCCGTTAGTTCTTGAGTGTCCCTTCATGAACATGGAGAACAGATGGCTTTGCTCCTTCTTCCAGGAGTTTCTTACCTGCAGCCAGTGTTGTGATTTTCCTCAGTCATGCAGGAGATAAAAACAACAAAACACCAGGTCAGAATCAACAAAGAACACCTGTCAGGTGGAACTCACTGCCACACAGAGACAACTACGAGTGCCCTGTGAGAACAAAGTGATGAGGCCATTATATAGATAACAGTTCCCTGAGTCAAACCAGCTTTGCAGAGAGAAATGCCCTCTTCCAGTAAATCTAGATCTCCTTGAGGAAGCCACCCAATTGTTCCCTTTACATTTTTTTCCCACCACAAAGGCAGGCAGCTGAAGGCTAGCTGCTTTCAGATGTGGTGAAGGGAACAGCCCTGGAGAAACTCTAGCTGAAGGAAGCAAACATGGAAGGAAGACCATGTGGTCATGAGCAGAGGCTAGATGGTGAGACATGCCTGGTGGCTGGGTGGCAGAAGGAGCTGTAGAAATACACCCTCTCCTCTCCAGATACAACAGCCACAGCATAACCCCAGGGGAGGGAGGAGGCTGGTAGACTATCCAACCTCACATCTGGCCTGGAGCACCAGCAGGGTCTCTGGCATGAACACAGGAGTCCTTTGGCTGCAAAGCCCCAGTGCAGAGAAGCCTTTCTGGCACAAGCTGGAAGCTTCCAGCTCGAGTCTCCAAAGCAGTGAGAGTGGCGTTCTTCAGTGCTGCTGCTGGGATGATTTATCCAGGTCATGGTGAGGACAGCTGGCTAACTGAGGTTAACAGCTTTCTCGGTTTCATTTCAAAAAGACATTAGCATGGGGGCTATATTAAACAACGATATGCCAGATCCTGATTCATTCACCAGGAGAGCTCATGATCAGGTGGGGGACTCAGCTGACAGGCAGGGCTGTGCTGCTAGCCTTTCCTTAAAGGGCAGGACCATAACTCATGCTCCCAGTGCTAAATTACACGACACTCCTTGCAGAGGGCTTCTGGTATGTGCATCCTGCTACAGGCATCCTGGGACTGCCAGCCATGGGAGCCCAAAGCCCCCAGAAAAGGAAATTTATCCAGAACTGTGTCTGGCTCAAAAAGAAACAAACAAACAAAAAATTTGAGCCCTTCTGTCTGGAAGAAGGATGATGGAAAGGAAACATGACAGAGGTCTGTAACACAAAGTGTCACAGGGAAGGTGACTGAGGAGTAGCCATTCATGGTCTCTTCCAATAAACAGAAGTTGTCAGGGGACAGGTTCAAAATAAACAAAAGAAGGTGGCTCTGCACCCCACATGTGGTTATGTGGTGGAACTTGCTGCTAGAAGACACTGAAGAAGCTGGGCAATATCTGAGTTGCAAAAACAGTTTGACATGTTACGGAGGAAAATTCTTCAAGAGCTGTTAAAGACTCCTGCTTGGGCTCAGGCTTCTTCATCAAATGCAGAAGGTGGGTGAGCATATTGTGGCAGTATCATGGACTTCCTGTTTTCCCCAGAGGAAAAGAGCTCTTTCCCAGGCACCAGCAGAAGCTGCAGCTAAACAGAGCTAGGTGGGACACTGTTCTGACCCAGAACAGTGTTATATTTTTATGGAACAGAATGTTCAGCACTCTAATTGGGAGGTTTTGAGAGAAAGTTTAGAGCTGGGCTGATTTATCTGCTGCTTTCACACCAAACCTTAGCAGTTAGGCTCAGCTGAATTTGGTATTGATGGATGGAGGGATGGGATGGGAAGAGAGTAAGGCAGAGTGGCTATAAGGAGAAACAGAAGTGTGATTCCTGCCTTGCCATGCTGTCCTTGCACAAATCAATACACAGCCACCTGCATACAAACACAGGACAAGACTCAGGTGCACACTGACACACGGCAGATTCGTTTGCCCTCCACAGCTGTGCACACAGACAAAGGCACACGAACTTCCCGCACCCAGCCGTCACCAGCAGTCGGGAAGCAGCTCGCCGTGTGCAGTGTAGCCCACACACTGTGTCTCTTTACACACACAGAGAGAACAATGGATGGCTGGGCAGTAAACAGAACAGTATCCTGCTACTGTCCTTCAAATGCAGTGATCATAATCATTGCATCATATTCATATGTGATGTAACATACAAATTGTTCATACATGGTCATGCTCATATGAACATACTCATCGTCACTAAATTAAGTGAAACAAAATGGATTCTCTTGGACTAATAAGAGGAGATCTTCCTCTTGATTTTAAAATGCTGCTCAGAGAGCTCATTCCTCTCTCCAGCACACTGGTACCTGGTACTCCAGTAACCAGAATACCTGGGTTAGTCTTTCAGAACACTGAGAATATTTAACTATCAAGGTGTTAAAATAGACATGATGTTTCTAGCTTATGAGGCACCAAAAGAGATTAGAAGTGGGTGCAGTGGAGGACAGACATAGGCTGAGCGAGTAGTCTTGGTGTGTGCAGCAGCAGTAGCTGCAGAGATTTTCAGGACCAGGTCTCTTCACCTCTTTGCTATATGGATCTGAATGACAGTTTGTAGTCAAAATCTGCTCATGGCTACAGGAGCCCAAGTGGACACTGGGCACAGAAGCCTACGGCTGGAGAGCCAGGGGAGCGGCACACTCTCCCAAGCTAGATTAACATGCAGAAGGGGTACACTGTCTGAGCAAACAGTCTGACTCTTGCAGCTTCTGAAACACTGGGATCGTGGAGAGATGTGGCAGAGCAGAGGCACACAGAGCTGACACAGAGTGGACTGGTACAAGTGCTGCCCAGGAGGCCTCTGGTCTGCAGGGCAATGAGGAAGCTCCCACCCTAATCGTATGCATGTCTTGGAATGAATTGAGGATTTCACCCACAGCAGTACCGCTGAACAGACCCAAGCAAGCCTCATCTCCTGGCTCACTACACATCACTGCTACCACCAGCTAGGACAGCTCTGTCCTAGGAGTCACTACCTCTGCCCTCCACCCTGTTCACATCTCTCTGAGCAGGTCAGCGGCAGGAGCGACATCCAGGACATGCCTTACAGCAGTCACACCCTGAAATTGACAGACAGCAGATCTGTAGCTGTCTCCCCAGTTCCCTGGACTTTCCCCCCCTCACTGGGAGTTGATGTACTCTGCTTTTGCATCTTTAGCCCTTCCTTATGCTGCCATGTAAATGAGAATAGTAGATGATCACTATGACTGTGAGTACATTAAATAGAGCTCCCTTCCCAGCCTGGGCTGCCAAGCTAGAGTGGACTGGCACCTTTTCCTACCTGCTTCTGAGCCTCCTCTTTGCAGCTGGTGGCTGGCCTCCAGGTCCTGGCTGAGCTGCTGGATCCGGCTGCATTTCTGCTCCAGTTCTGCCTGCCTCTGCCTCTGCTTGGTCTGCAGTTGATAGATCCTCTGCTCTTGAGCATCCAGCTATTGACCCGCCCAGGGAAAGAAAGAAAAAATGGAAAAAAAATCAATTAATACTAAACGGCTTAACAAAACCCCGAACAGCACAGGCCTGATGCTGCTGGGGGTGGGGATTGTTGGGAGGAGACACCCCCCGCACACATCAGCTGCAAAAACCTGATGTTCTGGGGACAGGAAGCCAATATGGTAGGTGTGATCTGACACGCACGCCCGCGGCAGCAGTGATATGTCCAACTCAGGGAAAGCAGAGACTCTGCTACGCCAGGATACCTGCCTCCCCTGCTCACTGAGAGGGTGTCAGACTGCCTGGGTGAGGGAAGCGAAGAGCAGCTGAGCAAAACCAAAGTTATTTTAACTAATAACTAAATAATCGGCTCCTGATCTGGCTGTTGTTTCGGTTCCGTGTTCCTCCAGCCTGCAATATGGACCCCTTTAGCCATTTCCCCTGTACCTGTTGGCCATGGAGCAAAGAGAAAGGGAGTGCTGGCAGCCTGCATCTTGGTCATCTACCCTGCCTGTTCTGCCCAAACGGGAACAGGCTTTGAGGGCTCAGTGTTTTCACTTTTTGGCTGTAACAAGTTTAAACACGGAAGGAGCAGAAAGGATCATGAATGTCAACCAAGGAGCAATTAGCATGACAAGACTGAGGTATTGATCTACTGGAGCTTATGGTGCTGCAGCAGTCCTGGGTGGAGCACATCCTCAGCCACTCACCCCATGCCTTGCAATGAAAGTCTCAGGAGCGCTGCTTGGCTGCTTCTGACAGCTAAGAAGAGCCACAGCCCTTGGGTGCAAAAATGTAGGGCAGGGGCAAAGGCCCCGCACAGCTCCTGCCCTGCTTATGACGGAGCCAAGAGAAAATGCTGGCCACATAAGTCAAGAACTGGTCTGCTTGGTCTTTTAACTTGGCCTTAAGAAGTCCTCTGCACTGCTGGCCATGGGCTGTGCAGTGCTTTGCTATAACCAAGGATTATATGTGGAGTAAAGAGTGATCACTGCAGGTGAGAGCAGCACACTGCTTCGCCTGCTCAGGAACGATGGGCACAGCTGTGTGCCATGGGGAAAGGAGCTCTCCAGGGCTTCATGGTGTCGCTGATGAAGTAATGTGTATGGGACAGTGCATTTTTCTTTCCTGTCAGTAGGCACTATATAGGTTACACATCTCTTTGTGAAAATAGGAAGAGCAGAGTCCTGAGAGCCCACAAGCACTGAACTGCTCAGGATGCTGGTCTCAGACCTGTCATCTCTGTGTGTGCCTCTCCCAAGAATGGCATCTCCCAGAGACTTCTCCCCTGCAGGTATGTGTGCATCTGTCCTGCTGGCAGTGCTGCTGCCCTAGCTGCCCAGGCCTACTGGCTGCCCATGCCCCACAGAGCTGCCGAGCATGGCTGAGCCCCGTCAGTGGCACTGTGGACACCCTGCAACACAGGCAGCAACTGAGGGGCCTAATTAATGCTCACTGTCTTACTAAACCTAGAGAGATTTTCGATATTAATTAAATGCTAACTGATTAGTAAAACATATTTACTGAGGACTGTCACCCTGCTGTCAACATTCAATAAATACATTAATAATCAATTTGCATGTAATTATCATAAAATGACATTAATGTCTACATTAAAGATGTACTGAGACATTGTTAGGAGCATAGTAGCCTGTGTTCCTCCAAGCTGTGTTCTGTACACACACAGCCCATTCAAACCCACAGTGAAAAATGTCTGAGCTGCCCATCAAAATGCCACTGGAAGGAAAACCACACTCCAGTCTCAAGCAGACCTCAGCATGTGCCCATGCTCACACACCTGCACACTGAAATGGGCAAGGCCACCTTTGTGCTGAGCACCGGGTCCAGCAGCAAATGCTGCGTGCTCTGATGAGTAAAGGATGCGCTCAGGTGTCAGACAGAGGCCAGCCAGACTCTAGCAAGGCATTTGCTCTCCCAGCAGTGGCAAACAGCTTCCATTGCAGTGTGAGCATGGGTTGGATCAAGTGCTGGAGATGCTCTGCAGATCCTTGCTTTGCCTTGGAACAAGCCTATCTGCGGCTTCCTAAGCTGGGAGGAATCCCCGAGACTCCTGTGGGGTGGTTTCTTACCACGTTTGCCAGAGAATAGAAAAAGCACTAGGGCACAGAGGACATTTCATGCACCACCTCATTCAGCCTGGCACAGACAAAACATGTCCCCCTCCCTCTGCCGCCTGCAGCTGCTGGGCTGTGGCCAAGCTGTCAAGCTCCACACTGCGAGCCTCAGGCCTTATCTCCTGGACTGTGGTGCCACCTTATTCTCCACAGCGGTCCTTGGCTGCCTCTGCCCACTGGTAGAAGCTGAGAGACCACCAGAGAGATTCCCAGCAGCTGGGAAAAGAGTGAAGCCAGACATTGCCTGTGGCTGGAGTCTGGGCACACACCAGCTGGCTCCGTGCAGAGATGAGAACAAAGAGACAAGAGAGTAGTGAAGCATCTAGGGAGTGCTTGTTCTTCCACTCTGAGAGGTCAAGCAGCAGCAACATTTAAGATCCATGGAAGGACTTAACTCTGCCCACCTGGTCCCAGGAGCCTGCTGCCACCTGACAGCACTGTACCTGAGTGCACAGCAAACCACAAGATGGCCACTGCTTGCCCAGGACCACCACAGCACAGGTTTGCAGAGTGAGGGCTGGCAGCCACAGAACTCTTCTCTTCCTGTAGCCCCATGAACTCAGTGCCCACCCTGAAGCACTGGGCTGCCGAGCATAAGCAGGAGGGCAGCCTCCCACCTACAGAACCCCTGCTTGGGGAGATTGTTGTGCGCTCATGGGGCAGGAACAGCACCAGGGAGGGCTGCACCTTGGTACAGCTGGTTTCCAGCTCCCATGCCAGGTAGCTCCCAGAGGAGACCTAGGGCCCTTGGCAGAAGAATGGGCATCCACTAGCAGGCATCGGGCTCGATAGCTTCAGATTCACAAAGCTTTATCCACCAGGATAATCTGGGATGCATGAGAAATGGGGAGGAACTGATGCCTCCTCAGCATGCAAGATAAACACCCCTTCCCCCAGCCACCAGGCAGGTGAGTGGGTTTGGGAGGCAGAATAATTCTGTGATTTTCAATGCAATGAGGCTCCCTACCAGCTCCTCAGCCACAGAAACGTCTGTGACAACAGGAGATGTCATATGGCTCCATGAAGCAGCATCTGCCTTTGGGGCTGAGTTATCCGAGAGGATGTATCCTGCTCAAAGCAGCACTGCCTGTCTGAGCTCGCCTCTGTCCCCTGCGTGCCATTCAGGGACAAGCCCACCTTTCCTTCAGCCCCACACAGACCCACAGAGCGATTTGCTTGCGACAGGGAAGAAGGTGGCATGTTTAGGGTGAACATCCCCCACCCCTTCTCCTCTCATTTAAGTGGAATCAATTGTGCCATTTCTGCTTTGCTTTTCAAAAGCAATTACTTTCATGTCATTTCTACAGACATTCACAGAGAGCAAGAGAGTGAGGGCTTGATTATCCCCCCTCCCATCCCCATCCTCTGGCTTCCGCAGTGGCGGTGAAGTATTAAATTAAATGAGGTGTCTATGGAGCGGCGATGGTTTCAGGTCAGAGGCGCTATGGAAAGCTGTATGCTGCACTGCTCCTGTATATGTAAATGGATATATTAAAACCACTGATGTCAACTTGCAGCACTCATCTCCTCTGCTCTTGGGTGATCAAAGCTGATTGCAGAGGCAATTACTGCAAAGGAAAAGAAAATCACGGCCGCCTGCTCATCCCTGAGCTACCGGAGTTTAATTGCTTAGTGTAGCTGAAACTGCCTCTCCATCTCCCTGGTGTACACACACATATGTGGGAGCACTGCACACCACGAAATGCTGGCAAGAATGGACATTTTTGAGGAGAGCAGTGAGAAGCACCCCAAGTAGGGGAAGACCACAACATGAAAAATAATGGTGCTTAAAAATGGATGAAACCACTACAGCAGGCAGGGCTGTATCTTTGCAAGCCGCTGGATCGATAACACAGGCATAAAATCAGGGCAGCATAATGCACATCTGTAAGACATCTCTACTCCCTGGTCCTAGATTCACAGTAAGACATCTTCAGTCTTTTATAGGCTGCAGCTAATCAGGCTCCCAAGTCCTTATGATGCACATAAGAACACTGACCTCTGTTTTACAGCTGAAATGACTTGAAAGAAAGGTATTGGTGCCTGCCCTGAGAAGTCCTGACTCCTTGCCCTGTTCTTGCCTTTGTATTTCACCTGCGCTTCCACATGAGTGCCAGCAAAGGCACAGGACATTTTAAGGTAAGCACAGCACTCAACCAAGGCATGGTCAGCATGGTTTCAGAAACCAGCACAAGCTGTCCAGCTGCACAGCGGGTGGTGCTAGCTGACATGGTGCTGGCCAGACATCAAATGTGGGTGCTGTCTTCACATGATGTACATGAAAGCAGCTCCTCTTGGTGAAGCATGGAGAAATGGCTCAAGCCAGGTGTCTCCATGCATGCCATCCTACCTGCCTTCCTACACCTGTTTCTTCTGTAGGCTGCATGTACCAGCATCTGTTCACACCCTGGTGCTGTGCTGGTGCTCAGTATCCCTGTGTGGGCATGCTGTGCTGGGAGCGTGCTGGTTGATACGGCATGATGGCTGGCATGGTGTGCTGGCCAGTGCGTGATGCTGGCTGACGTGGCACACTAGCTGACAGAGAGCATGTGCTCTCTGCATGACCATCTGGAAGCCTAATCTGAAGCAGAGCTGTACAAAAATGTAAGACATAAAATCTGGCACTAAGGTGTTACAAGGGGGCAGGGATATCAATGAAGTAGAGGGAGGGGTGGCAAAAGAAGAGCTTTCTACCTGAGGCAGGAACACATTTTGGAAGAAATACCTTCCAGGAGGATCAGCCAGCTCCATCAACCTGTTTCTGAGTCAGGGGGTTGGGACCTGAGCAGCACGAACAGGTCCTGCCCAAGCAGCTGGTGCCTGCTCTGAAATTATGTACAGGCTTCTCATTGTCCCCCAGCACTGCTAGAAATGCTGGTGCAGCACAGTTCCTGGTATTGTACTGATATCTAAGACTCAAAGCAGGCCTACATATTCTCCAGGTAGAAACCCAGCACCCCATCAACTGCCTTAAGTCCAAGATGGACAAAGTCATACTGGTGAAAGCTTGAGCCACGTGGCCCTTTTGGCAGCACACAGGTCACACACACCAGGACATTCTAGGCTGTGATCAGGAGCAAATCTTGGCCACATACCGTGTCCACAGTGGGGAAGAGGAGAGAATTAACACATGTCAGTAGGCTCACGTTAGTAAACATGTTAGAGCCCTGCCTTGTGCCAGAGTCGGTGCTGGCAGCTGTGCTGCTGCTGTGCTGCATTTGCAGAAGTGCTGTGCTGGCCTGGCCACGTGGAGGGTTTTTGTGCAGCTATAGTGGGCTGAACTGCTGCAGCACCTGATCAAACAGTAAGGCAGCACCTTAGGAGAAGTCTTGCTCTCCTCACAGCCAACATGACACTTGCTGGAGGACAAAAGCAGGGCCCACATCTCTGGGGTGACTGGCAGGCTACGTGGGAAGGAACCAACAGCTTGAGCACGGTGAAAAGCAACTGTCTCTTCTGTAGGAGTGAAAGAGACCTGGCTGGGGAGGAGCACAAGCTGAGTGAGATGGAGACTGGACTGTGTGAGGGAGGAAAGTCTGCCTGCCTCTGCAGCAGAGCAGCTCCTCTCCCTTTCCTCTGGCAGGATGGGGCATCACAGCTGGGTGCAAGGGCAACACTTTGGAGCAGAACCTGCAGGGTGCCCCTCTAGAGACACCTAATTGTGAGGTCTGTCCCTCGTGGGCCAAAGTGCCTAAGAAAAGTGGCACCAGTTGTGACCTGTGCCACAGCACTAACCCAAGGGACAGGCAGCCTTGAGACACTCAGTGCTTTGCTGTGCCTTAAGCTGCTGGAGGCCGCTACCGTGGAGGTGGTGTCACACTGGGTGGCAACACAGACCCAAGAATTTGTTTTCTGCTGTAACCTAATTCTCTGGAATGGCTGCCACTGTCCTCTCAGGCTCAGCTGGGCTGCATGGCTCTCTGAAAGCTGTCCTCACCTGGTGCCTGGGGAATGAAAGACAGACCCAGAGAAAAACAAACACTGCAATGCATGGCCAGAATAAACCCAGCAGCAATTCCTTCCTACAGGCAGATAAATGGAAACACCTCATGAGGAGCACAGTTCTGCCATCCTATGACTGCGCTCGGGAGCCACAAGCCAGGCCCCAAACCGCAAGTGTTTACAAAAGTCTAAGTGCCAAGTTACTTTTTCTTCTGAATTTTTGACCCTTGAGGGTTTCACTTTTGCACTTTTCTCCTGAAGCACTGGAAAGTGAAGATGTTTTTTTAAACAACAAACAAAGCCTGGGACTCTGTTCTTCCTGCTTGATTCTACAACAGGAGCTTCAAAAAGCCCACAGAAAACCATGAAACCCAGCAGTAAATCCTGTGATCTGCTCAGGCTGCAGAACACTGCGAGCCTTGGCAGCGCCTGCCCTCCGTGCCGCCCGTCGGGCTCTGCTGCGCCTTCTCCTCCCTTCCTTCTGAATCTGTATTTTCAGCCCAAGGATGCAGTTCTTTTCTTTTTTTTTATGAGCTGCCTGTCTCTTTTTGTTTAGCTGAGTGCTCACAGCCCTTCCCCCACCTTCTTTTCCACTGCTGCTGCTGGTTTTATTCAATTCAACACTTGAGGGAACTGCAGATGAAATGTCTCTGAATCTAAATTGCCAGCGATAGATCTAACAGCCCTTTTCCCTCTCCCCCTCCCCAAACTCCCCTCAGACAGAATCTCAAGCACATTGTCTCTGCCTCCCTTGGCTTCAGCTGCACAATCCCAGCACCAGCACAGGAACCCTGCACAAAGCTCACTCAGCCCTTTGCAGCAGTGCAGGCAGGAGCTGGTGCCGGCCCAGGAAGGTGCTGTGCCTGAAGTCCAAAAGGTACCTGCACAGGCAGGTCACATCCTGCTCATGGCCACCTACGTGGGGCACCACAGCCCATCACAACGCAGGTATTTTGCAGAGCGCAGGTCCTCGCTATGCTCTCCTGGGTCTCCTGCATGCAAACAATCCATGCCCTGAGCTAAGCGTGGGCTGCTGCAGCCAGTCTTGGTGCTGCACACAGACACCCTCCCACTGCAGACAGGCTCACCATGTCTGCAGGGGCAGCCGCAGAACAGCCACTCTCAGCACACATTACCTGAAAGGCACCAGGCAGAGCCTGGGGGAGCAAATCTTGACGGCACCTCTGCAGCCACAGTGAAGGGCATGCCTGAGAACTGTGTGTGCTGAGCCTGCAGCAAAGGTAGAGGAGGTCACTCAGGCTGAGCAGGGAATTCCACTGGCATTGCCCTGAGGAGTAGGGAAACCTTTTTTCTTTGGCTAGGAAACAGTGAAGAACTCTCTGTTTGTAGCTTAGTGTACAGTGCACAATCTCACATAGGCAAATGGCATGTAAAAGGATGGAAAATAATGGGAAAGATTGGGAAAGGCACACACTTTTTGTTAAGGATTGCATGTTTCTCTAGGAAGCAGAGCAAATCTGCCCCTGCCTGCATCCCAACAATGAGCCCTAAGCACGGCTGCAGAGCAGAGCAGTGCTTGAGACAGCTCTGTCCTTCAGCTCAACTTAGTGCTTTGGGAATGCACCTGCAGCATGGGAGGAAAAGAGAATCCACCAGGTGATTGTTCATGCTCTCTGGAGAAACTTTGATTAAATCTCCCAATTCTTGGCTAAGCTTTGTCTTTCCAAGGGGAAAGAAGGCAAAGAGGAAGGAGGGTTAAAAGCTGGGTGACCCAGAGGAATTAAAAGCTTGAGGGAGTCACTACACATAGAAAGAGACTCCTGCAGCTGTCTGCCCAAAGAGCTCCCTGCATAGTGCCTGGACTCATGGCCAGAGCTGCGGTTCCCCTCTGTGCTGGCCCATGATGCTGGTGCTGCTCCATGAGCAAGATGACCAAGTCTCCATGATGCTTCTAAACCTGCTCTTTAGCTAAGAGCTGGTCAACAGCACTTTCCCTTTCGGTGCAGGGGTACAGAAGCACCAAGATCACCCAGGACTGCATGTGACAAATGGAGGCTATGGGGTCACATCAGCAGCGAGTGCTCAGAAGAGACATAACCATTCAAGATGTTCTGTGGTTTTAAATTATGCCAGGAGCACAGGTTGAGGAAAGACCGGAGAGAGCAGCTGTCCTTTCCTTTGCAGACAAGCATAGATCTGGGTACCACACCAGCCAGGGACTGGCATGCTTCCTTGTGTTCATGGCACCCACAGGGCTCTGCCTGGGGAGTTCCAATCCCTTCCCCAGGGATGGGTACCGAACCACAGTAAAGCCACACAACTGCAGGTGAGCCACACAAACACGCAGATAGCTGCATCACCTTTGGTGCTGGGGAAATGAAATGCTTTTTGCCCTTGGGCTGCAGAGAAAAATATTAAAATGTATGCAGAACATTACTGAAACAATAAATATTTTTTTTTTTTTCTGAGTATAGAGACAGAAAGTGAAGCACTAACGACAGGAGGTAGGAAACACTTCACTAATCTCAGAAGCCTGCTAATTCTGAAAGCTAAAGGCAGCAGCTTGAAAAGGCCAACTTTGCAATTTCAGTATTATTCTAAGAAAAACACTTGCTGGCACATCTATTCCACAACTGTAAACACCACCATTTCCCTCCAGAGATTTAAAAAACAGAAAAATCAACTGACCTCTATCCTGGTCCCCAAGTCCTTCAGTCCTCTCTGAAATTCATTGCAATGCACAGATGGTCAGTCTAAAACCCTCCCTCATAATGAAAGCATATGTTGAGAACAAAAGCAAATAAATGGGGTATAAAATAAACAAACCAAGAGGCATCATGCTGACTGCATTATAGGTTTTCATATTTAATTAAAAGAAAGTCTGCCTTTGGGTATCTGTCATGAGAACAGTCCTACTGCGGAACCCACCGCCTGGCTGCCGTCCCTAACAAGAGCCGGTTGCTGCTGCCTCTGCGCTCCCAGATGGGACTGGATCCTCCAGCTGGTCTCAGTGCTGCTGTCGCTGGGTCAAGGTGAGGAGTGGTGCCTGGTGCCTGCTGTGAGGGGCTGTGGCGTCTCTGGGGCTCTGCGAACACCTGAAGCAGGTCTTGTGTGCCACATGCCACAGTGGCTCAGAGCAGCAGCAGTGTCCTGGACACCAGCAGTGAGGTGGAGGACCCAACTGTTGGTCAGAAGGCTGCAAAGCAGAACCCTGCCAGCCCATGGGGGCACACTCATTCCACCACTGTCTGCTACATGGGGAAACTGAGGCCCAGAAAGGTTTTAGAGACTTGCATAACACAACGGGTCCTGGTGTAGCCTCATACAATGGCTGTTTCCTGTCCCAGAGGGTCTGCGACACTGCACTGTCCTGTCACAAAGTCTGCCATTCCTCCACCTCATTACCTCCACCTGCTAATCCTGCTCCTGCTTCTCTCCTGGACTGGCATGGGAGAGTGGGCAGCTTCTACTGAGCTTCAGAAGGAAAGACCCAACGAAAGTGTTGGCACAGTCTGGAACAGCATACATCTCTCCCTTCCTGGGAAGGGCTGGGAAGCATGCAGGGAGCACTGCCCAGTGACAAGAGGAGAGGTTTGTGGAGGGCAGGATCTGCAGGAACTTTAGCAAAGTGAGTCTGAGACGTACATGAAAAGGTTGGAGGAAGCAGAGCGTGGGACGAAACGGCACAGTTAATTTGGCTGTTACAGAGCTCTATCTAGATCCCACAAATTAGCAATTCCTAGTACTAAATGTTGTGTAATTAGATTTTCAGTGTGTGCAGTAGATTGGATTAAGAGATGGGCAGAGCCAGGGGATAAACCTCCACCGTGGGTCCAGTTGGCCTACAGCTTGCTCCTTGACATGTCTGTACAGACCTCCACAGAAATCTGCCTCAGTATCTGAAATGAGAGCTCATCCCTCACAGGAGATTTTCTACAGCAGGGCTGCCACGGATCCAGGCACTTTTACTGCTGTCATGAGGAATAATCAGACAGCCCTGCCTGGTGAGAAGTGCTAGAAGGGGAACTGATGGGGAGATGCTGCATGTGTGAAAAGGAGCGGAAAAAGGATCACAAGGCAACGTCTGAACACCACCAAGACACAGTCCCTCTGGTAGATCTCTGAATTCCCCCGAATGGAAAATTTAGGACTTTGTGATGAAACAAGTCTGCAAGTAGGCAGCTGAGAATATAGAAATCTTCCTGCCCAACATTCCTGTGTCCTGACTCACTATGTAAAGGGTGTAGACACGTTCCTCCCACCACTCATTTCCTCAGACTGTAGCATCCCTCATCTCAAACCAACGTATCAGGTGATGACACATGAAATACAGTTTATTTGGCACACTCTGAACTGACAGGCAGAGGGTCTGATTTTCAGCAGCAATGCATCTCTGCAGCTTCCGCAAGCATCAGCTGGGCTTGCAAAAGCCTGAATGCTGAGAAAGCTGTAAAATGACTGCACTCTTCACTGACATGCACTTGCACTCTCATGTAAGTGAGGGAAAGCCTGGAATAAGAAGATGTAAGACAAAGAGGAACACAGCGTGTCAGGATACTAACTGTCTGACATGGAGGCACTGCTCCTGGGACTGCTGTGGTTTCCAGCAAGCACTTCTCTGGCACTTGATTCACTATTTCAGAGGCCTTTAAAGAGGTTTCACGATGAATACTCAACTGAACAAGACCCTGAGCAACCTTATCTAACTGAGATTAGTCTTGCTTTGAGCAGGAGGTTGGACTGCAGACCTTGTGAAGTCCTTTCCAACCTCCAGTATTCTGTAATTCTCTGATGCTAATTCTTAATTCATGCTCAATAATACAATTGAATAGGCTTAACAAAGACTTGGTATAATGCCAGACAGGATTTAAAACCTCATAAACTGGAGAAATGAGCTGGGAGAATAAAGTGAGCTACAACAGAGATGAGTGCAAGGTCTATATGGGCAGGAATCACTGCTGCACTTACCGAGCATCAGCAGCTGTGAAGCAAGAGCTTGTTGAGATGGGGCCCCTACCACCACTGTGCACCCACACAAATGGAAGTTGCCAAGTGGCTAGGTGAAAGACATCAATGAAAAAGGCCTCTGTATACCAGCTGTTTTTCATACATTTCCTGATGCCCTGAGACAGTCCTGATGCACACAACCGTATCTCCACCGAAGCATCTGTGAACTCGTCTGCTCCACTGACCGCCTGTGTGGCTGCAGGCAAGTCATCCTGTAACCTCGTGTGGAGAAACTGCAAGCAGGAACTTCACTGGAAAACCTTCAAGAAAGCTGTTATCAATCTATCTTGAGATTGCCTGAGGAAACGAATTCCCCAGCTCTTCTCCACAGAAACACTGGAGACACGAGGAGAGTGGAAGCTTTTGGTAGACGTGGCTATATCAATCCCCGTGGTTCATGGCAGTGCCTGTAAAGCTGGCTGATTATGGTCCCTGGAGACCAGGGACACGCAGGAATAAACAGGTGACAGCTGTGGCTTTTGAAGTTGGTGCCAATGCATTAGCGGTTTGCTGTAGGGAAAACCGAGGCATCTCTGCCACTATGGAGGACCCCATGGTACCTTGATGAAGAAATACACAACATTTATGAACACTGCTGTGAGACACACAAGAGTGCTTTGTGAATATGTCGCAGCCATGGTGCAGAGCCCCACTTCACCCACTTCCATGGCTGTGGCTTTGGTAAGGAAACAAAACTTGGCTCAAGCCTGCTGGCCAAACTCAAAGAGCTATGACCCCAGAATTGACTACCGCATCCCAGGCACTTCTGATTCTGCGACTCAGCACAAGTCCTTGAGAGAACAGCTTTTCTGACAGGACAAGGTATCTGAATGCTCCTTTGAACCCTTACTTCTGTACTCAAGAGAAATTACTCGTCCCAACCATGGCTTGCTGCTGAGATAACATGGCTCAATCTATAGAAAACAGATGGGACCTGCAGATTGTAAGAGCAAACCACATGAAAAAAGCTTCAGGGTAGCACAACACAGAAAATCCAAGACATTGGTCTTACTGGGGCTACAAAATGCTCTGTCAAACAGTTTGGCTGAGCAGAGTGCTGGAATGAGAGGGTGAGTATCATGGCCAGTGCCCCTTACTGCACCCAGAGCTGCAGCATATCCCAAGGAAAGGGCAACAGCAGGTTCCATCAGCAACAGCTGGGCAGGCCCTAGACTGGCAGCAGACCTCTGTTCCATGCCTCAGGCTGGGCTCTGAGTGGCCAAGCTCCAAAGAGCTCTGCGTGACGGCAAGGCTTCTGGCACAGGCTGCTCCCCAAAACCTCCCCAGGCATTGCCAACGGGAGGTTGAGAGCTGAGATGAGAAACTATCATACAGATAAAAGCAGAGGTAGGAGGAAAACCTTAACCTCACACTACAAATTGTAACAATTTCATCAAAATAAAAGTCAGAGGTAACTGCCCCCACTGCACACCTTCCTGCTCTGGAAAGCCTTCAAGCACAGACATTTTCTCCTAGCTGCAGACTCTGCAGATGTTAGGGAGAGGCTCAAGCATAATATCTGCACAACAGCACCTCCACACAAACACGGTACCAGGAATGGGAGATTTTCCTGATGTAAAGCAGCAAGGTCACACAGTGTGTCCAGGCAGCCCTTGGAGAGGTTCAATCTCTCCAGATATTACAGGAGAAAGCTCAGAATTGCTCCTGGGTCATTAGGCTTTGCCTGAGGGGTTTTCTTCTGCTATTAACTACAAAAAAGGTTCAGGTTCTTGTTACAGGGTTCCGTGCATGCAATGCAAAAAGGTGAAGGGGAAGGTTTACTGAGAGTCATTTGTAAATATGCTGAGACAATTCAGATTCATTTTAAAACCCCATCAGACATCCTGTGTAGTAAGCCACCTTAAACAAGAACACAGAGAAAGCTCTGTCAATACAGCAACATCTTTTTCAGCAGAGAGATTTTACATCAACACTGGCAGAGTCTGTGCATAAATTACACGTAGCAGAATGCACTGTGCAATTCCCTTCCCTCTAGGCACTGACACTGTGTTCCCCTGCAGCCTGCCTGTTCCTCCCAGCTTTATGACCCAAATGAGATGAGCTCTCACTGTTTTTTTCCTCGTTACATTTTGATATTTCAAAGCATGGCCTGCTTCTCACTCCCGTCTCCCTGCTCCACATTATTAATGAATTGGAAAGCAGACATCATTAGTTTTTGGAGACCATTTCTTTTAAAATTTACAGAACCCTTCATCTGAATCCCCAGAGCCAGTCTGCTGTTCTCATCTTGGAATCTTATTAGCATCATATCTCCTGGATCCTGCCATGCAAACTGCATTGCTATGCACTTTCTAGCACTTGACCCTTTTGCGGACGGAATTAATTTCCTCTTTGAAGGCAGAGCAGCATGCTGTTGTGCTTGTTAAAGAAAGAAAACCCAAGCTAGAAGACAGGAAACAAGCAGAGGATATTCTCAGCTAAATATAGGCCACTGTAAGATTTTACATAGGCAGGCTGAGAAAGAGAAAGATTGGTCAAAAGAAGTAACAGATGGATGATGCTTTATTACCAGAAGCATCTTGCATGGCAGCACGCAAATAAACGGACCGACAACGCTCATGGGGGATTGCTGGTTTACGGCACACTCAGACGTGCCTTTGTCTGCAAGCCTCTGCATCCTCCCCACCTGTTTCTGTACCCAAAATACCCTCAGACTTTTGTTGTAGAATTAAATGTGAATAATGCAAAGAACCAAGATTTGCTTGCTGCTCAGGGTAGTGAAGAAGGTGCCCAAGCTGTGTGCAAAGTGCATAAAAAAATGGCCCCTATGGAAAGAGGTCCTTCTCTGAAAGACTGTATTGTGCCGTGCACACTGGTGGCAGTTCTGTCCTCTCAGATTCCTAACATGGCGTCACCTAGAAACTGTAAAGTGTTGTTGCTCAGTTGGGCTATTTCTTGTTCCATAGCACTACTGGAACTGAAAAATTTCCCTCATCTGCACTGATTTTTCAGTTTTGGTTCTGCTGTCTAGTTTCAGCAATGACTGTTGCAGAGAAAATTCCTTAGGATGAGGGCTTTGTCCCTTTCATAAGCTCATCAGGAATATGTTAACAAAAAACTTCAGAAGTTTGTATTAAAGTAGCTTTTTGTGAAAATACAAAATAAAAGTGCATGAAATAGCAGAGCAAGGCTTAAACCTTCTCCACTGGCGAAACTACCAGACTGCAGCCTTCCAGCACACCAGAGTATGTCAGAGAAACTAAGAGCCATACTCAGCAAACTCAGTCACCTTTCCTTCCCTTTTGTGTCCTACCACAGCCTGCAACATCAGTCTTCCCAGGAAAGCCAAATTCTCAGGCACAAATTCCTCAGGAAGTGACAGGAAGGTGCTCTGTGGTGTGTAAAAATCCCAGATAATTTTTAAACAGGCTATTGTGCTTGCAATATTAGGTGAGAAAGTATCACGTCCGTCGTCTTATTCTTTATTGCGTCTTCCAAAAGAGCAAGGGGAGAACTGCTGGAGAACTGTGACTCACCCTTTTCTTCCTGTTCACCTTCTGAAAACGTGGGGGAAGTTCGTGCAGAATTCATCAGGCAAATGGTGCTAGCAGCCGCAGCAGCACAAGTGCCAGACACAGACTGGCAGAAAGCTTATGAATAGCACGATGAATGATCTATAGCAAAAGCCATGGGCAAGAGCTAGCCATTAGTCTGGGGCTTAGTAATGCACTCCTCAAGTACATTACTCACCAATCCATCAGGCAACCTGCTGAAGAACTGAGAGATTCCAGCACTTTTAAATCTGTAACGCAATGGCTGGCAGCCTGCACTACATGCCCTAGGTTACAAGGGCATGGAGGAAGACAATTCATTTTGTGTCATAGCCAGTATTTCTTCTTCTCCTTTTCTGTGTGTACTTAAGAAATGGACCTTCTATTATCTGCAGATTAATAGCCAGGAGAATGCTCTGGTGTCTCGGTTAACATTTACTACTGAGGAAGGCTTTCACAGAATGCCAAACCCTTGCAGTTTTCATTAGCTGGCCTAAGTAAGGGATCGTGCACTAGAACAGATGTGATTTCTTCATTTAACAAGAGTGCCTGCAGTAGAACTGTGGTAGAAAAACACTGCTAGACACTATTAGAACACTGGAGATGACAGAATTAAGGTTGCCAGCGCAATTTGGTTCCCTCTGTATACGCATATCATATGGACTCCAGTACATGATCCTGTATTGTCCTGGACTTACTCATTCACGGGGCGGATAATGTGCAAACGGAAGGTAGCCAGTCAGTATTTCCTTTTCTCTCTCATAGCTTAGTGTGTGGCTCCAACTTCCATTTAGAGCACACTTTTCAAACCTCGCACAGAACATTGTTATTAATCCCCTTCTGGGAATTTGTGTGACACTCATCATTATCTGAATTCTCCAGGAGCATTACCTAATCTCAGCACCCCTGTGAGGAGTAAGTTTTATTATCCGCACAAACAGAAGCAGAGAAGCACTAGATGTGTCCTCTAATTTTAGGTGCTTGATTCAAGGTGTCTAGTTCTGATTTGTGAAGCACTTAACAAGTTTATAGCCTTTCATATGTTTCAAGCAAAACTGTGAGTGCTCAGCAGTTCTGCAAAGAAACACCTTTGTGTTCCAGCCTGAAAACTTGGGCGATAAGGACAATTAGAGCTGTCTATGAGGGTCCTGGCTTGTCCACTGCCTCTAGTCACATAAACCCACAGCTATACCTGCCACTAAATCAATTCCCCACCGAGACAATTCCCAAGCCACTGTCTGTCATTCTTTCAGCACTTCTAGGTTTCCAAAACAGCTATGTGAGGAATCCCACAGAGAGCAATCCCACCTTTGCTGCACGTTGATCCACTCACAGAGCAGTAACCACAGGCAGTTCATCATCAAAGCAGGGTGGCTGAGGCGTATGCAGAGAGTCTGAGCTGGAGTGCACCATCATGCCAGGTTTTGTGGTTTGGGAATGCAGCCAGGCTGTGGGACCATGGGCTTGCATGAGGTCAGAGCACGGCAAACGGGCTGGAGGAGCATCCCAGGCACTGCAGGGTGAGAAATGTCTGTGCTAAAGCCGATTCTGAATGCAAGGTGCAGCACATCATTGCTAAAATACTTCTGCCAAGAATACTGAAATCTTTACATTGAAGCACAGAGGCTTTTATGCTTTTCAAGGAATCATCTGTTAGGTCCCCCCTCAAATTCTGAACAAGTCAAGCATTTTTTTACCTCAAAATACTTGTTGTTAACCTCTTCCCCTGCCCCCACCCCAAATATAAAAAAACCCGTATCATCCTCAGACAAAAATGAATTAGAAACTTCAGGGGTTTAAATTGGATAAAGAAATCGCAAGCAACCACAAAAAGAAAATCTAATGGAATGTGTCAATATTACCTTTACATAACAGGATAATATTTGCAAGGAAATTAAACACAAGAACTTCAAACATTAAAATTTAAATAGTAAATTAACTTTGGATGCGTCATTCTGGGCACCAAAGTGGGCCCTGTTCTCCTACCTGACCCTGTTTGCACCACCCAGAGCTGCTTGGATGTGTATTTTAGCTGAGATTGGTGTTTAGGACTTCGAGCAGAAATAGGAAATGCTACTCATGTCCAACATGGGTGGATGCATCTTGCAGTAAGTGCCCTAAATGTCTCGGTTTATGGCTTTTGAACACCCAGATTTGCAGTTCAGAATCACTGACATATTTTGGCTTGTTTTCCTTTTTTATTAAATTAATCTGGCAGTAAAACAGAGCAACCTGACAGGGCATGACCATAGGAGCCCAAATGAGCTCTGCTGCATCCTCACCCTTGCCCTGTGCTCCTGCTGCATCCACATCCCTCACTCTGATGACCACATATGTGGGTGCAGGAGTTCCTGGTGGCCTGCAGCACTCAACTTTCTACTCCCAAGCTTCAGTGGCAGCTGTACACATGCCGCTGGAAAAGCATTATGCTCTTGCATTTTCCTGTCACTCCCACTCGGCACCTTCCCTGTTGTGCACTGTCAGAGGGACATGAGTAAGCCTGTCCTTCCTTTAATGACCTCTGTGCACTCCACAGGGCAGGAAAGTGGACTCCACAGAGTTCAAGCAAGGAGAGAGAAGAGGACCTGCAGGTACATGCTGCTGATAGCCAGGAAAGTGGAGACCACAACAGCAGCAAGTTGTCAATGATGTTGCAGAAAAAGGCAGAGGCTATGAAGAGGAAAACCCAAAACACAGCAGTGGAGAGCAAGAACAGATGGCTGGGAGGCAGGGAACTGGAAAGAGGAATGAAAAATGAAACAGGAATGCAAAGAGAAGCATATAGTCATGGCAGAACTGAAATCAAAGCCTTGTTGAGGGTAAAACCAGTATCACTTAAAAATAAGTTTGAAAAGATTTGATGTAATTGTTGCAAACCCTAGCACAAACTCTTGTTTTGGGCTGAGGATAGCTTGATTTGGTAACCTATCAATGCATGTCTCTTTTAAATGAAGACAAGAATACTTGGACAAGAGTTCACACCACTTAAATAGTTCATTTATAAAAACAATTCCAGTTTTACTATGGATGATGCTTCAAAGAAGCGTCAAAGAAGAACAAACCACAGAGCAAACAGAAAATTCTTAGTTATGGAAATACAAACAGAAAAGCTAAAGCTAAACCACTGAAAAATCCATGGGATTTCTTGGAATCTTTTCTGACGGGGCAGAGTGTGCTCTGCAGGGAGGGAGGTCATGGCAGCCCTGAGACCTTTGCACCTACTGAATGTTGATCCCAGCACTTCTTGGGTGTTTCTGTGCACGTCTGAGGAGCAGGAGTAGGCATTCACACTCTGCTTTGGTGTTCACTCAGCAGGCTTAGAGTTGTTCTTCATTTTAAAAAGTCTTAAAATACTCTAGTGTAGGACAATTCACTTGGTATTTCAGCATTTTGTGGGCAAACATCCTGAAGCCTTGTCCTAGTTTTATAATGCACATTTTATACCAATCTCATCTCCTTGGCCAGGTCTTTGTCTGTGCAGGTGGAACTGGCCATCCCCAAAGAGGTGTCTTGAGCTGTCCTGACCCTCTTCAAGATGCTCAACTGCCTCTGACTTGTGTTCCAGATTCTGAGTCCAGAACTGTGAGGGAACCCTGTACATGGGCTGTGTCTTGAAAACAGGAGACACTAAAAGAGCCATTTCTCCATGTTGGAACATGTTAATGTTTGCAGGTTGCAAATCATACCCAGAGACTTAATCTCCACGTTTTACATTTCTTCTATTTCGCTGTCCTTGTCCCTTGCTGTTTGCACTGTAGAGAAAGACTCAAGGCATCAGTGAACACCAAGCAACACAAAACCAGGCTGTTGTGCAAATGCACCACTGGTAACCACCCACAGGGCTATGCAGGTCTCTGCTGCAGGATCAGAAATGAGGAGGAAGCGGCACATGACAAGGAAATGGGAGCAGGAGGCATTGATTCACTTTGAAGGCTTCCCCGTGCCTGAACTCACACACAGTGAGCAAACACAATTCTGCTGTTCCTAGGGGAGCTCTCACCCTCAGGCTAACCCTAAAGCAAGCATTAACCTACTTATTGTGCCCTTGGGCAGTTTGCAGGGTGAAGAAGATGACTATCTGGGGAGCAAGGTAAGCAGATCTCAGGATTTAAGTACAATATCCTGTGATCACCTGAGAGTGACAGTAGGAATCGTTTTGGTGGAGTTGGGGGAGAAGCAGGGCACCCTCCTGTCCTTGATTTCAGCCACCTCCTCCTGGGATTAGACAAAGCATAACTTTATTAGAAGCATCACTCGTTTAGGAGACCAGTTGCTATGGCAGCTTTGAAATCTTCAGCCAGCCTCTTCCTACCACTAAAGATCTAACTGCTTGGTGAAGCCCAGGCTGAATCACCTGTATCAAGTCTGTTGTTCTGCCCATCTTGTAGCATAAGGTAGAGAAGGAACATGTCCACCCGCTTTGCTGGTCGAGCAGCACTTGTACCCTCAGAAGATCTATCCTGCATCTCTTCTTTTCCCTTGTTTATCATTAAACTCAGAAAAGTTGCCATCAATGTGGTTGTCATGCTGAATCTTCAGGAACTAACTGTTTCCATTTGGACATAGGACACAGAAGAAGGGGATACTGCCACAATTTTCTGGTGCCAGTCATCATGGTGCCACCTTTGAATCACATGTATACAGATGATAGAGCAGGAAGTCCCCGTCCAGGTTGGTCTGGGGACAGAACTGTGACGAGAGCCAAAGGCAAGAACAGAGGAAACAGAATCACTGAACTGGCAATGGAAGTGGGCACCACTGAAACAAGGGACTGGGGCAGACAACATAGAAGAAACAGTGGCAGACAGCATGTGGCCCTGGGTGAGCAGGAGCCTTGGACAACAGGAGGGGCAAATGGGTGAGCAAAGAGGGAAGAAGAAGCAGCTGAGAGCAAGGCCCTGAGTTACCACAGGGACAGCTTACAATGATGTGTGACCTTTGCTGAGGAGTTTCGCTAGTACCTGCGACACTCACAGCCAGCAATGTCTGTGTACTTTACACCTCAGAGGATATCCTTAGAAAAGGAACACGTGGTTCTAGGGAAGAGAAAGCCCAAATCACTCCAGCTAAGAGCTTAATCCTACAAAATCCATTCCTTCAGTTACTGAAGCAAGATCCAAGTATTTGAATTTCTCGGCACTAAAATATTTAACCATATCATCGCCAGAGTCACAACTACAAATACAGAACAGTTCCCATGTCCACCACAGACAGTACCCGAGGCCATGAACAGGCCCTTCTGATGTTCAGGACATTTACACCAGGATGTTCTTTGAAAAGGATCTTGATTTGCATCTGGGACTTCATCCTGGCCTGTTTCTCTGAAGATGCCTCTCATACAGAACTTAATTTCCTGAGTCTGCAATACCTGTCCACTGCATCTTTGAGATTTTGAATCATGTGCTACAGAACCTGCTGTACATCCTCATCTTACTCAATCTTTGGCTTCACTGAACCCAGGTCCAGGGGTCTGCCTGCCATCCTACTTTCCTCTAGACTGGGAAGAGAACAGCACAGCACAGCCTGTCTGCTGCTCTTCATTGTATGAATTTTCTCTGTCCTACAAGTGATCAGCTTGCTTCCTTTTAAAGCCTGCAGTCAGCTTTAATCTACTTAGCTGGGATTAATGAGAGATTTGTTAAAGATTTAAAGATTTTACACACTTTGCTTACAACTGTTGTTATCTACAACCATCAGGAAATAAGCACCATGCAGACAAGCTGTTCTTAATGCCAGGCACCTCCATCAGGTACCAGCATTGGTACTTGAGGAATGGAAAGCAGCAGGGCAGATGTGGTTCTTTAAAACAAGACTCTACCTTGGGTCTGGGAACTCTTCCTGGTGGAAATTATGACCACAGACAATGTCAGGAGGCACATGGCTAACGTGAGCTCTGTTTGGGAGGCTTCTGTGCATGGAGAAGCCTCAGCTTATGGATCTGCTGGATTAGTTTTTCAGATGGCTTACCTTCATCAAGGTCCAGATAGCAAGACCTAGTATGTCTCAGGGATGTATCTGCAGGGAATTCTTCCAGCGCCACAGGTGAAAAACTAGAGAGGCCAAGCACAGGACACTGGAAGAAAGTAACAAGGGTCTGTCAGGTGCAGTGTGTTAATATGGAAAAAACACTACCTCAGTAGAAACACAAACAGTAAAGGAGAGACACTATGAGGGACTCCTCATGCTGCTATCCCTTGTTAATGACCTATGAAGACCAGAAAACCTTGTCTGGCAGACACAGAGGTTGCAGTGCACGTGCTGGGTGAGCTTTCACCCAAAGCAGCTGTTTCCTCCCTAAATACAAAGCTCAGGACATTCATCAGTACTCAGTGCAGCATCAAAACCATAAGAGAAATGGTGCTGAGTTTTGGTTGGTTTATAAAAACACCAAAACCCAAGACATACATATAAGACCCTGTCAACTGGAAGAAGGGAGTACTCCAGCAAGCAGCTGTCCCTGTGGACATTAGGGCAGAGGAGGATGGCATGGCAGAGCTCCCAGGGAGCCCTATGTTGGAGGTGACAGGGGAGACTGCAGGGCAACCACGGCTGTGCACTGTGCCCTGAGGAAGAGAGTTGTGCTGCTGCTTCTGTCTCCAAGTTTGTTGAGATTCTCCTTATGTCACACAGGTTAGAAGCAGCAGCAGGGTGGGGGGCACCAGGACCAGCACCCTGTGCAGACCAGAGCATGAAGGGGTAAGCTCCAGCCAGGGCTGCGGCTTCCTCTCAGTTGGAGATCGAATTCCCTTGATTCCTGCAAACTGCTCCACAGGCACAGGTCCTCCTTGATAGACACCAGTCATTCCCTGTGACCCCGATGCTGCTCAGGCTCCAGGCTGGACTCAGCCGCTTCCCTGCTGACAGTTACCCCTCAAGGCAGGAGCATGGCACTCAAGCTGGGCAGTTGAAAGTAAGAGCTGCTGTGGAGTCCGAGTGTGCTGCTGCCTCTTGCTGGCCTCTCTCTCATGACACAGGATGTGCCAGTTTTGCCTTACACCCAATGCAGAGGGACCTTTTATATCCCCATGCCGGGAATCCAACAGGCACAGGTAAAAGCAGTTTAGGAATTCCCTTCTTTGCACTGGAGATGTTCAGGGTGACACATACCGGGAGAGTCAGGTCTGCATCTACTAAATAAACCACACAAAGACTCACATTATTTTGAAATGGATTGAAAGTGGGAGATTCCTCAGTTTAGATGGTAACTAACACCCAAAAAACTTGTTTTGAAACCAGGGAAACACACATGGATTTTACAGCTGAAATGCAAATTCTTAAGAAAATCAAAGCACACTTTCTTGCCCAAAAGCCCTTTCAGGATCCTCCCAGAGTGGAGGGAGGCGAGTGCTGAGCTGCAGTGGCTCCTGGGCTAGCCCGTCCTGCTGCTCTTCAGTGGACCCTGCCTGGTGTGGGCAAGTTGGGGTCCACACACCAGAGCCATGTGTCACAGTCACAGCCACACCAGTACCAGAGCCACGTCATGGTCACAATTATGCCATGGCCACAGCCACACCACAGTCACACCCATGCCATAGCTTTCCATGTATCAGTGCCCGTTGTTATTTACCCTCTCCCTGCGCAGACAGCTCGGAGCTGTGGCATCCCTGTGCGAAACAGCCTACCTGCGTTCTCCTGATGCTCCCAAGATCTCCAAGCACGCAAAGAGGGAAAAAAGAGGAAAAGAATCTTCATAATTGTCCTGCATTTCCAGATATTCCAGAAACCTTCTGAGGGCTGAAGCTGACTGCTGCTGGCGCTGGGCAAAAAACTCAAGGTCTCTCCACTGGCATTGACACCTCTGCTCTGACCTTGCAGCTCTTCTGAAGGTCATGGGTCTCTGACTCAGAGCACAGGTTGGACGTGGCGCCTTGCAAAGCAGCAGTAATCCCACTATGCCTGTCTCCATGCACTTCCTGATGCGCACTGTGCCCACGGAGCTTGCTTGCCTGCAAGGCAGGGTCTCTCCTGCTGCAAGAGCCCCAGAGAGCCCTGAAGCGAGACCTGCTGAGGCAGCCTGCAGGGACTGCCCAGTCGATGCAGCCCCGGCTCCCCTGCACCAGCCAAATGCCTCCTGGAGAAGTTCGAAGGGAGCAGGTGGGGGCTTGGTAGAGGGAGAAACAGGAAATAAACCGAGGGGAACAGGGTGAAAAGGGGGGCTCCTTCTTCATTAATGAGCGCTTGAGCTGCTGATCTCCAGGAAGACTTTGAAAAGAAAGCGCAGAGCCCTCCTGGCAGGGCAGCCAGCCCAGCTGCCCTCCCTGTGCCTCACTTTTTATAAATTCTGGGAAACACTTTTAGACAGACACTGGCACTCATAAATTATAAAACTCATTTGCATATTCCAGTCACGAGACATTATGCAAATGTGACCTGATTTGCATAATGGATTCCTCTCGTCGCTTCACTTGCTTCATGCTTTTAAAAAACCAAAATGAAATAAAATGAAAGCAGGAGAAGGTGAAAGCAGCAAGTTCCCAGCACTGCTGCGTCTCCTCCCCACCGCACCGTCACTCACCCTGGCTGGCAGCACAGATTGGGGTGAGGGAGAGCGAAAGCGAAAAACAAAGCCCTCACATGGTTTATTTCTCTCCTGATTACAGCAAACTAACTTTCTCCTGCTTGAGAGGCTTCACCCCAAGCGATGTATCTGAGCCAATTAAGGAAACGCCTAAGAGCCTGGGCAGAGGGAGCAAGTCCCTGATGGGCAGCAGTCCTGGTGGCCCCACCTCAGCTGTGGCAGAGTGCTTGAGGTGGGAGCCCAGGGAGGCTGGTCACTGCTGTGCTGAGCCTGGGGGATAGCTTCCCTGCCTAAACTTCAACAGAGCTCGCCTCTCTAAGAGGAGGGTGGCAGGAGAGGCAAGGGGAGGGGTTGCTTTGATTGTTTATAGCAAAATATAGCAGTGACATGTTGGCAGGATGAGGCAGGAGTGCATCAGCTGCCCCCAGCTGCACTCCAACATGCGTCCATCCGTCCGTTTGTCCATCCAACCCTCTGCAGTCGCCAGTTTGGCCGCGGGCTCTTCTTGCCCCCCTGCACCAGCATGAGCGGCAGAACTGTGCCAAGCGGCTGGCGTCCGTACCCTGTGGGAAAAGTTAACTGTAATTCTTCAGCTTTTAAAATCAATTAACCCGTGTGTTAATTAACATCAAGTCGACGGGAGGAGGAGGAGGAGGGGAGAGCAGGAGGGAGGAGGGAGGAAAAGAGCTGCAAGGGCGGATGGCAGCGGAGTTGGCACAGTGCCATCCATTCAGTGGCAACGCCACAGCTCCCTGCGATCGCGGCAGCGGGTATATGTTACGGGGGCCCTGTGCGCGGGCCAGACAGTGCGGTAAAGCCAAGGGAGATTATCCAGACCCCCAGGAGCAAACGACAGGCAGCAACTGGAGGCGCAAGTGCCAGGATTACAGACTAGGCTTCTCCGCTGCGAGCCCTTCCTCGGATGCATGCCGCGGTGGGGATGGGGGCTCCCCTGCACAACTCAGACTTCCAGCACTTTTCCCCCCTTTTAAACGTCATTCTGCCGCAGTGGAGCCAGCACAACGGATGCTTTCACACCCTGCGAGACAAAGGCCGCCGTCTCCGCCATGACACCGCTCCGTTCCAAGCCGAGGCCAGCATCTTGGAGTCTTTAAAAAATAGAGGGAAAAGGGAAATGCGAACAATAAAAACAGCAACAGAAAAAACCTCAACAACAACCCCCTTGTGCCCGCTCTCCATGCCAGGGGCAACATGGGCATCTGTCGCAGCAGAAGGCGTTTGTGTGGGGCTTTCTCTTTTTTTTTCTTCTCTTCTTTTCGCAAGCTGTTGGCGCGTTTGCCATTCAGGTTCGTTTACAATTAACTCCAAAAAAAGCCCCAACCACACCCAGCCCAGTCAACAACAAACAAAAGGGAGTAGCCGACATCGAGAGAGAAATGCCATAAGAAGCTGCAAGAATGCGAGCTACAGACGGTGCCATTTGCCATTCGGACAACCTCAGGGAAAGGTGCCAAATCTGCAGCTTGGGAGACACTCCAAGAAAGGAGCGTAAAGGTTGGAAGGAAGGAAGCAAGGAAGGAAGGAAGGAAGCAAGGAAGGAAGGAGGGAAGAAAGGAAGGAAGGAAGGACGGAAGGAATACCATTCTTATAGGGCAGGATCACAGCTGCATACAGCCTCTGCTGGGAGGAGAGGGAATGTTTATCGGTGTAGCAGAGGTGCCTGTGTATGCACACACGCAGATGGAGCAGTGTGCGTATGGACACACATACACAAACGCACACAACGCCTCAGATAATTGCAGAGTAGGTGTGTGAGTGTGGGGAGCGTACGGCGGGGACGTGTATGGAACTCTGTGCACACACACCTCTGCGTGTGGGTGCAGGTTCGTGTGCACGCGTGTGGCACACACACACGCAGTGAGACGTATGTTTGTGTGCTTGGGGGAGAGAAAGACACAGACACAGGCACACACACACACTCACCCAACGTCAGTATGCATCCCACTTTTTGACCTAGGTATACACTGAAGACAAAATAAAAATCATACTCAAGCAGCAAGCAGGCAGCCAGAGATTTATCTACATTCACTGCTATCACCAGGGAGATGAATGGGGCCGATCTGAAGCCCTTTACAAGATCCACTATGGGAGTGAAGGAGGAGGAGGGATGCCACACAGACATGCACAAACTTGAAGACAGAGAGATTTGGAAGGTGCTACTTGTGAAACCCAGGTGGCACTCCGGAGGGTGAGCGAGGGAAAGAGCCACAGAGGCACTCCGCAGGGTCCGAGGGCTTGGGGCTTCAGGAAGAGGGCGTCAAGGGACAGCTGGCTACTTACGTTGTCTGCGCTGCTGAGGATCCTGCAAGGTGTTCTGTTGGCACCGGGCGCTGAGCCAGGGAAGGGCACTGGAAACAAAAGGGAGAGACAAAAAATAAAGTCATACAACGGGAATATTAATTGCCTCTCTTGCGGATTTTACAAAACACACAAAATGTTTTCTTTCTGCTTGTTTTTTTTGTTTCCTTTTTTTGTGTGTGGATTGGCGTGCTTCCCTTCTGCATGGAAAATACTAGCATGGGATTTACAGCCCAGCTACAGGGCTCGGGATTAACAGCGCTGGCATCTTTTGGGCATATTTTTTCTTTTAATGAATGAGCTTTCGCTGTTAATGAGGAATAATCGTTTGGCTAATGAGCTTTGAAACATTAAGAGAAAAGAGGTTTTTTTCCCCGTTAATCGCCCTGGTGCGACCGCATGGATGGATTACAAAAGACAGCAGTAGGAATGCAGTACAAAGGGGGGGAAACGTCTCCTGGAGTGGGATAAATGCAGAGATGGGTGATGCATCCCCGCATCTCTTCTTCCTCCTCTCTCTCTCTTACTCTCTCTCTGCCAACTGCTATGGGTTTCCATAACTCCGCAATCAAAGTGGATGCTCGGGAAAGATTATTATAGTCACACAGTGAAGCGTCGGCAGTTAATGTCTCCAGTGTTTAATCATCATACAGTAGAATGGTTTTATGCATATTTCATTTGCATATCATTAAACCGCGCTGGCGCGGGACGTTCAGAGCTGGAGAGGTACAAAGTTGGGGGGAGAGAGTGGGAGAGCGAGAAAGAGATGGAGGGAGGAAGGTCCCTATGATGCCTATCTTCAAAAGCCAGGGACTTGTTCCATGATCTGTCTTCTACTTTTACTAAAATCGTGATGACTTGGAAACCTTTGAAGTTGGATATAACCTTGGATTCTTCTAATTCCAGCAGAGTGATGTATTAGAAAGGGGGAAACGATGCCGCGCTAGACATTTAAAGGAATATAAGCTCCAGTGGAATGGAAATAGGAGCTCTTTGGGGAACGAACTGGCAGAGCCAGCCACAGCTTCGACAAACACCACACCTCTGGGTTAATGCTAGTGAAGGATATCAGAGTAACACAAAAGAAATGAAGACAACATAGACATTAAGATGGGGATTATATTTCTCTTTTTCTTTTCCTTTTTAAAGGTACAAAGAAGGATGGAACCAGCGGTAATTTACACACTAATTAGCAAACAATTGCCTCATTTTGTGTTTGTTTTTCTTCTCTCTTTATTTTGGAGAGGGGTGTTGTCACCACTGAAGTGATTAATCAATTATTTGGTAGCTCAGATCCTCCTCCACTGGCACTGATCAGGAAGAGAAGGTGGTGGCTGCGGGGGGAGGAACACAGTGGGCTCTTTGTAGATCTTATACATGCACAACATATTAATTGGGGTCTTTATAAAGCTCCCTCAATAGACTGTTTCTTTCCTGGAAAAACAGCAGCTGGTTAGCCACCGTTGGCGACTCTTCAAACATCACTTTTGCTGGGGGCAGTTCTGCCGCTGTTTGTTGTTGTGCTTTATTTTCTCTCCCCACGGAGGGGCCACGCATGCGATGCAACCATTGCCCACTGGTTTCGAACGGCACAGACGGACACTGTCGCTACCAAGACATCTCCTGGGCTGGATGTGGAACTTTGCTGCAAAACGAAATGCTGTTTTGTATTTAAATTCTCCTCTTTTCCCTCCCCCATGTTTCTTCTCCTCCAAGCCTTTGTCTCAGTTATGAATATTCAGATGAGCCGTGATGTGATTACACTGTACAATTACTTGTGTCCATGGTGGTGGTGAAGGCACTGAGGAAAGACAGAGCCAGATGAGCTTGGAGCTCGTTTGGGGCTTGTTGTCCATGTTTCCCCATCCCTGTAGCGCTGCGGCACATGCAGATGTCGCTGTTGTTCTTTATAAAGCCCTAATGATATGCGAGAGCATAACGAGCCCATTTGGGTGCATGGCATCAACGAAATATTACTGGGGGGGGGGGAGGAATCCTGACTGAAGGAATGTCCACATAAATTATTTTTATTTAAATGAGTTGAAGAGGTGGCGGTGAGGAGAGGAAGTCACATGAATACATGCATAATGTTAATATGCAGAAAGGTTATTGCCAAGGAGAAGAGGTTTTTTTGCACTGTGCTTGGGACAAACAGGCTCATTAGGGACTGGCGCAGCCCACTGCCTCCGTTACTTATTTATCACTGCTCACAGCTAAGCCAGGGCACCAAGCGCCTTGCCACCTGGAGACTGGAGTGCTGGGAGCTGGATGCCTGGATGATTGCTGGTTTTTATTCAGAAATCTCAGTGAAGTGTGTGGTGGGAGAGAGACAGGAGAAGAACAACCAGAGGAAGAATGTGTTAAATGCCAGAGCTGAGTGGCAAAGGAGGGGTCTGATGACAGCTGTGAGCATTGGTGCTGGAGTGATCTGAGCTGATCACAGCAGCGGTGGCACTTGGATGCAGGCATTGCTGATGCCAGGCTTGAGTGTGCCTCCCGAGGGACAGAGCTTTGACACAGCAGTTCCCTGCCTGCCAGTTCAGTGTCCTCACCACAGGACAGCAGGAGACAGGGCTTAGCAGCAGCTGGGCAGAGCAGCTGCTGGCTGCTGTGCCATTTGGAGAGAGACAGAAGCTGTCCAGATCCACCCTCATTCATTTTTCTCATGGCAGTGATTGTTATTACTGGATATTACAAGTACAGAAAAAACATCCATGAGGAAACAAGGCTGTTTGGCTCCTCAGTTCTCCCAGAAAGGTCTTCTGGGCCAGGAGTTTGCACCTACGTAAGTCAGCAAGGGGTGGACAAAGTACGGTACAGTGCATCAGCAGCAAACAGCTGATGTTTGACATCAGCTTTCAGAATATTTTTGTCACCTGTGCTTGCCCTGCACTGGTCCCAAGTGGCTCTGCCTTTGCAGCATCCTCAGCCTCTATCACCACACCCTTGGTTATGGGTGAGACTCCAGGTGTAGCCATTCCTGGTCTTTTAAGGAGGGAGCATCAGCCTACCTGAAGAGAGGGCAGGCAGGATCGAGAAAATAGGCTGTTGCAGGCAAGATTCACTGTGAGGGAGCTCTCCTCTCATGCTGTGGGCACGCACAGACTAAAGTATGTCTCTAGAAGCCTTTCTGAGCCATCCTCAGTGCCAGAGTGGGGTGTGTCCACTGCTGCCAGAGACAGCTGTTTGTCATAGACATGAAGGTGCCATGAGAGCCTGCCCAAAGGAGGCTGTGGACAGTAACCAGGTCTCCTCAGCCAGGTCCTATCACAAAGAGAGCACTGAGGGCCCCAAACAGAAGGATTATGTTCTAGCCTGTGTCTTTCTTAAGGACCAATGTGCCAAGGATGTGGTGACCCATAGCAGAGGGAAACTGCTGCCCAATACTGCTAAAAGACTCCTAACCACAGGCCCACCTGCCTCCATTTCCCCTGTATCTCAGCAGATGCATCCCTGTCATGTGCATGCACACACGCTTCTATAAAAGCCCCTGGGAGACTGAGTAGAAGGCAACAGTCTGCCAGTTCTGACCAAAACCAGAACACCAGTACTGCCTCTGGACAGCAGCCTGAAACCTAGGCTCTCTCTGCTTGAAGTTTCAAACAGTGTGCAAAAATTCAGGACATGAGGGAAAACACAATGATCACCCAATGGTCAACCTGACTGTGAGGTTAGATGTGAATATGCCATCCATGACCACACAATCCTCTCAAAGGCATAGCAAAGCCATCTTCTTGTCTCGATGAAAAGGAGCTCGTGCTAAAATCAGCCTGGTCTGCCGTGAGAAACTGAGCAACCATCATGAGCTAGAGTGACCTGAACGGATCCTCTCCACCCCATTCACACTAACCAACTGCTTCTTGACCTCAGAACAGCAGCACTGCTGGTCTGTACCTTGTGAAACTGCAACTCAGAAGGTGCCACTCAACTCTGCTGTCATTCTGGTCTCCAGGCTCAAAACAGCTTAACGCAGAAGTTCTGTGTCACACACCAAATGGAGCGTCAGCGTATGGAATAACCAAACCACAAAGTGACTCCACAGCAAGGCTATTTGTGTGCCATGTCCTTGTCATGATTCCAGGCACTGAATCCTTCCCACCATGGCTTTTCCCTGGCAGCACAGCAGGGACCTTGATCTTCAGCAGCATCTTGCATGCTCTAAGCCTTACTCATTAGGGAAGGGGTTAACAGGGCAAGTGCCCAAACACAAGTCTGCCCCAGGACAGAGGTAAGATGAGGACTGAAAGACAGGCTATGAGGTGCAGAGGTGGTGGTTGTCTCTCAGTCCCCTTCCTGTGCCTCACCTGCTGATCCTCACTGCAGGGCATGGATGATCATCACTTCAGGTGACAGCTTGTTGCCAAAGTCTCAGAGGGATTTCTGACCAAGACATGGCTGCAAACCAGATCAGTGGCTCTAGCAAGTGGCTTCACTTGGCTGACACTTTTCATGCAGTCTTGAAGATTCCTACAGAAGTTCCTACTCCCATCACATACAGGAAAGCATCGGACACTACAGGAGGAGGCCAAAGGAAGGAGAGGCTGGGAACAGTCAGAAGTGTTCACATGCTCTTCTCAGGTGAACTAAACCCCCAAGGAGGATAAAGTCAAGCAGTTTAGGGCCAAAAGCGCAGTCAGAGCCACTCTCTTTACAAGTGCTCCTGAAGAGAAGCAGGAAGGAGCCTACAGCCAGGAGGAGGAGCATGAGGCATGCCATGTACACAGCAGGTGGGTAGGTGAGGCAGGTCAGTAGTAAGAAGCAGTGATGCTCACTCCATCACATCCAGGTTGAAAAGCTAAGCATTTTGCTCTGCATCACACCTAACATGCTCATACAGCTCCTGCAGAAGTGGTCTCATCTGTACATGCCACTGCCACTTTTGGATATGCAGAGGTGTGAAGTATTACCTCTGGAGTCCCGAATATTTTCTGATTACAAGTCTGTAACCATCTGGAAGTGAATCTCCTGATGGAGGCTTTAGGAAGGGGCAGCTCCTACAGCACTACAGGAACCATCGCTCTGCCTGTCAATCTACCAAATACTCTGAAGAAATTGCTATTTAGCAAAGGGAAATTCAAGCATTTACAGAACATATTGCTATTCAAAAAAACCAAAAGAATTGTTTTGCAAATAGTAGCTCTGCTGAAGAGGGGGAAGAAGTACATCAGTCATTTGATATTACATATAAGCAGTTTATTAAAGAATTAAATATTTATAGACTATAAAGCAAGCAGGGCGATGAGTCGCAAACAGCTTGCTGAGAAGTATGTTATAAACAATGAGTCTGTCAGTGACTAATAAAGTATGGAGAACACAAATGTTTTATAAAATCACCAAGCCAGCTATGAATCTCCAAAGCTGAGATGCTGCAGGACCCACCAAGGTTCCTGCTGCAATGTAAGCCTGGAGCCAATATGGGAGGGACAGCAGCTGATGAGATATGTGGAGTGCAGACACATGCTGAGCACTCGTGGGAACGCACATGATTCAATGCCTTGGAGAGATTTAATTTTTCACATTACTTTAAACAAAGATCTATTAATAGGAAGTTCAGGAATTTTCAGAGTTCAAGGCACTTCCCTCTTCAGTTTTTCACTGCCTCTGCTCTTCCATTTCAAACACAATTATAGTCTGTGATTCAGACTGAAATTCCTCTCTCTGCCAAGTGCCTTCCTCCTCCCCAAAAGAAAAGGTGTAGATCCCTCAGGAGCCAGCCTTCCTGCTCTGTGCCATCCTCTGGATCAAGTCAAGGGTCCCAGCATGGTTTGAGAAAAGCAGCTCTCTGCACCACAGCCATAGCATGTTCACAAATGACAACAACTAAGATTTCCAGAGACTGGACAACAGGAACAGAGAGACTGTAACCTTCAAGGACAGGAGCATATTTTGCTTGCAGCCACTGGGGGAAGCTCTGATTGACAATGAAGATGTGCAAAAAGGACAAGTCCCCTTTTCCAACAGTAATTTTTTGAGGTGTTGCTGTTTTGTTACTGGTGGAGATGAAAGACTCCCCAAATTACTTATTTTTGTGAAGCCAATCCAAAGCCTAGAAATTATTTCTGATGCCTTTGGTCACATCAAAACTGATCCCTAGAGCTGTTCCCACAATTTCAAGCCTGGTGAGACAGCTGAAGCTCCCAAGTGGTTTAGGAATTCGTGACCTGTCTGAATTCCCTTTTTGGGACCTATCAGGACTTGCACCCAACTGAAAGATCCTGATCATCACAAACGTCATTACTCAAGGTGTCACTGCAGTGACCACTGTCCTCCCAGGCAAGGTGGAGAAGACCTGCACAGAGGCAGAGAGTATCGCTGCTGCTGCCTCCTTCTTCCTCTCAATTAAGACTCTATGAAGGGCCATCTTTAATTAACACAGGATAAGAGGCTAAGAACTATCTGGGGTTGGTGAAGACAGATTCCATTTTGGATGTAGAGAAAAACCTCCATTTGCCAGCTGTTCTTTCTGCGCTTAGACAAGGTGGTAGATTTTAATTCTCTGAAACCTAATTAGGACAGATACTTTTTTACTGTTAATATGCAGTAATTATTCAAGCTCATTTGCCAGGGAAGGTAAATCAGACTAGATTTTGGTTTAAAGAACAATCTTTGTGGTCTTGTGTGGCAATGATTACAGCATTGTTTAGATCTCACCAGACTTCTAGGCTGACATAGAAGGTACATAGAAAATCATGGTCCAAAGGCACAAATCCCATTAGTTCCAGATTAATTGTTTGAATGATCACTCTCTTGAGAGCCCATTATCATCACAGGTCTCTACAGGAGACTGTGGTGTCTCCTAGAGAGTACTACAAGTAGTCAAATACTGCTCTTCTGTGCTGGTGGAGCCATTGTGATCTGCATCAACTCCACCAGTTCCTGAGCACTGCAAGAACCCTTAAATATGATGCCCAAACCAAGACAAGATCAGTTGAGCTTCACTGTTCTTTTCTCCCTTCTTGCTGTCCAGCTCTCCTCTCTCAACATAACTGTAAGCCATGACAATTTCCACCCCTCAAAATGGTTTCTTTACCACAGTGATGATATTTATCAAGTATCACCCTATTCCTCTCCTTCCCTGCAATCCTAAAACCATAGCACACACTGCAATGTACTCAGGGTTGGCTGTAGTGAAGGTTGTGCCTCCATTTCATAGACAAGCTCTTTGCAGGATACAAAGGTCTGTTCTTGACCTGGCCTCATCTCTTTTGTTGCAGATTTCAGTACTGTGTTCATCTTGTAGCTCAACCCCATGGGGCCATCAGGACACATCAATTCATGACATGACTCACTGACCCAGGATGTGACACATTTTTCAAGTCTGTCCTCCCTCTTCAGTCCTTTGCTCCTTTGGTCTTTATTCCCTGTCTCCAGGCACCCTTCAGCACTCATAACTCCCTATGTCCTTCTCCATTACTGACTCTATTCCTTCCACCCAGGTGTTTCAGTGGCTTTTGGTGTTGTTGCTTGAAAAGTAAGCACTGCTGAGCCTAAAGCTCCAGTTCTCCCTTCCTCGTCTGTCACTGTCACACATCAACATTAACACCTTTTCCTAATGCTCACCCATTGCTGATCTCACTCCTCACTTCCACTCCTCTGCTATAGCTATACCACTTTGGACACAGCTGCAGCTTTCCCTGCTCCATAAGAGTAACACCAGCCTACCTTCACACCAGCATGGTGGGAAGATTACTAGGACTTCTTTTGCACTCTATTCTCCCAGTCACAGACCTGCTTGAGGCCGCACTGGCACGTCTTTAATTGCTGCAGCTATCAGTAGTTCCCTGTCACCCCAAGTATCCACCTTACTTTTTTTTTCAGGACATGGAGAACATCCTCACTGTGTTTATCATCTTCCTCTACATATTTAATGGTAACACTTTGCACTCTGAATCCCATTCCTAAGTTTTTGAGAAGGTCCTTAGTTACGCCTCACCATCTCATCAAAGCATCACAACCTTGCTAACAGAGCACATGCTGTCCAGCTCCAGCAGGCAGGAGGGAGACTTCTGCTTCTGAAGCCTTGCTTGTGCACAGTAAGTCCCATCAAGCAGATCTCATAGAGGAGAAGGTTAACTCTTCACACAGAGTGAAGCTTTGCTGTCAACATTTCAGGACAGATAAAGGGCTCCTGCACTGGGAATAGTGCATGTACAGCTCACCACTTCAGGATCTGAGCTTTCCAGACCACTTCCCATTTGCTGTCACCCTTGCAAGACACATGCCTTGTACAACTGAGAGTCTGGCACATGGAAAGACCTGACACTGTGGTAGTGCTATCCAAAGCCAAGACTGTGATGTGTCATGTACATTCCCCTGCCTCCCCAAGGCACTAGGAAGAGACGGCAAAGTCAGAGCAGTTATGTGAATGTCCAGAAAACGCTAGAGAACCAGAATTATGGGTACTCTTTATTGGCATATTCCCACTTGGAAGCATCACGACCTGCAGAATAGAAAGTGAGGAGTATCACCTAAGTATGGATTGAGCAGCTACATGCTTGAGTAAGCATCAGGTATACAGGTGGAGTCATAAGGAGTTGCTATTTAAAGGTTACTGTGGTGGTTAAGGTTAAGGATATTTAAAGGTTAAGGTGGTTACTCCAGCAAGCATTCTGCAGATGGCTATATGATGCCAAGCATTAGTCAGGCATGTGATGTACTGCACTCAGGCCAGGAAACCCCAGGAGTAATGTGACAATTGTCACATAAACACAGCAAGAGCTGAGCCTCTTGCAATCAGTGCCGAGTGAATATGACGTTCCCTTACACGTAGTAGGTCACTGCAAATCTCCCAAGCACATCTTTCTTATCCACAGACACAGGCAAAGCCTGTTTGTCCTCTGTGGGCTGGAGCCAGGACTTCATGAATGGGAGAATGAGCTGTGTGGACTCAGTCAGAGACCATCTGCTCCAAAGGCTGTGGAAATGTGGAACAAAGTTGCCCGTAGGAGGCCAGTCAGCCTGTAAACCCTAAAACTTTATCGTATGCCTTCGTGATTAGAACAGCTGTCTTGTCTTCAGCAGCATGAAGTGCATGCTCCAAAGGCTCATCGGACCAGCTAGATCACATCGCCATGAAAGCGAATATTTGTTGTCCTGTACCTCACACACCTAACGCAGAATATGAACACAGGTCAGAAGACGACAAATTGTCGGCAGGCACATCATGTCCCTACCAAGCGGCTCCTGAACACAGCTGACACAAAGCAGATGCTGTGCCATTCTCACCAAGTCAGGGTTTCGATGCACACGTGCTTCGTGCAGTTTGTTATATATGTTCCCACATACATTAAGGTGGGTTTATTTTACTTTAATGGACTCCTTTAAGGAATATTTCTCATCCCGGAAGCCTGCAAGTGAGGCTACCGCTTAACACACTCCTCCTGCCTGCCTGGCCAGATATATGGTCACAGGATGCTCGCAGAGCTGGCACGCGTCCCACGGAACCATTGTCTCCCAGCAGAGCAGGTGGGAGCGAGTGCTCTGTTTGCTGAGCTGATGTATGGCTGTCATGCTGCCTGTCAGAGTCACACCAGAGTCCTGGAGCACTGAAAATGGTTTGGAGTTCACCTTGCTGTCTCTCCACTCCAATGCAGTGAATATGGAGCATCCTGCACCCCTCATCAATGTTGCAACGTGGCTTAACCATGGGTTTAATTATAATATGCCTGCAAAACTTCCAAGGAAGAGAAAGAGGAGGAGGAGGAGGGAGGAGATGTCTTCCACCTCCCACATGCCATTACCCCATGCCAGCTCTCACTTGGATTGCCTCTCTGGTCTGGCTTGGGGTGCAGCTGGCAGAGCACTAGTGGTGGTACAAGGCTGGGGCAAGAACAAACTTGAAAGGAAGGAAAGATGGGAGGGATGGAGCTCTCCCTTTTAGCATGGTCAGTCTCCTAGGCTTAAACAGCTCCAGAAACTGCACCCTCAGTTTCAGAAGAAAGACTCTACAGCAAAGATAATCATTATTTAAATGTTTACATAGTGAGGATAAAACCAAGATAACCTCAAAAAGGTACAACTACAAGACAGTCCTCCCCAGAAGACCTGATTAGTCTTTGCCTTGTACTGCTGCAAAGGCACTTGTGCCTTTGTACTTTTCTTTTTTAATGAGGGAATTAGAAGGAACTTTTGGCAGTGGACAGCCTGCCTCATAACTGCCTGCAGAGGAAATTTTCTGCATCTTGTTAAAAAGATCATGATTAAGTCAACTCATTTAATCCAAATCCATCACTTCCCTATATTTCTGTTGCCTGACTGTTCTCATCTTTGCTGATGACTTTGAGAAGAGCTAAGCAGAGCTCCAGATAGCCATATTTAGACCTAGAGCCTGAGCTGTACAGACAGTACCTCAATAAACATTCCCAAACTTGTCTTCAGTAACAAAGCTTCCAAACTGAAAACGATCAACATGCTTTTAGGAGCTATCAAAGACAGATCACCACTACTGCCTGAAAGAAGAGAGACTATTGGAGAAGCTTGTGCTAAAGTTTGCTCTCTCTTCCTTCCTTTTAGACCAAAGGAAACACATAAAAGAGTGACAGAGGGGCAAAAATAGTTCTGGCAACACACAGCTCCAGTCTCTTGACACAGCCTTACCAAGATTATGCTGTGGTTTGGCACGCCCTTGTTTCTCCTTACTACTGTGGGTTTAGGGCGTTCTACACCCAGGTTTATGTCAGATTCATGAATGAGGAAACAAAGGAACATGAGAAGCAGAGCAAATGTAAGGTGAGGGGAAATACCTACAAGATCAGTTGTCCCCATGTATTGACAGCATAGCTTCCTCTCCTCACCCTGTCCCCACCATAAGACCAGCAGTGAACAGTGATGACAGGTCATGGAGGATCCCATCGAGGACTAAAGGCTACCATGTGATAACTGTCCTTCCTTCTCCTCCTCATTACGCTGCCAGAAAGTAAATTCCATGTGGCAATTTCTCACTGCGAGATTTACATCTAAAGCTGTTCTTTGCAACAGAAATTATATCAATGCCCATTACAGAAATAAACTCCCAAAATGCCCAATAGTATTCTAAATAATTCTTTAAACTTAAGATGCCCAGGTTTCACCACTGTTTTTGTCATCAGCCTTGGTTTAATTTTCCCTATCATCCTACTTCTAAGGTCAAACTGGACTTGTGCCACTATGCCCTAAACACAGAATAACAGAACTGTGATGTCTCATCTTACAGAGCCCTAAATAGTCATTACGAGTCCATGCAACTCACATCAGATGGCTCAAAGTCATGCCATGTGCCACATAACCCCAGTATCCTTGGGGCACAACATACAAATCATAGAGTAACAGAATGGTTTAGGGTGGAAGGGACCTCCAGAGGTCATATAATCCAACACCCTGCTCAAAGCAGGTCTAATTAGACCAGGTTGCTCAGGAGCTTGTCAGTGTGTGTTCAACCTTGTTCCTCAAGGTGACAACCAAAATCTACATACAAACTCCTTCACAGTTAACTGGAGAATGCACACCTCTGCTAACACTTACAGACAGATGGACCAGACAGCTTTCAAAAGAACCCCAGGGGTTCATGGACTTCAGATTCAGTGCTGCTGGTCTAACCTAGCTGCTATTTGAGCCATTAATTCTTAAACACTGAAAACAGATGATTCCCTTCCCCTTGGCAGCAGCTTCTTTGTGTTTGAAAGCTGTTGTCATATCACCCTTTTCTACTGTGATCATAAAATTTGCACCTAAGAGCCAGCAGGATGAGACAGAACACAGCCTGGCACACTGCCTGTTGTACTTCTGCTGATTCATCTCTCTGGAAGTATCACACGAGCAACTGTTCTAGAAGCAATAGCACATTAGCGCCAAAAGTTTTCCAAAGCTGATTCTGAGCCTCCATTTACTTTCATAAATAAATGCAGAGATTCAGGTTATTATCTTGTTATCAAACACCATGGAAGACTGAACAGCATTTCCCACTTAAAAAAGGCTCCCACTCTTTCATTCGTGCCTGCAGTAATAATCTGTGCTGTTTGTACACATATGTGGAACCTAATTGCTCTTGAGCACCGATCCTGTCACTGCTGGAGAGGTAGCACTGGACTAGATGAACCAGGCGGGGCATACTTTCTGTTCTTTCTGCTTTTAGAAGTCACTGATACAGCAAAGCAGCTCAAGAAGTCCCTAAACTCTCATGTGACATCTTTATTTTTCTTTCAAATGGCCATTATTCAAAACTGATTTGAAGGTACAACTCAAACAAGTATGCCTGGAATTACACAAAAGTGGTTCTTCTCTTCATAGTATGACAGAGACAACTCTTGTTAGTACCCAGTCTCTCTCATGTGTCTACACTTAGCACATTCAAGTCATGGGAACCTGCTTCAGAGTGATCCTGAACCACCTCACCAGGACAGCTGCAGTTTGAGCTGGTGGCTGCTGTAAGCAGCATCCATACTCTGGGGTGGTGGCATCTGCACATACTCCATGGACTCTTCTGCCCACCTGCAGGCTGAGAAGACAGGCTGGGGTCCAGATCCAGCTGTGCTTGTCTCCATTCCAGATGCTGTCTTGTCTGGTTCCTGCCTTCTGTCTCATGCAGCAGACATTGCTGCGGTGCTCTGCACCTCCCCAGTCCACTGCTTTCTGCACAGGGACCTTGCCAGGACGTCCCTGATGACACTGGCCTCAGGTCTGAGCCCATTTGCAGCATGGACAACCTGCACCCCCAACAGTAGGTCTGTCTTGCAGTTCCCTTACCCAAATAGTCTAGCCTTCCGTGACGGCTGTTATTAGGCTACAAGCTTTAGTGAACACAGGCACTGCACTCACCTGGAGTGCCCAGTCAGATCTGGTGGGATGTCTGGTAAACACCACATTAAAGTTCAGCCTGTTCCCTCTGGAAAATCCCCTCTGCCTGAAGTTCTCCCATCTCCAGTGATCAATGTTTTAATGTAAAGGGTTTTCCAAAGGAAGTGATTTTACTGAGTGCAAAGCACAGACCAGAAACACGGATTTCTTTCTCCTGAATGATGAAGGAGGCTCTTGGACTCTCTGTATTGATTTCTAATCTGCCATTTCATACTCCTGACAGTGGAAAACAGGGTCATCGGGCTGTGCCATGAAGGTTTCTGTGACTGGCTGAGGCTGGTTAGGCCAAAAGGGAGGACCTGAATGTCAGTCACAACGTTTATTCAGCCTCCAGCTTTTCAGCACAGCTGAAGAGAGAAATAATGATGATGACAATAATAAGAACAATAACAATGGTAAGAATGAGAGAAGAGATGTTCATAAGAAGGAACTCAAAGTGGAACTCTGCTCCTTGGGTTGTATGTATTTTGCCCCTTCCCAGGGAGAACAGAAAGATTGAGAGGCAGGACATTAAAATGGTATGGATCTACGGATCAAGTTGAAGAGGACCACCACAGGCAGACTCGTACTCAGACACACTCCCGAAGACACATGAGAGTCTCATCCCTGCTATGTACCAGACTGGGTAATAAGCCAGTTCTTGCTTCCTGTCTTCCAGAAAACCCTCCAATACCAGCATGCTGCATTCTCCAAACAGCGCAGAAATTACATTCCCTTCCGTCAAACCTTGGTTTAGATTTCTGATGAGAAATGCCTATAATTAAAGTGACAAAAGTCTTCCTTTCCCACATGTAGAGGAGACCTTTATCATCTGCTGCTATAAGGCAAAGTCTGGGTTTTTAATTTCAAGCACTTTTGGTTCAGAGATCATGACACATACACTCCCCTTCTTAAATAAAGACCTTTCAGAGGTTTAATTCCCACACATCTCACCAGCTCCATCATGCTCACACAGCATCTCTCTGGGCCTGGCCATAGGCAGAAAAGTGCAGGTGCTCCTACTAGCTCCCAACCACCCCCACTGCTATCATTTTTGTGGAGCCAGAAATATTCTTTCGATTCATCCACTGCTGTAAAGTCAGAGCTGTAAAGTCAGATCTTTTCCTCCTTTAAATGTGACTAGCTATTTACTCCCTAACAATTCTGCTTCAGAGCTGATTTAGCATTTTTATTGGAATGTGAAAGCTCTTAAAAGAAGAAAAAAATCTAATCAGGCAGAAGAGATAGAAAACTTGCTGAATTTTTTCTCCCCCCTTTGCACCCCTTCAATCCTATCAAAAGCACATCTTCCATTCATTGCTTCCCGATGTCATTATGACAAGCGGCTACAAATCAATAGCAGAGGCAAAGGCAGCCCAGCCCGCACTCACCAAGTGATAAAGATTCACTCTCAACCCCGATTTGCTAATAGCACATAATAGCAGCCATTGGCGCCCCGCATTAAATCATACATTTCACTCGGCGTTTATTATGGGATTTTTAAAACTCCTCACCAAATTGGATTTTCTCGACGGTCTCTAATTTCCACATTTATCATTTAAAATTAAACTCCTCTGTGGGGAGGGGGTTGGGGAGAGAGGAGAAAGAAGAGAGAAGCCATGCAATTCTGTATTTCCCTCTTTCTTTTTTTATGAAAACCCATAAATAATCCCAGGTATCATTGCCATCAGCCCTGAAGTTTTATATATATGAAATACCAGAACTTAGGATAGAATAGCTCTGGGACTCGGCTTACCTTCATGCAGCCCTGCTGAAGGAGAAGGAATCGAGGAGGATGCCGTAAGGAAACAGATTTTAAATAAGAAACCCGATAAACAAAACAGTCAAAGTAAGGTGATACGACAAGCATTATGGAAAACTACTGTGGATTTCCTTGGCTAAGCAGAGTAAAGATGGACCAAAAGATTTGAAAAAGCAACACCAAAACCCACACAGACAAAACCTTTCCCTCTCATTTCAGTTTATGGAAAATTCATTTGACAAACCAAGTGAAAACATAACAAACTCATCTTTTAAAGCAGGTTTCTCTTCAAACTGATTTCCTTGTCATCAGGACCAACAAAGAAAAGTGACATACCTGAAATCGTTGTCTTGAAATTTATTTTCATCCCACTCATCCTGCAGGTGCCACCACATGCAAGACCATGGAGTAGACAATGACCCTGAACAGCACCTGCAGAGCAAACACAAGTTTTTCAGCCATCTAGCACCTAATTACAACAGGCAGACACAGCAAAGCACGGGTCCCTGAAAGAGTCCTCAGAGAAGGCAAAGATGACTCAGGTTTGGTAACCTGTGGCCATGCAGACAGTGGCACCTCAGTTATGAGGTCAGTTGCAGAGCTCCAAACAACCATTTGGAAATGGTCTCTTGCACACTGGTACCAATAAACCCAAGATCCTTGTTGTTCAGGTCAGTATAATCCTTTGGTATTACATGAAGGATTACCAGCTTCACCAAGGCTGGGGAGGGATCTTGAACACAGGTCCTCAAAGAACTTCCTGCTGCAGGAGTGAACATCCTATGATCTGAGAGACCAGAGGGATCTGTGAAAGAGAAGTGACCATGGAACACTCTCTACTGCCTTCCTGGTCCACTCCCAGTACAAGACATTTGTTCAGAGGACACACCGTGACAGTTACTGCTCATATACCGAGCAGAGGTCTGCTGAGCTCACGAGTGTGGAGGTCCAGATTCATGTGTTAACAGCATGGGTTTTCTCTCCTTGGAAGTGCTGGCAACTTCCCAGAAACTGGGCACTTGCAGGTACTGAACCTGAGTATTGGTCACCACTTGATTTAATGAGTCACAAACCGGATCTCTAGTATCTTCATAGGAGGCAATATATGTTCCTCATCTACAGCCAGGACATGGATCTGACCAATGGAAAACTGCACTGTTACTTTCTTTCACTAAAGACATCTGCTTAAAGTTAGAACCTCTGCGAAAGTTCACATAGGAACAGGGCGGGGGGAAGGGAATGTCCTATTTTAGGTTAAGAGTCCTTTTTACCTCAGTCATCACATAAAGGGCAGAACCTCAGCAAAGAAACATCTCATTTCACATCAAGTTATGTGCTGGGGTCCACTTTATTCCCCCATCCAATTTTCTGTGGCCTTGACAATTCATTTTGGAGCTGCTTCAGTTTTGTACCTGTTTTCAGGCCCCCCTCGGTGGGGACACAGGTTTGGGGCACAGCTGCAGACAAGTACACTTCCAATGCCCCCCACCTATAGCTGCATTGTTTCCTGCTGCTCCAGAACCCGAAACTTCCCATGGTTTATCGATCCACTTCATCGTATGTTGCCACTGAACTTTATGTTTTGCATTCTTCCCAACTAGAGCATCAAAAGGGGAAGTGTGTGACACACTACTCTCCAACTGACCTGTGAGGTTTTCATACCACATAGTCAAAGCTCCCTGACAGCTACTGTCTTCCCTTCAGCTGCAACTTATGGAAAAGCATCCTGAACTCAGAATCACGAATTATCAGAGTAATTCTGCAGCTCTTGAATAGACCAAGCATGCTGACAATGAGGGTGGTGAAACAGGCTACCCAGAGAAGTTGTGAATGCCCCATCCCTGGAAGTGTTCAAAAGTCTTGTTGGAGCAACTTGGTCTAGTAAAAGATGTCCATAACAGGAGTGGTGGACTAGATGATCATAAAATGTCCCTTCCAATCTAAACCAGTCTGTGACTCTACGGCTTTAGGAAGCAGTTGCTTCCATCCTGCCCCAAAAGAGATCTACTTCTCATGTGTGGGGGAATCATCCAAAAAGGAACAGGGAGTTATCTGTGAACACTTTGTTTGAAAAGGTGATCTTGAAATGAACAGCAAGGTCTGCAGGAGACCATGGAATAAAAATGATTCCGAGAAGATTTCCTAAGAGCAACATGGTTTCAACAGTTCTGATGGTTAGGAATCACGTCCTAGGTTAGTGCTTTTGCAGTAAGAATATGGCAATAAAAAGGGGATCTCATTTCTCTGTTATAATCAAGATTCGAATATTCATCTCCCCAGAGAGGTTGTAGAGTCTCCTTCTCTGAAGACTTTCAGAGCACATCTGGACGTGTTTCTCTGTGACCTTAGCTAGATTATGGTCCTGCTCTGGCATGGGGTTGGACTCAATGATCTCTCTGTGCCCCTTCCAACCCCTGACATCCTGTGATCTACAGAAAATAAATCTATCTCTGCACAGCTAAACAAAAGCATGGGTGCACTCCTCTGCTGGTTAACCAGGTCTAAATCCTACCTGATCCAGCTTTGCTCACAGTCCTGTGGTTCCTGCTGCACTAAGATTTGATGACCAAAACCAAAACCTTTTGTCTGCAGAAATTAATTTCCCCATGAAACTTCCCAACCTACAGTCTATACAACAGCTTGTTTCAACTCCCTTGTTCAGACATTTCACACTTAGAAATGATGATACGTGTAAGTATTTCATGAATGCTTTGGGGTAATAAAATAGAACAGATCAGGCTTTTAAATGATCTAGCTATGTAAACAAATAAAATAGCCCAAAGGTTATGGCATTAATTGCTCCTGCAGAAAACCCTGCATTATCAAACCAGTCACAGCCACCATGGGACAGCAGAAGATCTATGTCTGAGCCCTGTACTGCCACATTCGTACATCCCAGATGAGCACTCTGAACATCAGGCTGCACAGGGATGTCTTGCAGCCTTTCCTGCTGGCACTGAGGCACTTCATAAAAGAAACTGAATAACCACTGGGCTGATGTTATAGCCCAAGGGTCAAAGTAGTACCTGGAACATAAAACAGTCAAGTTCAGGCCATTACTCCAATGAGCACGAAATGACTTGCAGAAATGACATAGCTGCAGCTGAGCAGACCACATGAGGCTCAATCCAGCAGAGTCAGCACCCAGTAGCCATGGGGCTGACTCCTTACATGCAAGGCAGGGGCATCAGCCCCCGGTGTGGATCAGGCAGGCATGGGTACTGCCAGCCTGCAGGTGGAAGCCAGGTGGCTGTTCCTTCAAACCTCCTTTGCATTATGTTTCTGTTTCCACCAGCTACTCCCTCTTTCTTCGTTCCCTGCTTTCCAAAAGAAAGCCAACCCCCTGCTCCTCAGGTGCACATCTGGGCACTCCATAGGGCCCTCAGAGCCCATACCAGCTGCATTTCATGGGTACAACCATCCTGCAGCAAACAATCACTGGTTTTGCTCAGACTTTGGGAGACATATAGGAAACATAAGATTCTTGTATGGACACATAGGTTGATTTGTGGTCTACAACAACAACCACCACCAAACCACCACCATAACTGAAATAGAGAAGCTCAATGGTTTCAAATCCAAAGGGCAAATAGCCTTTCAAAAATCCTCATGATCTAGAGAGCTTAGGCTCAGCAATAATGGAAGACTGAAAAAGCTCCCCAAAGTTTATCCTTGTTTTACTAGAGGAAGTAAAAAAGGTTTCTCAAAAAAAATACAACAGGACTTCCAGAAGTTGGCTTCTTAAGTCAGCTAGCAGGTGATCTCCCAGTTCTGGTATCAGAGGGCTGAAGTATGGCAGCCAGCTCTGCCAACTGCCCCTGTGGGACAAACCAACAAGATGACAGAAAACAGAAGCTGTGAAATGTGTGGTTTTTTTTTTTTTCCTACCTCATTTGCTGGAAGTTTCTCCTTGGACCTTATTAAAGAGACAATGTCTAACACCAGTCTAGCAAGAGCCAGGAGCACTCTGAGCTTTGGTGAAGCAGTACATGACAGGATCTACACCAAGCACATTAGGCTAGCAAAGGGAAGCTGAGGACCAGAAACCTTGCATGCACACAGCACCGAGTTCCTTTTTCACACTACACAGCTCACACCATTATACTCAGTAGCTTTTCATCTTTCTGTGAATGATATCCAGTGCTGAGGTTTAACGTAGAAATGATCACCTATCCAGAGACTGCAATGATGCTGAGATTCTGCATCCTCTTCTGTGGAGTTTGAGACACTCAAGATAACACACCCTGGCTCTAGCAAAGCTGAGAATTAGACACAGGGCATTTTCAGCATCATGTCCTCAGCATTGTAATTTGTTTCTTTCATTCTGTCAGTGCTCAGACTTGTTGACCTTCCAATCATACTTGCCCTTTCTATCCTCATCTTCGCTTTCAGGGAGGATAGTGGTTTTATTACAGGGCAATTGGGAGTGTTCTTAGTATAGTCATTTGTACGAGGCAGTTACCGCATTACTGTTACTGATCAAACAGTGACAGGGAGCCCGGACTCGGGTTAAGTGGCATTCCTACTTTTGGAATGCTGAAGGCCAAACAAGAGCCACATTAGCAGAGCTATGAACAAACATCTGCAAAGTGAAGGCAACTCCTCACACTGCCTGCGGGTTCCTGCTGGAGCAAGGCTCCATCTTAAACACATTCACAGTACAATGCAAAGAAGCTGAAGCAATGTTAACGCCTGCTGAGGAAGATGAAAAGGCAAAGATTGTAAAGAACAGGTAAAACACTGCCAAATCCATAGCTTCTGCAGTGCATGAATTCAGCTTGACTCACTGCCACCTTCCCAGTGTACAGGAGCAGGACGTTAGCAGGACAGTCTGTCATAGTGCTGAAGTTTTGGCACTTCAAGGCAGCCATTCAGCACTGGAAATCAAAGCTGGCAAAGCCCTCAAACAGTTAGACAGGTCTGCTTTAAAAACATTCCTTTAAATGAGCCAGATCAGCTTTGACCAGCAAACCCCAAAGATTCTAGTTAGAAAAGCTGGTGGGTTTTCTGTTGTTTTAATTGTCTGAGAAGGCACCAGGCAATAAAGATCTTCTCCACTTCCACATCATACCTTGCAAGCAAAGAAGTATGAAGAGTCACACAGAAAACCTGTGACCTGTGCTAATGCTGTGCCTAAACTAACAAGCCCTGCCAAGCAGCAGTGTGCCAGTGCAGGCTGGACTCTCCTGTGACACCAATGCGAGGCTTCAGTCACCCTACAGAGCACACACAGGTTGCTCTTGACCTCCTGCAACATACCAGGTAGGCAGCAGCACACAGAAGCTGGTCTCACTCTGGAATAATATGCAGATACAAATGAAGATCTGTACCTTTAAAGTTCCTAAGCATCAAATCACTGATGCAGAGCTGCAATTATATCAAGTTATTCTGCCACCACAAATCCTGGAGATACATATCCAAACCAGCAAAGCTGATTAGTAGTGTGGGAGCTCCCTGCGTGCTCCTTCAAAACACAATTAAAAAGAGTTTTATTCAGAGTAACACAGGGGTTATAGGGTCAGAAGAGTTTCCATTTCAAAAGGCAGCAGGATACAAACTAGCAGGAAGGGGAAAGTAAATTGCTCAGATTTTGTGCTAGAAATATCATGGGTATTTAAGCAGCTGGGCTTCAATTTCTCACCAAAATTTTATCCTATCATTTCTGAGGAAAAGGGAAAAATCAGTGCAAAGACAAAGCCTCATATATTGTGATGGTGAATTACTACTGTTTCAACTACAGTAAGTACAGATTCTGCCATCTTGCTTCAAACTTTGGGCTTGCCCACAGATCCTTACAATGAACAGACAATCCTTTTGACTTTCTACATTTGAAATTATGATTAAAACTGAAAAACGATGAGTTAAAAATTGTGGAGGAAGCTCCAACAAATGCTCTTCTTGTCTAGCACAGCTTTAAGAAGTCAAGAACTCTTAAGCCAACAAAAAGAAGAAATATTGTTCAGTGTTTGGCACTCAGGAACTCATTACCTTGCCCCACAGCTCTTTTTATGGCCTAGTCTGTTGTAGCCAGCTACCTTCCTGCGTGCTTCATAGAAGAGGATTGCTTTTAGTAGATTATATATTTTAAACCAACGTACAGAGTTTCTGTAAAATGTGTTTCTGTACAAAACTTTGAAGATACACTTGGATATCACTTAGAGAAGAGCTGTTGGATCTAAAAGAAGACAGATAATAGCAAACAATACATGTAAGGACGGTGTAGGTATATAAGTGCATTTAAAATATATATATTTACAATTAATGATTCATAGCTGATGAATGTGCAGGTAGATTAAGTGGTTTAGGAACAAAGACGGTACCTTTAAGGTTGTAAAAGAACCCCCCCCTCTTTCATCTCAGGAAACGTATCTCAGGTTTCATCTTCCTGCTACTAACCAAAGGAATTAGCAATGATTTAACTACTGGTAAAGGTTTTTTCTTGTCAGGAAACACAGTGCCAGAAGTGCAGAGTGTTGAGCTCTGCCACTGTCTCCAATATGGAGGGATACAGCATTTTCTGTAGTGCTTTGAGTTATTTCCACACACACCCCTTTTTTTTAAATGGACAAGAATGCTTATTAAAAGAAATATTTAACTAGCCGGTATTTTTCCTTAAGAGTTATAAAAGGGAATGAAAAGCTTTACCATTTATAACATGATTTGTATATACTATAACAGCACAGGTAGCTTAACCAATCATAAGTAGGAGCTATCCAAAACAGTAAAGAAAGAATGTTTGAAAATATGTGGGAAACTGTATACTCCAGAGGATTCTGACGTGCTTGGAGATTCAGGTCTTGTGCCCAGCCCTAAGATACTTCTCATGTTTCCAGCCCTAAGGTACTTCTCATGTTTCCATGCCCCATCAGTTACAACCCCACCTGGCTGCTATTGCTCTCCACAGAAGAACCACATGCTTCTTAAAGCAGCTGACAGTGATAGCTGCAATGTGCCTCAGACCAGTTTTTATTGCTTTGTGAGATTCTAGCAACATTCCACATTCAGAGCAGCTTGGTGGATGCTAACTAAGAGAACCCTAGTGCAATCTGGCAAGAAGGAATCCTGTAGTGAAAATGGTACTAGGCTATTCCATATACTGTTCCATACAGTAATTGTTTCATGCAATACAGAATACATAAATCCATGTAGTAGCTTTTGAAGAGCTAGCTTCATAAAGGAATTTTAGTTTCAGTACCATTGGTAAGCCCAAGTTCAAACCACAGACAGCGTGACATCCTCAGAGACGGTGGCAAAACCCCATTTCTCTGTCGTCTTCTGTGGCCATGCCATGTCAGCACACCAAACCCACCACTCAGATGCTCTGCTGCTTCCTGGTGCTGCAAGAGACCTGCCCAAGCTGCAACACCACAGAACAGCTGAGCTTAAGTGACAGCCTTTGTTCTTGTTTCTTGGAATTTGTCAGCCACAGTGACACAAGCCGGGGTGTGTGCTTAATTTTACAGAACCTGCCCCCTCACCCCCTGTTCAGCAGCTCACAACTCTTGCCTTTCCCACGCTTACTTCCTAAGCTCTGGCCCTTGGGAAAGAGAACAAGAGGCAAAATGTTTACAAGAGGCAGCCGTGTCACAAACTGCACCCTGACAAAGGTTTGGCAGCTGCGTTCCTGCTCTCAGTCTAACCAGCATCGAAGATCTTCAGAAGTTTTCACCCTTAATCACACCAAATCAGCTTATTTTTCAGACCAGCTAATCGAGACACCCACCTCCAGTGGATGTCAGAAGGGCAACATATTGTTTTTTGCCCGGAGAGCAGAGCCCATTATAAATAACACTAAAACCTTTGTGAGGACGACTGTCCTCTCCACAGCTTACAGCCTAGAGGCTTCATTACTGCATTGACCATAATTCAATTCATCCCTTCCTAAAAGGTCTATTTCTGCAGCCAACCCCCACCCTTGAAAATACGTCCAACTAATAATATCCGATTAATGCAGTCAATTACTAACTCTCCCCCAGCCCCTGACGATCACCGGATTGGGCCAGAAGGGAATGGAAGCAGCAACTAGCTGGGGAGGAACAGAGGTAGAGGTAAAATAGCAATAAAAAGTAATTACATAAAAATGCTAAACATATTACATCTGTTAGTTTGCTTAGCCCAGTGGGCTCGACAATTCCAGGTTTCTGCCATTGTCCACGCTCAGACAGACAAGAATAAGAGAAACAGGGAAAGGATCTTTCAATAAGATTATTAAATCAGTGCATGAAAAATAAGTCGTCATTACATAGCAATAGGGAGAGAGAAACTCGCTGAAATTTCTTTCTGCAGATTTGCCTTTGTGATCTGCAAGGTGCTGTTCTCCTGCTTACACTCTGTTGCCCTGGCAACGTACTCCTGTAAAATAAAGATTATTAAAGCGCATATGATTATTTGGCCGCACAGTGAATGAGGCAGCCGCTTCTGAAATTCCTTATCAGAGAAATTCAATTTTAGGCCAAATTGTGTTTTCACTGCCTCTCAGCTTCTCCCTCCCCCCCTGCAATACCAATAAAACCATCATCTCCCCAGCTGTACATGATATTTTGTCACTAACTCTTTCATGCCTTTCCCTTCCTATTCCAGGTTTTATTTTTATTCTGTCAAAGCAGAATGCTTTCCCCAGTTTGTAGGCTTTCCTCCTTACAGGGTTTTTTCTGGCAGCCTTAGGTTTTTCCTCCGTGCACACATGGCCAGCACCAGTCTGCAGCCTCCTTGTGTGCTGCAGCAGTGGCAGAAGAAAGGACATTTCACACTGGGGGTGCCAGTGCCTGGTTCCTGGCTGAGAAGGACAGGACAATGTGGCTAGAGCACAGAGAGTCACTTGAAATGTGGCAAGCCCTTTGCACCCTGCTCCAGAGGCCTTGGCTGCCTTTCCTGCAGCTCAGCCCAAACTGCCTTTGGGGAGCTGGTGCCAGTCCATGGAAGCTCCAAGCTAATGTGACACACAGTGCCCAAATCTATACCCAGGCTGCAGGAGTCCTCCACTGCCCACTGGCACAAGCAGGAGCCTCTGCAAGGCGCAGCAAGCTCTTGGCAGGGCATGGCTCTGTCGGCTGACCTTAGCAGCACCAAACAAATCGCGACAGAGAAAAAATCGTGACAGAGGACCAGGATAGCGCTCTGGTTCCCACCCCTAATGACTTGAGAGCGGAGCCGCATTACAGGAGCTTTCCCTGGGCGCATGGCATCGGGCACATGCTCCCCCTGCCCGTCACCGTGTCTCACCCGTTCTGCCCGCACATGGTGGGCACAAGCCCGCGTGCAGAGCTTCTGCCCCATCCCCACCGACTGTCCTGACCACCCCCTGAAGAACATTTGCCGCGGGTAAGCCGTAAGGTGCGCAGCTGGCCACAGAGACACGGCCCCCGCTGCTGCTTGGGCCTACCGAGACCGGGCTCGGCTAGGGGCCCGGGCAGGCGGTGTCCGGCCGCCGCGGCGCAGCAGGGGGCGCTGCCGCCCCGCCGCCGACTTCTGCCGCAGGGCGGGACGGGCCGGGGGGGACTGTGGCCGGCGGCCGGCTCGGCGGGACTAGGCGGCTAGAAGAGATGAGATGCTTCGCGCAGGGCGGCTGCAGGGCAAGAGGTCCGGCAGAGAAGAGGCACAGCCCTCCGATCTGGCGGGCAGGCAGGGGGTGCAGCGACCCTCGCCGTCCAGCGCCGGGCGGCTGGCAACGATGGAAAGCTAGAGGGTGGCTTTATCGTGGGAAGCTGCAGACATCGGCTCCCGTTACTGGCTCGAACCGGTCGGACACAGGGCTGGCTCCTGACCTCCACCGTGCTTGGCGGTGGTACTTCTGCCTCCCGTTGTATTCCACAGGAGCGAGCCCCGTGAGCGGCCCTGCAGCGTTCTCTGCCTTCTTCCCTCCTGAAATTTAATTAAACACTATGACCCATCCAGGCGCATGAATTATACATAGATACGTACGTGTGTATCGGTGGGTTTAATATACAGACATGCACACAAACACACGCTAGTGCATTACCTGGGCAAAGCTCTGGGCAGGCATTGAGAGCATGGTGGACCGGGGGCCGTGGATCCTGGGACCCCCTCACTGCCTCTCTCACGTCTCTGCACAGGCAACTGTGCTGCTTAGAATTGTAGAATTGTCTGGTTGAAAAAGACCTTAAGGTCATCAACTCCAACGGTAGCCTAACATCTCCCTGTACACAACTGTTAGACCTTGTCCCTAAGCACTTCATCCAAACATCTTCTAAACTTCTCTAGGGATGATGACTCCACACTTAACCTGGGAAGCCTGCTCCAGCACCTGGTGACCCTTCCAGTGAAGAAATATTTCCTAATACCCAACCTAAACCTCCCCTGGTGCAACTTGAGGCCATTTCCTGTCATCCTATCGCTTCTTACCTGTGAGAAGTGCCTGGACCCCACCTAGCCCCAACCTCTTTTAAGGGAGATGTAGAGAGAGTGACAAGGGGTTGACTTGTGTTCAGAACCTCTCACCAGCCTCATTGCCCTTCAGGTACTAGTAAAAAAATTACACTGACTCCAGAAAGGACATCAAATTGCCTCTTTAGTGTTAAACTTGTAATTGTTCCTGCTTTTCCTCAGTGTTTTAAATCTGACAGGTCTAAGCAACAAACAGCCTTGGTGCAACTATTAGCGGGCAACTGCAGTGCAGTCAGGGTGATGGGAGATTTCTGAAGGCAGTGAAGATAAAAGTGAGCCTCCGAACTAACATACGTGCTTTATTTTTTAAAGGCAGAACAGAAAGGAGGCACAATTACCCCAGATTTAGATCTGAGTTCAAGGCATGACCTACTGCAGCTTCCCATACCTCAGCTCCTCCTCCCCCTGCCTTAAGCCAAGGGGAATAGCTGTTGCCTACCTTGTGGATAATTGTAAGGATAAATACCTTGGAGGCTAAGACCTGGTTTGTACAAGAGAAAAAATGCCTAATATTGTCAACACAATGTACCCCAATTCTGGCCTCCAGTGTATATATACCCAGCAGGAGATAACTACGATTAATAACAAGAACAGGATCAGAAAGGAGACCAAAAGGCGATGAGTGAATTTCAAAAGAAACAGTGTGGTTCACCAAGACAACACCTGGAAACATTTCTTTCTTTCTTTTTTTTAGAAGAGGGTGGAGTGTCATCCACCATCTCCTTAATAAACATGTGGTCCAGTGCCTGGAGTCTGAAGGTGGCCACCAACAGCCTAGACAAAGTACTAGCATCAGGACAGCAGGTAGGAAACCCCTGAGCAACAAGTAGAGGGTGCCCTGAAAAGCCATTGGGAGAATTTCCCAAAGCAAGCATAACATCTCCATGCTTAAACTAAAAGTCAGGAAAACAAAAAGCAATGGCAAACCTTCTGAAAGGTGGAGCAATTATCTATCACTTATATTAAAAAAAAAAAAAAAATTGAGTGCAAAAAGATGATGTTCTCTAATAGCCATGCAAGAAACTGACATGCCCCCAGAATAAGGTTCCATTGAATTCACCAGAGAGACATCATGGAGAAGGGTTGCAAGAGCCCTTCCAGAAGCATGTAGTGCCAGCAGTGCCTGTCTCTTAGAAGAGGGCAGTCTTTCAGACTGAAAGCACTGCACATGCCAGAAGTGTAACTCTGCAACCTTGCATCAAGCCATTTTTCTCTCTCTGGAGCACCCAACAGTATTCCTTGAGCACTGCTGTTTCAAAGAGCCAGTAAAAATACTACTTCTCCATCCCAAGTTTTCCAACAGACTGGAGTTCCAGAATGAAATAGTTTGTGGTCAAGTAAGAAAGACACTTAACTGGATATTTATAAAACAAACTTTCTCCATTTTATTTCTCAAATGAAGTACATTACTACATTTTTTTGGTGTTAGATTATCTGACCTGAAGCACTTCCGACTCACCTGGAGCAATTTGCAGTAGCGGTCATAGTTTCTACAAGCTTGGAATAATAATCTTTTGCAAATTGGAAAAACCATACCCTGGAAACCAAAGAATCTAAAGAATTTAGGGAAAATGGACAAACAAGTGACTGCAAATTCCCTGACCATCTTTGTTTCTGGTGTCCATGTCTCTAAAAGGACACAGGAGAATTTGAGATGGTGCAGAGTCATAAGAATTATTTGAGACCTGGAATAACCACCTCAGAAAGAGACTTAAGGAGCTCAATCTGTTTAGTTTATTAAAAAGATCAAGAGATGGCTTGATTACGATGTATAAGTACCTTCAAAGGGAGAAAATACCAGGTCCTAAAGGGCTCTTTAATCTAGCTGAGAAGGGCATAACAAGAACCAATTGCTGGAAGCTGAAGCCAGACCAGTTTAAATTAGAAATAAGGCAGAGTTTTATAGTGAGAATGATTAGACATTAAAACACCCTACCCTATCAAAGGAAGGAAGATTCTTCATCTTTTAATATCTTCAAATCAAGACAAGATGCCTTTCAGTAAAGTAAGCTTGAGTTTAAGATGAGGCTCAGGACAAATGTAATTGAGTGATACTTAATGACTTACCACAGGTACGGAAAGCTCTAACATCTTAACTTGGAAGGAAGGCTTGAAATTTGGCAGCGCATAGCTTTGGCAACAGGTACATGCCACTTGCACTGGGCAAGACAGACTGCCTAGATCTGGCTATGATACGAGCCTCAAAGAACAATCAGAGTGTGGATGCCCATTAAAGATCCAAAGCTTAAAAACTGATGCCATTGCTTACTTAGAATATTCCACCTCCTGAGAAGGGAGCTGCCCAACCATTCAAACCGGGCCTAGATACTCCATGTGACAGCAGATGGGTAAAGGACATGAGGCTGCCAGCAGCAGAATGTCCATTGCTAGGGACCACAGGAAACCCAGAAGACCAGGCATTTAACTACCCAGTAGCTGTGGATTTGGATAAGGCTAAAATACACCCTACACCTTAGCCTACGTGAGGAAGAGTTCCTGCATATGGATGACAATACAGGGACCACAGAACTTCCCAGCAGCACCATCAAGGTTTCCTTTCATTAATTTAAATCTTTGCATCTGAGGCTGTTAAGTCTTGAGAAGACTGAGAGGGAATCTTATCAACATCTATAAATATCTGAGAGGTGGGTGTTGAGATGAAGGTGTCAGTCTCTTTTTAGTGTTGTCCAGTGATCGGACAAGGACCAACAGATACAAGCCAGAACACAGGAGGTCCCATCTCAACACAAGGAGACACTTCTTCATGATAAGGGTGATGGAGCACTGGAACAGGCTGTCCAGAGAGGTTTTGGAGTCTTCTTCTCTGGAGACCTTCAAAACTCATTTGGATGCTTTCCTGTGTGACCTGCCCTGCTTTGGCAGGATGGTTGGACTCAATCTCTGGAGGTCCCTTCCAAGCCCTAACATTGTTATCTGCGATTCTCTCTTATAAAGTTCATAAAAGTCTGTAGGATTCTCTTTGTAAAGCACTTGTGAAGGACTCCTCTAATCTCTCTCTGAACATCTAGATCAGTGATCTCCAAACATTTTTGATCACACCACTCATCAGTAAAATATTTTACACCCTAATAGGTGTATTTCTAAATTATGTGTGTGTACCACTGTATTTATCGACCACTCAAAAATAGAAACTAGACAAGAATAAGGGTGGCAATTTTAATTTTTTACCATTTAGCTGTACCAAAAAAAACCCAAACCACACCAAACATGTTCTTCTTGTTACCCCATGGACTTCGTGTGCATCCCACCCTGGAGATCACTGCTCTAGATCCATGAGGGAACTTTCAAGGAGGACCATTCTCCTAAATTCTTCTGTAAAGTTATATGCAGTTGTCCCAGATTCCTCGAAGGGAAAGTGGTGAACTGCTCAATGCTGAGCATACAGCCTCGGTAATGGGACACAAGTGAACTGACAACACTGTGTTACACAGGGCTAAAATGGGGCAAAGCCTGACCAATTGCTACCATACAGAAGGTTTCTAGGAGCTGAACAGTGCAGCCACATTCTCAGGTAAGAATCTAAATAAAACAGCTGTTATGACAACAGCACTGACCCAAGAGCCTGTGATGAAGCCAGTTGTGGAGAGAGGCCCAATAAATAATCAGAAGTTCTTTTGTGCTGAGCATGATATAAGATATGGAACAGCGCCAAAGAAACACTTGGTGCTGGATGCCAAACCATCAGTCTGCTTCAGCTCTGGCAGCAACTGACTCCTGAAAGCAAGTTGCTGAAGGTGAAAAAGAATGGGACCACTTCCAAGTCTACCACTTAGGCTTATCACCAGACTACCAGAGCCAGCGTTTTCTGAAGCAGTGCCAGGCCATCAGACTCACTCTTGAGCTTCTGAAGTGAGCCTTAAGAGTCTGGGAGACCTCCATGCAAGTACCTGCAGGCAGAGAAGCAGAGCGAGATCAAGATCATCTGTCCCCAGTTTCTCTGCAGAAGGGTTCTGGAGCCACTCACTGGGTGAAGGAGCATAACAATACAGTATCATTTATGGAGACTCATTGCTACAAGGTTCAGATGGAACTTCAGCTGAGAGAGAAGCCTGTGCTTTGTATGACCACAGCACACTCAGTGACTGTACACTCAAATTCTTACACCAAGATGGAACCTATGCACCAGTGAAGTCAAGGGAGACTGAAATGTTTGTTAGGCACATGACAATTTCCTCTTCAGGGCTGAACTGTTCTACATCTTCTAATCCAATTTCAGTTGACTCAGCCAATAGACTTTCCATCATTTCATTCACATTCCTATCATGATGTGTCTCCTAAATCTTGCTAATGGAGGATTACCTGATATCTGAGATACATTTTCCTTCTTGTATTATGATCACAATACATTTCATTTGCATTCCTTAGGCCCTGGCCAAAGCAATTCTTTCTGTGGTTTCTGTTTATGCTCTTCATATGCTTGTGGACGAGTACAGCACTCTTCAGTTATTTTGCCAAGTTAAACATACCTAATTCTTTTCACATTTCTTCATAAATCATTACTTCTAGCCCTTAAACACATTTTTACTCTGAAAAATTATTTTAGCAATGGTGTTGCCTGTGATCCACATTTACTATTCTCACAGCCACTGTTCCGGCATTTTTCGAACTGCCAGGGCTTTGCAGTAATTCCGCTGTTTTTCTGTCTGTGCACTCTGCATAGTAGCATGGAGAAGTTTCTAGGTTTGCGAGGGCAACCTGACACATTTTCATTCTTCATATCTTTCAGCTCTTTCTGAATTTATTTTTGCTGTTTTTTATACATTTTTCCATGCAAGATAATTGAGAAATTTACATACAATACTCACTGCCTTTGAGACCCAAAGTGACATGGTACCATCTGCCTATCCCCTTCTCTGTCTCTGAGCCAGTGGAGTCGTCAACCATTGCCATGAACACGCCTGCTGCTGATTGAGGAGGGTGAGCACTCATCCAGTTCTCAGCTGGACCCTGGACCTCTAGCAACTCTCTCCATGCTCCTGTCTCTGGTGCTTGTGGAACAGAAACTTAGCCATGGTGGAAGTGCCTGCCTATGCCCAGCTCCTCACTTCTCAAGCATGAAAAATATGGTGAAGATTGGAGGTTTCAGTTTGGGGTCCTTTTTAGGGAGCACATCTCATAGATAGTGAGACCAAAATGTTCTGACAATGTTTTACTACATACTGAGTGCTACTAGCTCGAGTCCCTTTTCTGAGGGGAGGAAAAGGGAATAGGATTCTGCACTCCCTTGCTGTCTCAGCAGTTTATTATCCTGCAAATTAATTCTCAATGTTTTGAAAAAATCTGTAATTAATTTCTTTAACATAAAGGACACATATTATACATAGATCTGTTTTTCTATTTATAGTCATCTTTTTCAAGCATTCTATTACCATCCCACATTCTGAAATGTCTTCATTACTTATGAATAGGCTATCTGCTGCAGTGTTGTTTTTTTTTTCCTCCTTTGTAAATGCCCATTTATGAAATCAGTTCAGTAGCTCATCCATTTTAGATTACTGGTTGACTCTCTGTTTAGTAATGATTTCTTTACTCTCCTCACCCCCCTCCATATACAGCATAAGCCATTTCTTATTTCTTTTAGTTCTCTGCAGAATTTACTCAGCTTTTTTTATTACTGTCCCTCTTGCTACATCGTAAATAACATTCTGATTTTTGCCCTATTTCCTTTTATCACTTCAAGTAAAGGCGCCTTTGTACCATCAAATCTTTGAGCTACATCAATCACTTCTTCTGTCTCGTATCTTCCTTTATCAGATGAATTAGTTGTGATGTGCTTATGATATATTTAAATCCTTCCCTGTTTCTCTCTCTCCTTGTATTTGTTATCTTTTAAAATATTTCTTGCACTTCTACTGCACTACTTGCTTAGTTCCATTAAATTTATCAGAATTTTTCAATATTTTGGTATTTCCCATCACATGCAACTCCCCCCCACAGACTCAGTACCACAAAGGTAGGAATTTATGGCATACAAAGCTTACACACAGCTGCTCTTCCTCTGGTCAGACTCCAAAGGACCAAAACACAGAGCTGCAGATCTGACATGCAAGTCTTCAGTCTTCACTCTCTCCTTTTGCAAGTATCTCAGCAAAGGAGATTAGTGTTAATGTTCTACTTCCATTTCATTATTCTAAGCAATTACTCGAAAGATTCTACTGATACAGATTTGGAGAGCAAAGAAAAAAAAAGGAAAAAAAAATCACTGTAATTGCTAAGGAGAAAATTAATATCAACACTTAACCTTAAACTTAGGATAAAAGTTATTGTTTCATGTTCCACCTCAAATTCCTTGTCAGACATTAAAGCTTCTACTAAATGCTAAGGAAATCAGGGCTAAGAAGGGTCTGCCCTGCTTCACATCATCTTAAACATGGTTAGTCTCCTTCCACGCAATGTGTGCAATGTGCTTTGAGAGATTCTTCGAGATGTGCTATCATGTTTTATCAACACAGGATAGTTATCAAGTGTTGATGCAAAAAGCCCAAAGGAACATGTGTAAACTGACTTCTTCAGAAGAAACGATAGGAAAGACCTGAGGGAGTTTAATATAGACACCAGGAGTAAAATTTGGTTATTAGAAACACTCTTCCAATGCTGAATATAGTCAACTGACTAACAAAACCCCAACGTGCTCTTGGAAAGGAACAAAGAATATAAAAGACATGAAATACAGCTACAAAGAGACTTTATCAGAAGACCCAGTGAATCAGCAAAGTGTCAGATGACTGGCTATCTTAATTTCAGTTCTGTCAGAAATGCTGGTACCTCAGTCTGTTGGCATGGGGAGAGCAGGTGAGGGGGGGAATTCTTAAGACAAATGTGTTTGAAGTGCCACACTCCCTCGTGATCCTGGGGTGGCATTTTAATTGACAAATGAATCAGATGTCTTCAGTCCCAGACAGATCTACAGTGTTTATGAACTGATTAAAACAAAACAAACAAAAATAAGTAAATTAAAGTGCTAAAAAAGTTGAAGATTTAAGATGCAAAGCAACCAGCTACCATTCTGCTCACTGCTGTCTGCCCAGAGATGGTTTGTAGGCTTTGGCTGGCTGCTAACTGGTGATGCTCAAGTAGATGAAGAAACAAATTGCTAGTTATGGGTGCCTGAGGAACACATTTTGAATGAGTTTTTCTAGCATTTGAGAAAAAGAGGAAGGAAAAGAAAACTAAGCCAGCACTGAGAAGATTATATATGTAAAAAAAGTGAAGATGATGCTCTGAGAAGTGGGCTGTATTGTTTCCCACAGTAAAATATGAGCATTGAAAGCAATACTATAGTGGAAAAGCAAACTTGAAGTTTATTTGTCCCTCAGTAATCTCTAGACTATATCTGCTTAGGTTGCAAACCAAAGGAGGATTTTCCCACCTTCTAGCTATGAAAATCTGAAACTAATTCTGTGTTCTCTGGCTATTCATAATACAGGCTCTACAACCAAAACATAATTAACAACATTGCTGCTGCTGCTAATGAATATGCTAGAACAGAATCTACCTCACTCTTGTCTAACGTTTCCCAACAAACGATCATCCAAGGAGAAAGGCAAGGATGACAAAGTAATATTTTTAGGTCAAAGCAGGCAATTACAAGACCATTCAATAACTAAGTGTAATCAGCAATAATCAGAAATAGAACCTCACCACAATAAAAAAAAAATCCACCTTTTGAATGCTCCTGGTTTTAAACTTGATAAATAGACAACCTTTCCCACTTACTATGATCTCAGTTGTGTTCCTTAAGCCAAGTGTGGTGCTTGTGGCACTAAATTCAGCTTCCACAGTGGCAGAGGCAGAGAATATATTTCCAAACCAGGGTCACAACCATGGGTTGTTGCCCACATCTGCACACTGGTTACAAAGCCTTTCACAGCTGGGTCTATGAACACATCAGCATAAGCAGATCTGCAAGTAGAAACAGCTTAGAAAACATTTCCTATTCATCCTCAGACTTTTTTTTGTTGTTGTTTGTTTGTTCTTTGTCCTTTTTTTTTTTTAAGTATTAGTGGCTAAAAGGCAATTCTAGAACCTTTCCCCATTTTCCCTATGACTTCCTCAGTTTTGTCATTAAGTTCAATCACTATTGTCTACTCAAAACTCCAAAAACCAAGCACAAAAGTCCCAAAGCAATACATACCCCCCTCCTCCTCTCCTTTGAGCAGTACAAGCTGCTCAGTACCAGGTCAATAACAACAAAACTAGGAGAAAGCTTCTCAGTATTAATTTTTTAAGTTAGTCCAATTAAAGGTAACACCTTCAATCTCCCTTATGCTGCATTTTCCAAACATTTTAAAACATTAGATACAAAATGCTGATCATGAAAGAAGCTGAAAGCTAGCTGCTAAGCTCTGCCAGGAGTAAAAACTTTGTCCCTTGGGAACTGGCTAGCAATTGGCCACGTGATCCAGTAAGTTACACCAACCTTTGTCCTATTCCAAGGGCTTCCTTTAATCCAATTGTTTAGATACAGCTTGACATTATTATCCCAGATCTCATTACCACATTGCAGAAGAACAGACTGGGAGTCCTGAATCAAGAATAAAGAACGGACTGCAAAATATAGTCAGTTCTAATACTGGCCAAACTGAAAAACCTCTGCTAACAACAATGCCTCTTTACTTGGAGTGAAGGGTGCACAAAGGAGATATGGAAGAACCAGTGCTGATATACTACTGAGAAACTACCAAGAAAGGGAAGTCCAAAGCTCCTTTCCTTCTCCTCCAGACTTTTTAGGTGTTGTTTGCACTTTCATGTAAAAGCCAGGGCTGATGTCAAAACCCTGTGCAGATTTACCTGCTTCTCTTGCAGGTGCAGACAATGTACCATGAAACTACTTACTAATAGGGCTTCCACTAAGGCAAGTAATTGTCGTCCACAGATTATTACATTTACATTTTTAACTGTTAAAACATTGTCTAGAGGTATCTTTCATCTCTTCAGTTTGAAGAGCAAGCTCAGTATTTTCTCTTCCTGGAATAATTTGAGCTGTAATCAAATTTAGCAAGACAGCAAAAGATGACATAAAAATCTCAGTGCAGTGGCCACTGTGAATGCTATTCTTTAGAATTACCATTTCATGTAATGATTTGTCATCGTTTGGCTCACAAATCACAGAAGTCACTGCACAGAAAAGCATGTATGATTTTGGCCTTTACAATAAATTTTGCTAGATGTTGTTAAAAAGCATTTCCTTTTGTTTTTTGTAAACCAACTGTCATCTGTTAGTTCCTGCATTAGAATACAGAGAGACAGTTGTTACCTATTCACATTCATCATATGCCACAATCAAGCACTTGGTGAACTCTGTACCTCTGAAGCGTGCCCATGCACAGGCTACCCGGTGGTGAACTGTGGCAAATTCCAGTTGCACTCACTTGAAACTCTGAAGATAATGAGAAAAGAAGATAAACATACACATAAGCAGTATATGAAAGCAGTCTTCCTCTTACGGCTCTTAAAGGTATGTACATTTACTGCAGAAATTATTCCAAACAGATTGTTTCTAGACACTAGACATTCTAGACACTAGACATTATGATACCTTCAAGATGGACAGTGAGGGTAGGCTCACTCTGCAAAACCAGGCACTTCTGCACTGGCCCAGTGCAGAGCAGGTGTGGCAGAAGCAGCTCGGTAGGGTTGAGACCTCTTTCCCCTTGGGCAGTTGTGCCTCTCAGACAGGGCACACAGACATTAGTGAGTTTGCATGTTTCTAGCTGAAGGCTTCAATCATTTGGCTATCAAAAGAAACAGTCAACGCAATTATTTGCAAGGTTGCTGCTGCTTCTATCTTGATGTTGAGGGCTGCTATCATGATAAATCTTGGTTACAGTCCTCTGGAAAGTGAAAATAGACTCTCATGACTTCAAAGTGGAGTTTGATGTATCGGCCATAAAAGTAGGATTGATAAAGCACAGAGATATGTTAAACTGTTGGTCCAGGTGAAATTCAAATAAAATCCTAAATGGAAAAAAATAGAAGCGCCAAAACTGGACCCCAAGATCGCAAAACCTGATAGAATCGGAATGCAGGGAAGGAAGAAGTTCCAAAAATCATTCAAGCTAGTAATTCAGACCAGACTTGGCGAAGGAAAGGGCATTCTCCACAGAGACCTAGCAGCAAACCAGAAATCGGGCTTTTACTAAGAATCCGTTCAGTGAGTATGTTCCATGCTCACAATACATAACTTGTTGCATAAGACACTTAAACACTTACCGTAAATAGTAAGAAAGCTCTTAAAGCTAGAAAAAAATACAGCAAAGGCATGCAGCAGAAATAAAAGTTCAGTGAAGCTTTTGGAGAGAACGGCTCGGAAGTTGCATTTGCACCTCAGTGACAGTGGGTTAAAGAGGGGTCTGAAATTACCCCAGAGGAGCACAGTCCCATCTCTACTACTGAAGTTCATCTTCTTTGAATGGAAAGGAGATATCTCCTTGAGAGAGGAGATATCATACAGGCAATTCCACCCCAAATCAGGACAGAGCAAGGACTCGCAGTGCTGCCAAGAGCTAGGAGCCCGCAGGGGCCCCCAGGTCCTCCGGCAGACAAAGGAGCAGCTAAAGTAGAGCCGTTGAAGTCTAGGATCAGGAAGCAAGCATTATTCTGAATAACCTTCCAGCCTCCAGTTCATGCATCCCAAATCAGAGGGATATTCTTTTTGTGTGTTGGTCGTCAATGAATTATTTCTCTATCTTTTTCTGTCACTGTTGAACCCATGTAAAATTGTAGCACCCACAACTGCAACAGTTCTGCCAGTTTTGCAGCTTAATCATACAGCACAAAATGCTACCTCATTGTGTTTGTTTTTAACCTTTTAGTCAATGTTGCCTCAGTTCTGTGCTAGTGTTTGGTGCGTTATCCTGTCCATCTTCCCCAGGCAACAAATGAGTTTATACTTCACTAGCACACCCTTTTCTACACCTGCAGTCACCCATAAAATGTCAAGTCCTTGAATCTAAGGGACCAAATTTCACACAACAGCTCTGAATTCCTGGGTTTGGGGCACTGCTAATGCTGTAGCCATTGATCTCAATGGCAGTAGCAACAATCGGGCTGCAGGACAGCTCAGGGTTAAGTACATTTTGCTAATGAACATGTATGATCTAACCCAAAACTGATGTGGAGGTTGCTAGTAAAGGGCTGATGAGTCTTAAATTGTTTGCCAACTGAGACTGAAGCAATGCCAAAAAAAATATGCCTGCTTTTCCAATATATCTAGACCAGTAAAGTTTGGAGTGGGTTTCTTCCCCTGAAGATGATGTTCTGGAGTTGTTTCCCTTAGGAACCGTGGTAAAGTTTAAGAGCTGCAAAGCACAGGAATGCAGAGCTCCTCAGCAGCACCTTAAAAAACCCAAACTAAACCCCAACCAAACCAACCAAAAACACCCCAGTCCAAAACCACTTCAAAAAATTCCCTTGCTCGTAAAATTAGAAACTAAACATTTTTACCAGAAAGGGTGGGATAGCTCCATAATGATGCTGCTGATGGAAATGTGCCCTTGGCTGATGAAGGATGATGACCTTTTGAAAGAATTTCTGTAGGGAAGCATGCAGGAAGTACACAACTCTTCCCAATTGTTCCAAACAGCCAGAAGCAGCTCTGAGAGGAAAGCATGCTGCTAGTTGCAGATGTTTCAGGAGTGCAAATGATGTGCTTGGAAAATGACCTAGGAGATGTCCCAGCATGACAATTTCAGTGCTGAGGAGATATCCAGGGCCTGAAAGCCAAGAAGCTGTGTCCATGAAGTTGATGATCCTGATCCTCTTAAAGGCTGTAAGCTGATAGTCAGAATAAATGGGCTAATATGTGGAATAATAGCAGGGTTTGGGGGGATAAGCAGCAGATTCATTGAATAACTTTAGTTGCTGTAACTGAGAAGATATTTAGGTCCAAACTTTTAACACTGTTCTGTACCAAGCAGTGTCCCCAGCAGGACACAGCAGGAAAGCAGAGACTCCAAGAGTGACAATTCAGAGGTCACAAAAGCAGTTAATCCTTGCAACTACGTTTCTAAAAGGTACAGAAGCTTGCTACAGTACCACCAGACATTTGACCAGCTATAAGACCAGAACTTTCCAATCACACTCTAGCTTGGGACCACGCTCAGATTGTGCTGCAGATTTCCACACAGAAAAGTGATGGATAAGGAGTGCCAGAACATGGAACTTTCCACACCAGCAGTGTCATGCAAGGCTAGGTAAAGAATTTAATTCGTAAAGATCAGCCAGGGACACCTCCCTCAGAGTGGAAATTGTGCTGTGGACCAGATTATCCCATTAGCCCTCCCATGTGGGGAAAAATGTACTTTTTTTTCTTCAATAAAAGAACAAAGACCATTGATTTTTCTGTTTATAGAGAGAAGGAAAAAAACCAACTCAGGCAGAGTCCCCACTCTCTAGTAGTAGTTTTAAATGTGGTATGTGTTTGGGTTTTTTATTGCTGTCTCAAAATACAAAGCCTGAGTGTTCTCTAGTTCTTACCTGTGTCAGTGCAGGGACTTCAGTGGAGGTTTCTCCAAGTTACAGAAACTTCTGTTCTGGAGGATGTCCAGCATCTGACAAGTGGCCTCCTGACCAAAAGGAGAGACTGCATATATTATCTGAATCACAGAATATATCTGATGGGAAGAGACCTCCAAGATCATCCAGTCCAGCCCTCAACCCAGCACTGAAGGGTCAACACTAAACCATGTCCCTAAGCATCTGGTCCACAGGCTGCTTAAGCACCCCTAGGGGTGGTGAGTCCACCACTGCCCTGGGCAGACCATTCCAACATTTGATAATCCTTCCAGTGAAGAAATATTTCTTAATATCCAGCCTAAACCTCTCCAGGTGCAGCTTATAATCATGTCCTCTAGTCCTGTCACTTGACACTAAGGAGAAGAGGCTGTCCCCTCCTCGCTCCAACCTCCTCCCTTCAGGTAGTTGTAGAGAGTGATGAGGTGGTCTCCCCTCAGCTTTCTCTCCTCCAGACTGAACAACCCTAGCTCCCTCAGGCACTCCTTGTAGGCAATGTGCTCCAGGTCCTTCATGAGACTCACTGCCCTTCTCTGGACATGCTCCAGCACCTTAATGTCCTTCCTATAGTGAGGGGCACAGAACCGCACAAATACTTGGTGTGGCCTCACCGGTGCTGAGTACAGGCGAATGATCACCTCCCTGTTCCTGCTGGTCTGATCTGCACTACTATTCATAGCCACCAAACTATTTAAGGTATACAACAAAGGCATTAGTTCTTTCCTGGATGCAGATGGAGCCACTGTAGCACTGTGACAACAGCTGCATTTCACCACCCTTAAAGCAACTACTCAGTGCAAGTGTTAGGTAAGAAATTGCTGAGCAGTTCTCCCAGTGACTGTGCTGAGCCCTTAAAGCCACAGATGGGTTTGAGCAATGCAGGCACTCTATCTAAATCCACTGAAGTGCAGCTCCAGCTGAGTAACTTTCCTTCTAGCAGCACATCACTGTTACAAGATTAATTGTCAAAAGTCCTTGTGACAATAAAACATTAGAGAGTGTGGAACTGGTCTCTGGAAGTGGACAGCAGCAGTGCACCATGCAGGAGTGTTCTATGTGCCTGCAGAAAAAAATCACCAGTATATGCCAGCTTTTGCTTTGAGATGAGGCTCATATTGCAGAGCATTCTGCTACGAAGCAGCTGTGTTGATCAGTATACTGCAGGATAAGTTAAACTTTAGCATAAGTAAACTTAATTCCTCACTAATTTGGGGAACTAATGGGCAAAGAGTGGCACAGTCACTTCATAAGTGTTTACTCCAGGATTAAAATATATTTTTTTAGTCTGCATGGGACTCACTAGCACCTTCCTAGATTGATCTGGATTATTTGTTGAATTTATTGAAAAGTACACACACTAAATTAATTTAAAAAATATCATCATAGAAGACTACTGTTCAGTAAATAGGAATGCCAATATCCTCAGTGCTAACAGCCCCAGCTGAAGCAGTTTACTTAAAGAGGAGGAATTAACTTCAGGGCAGTTAGTCTCCTGAATGTCAATAGACAGGAGCACTGAGAAGATGACTTTTTTGTGTTATTGGTTTGGGAAAAGGAAATCTTTGGAACTAGAAGAGAGCAAAGAATAAAACCAAACACAGTGGTCACTAATGGATGAATTCTGATACCAACTATTAAAGATAATACTAATATTTGTCTCCCAGAAGATGGACTTTTCACAGAAGAAACAGAAGAGGAACAAACACCAGTTAACAGGGAAGTCATGGATTTCTTTTAAATCATCAGCAAAGGAAAGGCAGCTGTAAAAAGACAACTCCTGGTGTCCAGTTACCTATCTCCTACAAAAATAAACAAAAGCATCCTCTTCACCCCCCTCTCCTCCCCCCCAAAAAAAGATAAATCCCATATGCACAAACTCGGGAGGCCTCTCAGATCATTTGGGAACTGGGAGAAAGCTGCTGCTAAACATGAGGAGTATTTTAAGGATCAGAGAAACCAGATGAGAAGTCAGTCAACATACCATCCACCTTGACATTAAAGACTCAACACTCTCTCAAAAGGTAATTCCACACAGATTTTGCCACCACAGAGCAAAGCAAACACTTTGTGAATTCAACCTCATGACTTGAAATCACAGCCAAATACTCCAAATGCGTAACACTGCATCTTTCTTGTGCGTTTATCTCAGTACCAAGTGAAAGCTAGATCTCAAGCCAGTTGGAAACTTCTCTGCTTTTCAGACCTTCCTGGGTATTTTCAGACTAAATCTGACACACCTCAGCATTGTGACAGTCAAGGGGACAAAGATTAGCCCAATAAGCAAGGCTGGCTTCTGGCTTCAAGGAAGGACCTAGATGACAGTTCTCTCTTTTTAAGGAAAAACCCAAAGACATTTGGCAAGTGATTTTTTTTTCTGGGCACGTGAAATACAGGATGAGCAGGTGCCCAGCCACTGCAATTGCAGAATTAGGTTTGAGTTGGTACCTGTCTTTGTTTCACCTACAGAGTTTTATTTCAGCCAAACACCTAAGGGACAAATGCAAGCCTTGCTCTTTGTGTGGCAATGTAGAGATGTTATCTCAGTAAACAACATGTTGAAATTCAAACACAACTGAAGTTCAAGCAAAACTGAAAGTAGCCCAAAAGTGTGTGAGGGAGGGGGAAGTCAGAATATGTAGAAACACTACTTCCCAGCATGAGATACAAGAGAACAACAGGGCTGTTCCACAACCCTGCTAGCGCTGAAATCTCAAGAACCAACGTCAGTTTTGTTAGGTTCTGTGAAATTTACTGCCTTTTTCCCCCCCCTCCAATAAATTAGGAAACAAACTTCAAGACACACTGGCAAATACCTTTGTGTAGCTACACAGTTTAAACAGGAGACCTGAGACACTTTCAGGCATTCCAGACAGGTGGCATTACCCACGTAGCACGAACATGCACTTCTCCCTGGAGTCATCAGTCAACCTGTGCTATAGAGTTCCATTATGAACAAGCAAACAAAAACCAAACAAAAAGCCCTACTACAGGCCCAGCATACCACTGCATGCCTGCTGCTATTGATGTGCCAGGGAGGTAGTCTTTAGAGTGACCCAATCTTGACTAAGATTTTTTTTATCAATATACCATGCAGGTGCAGGCATAGGCAGGTTTTTGCCTCCCCCAAACTCTCAGAAATCTCATTTTGCATACATCTCAGTGATGAAAACGTTTAGCCTCCAGAGGAGGCTCTCCGAGTTCCAGAAACATTGACGCGGTTATGGTCATCCCATCTGGTATTTGCAAGTGTGCTGCCTGCAACAGCCCTAAGTACAGGAACAGTATCTGTCAAATGATGGGCCAAGTGTTCTTGGGTTCACTGACAACCACGAGAGGAGGTAGCACAGTATTCCAGTGCACACAAGGGAAAAGAAAAATCTCTATAAACCTGAAAGTAAGTCCAAGGAGTAAAAATATCCTAAAATACACGGGCTAAATATTTGAGATGAAAATGTAACATTTAAATGCTATAGTACGAGCTACTGCACATAGCACTCTGCAGGTTAATTAATATGTATTTCTCTGCTTGTTTTAATTAATTTCCCATTGAGTTTTAAACCACGTTATGGAGCAGCACTCCTTTCCCATTAGCATTTTGGTGAAGAATTTTGAAACACCCAACTGTGCTATGTAGCTCCATCTGTTGATGTTTCTTTCCTCCCCACTTCATCTGATGAGGTCACTAGTAATTCTCCCTTGCCAGCACACATTAAGTCAGTCAGTAACCTCGCTGCCATCCCACGTCTGTCCACTCTGAAGAAGTGAGGAAATGGTTTGTGGCTTATCTGGGCAGCAGAGAGAGACAGGGAACAGCCTTTTAAATATTTAGGAGGTTGTGACAAAGACTTTCTCCATGCTTATGGAACACAAAAAGTGGAAGTAGGCATGAACTGGAGTAAGGTAGATTTATATGAAACAAAGAAAATGCTCCTCTCAAATAGTAAAGATAACTAAGCACTAGGATGTAATTCCCACAAGGGTGTCAATCATCTCCATAGATGGAGAAACCTTTCATGGACTTTTCCAGCCATACATCCTGAGATAAATCCCTGACATCCCTTTCAGCCTTTTATCTCCTTACACAGTTTCACAGACAGTTCTTCACCATTATCTCACAAGATAACCAAGTTTGATTTTTTCATTTAACAAATGGTGTAGGGTTACTAAATCTTTTGGTATAAGAAATTGCTTGTCTACCAGACACCAGTGATCCATAAAGTCTGACAGCCTGTCTGCAGGAGCTGCAGCATTAGTTTTGGAAGAAACTTTACCTAAGGGACTTGAAGAATAATCTGTCTCCTTGTGTCCTCCTGGTCTCCAGCCATGAGAGTTGGTAGAAGTTATGTACTTCACAAAATTGTTTTTTTAACTTCTGATGATTTATCTTTAAGATTTTTTTTTTTGCTGTGGTTCTGACTCTTACCACACTCTTCAGCAGCCCAAAGGAGTAATTTCAAATTAGGTGGGAAAGAGATTTCAGTTTATTAATTTTGATCTTGAGTTTTGAATTGTCCTGAGTGCTCTTCTGTTTTTGGACATAACAAAAGCCTGAAGAGGAGTCTCTTTCATGCATTGTGTTTTCGTGCACTAACAATCTTTCAGGAACATTCCCATTGTTTTGGCAGATCACACATGCTTTTTATCTACATAGTGTATTCTCCCAGTAAATGGGATGTATACAGGTCCTGCAGTAAATTCCTGCAGAGGAACTGCAGAATAAGCATTCATCCCATGCTCACAATGGGAGATGTGTATCTGATCAGAAATTTCAGCACTGTGGTGGTTAAAACAGTGAGAGAAAAACAACATTGTTTTGCACTTAGAAACCTGTTTCTAATCAGCTGAGCTACTCCTATGGGGTCAAATAAAAATGATTAGCTTATTAAAAGCATAGCTTTGCTATTTAATAAGCAAAAATGATTGAAAATTCTGTTCCAGATCCTGATAATTTTAGTGTTTCTAGTTAAGCCTGCAAAATTGCATTCATTATTAGTGTCTAGATTCATTAACAATTCAATTTATAGATATTAATGCTTATAATGCATGCTTCGCTTGCCAAAACTTGAAGAGAAATTGTTTCAATTAGCTTTCATGGATCATGAATCCTACCGGCTGGGTATTTTTAGACAAAAGATACAAACACATCCCCAAGCAATGCTAATGCACAGCTGGGATTTGTATGTAAGGTCAGCTAGCAGTTTAAAAGGAAAAACAATAAATGAGCGTTACACAGAACAGTTAGACAGGAAGGGAACCAATCAAACATTTGCAAGTCACACTACTCTCCTTAAAAAAAAAAATCCAGGATTCCCTGCTTTTAGTGGTGTGCTGTTAAAAAACCAACTGGGAAGATATAAACCAGGGGCTAGGTTCAAGAGTATTTTTCAGCATGTGTAAGCATGCTAGGTACATGTACAGGCCCAAGGCAAATCGTTCCCTTCTCATTTTCATTCAAACTATATAATTAAAATCAGTAAAGATGCTCACATGCAGCCAAGGACATCATTCTGCTCAACATTTTCTCTTCTTTCCTTAGTAGGTCAGTTACAGACAGAAGAAACCAAGATCTCAAACACTTTTGCTCTACACACACAAAATAAAAACATCACAAGATCACAGCATGAACTACTACACTGCGCTGACTGGGTGGTGGGTCCAGGCACACTGTGACCAGAGATATCCAGAAGGCTCGGGGGTACCAGACCCTCCCCAGCCTCTCAGCAACACCACACCAGAAGGAGCTGATCCCTCTCAAACTCTGCGATCTTCTGCATCTGCGTGTGCTGCGCATGAGCCAAGGAACGCGTGCAGCCTCGAGACAGATCAGCAATTTTATCTGAGCACTTAAAGGAAAAGCAACCAGAATGGCTTAGTCCACAGGCTGGACTTTATTAATATACAGAAGTTACTATAAAAAGTTGGCCTTTATTATTGCCAGTAATCCATTACCCTTCCTCCTCCTCTCCTGAGCACTCTAAGCACCAACTGGAGATGCCGAGATTTTAATGCAGCTACTACACAAAAGATACCATGAGGTACATCAGATATCTCGTCAGTGCAAGACCCCACAGACAAAGAACTGGCCTGCTCTTCCTGCTTCCTCAGGGCAGGGTTATGTGGCATGAGGACTTCAGCCTGTGGTCCCTAACTGCTATGCAGTACCGTAGCCTCTCCCACAGGGCACATCTTCCAGTCCCTACAGGCTTTCATGATTCCATGAAGCTTAAAACCTAACTATAATGAAAAGATGCTGGCTTGGCTGCAGTTCATTGCCATTTCTGTGTGTAAAGTCTCTTAAATTTGAGGAGGTATTTCCAGTTCAGCCTTTTAATGCTGGTCAGAGTGGAAGAAAAAAATAGGTCTTCAACATATGAGCAGCATAGCTAAGGAACAGTTTGCTTTCAATTCATACCCATGTTATTTCTCTAGAAGGTAGTTACTGTCTTCTCTCTGAAGCCAACCTAAAGAAGGTGTTTTCAGGAACAGGAAAGAGTCAAAAACCCCCCTTGGATTTCTGCAAACAGAGAACTTTAGTCCGGGTCTCTCCTCTCTGAGAACAAGGCAAAACAAATACCAAGAATCCTGAAGATAGTATTTTATCCAAGCAGCCTAACCAACCATTCCTCCATAAAGCTGCCCTGTGTTCCAGAAGTGTCTAGACTATACAGATCAATCAAGTTACTTCTTTTGCATGGGCATGTTTTGGAGAGTAGCCCTCCGGAGAGTACTACCCCAGCGGCTGACCACAGAGGTGTCTCAGTCATTTTGCCGCGAGGCTGGGGCGTACTATCTCATGTTTATTTGTAGGGCAGAAAGTCAGGCCCACACTAAATTCTTTGCCAGTGACGTGAGAGCGTGTGCTCAGCTGGAATTTCTCTGCAGAGAAAAGCAATTAAGAAAAAGATTTAGAGGACTAACATCAGCACTGAAGTTAGCTGGAACCTGCTCTACAGGCCAGGAGTGTTAGCAGCTGACCCGCTGCTCAGGACAGCTTCAGAGCCAGCTAGCTCAAAGGAATTTCTACTAATTAAAGTTTTTTGTGAATCAAGACTAGAGTCGGGGTAACCTTGTTATAATGTGAGAGAAGACAAACCCAAATGATCCATCTTCCACCCTTTAAATTCACCCCAAATTTGCCAGTGCGCTAGGAGTTGATGGCACACGTGTGACTCCTGCTTTAAAGTACATTGCTACTTAAAGACTGCAAGGCACAAAAAGCTGCTGAGTGGGGCGAGGAGAACTGAAGATCTTCTCACAAGTTCTCAAAAGGCTTAAAAAAAATCAAGTCCTCATTCCTTAACTCACATATTCACTCACATTCAAATTAGGGGCAAGCAGCTGGAATTGGTGGCTCTGGAGAACAGAACTTGGTTCAAGTTGATACTCCAGCAAAGCAGACAGCACAAATTAGTCCTTGAGCTACTTTTACCTGTACCCAGTCTATTTCAGGCCCCAGAATTACTACAGAAAAATAATCTAAACAAGTAGTTTTAACAATGTGATGTGTGTCCTCACCAACATCACCCAAAAAACGAACATAAGCTCACAGACCTGCATTATCCACGCTCCTAAATTCATTAATTCAAGATGATAGCTTGAACAGTATGTAAAAACAGCCAACTAATTTAATAAGCAGAACACCTCAGAAATACATCAGGAACGAAATGACAATGCTAGCCTTGCTGCCAGCAGCTGTGGTCAGCAATGAAATCATTAGCAACACCACATTACTATTCGAGACCATAATTCATTTGGTTTAGAAAGTCCACAGAGGCTTGACTTGTTTTGCCATGAAAATGAGAGCAGATTCCAGTTACAAGAAGATCCTGTTCTTTACCTTTCCTGTTTCTTATGAACATGCTCTTGCACATTTTCTACCAGTCTCTAAACAGGCTGATTATTCCTTTGACTACATATTATCACAGAAAAGTCCAGGCTGGAAAGAACCTTCAAAGATCACTGGGTCCAACCTTTCATGGGAAAACAAGCCTAGATGAGATTATCAAGTACCTTGTCCAGTTAGATCTTAAAAATCTCCAGTGATGGGGACTCCAGCACATCCCTTGAGAGGTTGTTGGTGACAAAAAAAAATTCTCTCTCATATCAAGATGAAATCTCTACCAGCACAATTTGTATTTGCTGTCCCTTGTCCTCTCCCTGTGAGGAAAGTCTCTGTCCTCTTTGGAGCCACCCTTTAAGTATTGGAAAACAATGGCGAGGTCCACCTTAAGCCTTCTCTTCTGTAGACGGAAAAGATCTAACTCCTTCGGTCTTCTCTCATACAGCAGGTTCTTCAGCCCTTTGATCATCGTTTTGGACCCCCTGTCTACTCATATCTTGAACTGTGCCAACCAGAACTGGACAAGGTATTCCAGATGGGGCTCAACATCTGTCTCTGCTAGCAATGCCCCTTCATGTGCAACCCAGGATCTGATCAGCCTTTGTTGCAGCAGCAGTACATTGCTGACTCATGTTCAGTTTGCTCTCCACCAAGGACTTCCAGGTCCCTTTTAGCAAGGCTGTCCCCAGCCACACAGGTCCCAGCCTGTACTGGGCTGTCTGGTTAAGGTCATCCCAGGTGCCAAACTCTGAGTCTTTGTTAAGCTTCATACAGTCCTTATAGCCCACTCTAATAGCCTGTCCAGGTCTCTTTGAGATGGCTCTCCCTTCTCATGTCCCCTTTGTCACCCACTTCAGTGTCATCAGCAAACTTGCTAAGAATGTTTTCAATCCCACTATCCAGATCATTTATGAAGGTGTTGAACAGTATGCAGCTCAGTACTGATCTGCAGGGAATCCCACTTGGACATGTTGCCAGCCAGAATAAACCCACTGATGACCACCCTCTGAGGGTGGCCTATTAGCCAGTTTCCTACCCTACTCAAAGACCACCCACTTAGCCTGTGTTTTCCCAGGTGGAAACTGTAGGAAACAGTGCTGAACACTGCTAAAGACCAGGTTAACAACATCCACTACTCTCTTTGTGACAACAGAAAGCATTACTTTGTTGTAGAAGGTGACCATGTCAGTCTGGCATGACTTACCTTTGGTAAATCTGGGCTGGCTTTTCGCAGTTACCTGCTTCATAGTTTGAGAAGACTCCTTCCATTACAGAGACTGAAGTAAGAGTAAGGGACTTCTAGTTTCATGGATGCTTTTGGGCCCTTTGTGTAGATGGCTGTGACATTTGCTGATCAGGGATATGCTCTGATCCCCATGGACAGGAGTCTTGCACCAACATCAGTGACTTCTCCTAACACCCTGGGGTGCATTTCATTTGGGTCCACAGATTGATGTGGGTTGAGCCCCTGTAGGAGGCCATGAACCAGATCTTAAGGAAACCAGATGAACTCCAGAAACCATCAGAGTAGAGCTGATTAGCAGTATTCAGAGGTTAGTTTGGTTTACCAGTTCATACCATTTGCTTTTCTCCCCCACTTACAAGTTTAATATACAACTGTACACGATGTGCTGCACCTGCCACCTAAGTGGAGAGACATTTAACTCATTTCAAGCTGCCACCACTGTTTGCCATGTCTGTCCCTGACAGTGTTCACAGTCCTATCCCTGAACTGGGTGATACACCACCCACGCATGCTAAGCTCATCCACACTGCCGACTCACCAGCGCTAACCCACTTCTACTCCTCACCTCCACAGAGATACCAGGGCAACAGTGATGCCCAGTTTTAGTCTTGACTTTCCTGAAGGCAATTAGCTTCTTTTCCTATCCTTAAAGCACACATTTTCATGTATCTGAACTCATTAAGAACATTTTAAACTGTATTCTTAAAGATTAGTAGTAATAAAGATGGGATAAGATGTAACACCTGAAGCAGGCACTTAGGAGAAATATCAGATGGCAAGTAGCTCATTCCAGAGAAGGTTCATACAAGATGTTCCAACTAACTTGCATTATTAGCAAAGTGGTTTTATTTTTAATTTCTTGGAGAGTAACCCAGAGAAAACATTTGTCATTTGTTGGGGTTTGGTCGTTGTCAATTACACCTGACATTGAGTTTGTTTCCTTCGGTAGGAAACTTAAGCCCAGAATCAGCTCCCCAACAAAGGCAGCACACAAGCATGTTCTCTAATATGTCTCCCTTGACTCTTGTACCAATTTAGCCAGAATTTGGGATCCAAGGTAATACCAGACATGAAAATTTTAATTGCAGGGCCAAATCTCACTATTTTTCCACCCTTACAACACAAGAATTACTACCTGTATTTCCCATCCCTACTCCTAAGCACACCCACACCTGAATAACAAGGGGCAGATGAAGACTCAATCCCAGCATCTTCTGGCACCTCCCATAGTCAGGGGTTTGTACATCAATGACACAATGCTGCAGGCCACATAGAAACTAAGCAAATGGTTAACTACACTGAGAAAGAAAAAGATTCTACTGCTGGATTATGTTTAGGCTCAGCATATTAACAGGTTTTACAACTGTACAATCGCATCAATGCTAAAACAAGCAAAGAACAGCACAGAGAAGGAAGCAGCTTTGGGATTTAAAAAATGAAACCACCAACCCTGTCCCTAAATAAGCCCAGACAAGCTTGCTAAAGACAAAGATGTGCACAAACACTCAAGAAGTGCAGAGTCTTCCCTAGAGTCCTATGTGAAGAAAACCACAGCCCTGTCTTAAATAATTGGGCCATCATGTTCTGAATTCACCTCAGTTTCCAGATGTTCTTCAGATGGCCTCAAGATGTTGGTCAATCTACAGCTCATTTCAATTGTCTAGTCCTGAAGTAACTGAACTGAGGTCTACATATGAAAGCAACTATACAATTCCATTTGTCTCATTCTGAGCAGATGGGAAGCTAGCACGCATGCCATAGCTGTTAAGTACCCAGAAGCAGAATAAAAACTAACAAAAAATAAATTAAGAGCTTATGTTACAAGCAGCTTGTCCTGCTCCCTTCCAGATCATGGTATGAGCTCCTTCCAATCTACCAGAATTATCCCCAGCTTGTCTAGTTCTTATACAGGCTCCTACTGTCACCAAGTAACACTTTCATTTCCAGCTCATCAATGAGGGGGCAAAGCTGAATGCTATTAGCATGTAAAACAGCCTGTGAGAGATGCAGCCACAAGGAGCAATACAGCATGAAAGAGGAACCAGACCAAATGAATGAGCATCCCAGACTACTGTTTAATGGGGACAATTCCATCTACTGCAAGTGCTGTAGGTACAACAAAACTATCCATCATCCATAGAAGACCTGTGAAATGGCACATGCACTCTTTACTTTATCTTTCCCATCATTGGGAGGCCACCAGCCGGAGCTAACAATGTCTCCATTCCACATGTTTGAGACTGTCAGATTCTGTTTATGAAAACAAACAGAGGTCACCCAACTGACCCGAGGACACAGCACTAGTTTGCAGGCCATAGCCTGGAAGTCTTCCAGTACCTGCAACATGTCAAAGTAAAATGTTCTGACCCCTGAAGGGAGTGACAGAGCTGGAAGGTGTTCCTGTGATGCCCATCCCATGCTGAAAGAGTGTCAATATGCATTCTTCACTCTTGCACTTAGTATCAGATTTTGGACTGATTTCTGCAACTTGACACAGGACACTCTGCAAGCCTCAACTCTCATTTATCTCAGGATGCAAGTTTACCCTCGGAGTGTCTACAGATTTATTTGAGTTTATTATCTCCAAAAAGATAGGAGTATCCCAAGTTTATCACTGCTATCTGTACTCATATCTGACACAGGATAGCTCAATGGTTAAAAATAATACAGAGTCAGGAAGATCACTTTCCCAGTTACAGTGCTAAAAATAAGATTTAAAATAATTAAGAATTACATATGTTATGGTTAAACCAAAGACTCTCTCTTCAGTAAACATCACCTGGAATGCTTCTGTTTTGCAAGCCACAAGAGCTGTTAACCGAGCCCACAGATTCACCCTGTTTTCCATGAGACCATTTCAGATTGTCACTCCTGCCTGCCAGTGTCAGCACTGGCAGGCAGGAGTGACGAGTCTTGTCACTCCATCCCAAATATGTTATCTTCCTTCAGCAAATTCTATTTTCTCATGCATTCCCTCATTTTAAATGTAGTTTCCCCATTTGCTTTCTAAATCCAGTAAGAATGCAACTTCCATGATTTACTTCTTCCATCAACTTCATTTTTATTTTCAACTAATATGAGCAGTAGAAGCATTACACTGAAAACACAAGAGCAATAACCTAGCTTCAGGATTCACAGCATTCTTTGGTATTGACTTTCTCCCTCCAGCTCACTTTGAGGCAATCTGTTGTACTGCAGCTTTAATCATCTCTTCCATGCACGGACACCCAGGACATGGTTTAAAAAACATTTCAGGATTGCAATACTTCACATTAATATTTTTCTTATTTTCCTCTCCTATGGAAAGCAGGCACAGATTTTTAGACATACCATACACAAGAGTTTGTAAGCATGAATTTCTTGCTACAAGTTTTCCATTCTCAGCACCACCTGTATCAATTTTAGGTGCTTCTGGCATCAAAATATTGTGTTCCAGCTGGGGTGGAAAACAGCAGCATTCCAGCTGACCAGTACTCATTGTTTGGTGCGTCTCAAATAGCTTACACTGCCACACCTCTCATGTCCTTCACATCTTCCACCAGCACTTCTAGGCATTGTTTATGTAAAACTGCAAGTTAGTTTTAAATTTCAACTCCAGACACCAAAAAATAGAAACCCATGGGAAAGGGTCCATCTCAGAATTCCTTGGAGAACAGACAAACATTAAGCCTACTCTCCAACACTTTGGTTATAAAATTTTAAAAGTTTCAAAGCTTTCCACCTTGTTGCAAAGACTGGAAATCTACATCTTGCAGTAAAAAAAGTTGTGTGCAGGACCAACTGCCCAGTTTTAGAGCAGCCACCCTCTGGCCTCCTCTCACACACCCAGGCCCATGTTCAGGAGCCAGGCTCCTTGCTGGTATTTAAACTTAGGAAACGAAAGCCACTTCCTCATTAAGACATACCCAACTATGGTAATAACACAGAGAGCCAAAAGTAGTAACAGATTTATTATTACCACTGTGTGGAAATAAAATGTTGGGTTTTTTCTCTGTTACTCAATCCAGTTAATTATCCATGCAAAGTCAAGTCATTCCTGGCAGCCACAGAGGCAAAAGTAACTTCAGTAACGCTGGGGGTGGAATGGTTCTTATGCAGGAGAAGAAACTAAATAGTTCAGTAAATTAGCCCAAATAAATACACACTGGGATTGGCCTCTAGAGATTTGAGACACCAAATTCAGTGCTTTTAGGCTTATCATACTTTTTATTTAATAGAGAAATGTCTGATCTGGGACTGCATCATATCCCAAAGACCCTACAAAGAGGTAATTTTTTCAGAGAGCGCCCTGAGGGTAACAGGAAAAATTACAGAAAGCTTCAAACCATTCAGCTCCCACAAGGATCCTGCATTCTGGACTTTCACTTAAGCAACAAAGCACAACCAGCAAGGAATTTGTGGTGGTTACCGAATACTTGGATGGGTGTAACAAAGCACAGCACTAAATGTTTCAATGCCCAGTTTTCCTGGAAAAACATGGTCTGGTTTCAGTGAGGAGAGCATCAGGATCAAACTGCAGCATCTTCCCAGTTACCAGCCTCAGCACAGCCTGAAACACCCAACCTCCCCCTACTAGCTCCCCAAGGCATTCCAGAGGCACTGTGTGTTCGCTCTTGGACCTAGAAAGTGTCCCTACAGTCCAGTTCTACCTTGGGAAAAACAACAAAGCACAACTCCCCACTAGACACCTATGATAATTGGAAGATGGAGAAATTAAGCCATAGAGGGAAGACTTCCAAACTTAAAAGAGCAGGCACAAAGCAAGAGCTGGAAGTGAAGAAAACCACAGAATTTATTCCACTATATTTCAGCTGTCCACAGGCACAGTGATTGTATAAACAACGACCAACAGGAACACAAATGAACACTATGGGAAAAGAAACCCCTCATTTTTTCACTGCAGTAAAGTACAGACCACCAAGAACAGCTTGACTCAAATACCCAGCAGCAGTTCCCACATGAGAGCTGTTATTGTTGGCTTCAACACCCAAGTCCAGCAAGAGCAGTAAGAACATGCACTCTGCTAATGTTTGAATAACCCTTGCCAACAAATTGATCCCACAGCAGCAAGGCTGTAGGAGACGGGTTCAAGCAAATAAGCGGGACAGAAAGTAAGTAAAGGGGAAGGGCATGCAGCACCCTTCGTTTCATAGACATGTTCAGTGGGAACTCTTCTTATTTGCCTTAAGTGGATTGTTTCTTCCCTCTTTCCCCCTTAGGAAAGAAACAACCCAAAAGGGCACTGGTGAGCATCTGTAATTTACATGCAAGAGAGACAACTGCCAGAGAAATACAGATTCCACAGATGTTAACCCCAAGGGCAGCCCAAATTAAGCAAATCTCTAAATAAGGTCTGGGAGGCACTTTCTGGAGAAAAGCAGCATTTTTCCAAAGTAGGCAATTAAGCTGTCAGCTTAACCCCAGTCCAGCAGACAACCTTCTGCATTTACCTGGTTACCCCACGGTAAAGCCATTGCTTCCACAGGTAAAAGTGATGAAGATATCAGGAGATAGGGAACAATCCCTGATGTCCTCTGTATCCGACTTGTGTTCCCTCTCAGAGGCAGTATTTTGTAATATCAAAATGAGCTTGACTGATCACCCCAAAAGCCATGACTCTGTACATGCAAAGAGATTCACTGTGGTGGTGAGGGATCATGGCTTCCAGAACATGGGCTAATGGCCCAGCAAAGCCAAGTGAAAGGAGCTGTACTGCTCCAAGGGCTCACTGGCACCTCTTGAACTGCCAAGAGAACAAACTGGCAGAAGGCAGTGGTTTTATTCTTGGCACTGGTTTTAGTCTTCTGACCATTTCTTCCACAGGAAATACAACTTCCTTCTCTAAAAGGAGGTCATGTTGCATCAAGGGCAACACTACCTTTTGACCATCCTTCATTCTTTTCCTTCTTATAGAGTCACCTTTTGAGTGCATCAGCTGATGCATGGACACTGTGTGACAAATGTAATGGAAACAGAATTAAAAATACAGTAAATTGGTAATGATTTCAAACTGACAGGGCCCAAAATAGCCTATTTCCTGAAGAGATTGCATCCTTTCAGTCTTTTCAGGCTTTCAGACACTTCATATTAAACAAGACTCTGTATCTTTAATTGTGATTTTCCATCTTGCACACATAAACCTTTTCCATAGAACAGTCTCTTTTTAAAGTTTTATTTATAACTATTTTCTTTTTCCCACAGATGAGAACATTAAAACATTGACATTTTAATCTGTTCTATACAAGAGTGAGTTGTGTCAGCACACTGCTTCCAGCTACAACAACAGAAAAACCCAAGTTTAATTAAAGACAGAGTGAAGAAGCTGCATTGTGGTGCCTGAATCACAAAGATGCACAGCACAGTCTCTGGCTCACTCACCATTTTGGGCTCAGTTTTTTGTCTCTGGATAAGTACCTGGTAGACAAAATGTGATTGAAAACAAAGAGAAAGGAGGAGAAGAAAGATTTATTTTCTCATAACGCAAATGCAGAAGGTGAGACCATATAGCTGAGATGTACATGTATACCAGTTTTACCTAGAGAACAGTAAAAGCACAGTGAGAATCCCTACTGCAAACAGCAGAAGTCAATCACATCCACATCAGCCCTGCCACTGCAGTGCTAGGGCTTGCCCTGATCCAAGCTTTAATGCTGTGCATTAGTACCCATTTCCACTGACAAATTGTTTTTAACACTGAAACCACAAGAATCCAGGTAAGCAAGAAGCAGTCTGCCAGCTAGCATCCATGCTTTAGCAGGAATCTTCTAGCAGCTCATCAGCCCAGGCTCCCTCCAGGCAGACTGCTGAAATGGGGTAGAGTGGGTGTTCTGTCCTGGGATGGAGAACATATGCAAGGAACAGCTGACTGCTCTGCTACATCCCAACTCCCTACCTGCACTCCTGCCCATGAGCTGAGGGTTGCAGATCTCAGGTTATTCCAACCAGACCTCCGTATCATCTTAGGCTAGCTGATATCTCTAAGATAGGGCATAAAGCCAGTGAGTAAGTTCCGTAAATAGGAGCAAAACAGAGCAGATATGAAACTGAAAACTAAATAGAAGTAGAAATATACTAACACTGTTCTTTACTGTAAGGATCAGCATCATCAGCTGCAGAAGTCCACATCAGCCTAGTTCCACTTACAAGCTGCTGTGATTATCCAGCCTGAAAATAAAGCCAGAGTGCAATAATGTGCAACTCAAAACAGTACTAGTTACAGGCAACTTATAGTCTATCTATCAAAATTCAGAATAAAAGGTTTTCAGTTGGCAGGCAGAACAGATAGTATTATAGGGGAGGATGTGAAGGAATGGGGGAGGGGGGTGTGTGTTCTAATAAATAAATTACTTATTACTCTAAAACTTATGTAAAATTATTTCCTGACCTTCACAGAGAAATTTATTTTAAGTTGTTTTTTTTGTTGGTTTTTTTTTTAAAAACACACACATACCCCAAACACATCCCACACAAAAACCCAAAACAAAACAACCCACCCAAAAAAAAAACCCAACACCCCCCAAAGTACCTAACAATAAAAACCTGCCCCAAACAAAAACCCACCAAATTAAGCCTGCAACCAAAACATCTCCTGCAAAACACAACCCACCTCTTCTTGAGACACTTAAACAGTTTTAACAAGCCGGCCAACTCAGCATACTGGATGCACATTGATTGTTGAACCGCTGTGAAAACCCATCCCAGTTACAGATCCCAAGCCTGACGTACAGACAATCCATGTGTGCTGCGTTCCAGGTGGGCAGCACCACTGCTTGTCCAGGTACCAACTACTAAGAGAGGCCTCTGTCATATCACACTCAAGGATAAGGAAATATTAGATATTTGTTTATGTGGGATCTTTGTGGAGAGCACAGAAGCCACTTTACACACCTGCTATCCTCAGATGGGCACCTCCCACTATTTCCATTTTCAAGACTGTAATGTGTGTCAACTCTGCAAAGATTTTCTTCCTGCGCATAGCAGCTTGTTCTAAAGTTGACATTTATGAATGTAAATTAGGTAGGAATTTCCAAGAGTGCTTTCTCCATCTACTTCAGTGAGGAAGAAAAAAAAATTCAAAAATCCTTAAGATAGGCAAATCCAAGCAGAGACTTTCAGAAGTCCTTTCAGACAATCAAAAGCAGGATTTTCCAGCCAGGCAGCTGTAGTTCATTAGATCTGCCATGGACCGTGAAAGCCACTTGCCAATAGTGTCGAAAGACTATTACTCATTTCAATCTCTCTGAAGAGGATAACACTCTGACAGAGCATTAGTGAAAAACAGGGAGTCTGGGGCTCTGGCTGGCACACCTAAGCATGCAGATGGAACTTCAATACTTAACCCAAAGCAGAGCTGCGGAGACAATTCGTGTCCCAGCTTTTGACCTTCTGAGATCAGAGCTCCTGCCCAGATTATACATAGTAAAAGTGTTCTGGAAACAAAAATAAGGTGGCCATGTGGATGGTAATCACACTCTACAACCTGGCAGGAGTCTGTTTCTGAATTGCAAGTTTTCTGCACCCCTTTTAGTCTCTCACAGGAGAGACTAAATGTTGAGGCCTTCCCTACTGCAGACCATAACCTATAAATGTTCCAGTTTCCACCCCCAGGACCATCAACCCTGGTATCCTGTATGCAGCAGGGGCTAGGAAGAGCTGTCAGAGATCCAGCAGATGAACTTGAGACAAAATGATTTCTCCATTAGTGCCTGTTGAATCAAACACCACCCCCACACCCCAAATCTCTAGGTATTAGTATAAAACCTAAAGCAATGAAAATGACTTAACAGAAACCATTCTCCTTTCATCCTGAGACTCAATAACCCACTTTGTACAGCTCACTTGGATGCCTATGTTTTAACAGATTACCAGAGGGAGACCAAAGACTTTTCATTCCTAAGATACACCTTTAGAGAAGAATGTTTGCAGAAATTTATGAAAAGCATGATGAATATACAGCAAATAGAACAAATTCATCAAAAGGAGCAGATTCTGTTTTACAGTGGTGTCCAGCAAAATAAGCAATATTGTGCCCACAGTAGAGCTGATTCTTTTGTGTAATATTTTGCTCTAACTGAAACATATTCTATGCAAAGGACTGGCAGCATAGTCCCAGAGCCAACGTTTCACAGCCTGGACAGGTGACAGAGTCCTCTTGGCATGGGAAAGTCTTTTAGGAAAAACCTTTAAGAGGCTGATGTCACATAAGCTGCATTAAATGACCTTATATACACTTCATTAAAAAGCCCAACTCCACGGTACAGAAAGAAGCAGCAAACAGAAAGATTGCTTTCGCTGTATGACTGCATATCAAAGGGAATCCTTTCCAAGAGGGTATCAGAAAAAGGACATTCAATCGTGAGTTTTATGAGAGAAGGATAAAAACCAGGTAGTTCAACAGATTCCTGAAATCCCAGTAGTGGTCAATAAATCGACTTCTGCTTCACATTATATGAAGAGGCTGTACTTAGCAAATCACTGTGTAAGCTGCTTCAATAACAGCACTCCTGCTATCAAGTTTACTTGCAGTGATTCCAACAAAGAAATTAATTTCTTAGATGACAAGAAAAGGTTATCTAGAAGGGGGAAAACACAGGAGACAAAAATTTCCACTAATAAAACAAATATCAGACTCTGAACTGAATTTGAAGCTATCTTTTTCTCCTCTGAAAGATTTGAAATCCCCATAGCCCAAACACTAGAGCTACAAAGAAAACATCCTACAAACTGCATTGCTAAAAATACAAGGCAAGTGTAATGAACTAGATCTCTTCTCAACATGTGATTCACTAAAGCATCCCCCTACATACTATTCCTCAGGCAAGACCCTGAACAAGAAAATTACCTTCTACTGCAATCAGAGTTCTGCACTTAAAAGCATACCTTACTTTGAGATGGAATCTCAAATCAGTTAGGAGTAAAAAAACAAACTTTAGTACGATGTAAGAAAACCTCTGCAAGAGCTTTCCAGAATTGAGAATATGCCCTTTTCATGAGTATAAAGGTGTTTCTCATCACTTCAAGTAGTAAAAAAATATACCTCCCTAGTCTGCTATTGATGGTTTTAGTGATCTATTTATTCCCAAGAGACATTCAACAGGTATCAATCACTTGCATTTCAGGTGAGCCACCAATTTCCATAAGTGTTTCCATGAAGGGACACCATTTTACATCCTTTACTTCTCCTGCTGTAACACAAAACCTTCAGTTATTGTTCTCATTTTATCCTTGTCATATTTATCTTGTGCATATAAAGGAAGCATCCTTACATGTTTTATAGACATGCTAACTGAAAGCCAGCCATAAACACAGGACAACACACAAGCTCAATTTTGGAAGTGATTATGCAGAAATGGATCACATTTGTCTGCTGCCTAAAGATCTACTCCTACCAGATCTCTTAATGAAACTCAATCAGACATCTGAGAACTATATGATCTGGATATTGGCATCAATTAGCCTCTGTGCCAGGTGGATTGATTACAATTCTTTACTTGCATGATCAATTTCTATAGATTTCACTTCAGCTGTAAAAGTTTGTTGAATTTCTATATTTCATGGCAGTAAAGATTAACAGTGAAATATGAATCAATTACAGACCGAAGCAATGCAGTTCACCTAAAATAGCCCAAGGAGATTTAGACCCTCAGTTTCTGTTCCACCTTCATCTAGCCACAGATGCCAAAACCAGCAACAAGGCCTTCAAGGTCAAACCCAACCATTTAATGTTGCCTCTCTGGCCTACTAAGCAGAGGACCTTCAGGAAACATCACACTGATAAAGGATTAATGCAAGCTGAAGTCCCACAGGAAGTCATACGACTTTGCTAGGACATTTATAAATTAAGTGAGTATCTTGAACTAGGTCAAACCGGAAAGAGTTAAGACCTGAGTTTCAATTTCCATGGTGATTAGAAGAAGAGACCTTGTCTAAAGAGCTGTTTGAACCATTAGTGCTCATTTTTAGCATCCTTTAGATAACATGGGATATGTGAGAGGACAGAGACAATAACAGCATTTTTAGTTAATTCTGGCTACTTGAGTAACTATAATCTTGTCTATCTGGCACTGATCTCAAGGTAACAGAACAACCAATACAAGACTAACTAGAAAGAAATGGAGAAGTTAATGACACATTTTCAGAAAACACATTCCTGGGCTAGCTTGATTTTTCATTATGAGTTTATTGCTAATTAATAACAGATATAGCAGATTTTTGCAAGGCAGTTGATTTGATGCAAAATGACATTTGATTAAGAAACTCAGAATCAACATGACACATCAAGTGGGCTAGAGACTGATAGGTCTCAAAACATAATTGCAGATGAGGCCAAACACTGAATGTTTCCATCTTACATCAATTAAATATCAACACAAAAGAGAACAGTTTCTTTTATCCCACCTTCAAGAGTTTGACCCTGTATTATTCAGTTTTGTCTATGCTCTGAAGAAAGCAACAAAAATGATTACTGAACAAATTTACAGATTAGAGTGATAAAAGCCATTTAGTTTGCCTGGTTAAGAGTCAAGCAAAGATCATAGTTTTTAATATAGCTAAATGTAAGAAAACATGTCTAAGACACTTACGGGTTGGAAGCCTCTTCTTATAGCAGATATTCTAAAAGGTCAGTGAAGAAAAACGTTTGTAGGGAGCTTCAGTGATATACTGTGGGTAAACAGGACTGTGGGGATAATTTTACTTTCACATTTCCTCCAAAGCTAAAATTACACAAGTGAGGCTTAGTTGGAAAACAGCAGACAACAGCTGGTGACAGGAAGGGCCACATTCTGTACAGACAGCAAAGGGGACCCAGGAGGCTGGTGTAGGCAATAATCGAGAACATGAGCCTGGTGGCTGTGCTCTCTCTCTTCAGCTGAGGATGAGTCAAGGTATGGGGGAACAGTTACTCTGTGAGGCACCAACCTCTTCTGCTTTTTGCCACAGCACATGGATGCTAATTGAAGCCTCAGGAGAAAAAAAAAACCAAATCAAAATAGACCACAGGAAACACATAGTTCAAGTATATACTCCTTTGTGCAGGTTGGGGACTGACCTAAACCATAAAGGGAAAGAACATGCAATACCTGAGCTAGAGGCACAGATACATAGCTCCTCCTGAAGAAGGTAGCAGGACTTCAGAAATAAGTAATTATCCAAGGAGCTACTGCCAAGGATTACCAAAGTGCCAACTGCCTCAATCTTGGCTCAAAATGGGAAAATAAACTGGAACCACTACTGGGAAACCATTTTTACAGATATGTGCAGGAGGATGGAGCCAGGTTCTTCTTGGTGATGCCCAGTGAAAGGACAAGGGGCAATGGGTGGAAGCTGAGGCATAGGAGGTTTCATTTAAACATGAAGAGGATTTTTTTCACTGTGAGGCTGACAAAACACTGGAACAGGCTGCCATAGGAAGTTGTGGAGTCCCCCTCTCTGGAGATATTCACGGCCTGCCTAGATGCATTCCTCTGATCTGGTATAGGTGGTCCTGCTCTGGCAGGGGCGCTGGACTAGATAATCTTTCAAGGTCCCTTCCAACCCCTGACATTCTATGATTCTATGAAACTATGCTGCAGAACACAAAGCAAGAGACACTCTTGTGTTCTTTCACACATTTCAGGTTTCTGCTCGCACCTCAGAGTGAGTTTCTGAAGTTACTAAGCACCTACCACGTTCAAGTTCTCTGCTGTGTGTCAGCCTTTGCTCTTGTTGGCATTGACCTTGTTCCCGCACCCTTAACAGAACTCTAAGAGCAAAGAGGACTACTTTGAAAATTGTTTGACATCAGCTTTAGCAAGTTCAGTTCAGTATAAACTCACATATTTAAAACAAACAAAACTCCCCCCTAGAACACTACCCAAATTTAAGTTGAAACAAAGGAAGCATTTTGGCTTCTCCTGCCTTTCTTGAAAGTTAAATCGGACAAAACACCAGCATCTGAAAGACATTTAGGAAGCAGTTCTGATGGTACACAGTGCACATCTTAACTAATTATGGTTCTCTAAGTAACATTCTCACATGCCAATAACATACATTCAAGCTCTCCTACTCCTTCTTTCGAGCCTTGCCTTTGCAGCTAACACAGAGCATTAACATTCCCTTTTCCTGAAAAAAAACACGTGTATTCCACAAAGCTACGCTTAAGAGGAGCTACTCACATATGGTACAGTGAAACATTTAGCTTCTTTCAGAAATTAATTTCTGCCTCTGCGTTTTGCAGCTTATTTCATCTGACACACAGAAATATCACACAATGCTATATTATTACTCACCTGTTAGAAAACCTACTCAGCAAGCTTTGATCCCACCCCACTGCTGACAATCCCAGCACAGGAAGCAAGCCAAATGCATCCAGAATATCCATTTGCCTAGGATCTCTTTGTATCAAAACCCATTCCACCACGCTCTTTCAGCAAATCCCTCCATCTTTTTGTGACATTGTCTTTAATATCTTAGACACAGCTAAACACCTACTCAAAGAACACACTGAGCTCTGTGGTAAAGGGTTGGACTTGATGATCTGTGAGGTCTCTTCCAACCCTGATGATACTGTGATACTGTGAAATGCAAGAGGACATGTAAAGAGCACAACACATCTGAGGGATCACACCCCTGACTCCCAGTTCAGGGTTTTAACATAGTCAGAGGCATCAAAGTCTGTTACAAGTTCTGAGCAGGGAGGTGCAGGTGACCTTCATCACCCATCAGACCCAAGAATGGGATTCCTCGGGTTCCCACTCAACAGCAGCTGTCAGCAACAGCCACAGCTGAACCATATTGAACAGCTCCATCAAGTCAGGTACATTTCTGCAGCAGCTGCAATTAAACAATAGCTCTGATGCAACACCTTTTAATAACACCAACAGGAGATCTCTGCTAGGAGAAGCATTACCACAGCAGGACCACCTTGACGTCTCCAAAGCAAGTTTCTCTCAATGCAGCCTGCCTGCAGACAGGATCCAACTACAATGAAGATGTTTGTGGTTTTCCCCATTTGCCACCTGCCTTCCTCCAACATCAATATACAGCTTCAAACCCAAGGGGACACTCAAACAAGGCTGGAGGGACAGTGAGGAATCAATGGCAAAACAAAAACAAATAGCTTTCAAATGATTTTGAACTCTAAAAATGAGGGCTTCTTATTTTTAGACTGCATGCAAGCAGCTCAAGGTGCTTTTTCTTCCTCCCCATGGCAGTAGTTAAGTGAATACACCTGCCTGCCTCGCTCCCTTCTGATGGTAAACAGAAGGTCTTGCATTTAAGTTACAACACAGAATACTTCAGAGCAGCCCTGTGCCAGAATAGCACATTTCTGAGGGATGCAAAGGTATTCAATAAAAAGCTTTTAAAGGCATATTTTTAAACTTGCAGCAGGAAAGCTTTTCTGTGTCAAGACAGTAATTCTTTTAACAGCATTGATCAAAATGTCATTCTTTTATGAGCGTACAATACCTTTTAATGGCATACAACAAGCCATTAGGGTTATACACCTCCGTGCAGCAGACAGCTTACTGGAAAAATCAGGCACACTGGCCAAGATACAGTCACTTGTCTTTATGCTTATAATAAGGCAGTTTCCTCCATTTTTCCCAGCTCTACTTCACTATAATACTCACAAGAGAAGCGATACAAAAATTAAGCCAAACGTCTCATTGCTTCCACCAGTCATTGTCACTCTAACCCACATATTTTCCCCAGGAAATACTCCTTACAAATATGATGACTGAGGAATCAAAGGATTGCACATAATGGTTCTGATTTTCAGAAGTGGGAAAACCCACCTGCCCTTTCCTCACGTTGAGGCCCAGAATAGGATCTACAAATCAGCCTATCTTTCTCAATTGCTGCAGCCCTACAAAACAGGTGAGAACAATGACAATTGCATTTGCTCTGCTCAAGTGCAAGGTGAGCATGGACTCTCTGGATGGATTCAGCATCACCTCACAGCCTTACTTTAGTCACAAATACCAACAGGAAAGGGAATGATTTCTGTCAGTCCACCTTCGTGGGTGAGGGAGTTTCTATGGGATTTAATCAATGTTAACAGAGCAGTGGCAGCAGGAAAATAACTTTATTTCACTCTCTGAAATACTTATGGATAGTATCAAGAACTCAACTACTTTTTCAAAGTCTAAGTCATGGGTATAAGCAAATTAAAAGACACAATTCCTGATGAAAACAAAGGCAAAAAGATAAAGGATAGCTGACTAGAAAGGAGACAGAAAAAATGTGAGGCTCTAAAAACTGAAATGAATTACAGTGAATAACAGTTTAAAGGGCTACTAATCTCTTACCTGTTCAGTACTACAACACAACAGCAGCCATTGTCCCTGTGACTTCCAGGTATGAGAGAGCTGCTCTATGCCTTCTCAGTCACAGGAGTCACATCTAGAATGTAAAAATCAAAGTTAGCATTTTTTTTCCTTTAAAGAGTCATAAACTGAACATAAGCAAAATAATTTGCAGAAAAATAAATTATCTCTGACAGAATACCACAATCCAAACCTGTTTATATCTGTCCTGTGTTCATTATTAAACATCAGCCAGGTACAAAGGAGTCTCCTTAGTGAATTACCAGGTTACCCACAAAGAGTATGACTCTGGTAGACAGTCCAACCGGTAATTCAGACCAAAATCTAGTCAGAACGAGATATGGCCCACACATAGGGATCATGAGCCAAAGCAGGCTGTGTTCAAGTGTCTTGCACACTGGGAAATATTATTTGGAGAGCAAATCTGCAAAATCTGAGGCCACCTCTGAAGATGAGGACTGGCCAGGACTGCTACTCTGTGACACAAGGACTCCAACTCTCTGGCGACAGCCAGTGGCAACGAGCAGCGTCCAAGTATCAGTAACTGAACAGGCTTGGGGTCCCCACAGTGTGCTTACCAACCCTATCTGATCATTCACCATGGGATTTCACACCTAGCTTTAAACCATGTAACTGACAAGAGTGAAATAAAGACTGGCATGTTTTCTGGGAGGCAGTTTAACAGGAACATATATGTTGTAGTTTCCTCTTAGAAACAAAACCAGCTGATGTTCAACAGCATCCTGTTCTGCTCAGTGCAAAAGACATACAGTTTTCTTCTCATTTCAGTTAAACACAACCAGTGAGGCTAGGAGCACCTTCTAGACACACGGAATAGGGATAAAATTTATAGAACCATGTGTTTAGTTCTCTTAATAATAAGAGTCTTACTTTTTTTCCCCTAGAGCTTGATTCAGTAAAGGCAACTCTCTACTTCTGTGTCTCATAGTGATGCAAAAATCAAACTGAAGTCTTGAATTAAAGTGGTCCGATATGACCAACGTGAGCAGGAATTCATCTCATTTAGCACTTCAGCTTTTAACAGACTAGCATTTCAGATCATATCTCCATCCCTGAAGGCCTGTAATAACAGCTTTTAATAGATTTGATCCCTTTTGACCAAGAAAACAAACCAGCTCGTGGTTCCCAATATCTTTACACCACAGCCTGTCTAGAGAAGGAGTTTTGCACCCAGCTGCTGAGACCAGTCACCACCGCAGAAATAGCTGTTGGGCTCACCGTGCATTGCGTCCATCAGCCCTCTGCCAGAGGTGCTGGCGACCAGGCCACGCTTTTCTATAGGCGGCTTCCTGGCTTAGATGGAATTCGGCCAGGCATGAACGCAGTTTGGCGAGTAGATTTCTCCAGGTCCTGGCAGTACAGAGCTTCTCTACCCTGCCGATGAACTGTGCAGTGGTACCACCACCTTTTCCTGAATGGTGACAGAGAGGTCCGCAGAAGGAGAGCAGCCTACCCCGGAGCTTGCCCGTGCAGGAGGCACCCAAACCGGAACTCAGATCCCTCCAGCCCGCCCGGGGAGAAAGAAGGCGAGAAGGCGGCATTAGACAGAGACGGCTCTGTCCATCAGCCTTCACCCGGACTGTACGCAGGGAGCACAACGGAGCACAACTGAGCACTGCCCGCTCGTCGCCCCCACTCTGCGCCGGGGCCAAGCCGGCACAGACCCTTCGGAGGGCGGTACTAAGTCCCCAGCGAGGCCGGGGACGATGTCGACTGAAGGACGGAAGCAGACCCAGTCGCGAGCCCTGACCTAGTAGCCCAATACCTGGTAGCCCATGCGCCGGTCCCAGGCGTAGTCCTAGCGCCGGTCCGGTCCGACTCACGTGGCGGTGGCGGCTGCAGTCCCAGCTTCTGCGGCTGCGGCTGCGGCTGCGGCTGCGGCTCCATCTAGCTCAGTAATACCCACCACGCACCGCCGTTCGAACGGGACCGCCAAGCTTTCTCCCCACCCCGCATCATATTGACGCCGCCGCTGCCCAATCAAGAGGAGGAAGAGACGAAACCCCACCCCGAGGGTCCAGCTAGCCAATCAGAACCCGGATGACACTGTCTGTGAGAACACCTTTCCTTGCGGAAGGCCTCGCGATCCCACTACAGCTAGGGGGCGTTGATTAATTTGAGCGCTGCCCAACAGGAGCTCAGCCTCTCGCCCATGTCTGCCGGCGATTGGACATCAGAGGACAAGAGGCGGGGCTTTTAGCCGAGCTCGGCGGATGCGACGCGCGTCCGGTTGCCGCGGGGAAGGGTCGAGGACGGGTAGTGCGCATCTGCGGCCCAGCCTGCGCCCCAGCAGACTGCCTGTTCAGCAGCACCCTGTCTGACGATCAATGCGACCTCAGTGAGTCTTCAGAAGGCCAGCAGGGCTGGATGCGACCGGCCAGATCCCTGACCCTTTCTGGAAACGGTCCAGAGACTGGGGAACCTGCCCGAATGATGTCCCGTTCATTAGGGGAAGAGGTAAAATCTGCTGCAGTCTGTGAAATGGCGGAAGGGAGCAGCTCGTCACGCCGCTGCTCCCACCTTGGAGCCTGAAGCAGAGACGGAACGCAAACTGTCCCATTGTTGCGGTCAAGAACGGGCATGATTTTCCCTAAAGAGAGCCCAGCTGCTCCTGCTTCCAGTCTTTTCCTCATTAAGAGAAAGCAGGCTTTAAAAAGAAATCCAAACCAACAAACAAACGTCAAAAAACACTACCCCACCCTCCTGGGACCTTACCTTGGCTGGACACGGAAGCAAGAGGACTGAAGGTCTAGGTAGCACGCAGCTGAGTATCTACAACCTAAGAGTCGTCTGGAGAACAGCAAGGCTTGCGTCCTCTCTCATGCAGAGAAGCCACAGGAGGAAAAAAAACCCAAACATCACGACGATTTGGGTGTCCCAGATCATATAAGAAACTGTCCTTCAGTGTCGCATGGCAGTGGCTCTCCTGAGGGCAACTGCTGGAAAGCATCCCTCCTAGGTCCTGCACCAAATTGCCTTGCCAGCTTCATGTCACAAGCTATAAAACAAGCCAGAGCTATCAAGGCAGGCACCTGTTTTATGTCTCTTACAAGCAGCTGAAGGAGTTACTGCTGCCTCTAAGCCATACATAGATCTAATTCTAGATAGAGGAAAGCGTCCAAACCCATCAGATGCTGTAGTTGGCTTGCTCTTGTAAGAGAAGCAGCCAGTTTTAGAAATGGAAAGGTGAATGGAAAAGATGCTTTTAGCACAGGTGGAGTATAAGCCAAGCTTTGAAGCTGGGAAACCTGCGCGATCAGGCATTTGTTCACAGGACTACAGAGAAAATCCAGCTGCCATAGGCAAAAGAGAAAGAAAAAAATGACAAATTTACAAATATTAAATCATGAGACAAGGAGCTGCAAGGCTGTCCCAGTGTTCTGGACAGAGAAGCAGGGAGTGACCTAGGCTCAGTGAAATTCCAGTGGCACAAGTAGCAACAATGGAGCAGCAGTTACTCCCAGCTATAGCTCCTTAGCAGGATGGAGTCTTGCTTGTCCATGGGACAGCTTGCAGTGATGGAACTGGGCAAAAGACAAAGGTGCTGGGCTGTGGTCTTAGTAAAGAAGAACAGCAATGAAAAGGCACTTCCTTTTCCTTCTTTGAAACTCAAGTGTGACCACAAAGCGAGAGAATGCTTGGAACTTGGTTTTCTGTTTGAAAAGGAATGAAGAAAAACAAATATTTTTGTAATAAAAATTTAATATCCTTCTTTTTTTGGACTTTGTAATCAAAGCAGCTTTGTAAGCTGTGTGCGCATGCACAGTAATCCTTCTCTAATCCTGCTTGCCTCAGGCATTCAAGATGCTCATGAAATAACAAGACAGTTCCTGCTACAGAAGAAACTTCTGGTTGGGTCTGGGTTTTTTTTGTTTGTTTTGGGTTGTTTTTTTTTTATCTAGCTCAGTAATAAGGCCAAAAGACCCAGGTTCAGTGGACCATCACATGAAAAATATAGAGAAGCTTAAATATAAGATATTCCTGTACCAAGTATGTGGCTCAAACAGAAGAGAGCATAAGTGGGGTCACAGTGTGGTGCTGTATTAGGAGTGGAAGTTCCGTTCCCAATTCCTTTTAAAAGCAGGGTGTTGTTCTAGTGTGTGAAATCCAGTAAGACAGCAAGAAAGCAGAGTACCGTGGTGGTCAGAGCACAACTATGGCCACTGCTGAGCTCTGTGCTTTACATCATATTTCGTGATAATTTCCACTGCAACTCTTCCCCATCACTCATCACTTTCTAACAATTTCCTAGCCAGAAAATTTCTTATATTGAAAAAAAAAGTTTGTTTTTTTTTGTCTCTTACTGCTCCTTCAGCTGACATATACAAGGGGCAAAAATGTGAAATTGGGCACACTGAAAAGCAGAACAAGCTTTTAGGCAACGTGGCTTTGACTGGGCATTTATGAGTGTACAATATTCAGACTGTTTTAATAAGCTGGTTGAGATGGTCAGGGACATCTGCTAATGCCTCAGTCAGGGAAGAACCTTTTGGTTCTCTTCAAGGACAAATGAATTCAAGGAAATCTGCAGAAATGCACCACCAGTTGCCCTGTTCTATTGTCAAACCAGCACATGATGTTGAACCTTTGGTGTCCGAGCCAGGTGTGAGGAAGCCCACCAAAGGCCAACTTCTAGTTTATTCTGTTGCAACTAATAGACTAAGAGCCATCACAGTTTGGAATTGAGCCTAGGCTTGAAACTGCAATTGCTTCCTAGTAAGTGATGCACTGCAGTCAATGAATCAAGAGGATACTTCCATTCTCATCTTCTAGATCTGCCATCTTGGAAATGCTAATAAAATAGACCTCGACCAAGGAGAAGTGGCAGGGTGCCAGGACAATGCATCAAAACTCTCTTTCCTGGAGAGCCATCAAACAGGCTGTCAATAGGAGCCGCACCTCCCCCAGCCTGTCACGCACTCTCCTGTAAGAGTAGTCCTGCAATAACCACAGCGAACTGCCAGGACTGGTGAGCAAGCGATGCAAACCCACGTGCTGCAGCGCTCAGATGACACTCAGTGCTGGCTCTTTGTCATGAGGTGCCACAGCGTCCCCTCACTGAGGCATGATGAGCTTGCAGGTGTGCAAACCAGCAGGTCCGACCCCAGGCAGGGCAGAGGCGGCGCTGGCAGGCTATGGAAAGCACACCAAGCCGTGTTCTCAGCAGCTTTCCCAGGCGAACGGCAGAGGCCTCGGGGTAGTTCCAGGGTTGTACCCAAGCCATGGGCTTGGAAGGCTTGTTAAGCCTGAGCTCTGCAACAGCAGTTCAAGTAGCAAAACTCTCTCCTTCTTCTGGTGCTAAAAGAGCCTTGTCCAGCAAGACATGATTGAACCCAGCTGCAAGGCTTAGCAGCCCCAGAGGTACCGGTGGCAAGGAGAGCAAAGAACCAAAGACAGGGAGCAGCCAGCAAGTGCTGGAGCAGTTGGAGAGAAAACCCTGGCAGCTGCCAGGCTGGTTGCTTGAGTATACTACATGTGCCTTCTCTCCCCACAGAACGGTGCTGGATGCATAGTCTCATGTATGCTGCTAATCCATCTGCCAGAAGGTGCACAGGTGTGCTGCTGCTGAGCAGAGCCTTTCTGGTGGAGCCTGTTGTGGCACTTGTGCAAACAGCTGTGACAGCTTCACATGGAGACCATGTCGTAGTGGGGCTGTGGCAGGGACCCTGCAGGGTGTGCCGGGGGATTGTCCTGCATGGTGGCCAAAGGAGCTGGCAGTGTGCAGTGGTGAGGCAGCACTGAGCTCAGTTATGCAGGACAGGCAGGTCTGGCAGAGCTTCAGCATTTCAGTTTATTTTGTTTTGGACAAAATCCTCTCAAACTCCATTACAAAAATGGCAATGTTGCACAGTTAAACACTCAAGATGAAGAATGTCTTGGAGTCAAGGCTGTACACCCAGCCCTTAACTCTGCCCCTTACATGTCTGCATCCTTCCAGCACCAGCTATTCCTCAACTCACACAATAGTTTGTAGTCTTTTCAATCCGTTCTATAACCTTGTTCATATGACACCTTGTAGCACTCTCTACCATGCAATGTAGCCCAGACAAAGAGTCCATTAAAGTAATTTATGTGAAAAATATGCAGTAAATCACAATTAGACAATATACAACTGTTGAAGCAAAAGAACAGAATAATAGTGAGGATAGGTACTGCATTCAGGAGGGCAGAATTAGACACTCACATTAACTACTTTAATGCCAACAACACCAGCCCTTATGCTTCAGTGGTACCACCCTCTGAAAGTAAAGGGGAGAAAAAGAAAGTAAACCAAACGCCACTACCCCACCCCCTTTGCTAACAAGAAATGCTTTGTTCCTGACTAGTACTGCATAGAATGCACGATTTTTACCTAGATGTGGCTGTTGCTGCCCTTCTGGTAGAGTGTAGAGTCACTGGCATGGGCCAGGCGTCCATTGAACTGTCCTCAGATGGATTCTCGGCTCTCCTGACCACCTAAAAAGCCTCTGGACCATTACAAGTGCCTTCTTAAGCCACAGAGAAATGCTGCTGCCTTTCTCAGATGGCTCATACAGCAGCACTACAGCTTTTCCACTCAGAATCAGCTGTGATATCAGGTCTGTAGTCACAGGTGGGTGCTTGGGGCAGGCTGTCAGCTGAGATGAATTAGAGCAACTCCATCTCAATGCTCTTGCATTTGGGATGAATTTAGAAGTTGTAATGTTAACTACTAAACTATTAACACAATGTTTTCCTTTTGCTTCCTTGGGAACGGTGGCATGAAGCAGAGTAACAGAATATTAGGGGTTGGAAGTGACCTCTAGAGATCATCTAGTCCAGCCCTCCTGGCAAGGTAAGGGCCACCTAGGTCAGGCTGCACAGGAGCACATCCAAATGCGTTTTGAAAGTCTGCAGAGGAGGAGACTCCACAGTCTCTCTGGGCAGCCTGTTCCAGTGTTCCATCACCCTCACCATAAAACCATCTCCTCTTATCGGTGTGGAACCTCCTGTGTTCTAGCTTGTATCCATTGTTCCTTGTCCTATCACTGGGCACCACTGGAAAGAGACTGGCACCTTCGTTTTGACACACACTTCTCAGCTATTCATAGACATTAATAAGATCCCCTCTCAGCCTTCTCGAGACCAAACAGCCCAAGTTCTTTCAGTCTTTCTTCATAGGAGAGATGTTCAAGTCCTGCAGTCATCCTCATAGCTTTCTGTTTGACTCTCTCCAGCAGATCCCTGTCTCTCTTGAAATAGGGAGCCCAAAACGGGACACAGTACTCAAGGTGGCTGTCACTAGGGCAGGGTAGAGGGGAAGGAGAAACTCCCTAGACCTGTTGGTGGATACGCTTTTCTTAAAGCACCCCAGGATGCTGTTGGCCCTCTTGGCCACAAGGGCACATTGCTGTCCCATGGATAACTTGCAGTCCCTTAGGACTTCAAGCTCCATGGAGCAGTTTTCCAGCAGGACAACCTCTAGTCTGTACTGGTACTTGCTGTTATTCCTCCCCAGATGCAGGACTTTGCACTTGTCCTTATGGGACTTCATGAGGTTCATCTTCATCCGGCTCTCCAGCCTGTCCAGATCTCATTGAATGGCAGCACAGCCTTTTGGTGTGTCAGCCTCCCGCCCCGGGTTTTGTATCATCAGAGAACCTGCTGAGGGTATACTCAATCCTCTCATCCAGGTCACTGATGAAGAGACTGAACAAAACTGGACCCAGTACTGGTCCCTGGGCAACACCACTGACCATGGGCTTCCAACTGGACTCTGTGCTGCTGATCACAGCTCTCTGAACTCTGTTGTGGAGGCATTTACCAACCCACCTCATGGTCCAAGACAGCAACTAATTATTAGAGAAGATGAGGTACAGCCCTGTGATTCCCTGGAATATCTGCTAAGCCTCAGGACAGTTTGTATATGTTTGAGACCCTCCTGTATAAAGAAAAGATAAACAGAGTGAAAGACAGCAATGAAGCAAGCAGCAGCTCTGAATAGTAACTGGTCTCAGAGTTAATCCAGAATGTGGTAAATAAAGCTGCAGACAGTTAATAAATTAGATGAATAAAGCCTAAAAATAATATTTTACAGTAGGATTAGTTCATCTAGAGGGTACCTGGTGAACTCATAGGAAGTATGGGGTGAGAAGCAAAGAAGATACTAAATTACCTTCAGCTCTTTAAATTATTTCTGCAGATTCTATTACAGGAGAGAAAGGAGAAATGGCTGCAGAACAAATCACATGAATTCCTGCATCCAGCAGCCTGACAGTCCCTTAGAAAAAAAAGAGAGAAAACGCCTGTGTGCAGGGGAAGCAATAAAAGACACTTTGGTCTCCCATTCATCACCATGTCATCTTCTGCTGCATGCAGATGTTGCTCAGCAGGGCTGGGGTGGGTAGGAATTAACAGACTCTGACTCTGCAGCATCTGCCCCAGTGTTCTCCCCCTGGCTCTTTCTAGGGGTCCTTGTCAGCCCTGCTCTTCCTCTGGCCTTGTTGCATGGGCAGGACAGTGCTGGGCACAGAGCAGGGTGAGTAGCCATGAACCATGGCATGAATCCAGGCACCAGAACTGCCTTCTTTGGGCACAAAACTCCTCTAGTCCCAAGCCACAGCATCCCCTGATCATCTCATCTGAGCCATATGCAGACTATAACACAATTAACAAAGAAGAGGACCTTTCACACAAGGTCCTCACAATTATTTGATTCAACAAATGGAGAAGAGTTTGGGGAGTGTTTTCCTGCTTGTCTCACTCAGGTGTTGACTGGCCTGGCTCAGCCCTGCTCTGTCTGCCTGGCCCCACTGCTGAGCAACAGTGCCTGTGGTGTAGATGGGTGCTGTATGAAGATAACTGCACGTCACTGTGGGCTGAGGGCATCTGAGATCCAGCTGTCAGGAGTTGTTACCTGGCTTAGGCACACAACAGGTGCTGCTTGACCTGCAGTTGTCCCAGTTCCACTGAGACTGGCCTGTCATTGCAGCCAGTGGTCAGCCCCAAGGTGGCAGAGATGGCAGTGCCTATGCCCCAGCTGTTAGTCAGTAACTCTGGCACAGAGACATGCAATCACTGCATTTTAATCCCAGAATATCAAACATAAGGTTGTAGCCTCTGGCTTTGAAACTGCCTGTGTCAGCTGTCAGTCCTGCTGCCCACTGGAAACTGCTGCCCTGTGGGACATGTGGCCTGTGCATAGGGGTGCAAAACCACTGTGGTGATGTCCAGAGGAAGGAACAGCTCTGTGGCACCATTCTTTCAGACCCCTGCATTTCCTATCAAGATCTGTGCAGATTTCCAGATGCTCCTCTGGTCTCATGGTAAATTGCTTTATGGCAGTAATTTTTGGCACCTAGGAATTTTATTATTTCTTGACGTTGTGTCCTGCTTCACAGGACACTGATGCTCCTGCTTCGCTCCTACTGTGATCCCTTTGGTCTCCAACACTTTAACTGCAGGTCTAGTGCCACAGACAAAGTGATCCACCCCACCTGCACCTCTTGAACACACTCATGGGCTCACGCCATTGCCTTTGGAAAATAATTACAGCACGGAAGCCGATCCTGTTAGATTAAGACAAATTAAGAATCTAATATATAGGTTTGCTGTCAGGTTCCCAGGGTCAGGGGTCGATACAGTATATTGCAGTGAGGCTATAGGTTACCCCTGCCCCAATATTTTATCATAATAAACCAAATGGGGACGAAACACCCAGCAGTAGCCCATAAATCTATTAGCAGTGAACTGTCAATGTCCCATATACCAGGGTAATTTGTTAATTCAGAGCTGGGTCTCTTTTTTCTCTAGACCTTGTAAACTCCTTTCTGAAACATCAATAAACCATCTGCTTTGACTTGTTAATCAAATGACTTTATTCAGTCCAAAGCAATTTTTTCCTAATAAAAACAGAGTATTTATCTCCATGGCTATAAAAGAGGATTGTTTTCAACTGTTCACTTATAGTTAAGAAGCACATTTAGTTTGGATTGATTTCCAATGCTTCGGTCATATCTTGTCACTTCCCATTTCTTACACACAGCATCTCAGTTTAGCTCCTTAGCAGGGAAAGCACAACATGACCCAGCACTGGGAGTGGCACTGGGGGAGCGGCAGCCAGCAGCAAGAGGTCATGGAAACCAAACTTTAAAGAGCTGAACACGTTCCCTCTGGCTCTAAGGCTTCTCCCAGTGCTATCCCAGTCTTTAAGCAGACTTTCCTGTAGCCACAATGCTTTGTCTGTCCCTGGGCAGTGATTTTTCCCATCTCCTCCCCATCCAGACCAGGATTGTGTTTGGGCAGCCTCCCCAGGCCACCCCTGGTGCCTTGCTTCAAGTCTTGCCCAAGCTTGCCCAGCTCAACCAAGGCACCAGCTCCTCCAGCCACATTGGTCCCTATCTGCTGATGGAGAGCAGTGCTGGGCCACAGTAGGAGACTGGGGCTGTGGTGCGGTCTATGTCCATGACCCACCCCAGCAGTAGTTCCAGTGGCAGCAGACATGGAGGCATGCTGCCTTCCCTCCCACCCTCAAAAACAGGTCTGAGGTCAGGGAAAATCCATGAAGACACTGTTACAGACACATGCAATGTCCTGGTGCGGAGCAGAGCAACAGATGATGGGCAGAGGACCTGGGAGACGCAGTAGAGAAGGAGAGCATGTTTTCATTCTGGATTGTTGTTCCCTTTTCTCCAGTGGTAGGCCACATCTGCAGCAGGAGCTCAAGCAGCACTCCAGCACCCCACAGCACAGCCTGAGCAGCTCATGCAGTAAGACAAGGGCCAACATCAGTCCAGCTACAGGTCCTTCTCCTGCAATGGGATGTTGCTGATTCCTCTTGAACACCAGCATGACATGGGCCAGCCTCCACTGTGCCCACAGGACTCAAGGAGCCATTTGAAGAAACCACTTGGGCCCACCCGAGTGCAAGGCATTTCTCAGGCTGATGGCTGTGACACACGAGTGGTTGCTGGGTTCTTCCAAGGGCATCCCTGGACTCATGATTGAGATCATACTTGGGATGTGACAGGCAGGAAGGACAGCCTTATGCCATGAGGTGGCCCTGTAGCATCACAGGCTGTGGACAGCCAGGGGCCGTGCCAGAGACAGGAGTGTTCCTTGATGATGCTAATTACTCAGACATATTGCAGAGGCCTGTGCCCAGCCCAACAGCGTGCATCAGGCTGGGACACTGTCCACTCATCCAGAGACACTGTATCTGTGGAGAGCTCTCACCATGAACCCAGCTTCTCTCTGTGGCAGCTTCAAGGACCCAGCAGGAAACCCATTTCCCAGCCCAATCTGATCCTAACCAGATCCCGCCCTTGTCAAGACCCTTCTGCTGCAGACTGAGGGATCCCAGAGCTTCCACCTGGAGCCTCCCTCACAAATGCCTTTTACTAAACACAGAAGCTGGTTCCTGTGAGCAGCAGCTCACCAGCTTGGTGGAAACCCTCCTGCTACTCGGTGCGACGTCACCGCCTTCTGCTTGTGCGTGGGGCCACCACAGTGGTTTTTCCAGCTGTCCTCACACAGCGCTTGTGCTGCATCAACAGTCAGCTGGGGGAGCTGCACTGAGCTGCTGTGGGTCAGCTGTGGCTCTGACCTGCTAAGGGATGTCTGGCCAGAACCACCAGAGTGCCACTTGGCACGCAGCACTGCAGACTGGACTGCAAAAAGTGCTGTTAAGGGCTATGACACCAGATACTGGAGGGACATCCCCATGGCAGCGGGGCTACCAGGGTCTGATGCATGCTTGGTTGCCTGCACGCCCATCCTGCAGCTCTGGTGAGCCTGAGGACCACGGAGGCCGCAGTCCCTGCAGGGCTGTGTGGCTCTGAGTATGCCCAGGGCCACCAGCCAGCATGAGCATAGAGGCAGACCGCATGGTGGCAGAGCAAAGGCAGAGCCTCGGCCCCACACCAAGGCACCTCATGCCTGCCGGGGTCGCGGCTGCAGAAGGGTCTCTGCAGACGGTCCCCCCCAGCCCCTGCACACCCCGTGCCAGGCTGGCCGGGCTCCCGCAGCCATGCTGTGCCACGACGGCGGCTCTGCAGCAGGCACACGCGCTCCCTGGGTTGTGTAAATCAGGAGCCCCCAGCCCCGTCCAGAGCACCCCGTGGGGGGGAAGGGGCAGCGAAACAAAGTCATTTATAAATGTGTCTCCCTGCTGAGCCCCTAATGGCTGGCGCTTTTGTTCTGCAGTGGCTGGCTGGCTGTGATGGGCAGGAAGCTGCAGTCTCCCTTTGTTCCACGGCCTTATTCAGCAATTTAGATCCATCATAAAAATCAAATATGCATGTTGCAATCGCCTTGCGTACAACAGCTTCAATTTTCGCCTTTCTTTAATTTGAACTCCATGGGAGAAAGAGGCAGGGCCAGGGAGCAAGGGGCAGCGGGAGAAGTGCTTTGTGTTTTTGTTCAGCGGGCTGTGAAAATAGGGAGTAATGAAAATACAGAATTTTTATCTTTGCCTCATTATTAAAAAAAAAGAAAGGGACAGAAATCTTTAATGAAGCCTCCCTGCTAGAAGGCTTGGCTGTGCAGGGAGCAGCCTTCATGTCCCCCCATCCTGGGCTCAGCAGGGCTAGAGGACAAGGGATGGCCCCAGGGGCTGCAGCACTGTGGCAGAGGCTGGTGACAGAGCTGGCAGCTGCCTGCTGCTGTGACACACGCGGCTGACTTGACACACCGTGGCTCTCTGCTCGCAGACGTGTTTTGTCCTTCCAGAATGTCAAGGTGCTCTTCTGGTGCTGGGAGCAAACATATATGCTTTAAAATGTTGCAGCACCTCCCTTCACCGCCCCATGGTGCTGGCAGGGGTGGCTGTGTGCTGAGCCACTCTCCCCATCCCGTCCCGGAGAGGTGCATGGGCATCGCCACAGCCAATGTGCTGGGGCTGTGTTGCCTCTGCTCACCCCACAGCCTCCCCATGGCCCCACGGGATGGAAGGCCAGAGCCACCACACCACAGCCAGATCAGGGCTTCAGGCCGTGCTGACAGGTGGCACATCGACACAGGAATTTCTACCTTGCATCAGCTGCTCTGTGGTGTTCCCTCCACAATCCATGTGACACGGCTGAGCCAAACTGGGAATGCCCTCACTAGGATGCCTACCCGCCTCAGGCATCCAGGGCCTTGAAAAGTGGGACAGAGAGACCGAACCAGCAAACACCAGTGATCCTCAAAGCTCTGCAAGCCCTTGCAAGCTCCAGGCCGTCCTGTGGTCCCTGCTCAGCTCTTGCTACAGCTGTGGGCTGGTTGGGGAGCAGTAAGGCCCCAGTGACCTGTGTCACTCCATCTCTGTGATGCATGGTGGCAGCCAGCAGTCCACAGCCATGACGAGGACAGGCTGTGGCCTTGGGCAAAAAACTGCTGGCTGTGGCAATTGCTAGCCAGCCCTGCCAAGGGACTGTGAGAGCTCCTTCTGGGAATGCATCTGCCCAGACACCTGGCCTGGTGGCAGGCAGTGGCACCAGGCTGAGGCCAGCCTCCACCACTGGCCAGCCCAGCAGCAGTTGAAGGGGACAGGCTGCTCTGCCTGGACAGACATAGAAGGAGACCCCATGGATCAGGCATGGTGACACCTGCAGTGTGACATCTCCGGGGTCAGCTCAGGTGGTGGCTCTGGGAGGCAGGAACTGCTGGGGCAGGAGGCTGTGCATGTGCACGTGTGCGTGTGCGTGGCTGGCCAGGCCGGCAGCGGTTTGGCAGAGAATCCCCTCCCCCGTGCTGAGAAAAGGCCTTTTCTGTGCTGTGACAATTCAATACAATTGAAAGTTTGCTTAGGAGAGAGTCTTTTTAACTGAACATGCTCACAGCTGAATCGATATGAATTATACGGCACAGAAGATGCCTAGGGTATTAAAACATTAATTAAGTAACATCATGCTACCATCCAACCAGCAGCACAATACCATTTATAGGTACCGCCAGCTTTTTCTCTGGGGTGTGCTGTGAAGTCTCTTCCATCACCACAGAGGCCGCAGCGAGCCGGAGCACTGCCAGCTGCAGCTCGGGCCCTCACCTGCCCTTGGGGCAACCGTGGCTGGGCAGGACAGCAGCATGGATGGGTGCATGGAAGGGCTCCCGTGGACATGGGACTTCTCTGGTGGTGCTGATCCACTGACGCCTGCACCCAGTCACTGGGCGTGGGGTACCAGCCTGGTCCTGCTGTGGGATGCCACCGGAGCCAGCCCCATGCAGCTCTGCCGAGGAGCTGAGGCCTTGCCCCTCTGTGCAAAGCTGCCACCTGCGGAGCCGGCGGAGGCCATGCCCAGGCAGTTGCTGTTGGATTAGCTCACCACAGCAGCCCGGGGAACTAATTCACCGTTTCTGCAATATACCAAAATAGAAAGTCATTGGAGTGAAATCAGTGTCTTCACCACATCCCCTCTGGCAGAGCGTTAATTAAAATGACTCTCTAGTGCTTTAGATCATCAGGTGTACATTGTTAACGAGCTTGGAGGAGAGAATGGGCTCCACATTCCTAGTTTAAACGCTGATGGAGTTAACCCTTCACCACTGCTGGCACAGCCTGAGCCTGGTGGCAGTTTCTCAGAGCATCAGTCTGCATTAGAGCAGTCGGCTCTCTTAGTGGACTTCAGATGTCATTTAGCACAGATGTTAACGTGGGACTCTGCTCAGCTCAGTAGAGATCTGGTTGCAGAAGTGACATGGCTGCAGCTGCTGCTCTCAGGCCTGTGTCCAGCCTGAGCTGCCTGTGGGCTGCTGTGACCTCAGGGGCTGTAGGATCAGCTACCGAGGGACTGACTGCACTTTCCCTGTGCTGCAGCAGGTCTCCTGCAGCAACCTGGCCTCAGCTGGGAGGTGTCCCACAGGGCACAGCAGAACTGGCCTCACTGGAAGTTGGCAGCTGGCAAGGTTTTGGGGTTTCTTTTGTCCTTGATTTATTCTCAGTGATCTGCTGCTCCATGCCCCAGATACCTTTAAAAATGCCACTGTTTTGTCACTTGGTGGCATTGAAAATGTCTCCTTAGCTGCATGCTGGGGCCCATGGCAGGGGTCTGGCAGCACTGGCCATGACATTGACCTGCCAGTGAGGGAGGGAAGCTGGGTCTCACTCTCTGTAGGACTGACCCATGTGTTTGCTTGCTGGGTGGCATGATGGCATTGCCACAAGTCCCCCACTGTGTCATGGCCTGGATGCAGTGCTGTATGCAGAGGGATGCAGGGCAGCGTGAAGGCCTTGGCCACTGCTGGGCACCCTGGAAGCAGGGTAGCTCAGCCCTGACATGGACCAGCTTACCACTGCTGTGATGTCTAACAGGGCTGTGCCCCAGGAGTGGGTGCAGGAGGAAGAGCATCTCTTGAAGGCACCCTCCATCCTTGGCCTGTGTATGCCACAGGGCTCAGCCTATTGAATGGGATATGGCCTGCACCAGCATCTGGCTCCTGCACCGAGTGCCGAGGCTACTGACAGAGCTCATATGCCTGGCTCACCTCTGCTGTACATCTTGGTACGATTCCCTGTGGAAAAGCTGGTTGGAAACAATAAGTAGACACGAAATTTCCTCTTTCGATGTCAGCGCACTCCAGGCTGTGACACAGGGACTGCCTGGGCCATCTCCCCAGGGCAGATGGCCAAGGTCTGCTCCTACAGTGCTGACAACAGCCAAAAATGGGCTGCACCTCAGGGCAGTGGCACCCACCAGCCAGGACCTTGGCTCCAGATGCATCTGGAAGGTTCCTGTCTGCCCTGGACTGCCGACCTCTCCTCCTCTTTATAAATGTGTATTTTTTGGGTGTAAGGGTGTACTAAAAGAGTAAAATTGTTCTTTGTTTTTTAGGTGATGGCAATGCAAAGTTGTTAGAAATCATTCCCAGTCTCCCCTTACCAGGATCACAGCATGGAACCACCTTTTCTTTCTGTCAGAGGTTTACAGTTTCTGCTGAAGCGTTGCTCTGAGCAGAGAGGCTCACACAGAGGTTTTTAGTTTGCAGCTTGTGCAGCTACTGGAGGCCATTTACACCTTTCTGAGCATTAGAGAGGTGCTTTCTCAAGCATAGCTGTTTTAAACTGGAATTCAACCCAGGAATAAATAGCAACATTACATAATAAACTTCCAGAACTGCAGGTCTATGAACAACAGTAAAGTCATTAACACGGCACAGTGCAAACACCAGCAGAAGGGTCACGCTGGCAACCCCATTACTGCTGCAGTCCCATTCGCTTGTGGGAAATGCAGCCTGGGTTTTCCCATTGAAAGAAAGAAGTGAACAGCCAAGAGACAATCCAGATGCCCACCTGTCCTGGCTTGCGCCAGAACAGCAACACCCGAGCTGGAGACAGGACTAGGCAGCTTGGCCCACGCAGCATTGGCGTTCTGAGCTGCAGCATTCATTTGGGTACGATTGCCCTTGCTGGCTGTTGCCAAGGTGTAGGTCTCCTTCACTGGGGCTGCGGATCAGGGCCAGGACCTGGCTGGTTTGGCTTGCATGTGGCACAGCGCCAGGAGTCATCCTGAGCTTGGCAATTCTGACCCACGTAATCTTCCATGTATTTTCAGAGCCTGAATCGGTACAAGTGTGTTTTTGGATTTGTCATGAAAGTGCATTAGCAACCTGATTATTGAACTTACAGGCTTGCCAGTGAATGTCCTGACCTAATTAAAGAATGCTCCCATGCCCTTGCCAACTGCAAGATTTCCTCCCTGTGACCTCTGCTACATCTGCTTGATGCTGCAGAGCTCAGAAGCTCCTCACTGTCCAAAGCATCTAGGACACCCATAGTGGATGGGCTCCAGGCTCCTCACCCCACCTGCAGCAGTGGGCTGGGTTTTCTTTTTTAAATTATTTATTGCTGCAGTTATAAATTAGAGATGAATGGTAACCCCTGGGGCACTCTTTTGGATGTGGTCCTTATTAATAAATTTCAAGCATTTTCTGCTGCAAGGGGCAATTTTTGGCAAGAGAATTGCGTGTTTAACCCTCAGCAGTTCATGAGCTTTTCCTCACTGCTCACGGGGCATGGCAAGCACACAGCAGTGAGTCAACCACTTACCTTTCTTACCTTTGTGTCCTTCTGCCCTGATCAGTGGAAGAAAATAGATGGTGGTTTTAGTGCACTTCTAGTTTACAGGTTTCAAGATGACCTCAACCCATATCAGCATCATGCTTCCCCTCTAACCGTTAATTACAGCGGTGTGCCCAGAATCGTACACACTCATTTACTGAGTTAAATGCACTTGTAACATCTCTCATACAGGACGCATCCCGGAGCCGTCACGTGGATGGCGCTGTTTGGCTCACTGCTCCCACCTCAGCATTAATTCACAGCATGGGCCCAGGCACTCTCACACCAGCGGGCACCCAGGTGCCTGCACATGGAGAGGAAGATGAAGATGCCAGCACTGGCGGGTCACATCAACAATGTGGACACACTGAGGAGCGCCAGGAGCTTGGGTGGACGCACGCATTCTGCTGAGCCGAGCTGAGCCGAGCTCAGCGGCATGGCACTCACCCACCCCGAGACAGACCCTGCACCGCACAAGCGGGGACATCGGAGACGAGAGCTTTTGCTCATTTTTGGTTTTTAATGTATCACAATGAGCAGGAAACATACGTGATGAAATATTTCCAAAGGAGTATATTCAATTACCATCTACAGTCAACTCAACTATGACAACAAAGTCTTTTGTGACAAATTTTTTAAAGTTCTGAAAGTTCCACGTGGTTTCTGTTTCTGTCAGTCTCCATGTATTTTGGTACAGTTCGAGATCAGCATTGTTACAGTAACAAAAAAAAAGCTAACAAGACTACATTATAGAAAAACACCAAGAACATCATTTTTGGTTTCACTTGCTCTATTTTTTGTACGTTGCAAAGGCTGTTCATAACCCTCTTCACCTCATTTAAGCTTTCTGTTCTACCCAAACTTGCCCCCCGAAAATAAGAACCAACAGAAAAAAAAAAAAGGTCAAAGCTTTGTATTTCACAGTGGGCAGTATCTCAGTGCTGACAAACCAACCAACCAACCAACCAAACCGAACCAACCAACCCACCCAATTTCTGCTTCTAGTTAAAAGTTTATTTTTTTTTTAAAGCAAAATATACTCCCATGATCAGCAAGCATGTTGGCCTGCATCATCGCCGCCCGAGCTCCCACCTTTCCCGGCACGGGCGGCCCCCACACACCCCTTACACCTCTTTATTCTCAATCGTATGAAACTTTGGCCATCTTTACCACTTAAAAAAGCTTTTTATTAAAAATAAAACAGAAACCTGCTCAATGCTCAGGTTCAAATTTGTTCCTTGTGCCCTGCCCGTCCCCACTCTGACACTCGTCAGAAAGGCCACACGTGGGCAAGGGGGTTGCACACAGGGACCTTAAGCCGGCGTTGGTCCCGCAGTCACCCTGGAGCGGCTGGCAGGTCATGGGGCTGCGGGCCACAAGGCCGGGGATGGCGGGGTCCAAGGGTACCAGAGGGGTCCCAGTGCTGGCCCTGGGCTGCAAGGGGAAGAGGAGGAGGCAACCTCGCACTGAAAGTCTCTAGAAAGGTTTAGAAAAAATACAAGGAAATGAATTTATAAAACCTTTTGGTGGGTGGGGAGGAGGGGGAAGAAGGAGAGAGAAATTGCACTGTGGCCAAGCAATATAATTAAAAAACAGAAACAAACCAAGACAAAACAAAAGGATTTCTGAAAGAGACCGTGTGGAATTTGACAGATAAATCTAGTGTTAGGTTGTTAACTTGTATCACAGAGAGAATCAAAACCAAACCGACCAAACGAAAAAATTCTATATGATACAGACACAGTAACATACAACAGTTAAATGGCAAAAAATATATATATATATATATTTCATAGAATTACAAACAAGATAAAATAATGGAAAACAAAAAACTGTACAACTTTAGAATTTAAAAAATGTTCATCTCAAACACGGGGAGAAATACAAGAACTTCTCTTAAAAGAAAAGAGTTTGTTAAAACAGCAAACGCTCTTTGTGTATGTGTTTCCGTTTTGACACCGTATGCTACAGCTGGGTACTGGTAGGAATATCTGATGGTATTCTCTTTAGTATCGTCTACTTAAAAAACAATTAAAAAAGGAATTTGCACTGTGCATTAGCCTCGTTAGAAATATGTACAACAGTTCAGGATCTAGTCTTTCATTGAACAAAACCAAAAAGCCATAAAAAAAAAAGCGTCCCGCTAGCGCACGAACCCCACGGTCGTCTCTTGAATGCTCCAGTCTCTCGCAGAGTCGACGAGCGGCTTCGGCACGGGGAGGAGAAGCCAGAGGCGGTGGGAGGAACCTGCGTTCACAGTCTTCGAAGTTTCTTTTTGAAACAGGAGGAGGATGAAGATGATGGGAGAAGGCTCTCACACTTTCGGGTCAGAGGGATGGGGTGGGGATGGGGGAAGGAGATTGTTTCTGTTGACGTTTGGCTATGGAAGTGGAACAGCAAGCATCTGTTTGTCTCCAAAACCCTACATTGTAGCAGCACAAAGTTTTCCTTTCGAAGTCCGGGCCGTACGAGACCACGCGCCCCCACAAGCGGGGTATGGGGCCGGGCAGGACACGAGGGCCTGGCAGCCCCTCGCCCGCCTCATGCTGCTCCGGCCGCTCCACCGCCCACCACAAAGAGACTTGGAAAGAGAAACCTGCCTTGGCTAAGAGTTGTCTCTCTGCTTGCAGAAGAAGCACAGATAACAACCTGGGTACTTTTTTTATTCTTTATTTAAACTTAGACTTGTTTGTTTAAATCAGAAACAAATTCTCAAGTAAAAAGAATCCTTTTTGCTCATTCTGCACCAGTGGTGAAAGGGTATGTCTTTGGATTTTATTTAAAGCATGAATTTTCTTTAGAGAAAAAAAATGTAACAAAACCTCTCTTTAAAAGGAACAGAGTGCAGCCTAATTACACAAACAGAAACAAACGCTTATAGTTTAGGAACAGAGTCTTTGAAGCATTTACAAAATGAGGAAAAGAAGAGGGGAAGAAAAAGAAAGAAAACAAAAGGAAAAACGGAAAATAAGAAAGATAAGTGCACAAGGGTAACAGACATAGGTAAATCGTATGTATACGCCTTAAAAAGTTTCAAACCCCCAACAAAAAATATTCTGCAAGGGATCCTACTGACCCCCCAAAACCCTTTGAACTTCTTTCTTTAGTTTTTATAAAATAATTATGCAACCACCCTCTAAGAAATGAAGGTAGCGACCATAAGTGGAAGATTACAGGATGGGGGACCGGGGAGTAAAGGTACAAAGGGGAGAAAAGCTCAGGCGAGTCGATGGATTGCAATCTATCTGGCTAGGAATGAACAAGACAACATCAAATGAGAAGCCGTCAGCTGGACCATACAAAAGCTAAATGTACACAAAAGGGTTTTTTTCTTTTAAATCTACCATACTGCTTCAGTTCATTTCCAATGCAACAATCTACTCAACACCAAAAATGGTCATATCTATCATAAATACAGAAAGTCAGTTGTTTTAAAACTTTTTTTTTTTAAGCTCCAAGTCCTCAACACTCTTTGTGTGGGTTTTTGTTTTTTTGTTTTTCTTTTTTCTGAAAAGTGGGAGTGCTTAACTTTTCCCCTCGAAATTCACTTCAGCAGAAAAGCTACCCTTAAAATCCCCGAAAAGCTAAAGCAGTTCACATTGTTGTTGTTGTTGTTGTTTTTTCTCTTGAATACTTTCTGCCCATTTTAAATTAAAAAAAAAGAAAAAGGAAAGTAAAGGGAAAAAAAAAGAGAAGGAAAAAAAAAACCTTTTCTGGAACAAAAACGAAATGAAACGAAACGAAACCCCCAAAACAAACAAAAGAAATTTTATATATATATATATATAAAACAATGATTCTGAAAACAGAACAAAGTGTGAGCGATTGACCTGAGAATAAAAAGACATTACATTTCTTTTTTCTTTTAGCAAGCCATTGGTATCTGAATGCTAAGATAGCAAGAAATTTAAAACTGTGACCCGGTGGGCTGCTTTCCCATACAGTGCGTGCCGGCCTCTGCTGTGCTATCGATGTGGGGCGGGATGGGGCAGGGGCAATGTACAAGGGGCTTGAGCTCCGAAGACAGTGAGGAGGCAGCACGGGCTTTCGTCTCCCAGACCAACAGTACCTTCGAAAGGACAAATGTAACAGATTTTTTTTTTTTCCTTTTTTTTTTTTTTTTTTTAAAGTTTTATTTTATTAAAAGGAAAGGAAAAAAGAAATGTAAAACCCACCGGCATCGTTATATGGGAAAACAACCCACGCTTTTCTTTTTTTCTTTTTTCTTTTTTTGGTTAGAAGCTTTGGAATTGCAGTTAGTCTATTTTTGAAATTGGTTTGTTATTAACTTTTTTTTTTTTTTTTTATTTAAATTCATTTTCATTGTTCATCTTCAAAGCTTACAATCTGAAGGTGTCCATTCCTACGCTAGCTAGACCACTGTCCTTAGGGCAGCCGGGGTCCCGGGGCCCCTCTGCCGGGCTCGCCGGTCCATCTGACTTTTGGCTAAGATCCGTGTCAGACTCCTCCGAATAGTCGTCTGTTGGCATCGAGGGCTGAACCCCTGAGGTGCTGCATGAACTTGAGGTAACCGTTGAAGATGAGGAGAGAGGAGGGAAAGGCGGCGGCGGCGGCTTCCCTGGCGGGGTGCGGGGGGCCGCGGGGGGCCAGGGCTTTCNGGGGGGGCGGGGGGCTGTCGTTTGAGTGAGCGGCCGACTGCGAGGTAGATGCGGTGCTGGGGTCGGGGGGGCAGGCAGAGTGAGGTAATAGACTGGGGTGCTCTTTGGCGTTTCTTGCTGCTCTTGTGATTGTTCGGTGTTTGTGCGGGGCTGACTCGAGATGCTGACTGAGGGCTTCGTCCCCACACACCGTGCTCTCGCACGCCACGCACTGGTACGAGCCGCTGCCCTGGCCGCTGCCGGTGGGCACGTGAAGCACCATCTCTTGCAGGTTCGCCATGGACTGGCCGAAGAAGCAGAGAGACTTCAGGTGGTCGCTGGCCGTCTCCTGGTCGCTGAAGCCTGCCTGGCACTTGCGGCACACCAGCTTGTACTGCACCTTCGGGACGATGAAGGGGTCGCAGAGGGAGTCCGCGCCCTTGCCTTCTGCTTCGGGCTCTTCTTGGGGTTTGGGCAGGAGGGGGGACACCTCGCGGGGTGCATTCTTCTGCTCTTCTTGCTTGGGGGGTTCTTTGGCAGGGTCTTTGTCCGGGGTGGCAGCCCCCGTGGGGACGGGGGTTTGGCTTCCTTTGGGCTGTTGCGCTTTCTGCTGCTGCTGCTGCTGCTGCTGCTGCTGCTGCTGTTGCTGTTGCTGCTGCTGCTGCGCCTGCCGCTGCTGCTGCTGCTGCTGCTGCTGCAATGCCTCCTGCAGACTCTGCTGGTATTGCTGGTACTGCTGCAGCAGGGAGCCAGGAGACAGCCCCAGCAGTGCCTGCGACAGCGCGGGGCTGTAGGGGAAGAGCCCCTCCATCCCATACATGGGCTGCAGGTATCCGCTCTGCAGGGCACTGGGGATCTGTGGGGCGTAGTAGGGGGAAAAGCCAGGGACGAAGTAGGGAAGGAACTGGCTCGTCAGCAAGGTGGTGGGGTCTGAGTTGAGGGCGGCTTGCAGCGCCTGGAGCTGGGCGGGCTCCACTGCATACTCCATGGTAGGCAGTGGGGCTGAGAGTGCGCCCGCCGGCGCCTCCCCCTTCTCTTTCTTCGGCCCTGGCAAGGGGTCTCCCTTTCCCTTAGATGCCTTTTCCTTCTCTTTTCCCTTCTCGCTCTCCTTCTCCTTGCGCTGTGGGGGGGGTGGCTGCTGCGGCTGCGGGGTCGTTACCGGTGGCTGCTGTGGGGCCACGGCCGCCGTGGCTTGTGCCGGGGTGGGCGAGCTTAGTGCGGCTGGGGGCTGCTTATTTGGTAATCCAGAAGTGGGGAGGCCAGGCGAAGGGACGCTTGTGCTGGGCAGGCCCATCAGGTTGGGTTTGGGAGAAGTTAAAGCTGTGAGAGGGAGGAGAGAAAGGTGAGGAGTCATCAGCGCTGGGCAGGCAGAAAGAGGCTGGGGTAACCTTGGGCCACCCTGCAACCCTCCTGGCAGTGCCATCCCCTCTATATGGAGGCAGTGACCAGCCCAAGCTCCTGTGCCACAGCAATACAGGTTGGTGACTTGGCTGCTGTTCCCACGTCCTCCAGGATAGCCACTCCTCTCCCCACTCCTCCAAGCCCCATTCCACAAAGATAAGCCTTTGTCAGCCCCCATCACCCATTGCCAGGTCAGTCACACTGCCTAGCAGCACTGAACAGGCTGTCTCTGCTAGGATACCCAACAGCCACCCAGCATAGACACTGTTTTTTGGTCCTTCAGCCAAAGGACTCCAGCACACGCGAAGTGCTTTGCCTAACAGCTGCAATGCTAGATATTGTCAGTCTCCCTGTGCTCTAAAACTGCTCAACAAAATCCATCTTTCCATCAACAAAGCCCAAGCCCTCACAGCCACAACAGCAACTGCCTGGAATCTGGCTATGGACAGTCACAGAACTAGCAATCAGCCACAGAGGCACTTTTACTTTAGGTTGAACCTCTTCTATGATACATCCAGGGGCAGAGGAGAGGTGAAACTGCTCCTTTCAGGTCTGAGGCATGTGGTCAGCTTGAAGTCTTTTCCAAGGGGAAGCATGCCAGCAGGGACATCGCTTTGCATAGTGCAAGAGGTAGTTTCTGGCCATGACATCCAGCTGTGACAGGTCTCCCTTGCCTGGCCAAGGTGGGAGTCAAACACAGACAGAGGCTGCGAACAACAGCTCTGAGCTACAGCTGCCCCATTTATCTTGGTGAGGTCTTTAAATGATCACAGCTGATCTTGAGGAACAAGTGTAGACATCTTCCACCATCTCTGCCCTGCTTCTAGCAGGTCCTTGCCCAGAGCAGACGGCAGGACCTGGGGCAGAGGCTGATGGAGCACAAGATGTAAATTCTATGCAAATGCACATGTGCTCCTCAGGCTTCCGAACACCAAGCCCCAGATTGTTCCTGCACTGCTGTATTCCAAGAGCCTGTTAAGAGCCTGTAAGACTGGTGCAGCCCAGAAAAAATCTGCCCATCCCACTGTGGAGCAGAGGAAACTGCTTCCTCTCTCTGAGCAGCAGTTGGCAGCTCAAGGGAGCAAAGAATGCTCTAAAACCTGGCTGCACAACTTCTTGGGACAAACAGCTCATTTGTCTACAGCACTGCATTCACCTGCCAGTGTGGGACACCTGGCCTTGGTACTGGCATCTGAAATGAGGGGCAGTGACAAAGCTGCCATGACTCTGCAGTGGCTAGCTGGGGCAGGAGGACTTGCAGGAGGATAGCCAGGGGCTGGGACCATTCAGCAATAACTGAAGCAGAGCCCTTCTGAAATCTGCATCTGAACCAATGCAGTACCAAGACAACGGTGATTTATAAAGGTACGAGACGCACAGAGGAAGCCTCCATGCAGCAGCCTCACAGATTTCAGATAAGGGCATATTATGGATAGATGCCATTGAAGCTGATGTTCCCCAGCTGAACAGGCCCTGAGAGGTTCGCGCGCAGGAGCGGCGGCTAATTCATAACATTCCTGGATGCACAGCCTTATCTGCTTCGACAGGCTTTGAGCTGAGATGGCCTGACCTTTGGGGCTTTATCTAAAGGCCACAAATAGTCTGTTTGACTTTCTAAATAGCTTAGTCCTGTCTAGGCAGCCACTGATCGCTTTTAACATTCGCAGTATGTAGCCTGGTCTCCCCAGGACACATACCGCTCTTCTGAGGAAAACAAAAGCAACCGTACAGAAGGAAGTGCAAAAGAGTCATTTGAGATAGCATTGTAAAACTGGGGTATGAACTAAGCTGCACAGAGCTATCCGAGATAAGCCAACAGCGTAATTTGACAAACAGATCCTCTTGGATCTGGCCTCTGGAATGAGATCTTTGGTAAGAAAAGTACTGAATGAAAATGTCCTGGCATGCAGATGTGCCCTCAGGCACATAGCTAGGAATAGAATCATAGAAATGTTTCAGTCGGAAAAGACTTCTAAGATCGAGTCCAGTCATCAGCCTAACAGCACTGCGGCCACTAAACCATGACCATCCAGCCAGTTCTTAGCCCAGTGAACCGTCCACCCATTCAAGCCACGAGCAGCCAGTTTCTCCTGGAGGATGCTGTGGGAAACGGTGTCACAGATTCAAGGAACAGGAATGGGCAGGAGCCCTGGACAGAAGAATTTCTAACACTGAAAGCACTCTGGCTTGTGATTAAAAAGCCAGGAAGGTGCTCAGACCCTATTTAGGCTTCACACCATAGACTTTAATTCATCATTAGCCTATTAGTTCAGTACAGTAAGAGAAAGCTGTCATTTCTGGACACTGTCTATTAGTGACAGACTAGTATTGCTGCAGTGGGAAAAACAGGTGCAGAGTACATGGTGTAAGCACACCAGGCATTAGGCTGTCTTGGGCCCTCCAGCCCCAGACAGATTCAGTCTGTTGCTGAGACAAGACCAAGGAATTAGTTCTCAGGATATCTCTGTAAGCTCACGGCAGCCATGAAGAAAGTCAGCTTGAAGAGGGACCACCAGAAGTAAACAAGTAAGTCTGCCTAGTGAAAGTAGTGTCTCCTAGAGATCAGTCACTCTGTCACGAGTGGCAATTCAGACATAGGAATATCTCTGGGATGCCACAGATGTAGCAGGGGTGAAATAAGGCCCTCCAGTGAAGTTAGATTCTAGGTCACTGTTGCTTTACTGAGCAGTATCTTCCACTGCCAGTGTTTGCCACATGTCTTAAACCTTCCACTCACCCACCAGGTACAAGAGAAAGGAGCATCCTCAAAAACAAAAAGTCCAATATTTGGGATGAGGCCACCCAAAAGACTACGCCAAATGTCTTTTTTTTTTTCTTTTTTTTAAGTACTGTTAAGAAAAACCTTATTAAAACAGAAAGCAGATTTGTCCCATGACTACACTGTTGTTTCTTGAGTGGGTACTTACAGGCTGTGCCCAGCCACTGCTTAAAACCCAGCCCCCAGCTGCACTGGCATGTGTCCTGAAGCTACAGATGCTCCAGTTTTTTGTCACTAGAGCTACTATGCATGTCACACTCTTCCTTAGCAACAGCTCAGAATTACTGAAAACTTGGGATGACATTACAGAAACTGATCTGAGCAACAAAAGGAAAGGTAGAATGACCCACATGTTCAGCACATCTGTTCTTTTTCCTCTTCCATTTGATAAATCCTTTATTTTCCACCTCCTTGAAGGTGCTTTGTAAGTCTTAGTCTGTGCAAACAGAACAGAGACAAGCAGCATGTCTAGATCTTGCTCTATTTCAGACTCTTCTACAAAACCTGAGTTCAGGAATTAAAGATAAAAACCCTTTTGCTTATTTGCTGTCAAGTCAACATGCTTAGCTAAAGGCCTGGTATCCTATTGTCAGCCATTGTCAAGAGAACATCTGCTGTGCTAACGCTGCATCAAGCTCAGCTGTGCATCTGAGCAGGGTGGCAACACCTATACCCACCTGTGTTGGATGGAGTGAAGCCTGGTAAGGACGGGCTGTTGAGGCCTGGAAGCAAGACTGGAGGGATGCCCTGTAGTGCTGGGTATGCAGCAGGAAGGTTAAGAGCTTGCAGAGGGGCATTATCAAACATGCCCTGCTGTTGAGCTGCCAGACCAAGAACCTCATTGGCTTTTTTGATCCGGTCCAGCTCCTGCTGAGCCATCAACTGACGTACAGTAGCTGGGTCAAAATACTCCTTTTCCTTATCCAACTGGCTTCCAATGGTTTCTTTAACTTTGGAGATATGCTGTTGAGAGAAGATATGGTCACGTACAGACAGCCGAGCGCTGTACTTGATGCCACACAAAGTGCACTCTGTTTTGGGTCCCTCATAACTTGTTTGGTTTATACCAAAATGCTTGGCCATGCTGAGTTTGGACTTCTTCTCCTTTGCCCTAGCATTCTGGAACCAGACCTGAACAACTCTCTTTGGCAGTCCAATGTCATTGCCTAGAACCTCACACTCCAGCATGGTAGGTGTCCTGTAGTCATTAAAGCATGACTTAAGAACTTTCAGCTGGAGATTAGTCATCTGAGTGCGAAAGCGTTTCTGTCCGGGCCGATCACCGCTCTCTCCAGACTTGCTGGCTGAACCGCTTGCACCAGGGCTGGGCGAGCAGGGGTCTGCAAGGCTGGATGTCTCACTATAGTCCACGGTACCTTCATTATCGTACTCTTTGCTGTAAAAGCTGGGAGCTGGGCTGACCAGGCCAGAAGACAGACGATCTTCATATTCAGACATTGCGATCATGGCAGCTTTTGTCAGACCTTCACTGGGTCCTGATGCTGATTTGGTTTCAGTTGCAATCCCTGTTGCACTATCATTGTCGGCATTCCCTTCATCTCCTGTTGTAGTGTCTGTGATTGCAGTGTTGACAGAAGAGCAGTCATCATTATCCAGTTTTGTTTGGTCAAAGCTCAGGTTGACCGAGGACATGGAAGGACTCTCAAAGTCTTCTATTCCTTCCACCTTAATGGAGGATGGACTCAGCAGAGTTCGAGGTGACAGTTCCATGCTCTTGTTCACTGGGGAGAGTGGAACACTCTGTCCATCACTGCTACTTGGTGGCATGTGGGAAAAGGTTGTTCCATCAAAGATGTCTCCCTTCATTTGGAGTCCCCCATCACAATCTAAGAGCATAGCAGACAATGTCAAGTTGTATCCAGCTCTCTTGGCTTCATGCCAGTGACGGGATCGGATATGAGCTTCCAGAGCTGTCTTCGCTTTAAAGAGAGCTCGGCAGAAGGGACACCGTCTGTGGGCTTGGGCAGGCCCTACAGCTCTGAACTGTCCCTTCCTTTCCCGTGCACGTGTGTTCTGGAACCAAACTTGCACCACGCGTTTCTTCAAGCCCACTTCATGTGCAATGTGATCTAACATTTTCCGTGTTGGGTTGGAGTCGAGCAGGTATTTCTGATAAAGGATTTCCAGCTGCTCTGGGGTAATGGTTGTCCTTAGACGTTTATCCCTTTGTGGTTCTTCTCCTCCAGTCCCACTGTCATTTTCTCCAGGGCTTGCACTGGCCTTTTCCTCCAGCTTTCTCTTCAGTGTGTTCATTGTGGATGTTGGAGTTGATGGCGAAGTGGCTGAGCTAGCTGGAATCTGCGGTAACGTTCCAGACAGCAGCTGGCTTGCAAGTAGTGGATTACTGGGATCAAAAAGCATGAATGGCATGTCCAGTGTCCTGTCCAGGAACGGGGGGTGGATAAACTGGTTCTGTGCACTCAGAAAATGGAGCTGCTGATGCTCCTGCCAATGCTCAAAGGAAGGAAATGCCAGCTTACACTGGTCACACTGGTATGGGATTAGCTGAGGAGGTAGGTTTGCCAGCTGTTGAGGGGTGGATGTGTGAATGGGTTTGAGGGAGAGATGTGAGAGTTGAGATGGACTGGGGCTTGACTGTGACAAGGAGCACTGAGGGGGCTGAGGAGGGGGAGGTGGCTGTTGCAATGAAGAGGGAGAGGATAACTGTGAAATCTTTTGGTGTGCTGAACTTGTCTTTTGTTCTCCTTGGTCCTGTTGCTGCTGAGACTCTTGCTTTGGTTGCACTTGCTTCTCTTGAGTTTGGTTTTGCTGTGTACTTGGAGGTTCAGACTGCTTTGGTTTCTCGTCTGTAGCTTCTACTTTAGAACTATAGGTGGAGGAATCATCGGCCTCTGCCGTGAGCTGCAGAAAAGCTGAGGAGGTTGCATTGGCTGAAGACGTAGGTGTGCTGTAAGCTTGTGAGGGCATTGGTGTGCTGCAGGAGGAACTGGTTGGAGTTAAGAGCTCCATTGCATCCATAGAGTCTTCATTCTGGCTATCATCCTGTCCATCCTCATCCTCATCTTTGTAACAAAGCTTTTTCTGGTGTTTAATGAGATCAAAAATGCGCTGAAAGACTAGACTGCACTTTTTGCACTGGTAGTTCAAGTTGCTAGTTCTAATGTACCTGTCGTTTGTAAGCTCCCGCCGCTCCCCATCTTTGCCTTCTCCCTGATTCTCGTAGTTTTTCCTAGCTTTCTGACGGGCGTTTTGGAACCACACCACTATAACACGAGTTGGGAGGTTCAGCAGGTTAGAGAGCTGCTCAAATTCATCGTCCTTTGGATAAGCATTGGCATCAAAGAAGTCCTGCAGGACTCGGAGCTGGTAGTCGGTAAAGCGTGTCCGGGAAGACCGCTTGCTTCCCCAGTATTCCTGCTTTTGAGGTTCTGGAGAAGGGGGTCGAGAGTCTATCTTTAGCTCTTCCAGGCTGGTAATGGGAGGATTACTGAAGTTGTATGGGGAATCCTTGTTGCGCTGGCGTTCCTTGAAAAGAGTGTTTCTGAACCAGTGCTTGATCACCTTCTGGGGCAACCCAGACTTGTCCGCCATCTCTTTGATCTGCTCCTCACTGGGGGAATTGTTAATGTCAAAATACTGACGAAGGACTCTGAGTTGGTCATCGGTGATCCGTGTCCGTGGCCTCTTGTTCTGCTGCTGCTGGAGAAGGCTAGGGTTGAGCTGATGCTGGTACAGCTGGGCCAAGTCGGCAGGCAGAGGGTCTACGGGACCCAGCTGGGGTGGCAGCTGAGCAGGTAATGTCTGTAGTGGCATGGTTTGCATCATAAGTGGTGAAAAGATGGGGAGTTCCATTGGCATGGAGAGCTGGGTGAGTGGCACAGATGGCTGGGCTGGTGCAATCGTAGGAGAGGTAATCGGTGGGGCAGAAGTAGGAATGGTAGGAGTAGAGGCTGGCTGAGGAGGTGCTGGAGGGAGCGGAGGTGGGGGCGGTGGAGGTGGGGGTGGTGGCTCTGGGGTCTGAGGCCGCAGTGGGTACAGTTTGTCATAGTGTTCTCTGTACTGCTTGGCAAATCTCTCTAACTGCTTAAAGGGAAAGTAATGTTGGTGAACATGCTCTTGGTGGCTCTTCAGGATGAGGATGTTTGAGAAGAACTTGCCACACGTATCACACTCAAGCTTTTCCAAGTTCTCACCTTGCTCTGTCTTCCCATTTTTCTTCTGCACTTTCTGCTTGTTCTCGTTGTACTGAATGACAAGCTCAAAGCCGAAGTTCTCCAGCAAGGCTTTTGTGGCATTCCCTCTGGCATCAGAGGCAATACGTGGAGGCAGTAGGGACGGCTCCGAACTACTGCCTGGTACAAAGTCCTTCTTCTCTTTGGGCTTCAAGTTATCGGGCAGAGACTCCTTGGATGCTACATTATTGTCTCCCCTCTCTGTGTTTTCCCTTTCCCGTGAGGTCTCTTTTTCTTTCTCCTTCACTATGGATTTATTCTTCTTCTCAGAATGTTGGCTCTGCTGTATAAGGATGGAGTGAGGTTGTGACAAGGACAGCTGACCTTGCTGCTGCTGTAAGAGCTGTGGATGGGTCTGTTGAGGGAGCTGAACTTGAGCCTTCAGGTCCTCCAGCAAACTGGGACCTGTACCAGTCAAAGTCAGTGCACCACTGGTGACAGGCAGGCTGACTTCTGGATTGAGCTGGAACTCGGCACTGGGGATGTAGAATGGAAACAAAAGATGCTGCTGTTGCTGAAGCTGCAGAAGGGTCTCAGTGGTCATTGGAAAGTGTGGCAAAAGTGCTGGGTTGAAGAGCTGAGACTGCAGGAGAGCAGCTTGCTGTTGCAGTTCTTGCTGCAGATGGGCCTGGACTTGGGCCTGTGCCTGTGCCAAGGTCTGAGCTTGCTGCTGCTGCTGCTGCTGTTGCTGCTGCTGCCTGGATGCAATCATGTCTGCCAGCTTCTTCCGGTTCACCTCTTTGGGTTCCGAAGGGGAGGAGATACTAGTGCTTATGGGGTTAGCTAATGGAGGGATTCCCACACTGTCACTGGATACCTGGTTAAGCAGGTTTGGAATGGGAACTGTGCCTGAAGTGCTTGTGTTGGTGGTTGTAAAAGTGTTACTGTTGGTGGCACTCACTGGACTTGGTGTGGAAGAGCCCAAGGACAGGCTGCTGCTGCTGCTGTTGCCAGCACCGTTACTGCTGCCGCTGCCCCCAGCTGCCTCCAGCTTGGCAGCCCGAGCCTTGGTCTGGTGCAGGACAGACCTCATGTGGATCTCCAAGGTTGAGCTCTGACTGTAGGCCACATTGCAGGTGTTACACTTAAAAGGCTTGTTATCTGGGCTGCTGGTAGGTTCAGGCTGCCCAGTAGCAGACTCTTGGAGGGCTCTTTTCAATTTATGCAGGTGAGAAACTGAATTGTAATGGACCAGGAGAATGTTCTTTTGTGTGAAAGACTCTTTGCAGACTGTGCACTTGTATGGGCGAGACGGATCTAGGAATTTTTCCATAGTGAAGTTAGGGCCCTTTCGGAAGGGTAAGGCCCTTTTTGGTTCTGAGCCAGAGTCCTCTTGCACTGACCCTGAATCACTACCTGTTGGGCTTTGCTTATCTTCCAAGTCGCTCTCCTCCTCCTTGTCTTCCTCGACTATTATAGTGTGGTCTTCTGCCAGTGAAGGATCACCCATAGCAAGGAGGTCCCCGTTGACCAAGAGACCACCATACAGCTGCTGAATGTCTGCCTCGCTCAGCTCCAGATGGCTGGTTTCCAAGTGCTTCTTCAGAGCCTGGAAGGTTCGGAAGCTGCGCTGGCAGAGGCAGCACATGGTCGCCGCCCGGATGACGTGGTACTGGGAATGGAGCTGCAGCTTCTCGATGGTTTTGAAGGCCAGACTGCACTGGTTACAGCGGTACTTGTAGACATGGCGATCGGATACCGGCAGCTGAGGCCGCTTTGCGTGGACTTCATTGAAGTGTGTTTGCAGGGCTGCTGAGCTCTTGAACACCTGGTTGCAGCCCTTCTTCCAGCAGAGGAAGCTGGAGTCCTCCCTGGCAGAACTCGGATCAGCTGGGACAGGCTTGGGATCACTACTGTGCTCTGCACCTTCTGATGGCAAAAGACTCTTTCCTGAGTCCTCAGAGATCTCTGTAGAAACAAAATCAGAGCAAAGCTGAAAATTACACCAGCACACGAGGGCAAATCGACACTCTCTTTTTGTCCCTCATACACAGATCAACACTCTCTTTTTGTCTCTAATACATCTGTGCTTTTTTCCTCTAGAAAACAACAGGGATTTCTAATATTGCTTCTCTATCTTCATTCATTTATTTTAATACCAGCCCATTACCCTCACCGTGGCCCAATGCATAAACCTACACAATTTACTTTCTCGCCCAGTTTGAGTATCTGGAAATTATTCACACACACATGTTCCCTCAGTGCATTTATCACCTTTAATTCTTCCTTTTAAGTGAAGGCCACCGAGCCACCTCTCTGTCTTTGCTGTATTTCTTTCATGTACTGCCTATATTCCAACAAAAAGGTTCATCAAACTAAATGCACTATTTGAGCTTTGGTCCTATCAAAGCTCGAAACAACAGGAATGACATTCAGTACCCACTTGCGGCAGCTCTAAAGCTGCTGTTTGAAGGAGGGTGGGAGAAGGAACAAGTGATCAGCACACAACCACTTTTCTAGGGTCTAAGGGCAGAATCTTGCTGAGACAGCGTGATATGGGTAGAGGCCAGAAAATTGATCCCATTGCATAGGGCAGCATTAACTACCCTGCTGTGCCAGTGCTGCCCCACAAGAACCACTGCCTTAGGGCTGTATGCGCAAAAGGAAATGATGTCTGTCTTAATTCCCAGATTCTTTACAGACCTTCCAGGGGGGCACAAAGGGAAGACTGGCATTGCTTCCCTGCCAAGTTTGAGATCAGACATTTCTGTGGGTGCAGAAAGATGTTCTTGGGATGCTCACACATTGCACAGCAAAGCCACCACTAAGTAGCTTTGTTTTTTCAGCCATGCCCTCGTAATACAGCAAGGCAATGAAAAAGCTGAGGAGATTTGGGCAAGACAAGGACAGCAGCAGCTCAAATACCCCTTAGTGCACAGCCCAGTGTCCATGCTTGAACTACGATGCCAGCAGAGCAAGTTGAGCAGAGTTAGTAGCACAATAGCAGCAGTGGCAACCTTTGGCATTTCTCTCCAAACCCCTTCAGCCCTTCACCATCTCTGCTTTTTGCTGCTCACATCTGGTCTTCTCCTTTGCAAGGCAGTGAGCTGTGTTCCTCCTCTTTGAGCTGCCCTGCTCTGCTCTGCAGCCGGGACACCCAGGACACCAGCCTGCTTGTGGCACAGACAAAGGGAGACAGCCCCACTGGGCACTGTCTGACTGTGGTTCTTGGGTGATAGCTGGGCACACGGTGGTCTCCTAGATAGTGATGTCCTCAGACACAGTGTTGCCCAGGTGATGGGAGCTCAGGGAGTGGGAGGACCAGTGGACCTCATTGACCTGCACTCACCAGGCTGCTTCACCGGCTCTTCTGCAGCCGAGTTCCCATCTTTCTCTCGAGTGGCCGCTGGGAGAAACATGCTGCTGGGCATCATCACCTCAGGTGTTGTCACCTGGAGACAGGACGGAAAGGATGCGGGAAGAAGAAAAACATAGGAAAACATTTTAAGCATCTGTGGTGGCAAAATCAGACACCAGTATTTTAAAGTCAGAGGCATCACTTTTCATAGCTCACTGAAGACTCATATTTATTAGACAAAGCTCACATCAGTCAAAAGTGTTTCTACAGTTACATTCTGGACATAATTAGCAGTGCACACTTGAAGAATAATCTTATTATTAATATTTTTCCTTTATGTAGAATTCAGACTTTGATCACTGACAATGTTTTGTCATGGGCTGTGAAACTTCTTGTGCAACCAATTAGGTAGATAAGTTGAAAGGCCCACCTTAAGCTGCTGAAAACATAATAAGGCCCCTAATTAAATCATACCTCGTAAAGTACACTGTAATCTTGAACTAGGGAGCATTGCAGCACTGTTTTCAAAGTGTATCGATGCAGGAAAAGGAGGGGCATGAGAAAGAAAAGTACAAATAAGGAGAGAGGTGACAAAGGAAAGGATGAATAAGAAAAGACTGAAAAGACAGCAAATTGTCTGCAAAATGAAAAGCTTTTTGTAACCCTTTCCTTGCTCTGACTGATGTGTTTCCTTTGCCTCTCTTTGAGCGTTTGCCTAGAACCTGTGCCACCATAACCAGAGCAGTGCCTGAGCACCAACATTTTTGAAGAGCCAGGAAGTCTGCATGCTTCAACCAGAGACTCTTGGAAAGAGTCAAAAGCATGTGCTCATCTTTGGCTGGAAAAATGTGTGTCTTTAGGTGTATCTGGTCAGGCACAGAACATATAAACTACCTTGTCAGTTTGCACGTGCTTGGCATCAGATGCAGGACAACAAAGGTGGTGCAGAGCCACTATCTCACACCACCTGGAAAATAGACCAGTATCACTATCTCCAGTCATGCTGTATTCCAGTACATAGCTGCCAGCACTGGGTGGATGTCTGTGCCGAGCAAAGACACCTCAACAGCTGTGGAGCTGCATGCTTCATGCTGCTGTCACCCAGGAGCATCTCCCTTTCAGCAGGGCCATGGGATTTGAAGGAACAGAGACCCACAGTGATTCACACGCTTGTGGTGCTCCCACTCCAGCCTCTGACTGCTAGGAAAGCAAAGCACATATAAATGCTCCTAGACAGGCACGTTTCCTAGCAAAACGAGTCTCTCCACCCTGCCAGATACTCAGAGGGCATTTGAACCTTGGATTTCAGAAGAGTGAGTGAAGCTGTTGTCTGCACACTGTGTACCTTGCTTGCTGCAAAGTCAAGGACCACAAGGCTCCAAACGAACTGCTTCAGATATTAGCAGAGCTGTGGTGGAGCTTAAGGTAAACCTGTGTGCAGGATGTGAGATCTTCCTTATCTACACATGTGTCAAATCCAAGCAAACACAGACTAGACCTTGATTTCACTGGTTGGGAGACATATGTTGGGAGACATAAAAGGTCACTGCTTAATTCCTGGTAGCCAGGCTTGGAGGAGGGGGACAAGCAAAGGGAAGCAAGAAGGAGCTGTCCCCCTCAGCTGTATCAGCAGGGCGAGTGCTTTCCTAGGATCTTTAGGAATTATGAAAAATAAATCAAGAGAAATTAAAAAAAAAAAAACAAACCAACAACAAACCAGAGTAGAAAAAGAATAAAATTATCTAGCAGCTCAGCTGCACATCATTACAGAGAACGGCGGGCTTTTCATACGCCGTACAGTACGGCAGCCAGCCCCACTACCACGCTCAGTACGACGGATCAGTAATTGTTTTCATACACTTTAATTAGAAAAACTCAGATGGCTATGAATAATAATGGAAAAGAGAGACTTTTGCACTTGAAAGGTTGAAGTCAATCAAGTGTGAATGACGGCAAAAAAAGAAAAAAAAAGACACCAATTCATCAGGCCTCTGTTGTCTCGCCGCGTCTTTAATCATAATTCCTGATTGGGATTCAAGAAGGCAGTAAGCAGCGGTTCTTTGTCTGCCTTCACCTTCCGTCAATTAACTCTCCCCGAAATATAATCATCAACCTCACATGCTCCTCTGCATCTTAATCTGGGTCTCCAAACCAGTAAGTCCTGCCCTATGTGTGTTTAAGTAATTACCTTTATCTACCTGCATCTCCACAGCCACAGTTTCACCCTACTGCTATCCCTCCCACCACAATAAAAAAGCAGAGTTAAAAAGCGGGAGGAGGGGGGGCAGATAAAAAGCAGGCGGTGGCACATTACACTGTTACATACACAAATCCCAAAAGGCAAACATCAAAAAAGCTTGGAAAGAACTGCAGGAAACCCGAATTCTGGGCATGGGTGTAGGGCAACTGCCAGCAGTCAAGAAGTCGAGACAGCACTGGTGCTGGGAAGCAAAACCTTGAGAACAAGGCACTGGCCTTGCTTCAGCAGCTGGAGAGACTTTAGTCCTCTATTTGGTCAGTACCACTCAGGCTTCTCCTGGAAATGTTGCCTGTTCTTACACCATTCTCCAGGGCAGAACTAATCTGCCTCTTCATCCTTGGGGATCACCCATAGAAGGGAGCAAAGGTAATGGTGAAAATGGGCTGCACATCTGAAATCATTCTGCAGTTGCACTGAATTCCAGACTGCCCATTTTGAACTCTTTGTCCTTCCTTCTGCACTGCAAACTGGTTGGAGGATGCACCATTTCCTTGTAAAGAGAAGCCTCACACACTGTGGCTGTTTCTGATGTTGACAAATGGTGGGGGGACCACAAGGCTGGAGAGTTTAGTGGTCCATGGCTGCCCAGCAGATAAACAGACAGCAGAGCTCTGTGACACACCATTCTGTGTTCAGCTGTATTTAAACGGCATTAACTGTTCTGGTGATGGAGAGGAAGGTGGTTATCTTGAGCACAGCCTGTGTTAGCACGTGATGCTGTTAAACATGCTCTGCCTTCTCTCACCTGAGCAGGCAACACCTTGCATGTGATCCCAGCATCCACTCTCAGTTCTGCTCAGTGCCTCCACCCCCCCCCGTTTTGACATCTCCTCAGTATCAACTGTTCCACAATGGCAATACGTCAGTCAGCATAACCTGTTGTTAAAACAACCACCCTACAGATGTAAGCCTGACAGATGTCATTTGTCTTCACCCTTTCCTTCCTCTGTACATACTTGTTTTGCTCTAACATTAAACTGTATCCCCTTTGCAGCTGCAGATGTGATATTCTGGCCCACAGGCCACCAGCAAAGCCTTCCAGCTTGGAAACACTACTACTGTGTGACACCAGATCCACTGTGCACAGCTCTGAGAGCATTTGTCCCCCAGGCTCTACAAGCAGTGTCTCCTTGAGGCTGCTCACCCAACATTGTGGCACAGAAAGCAAATGGTCCCCTTGACTCACATCACTCTTGACCTTTCTGTCCAAATAAAACTGAGCAGTGAGAAGGGATTGACAGGTCACTTCCATTCACTCTGACAGCTCTGGCATTTGGATACCAATACAGGGATCAGGTTCTCTATATTGGTACTTCAATGACTAGAGCCAGTGTCTCCAGGAAAACCCCTAGCACTGGGGCAGGCACTCTGGGGACACCCTTCACTCCAACTGCCCTGTCCCTGTCTGTCTCCCTGCCCTATCCCACTCACTGAGGCAGAGAACTTGCTTGAATGAAGACTGGAGGGGGAAGTTTGGTCTGGAGACTGTGGCAGCCCCTCCTGTGTCCCACTTCAAAATATCACCCCTGTGGTCTGCAATGGAGATGGAGAACTTCCTTCTAGAGCAGGCTGCAGGGAAGTCAATTACCTGCTTTAAAATATGTAGAGTTGTTGGGACAAGACTTTCTGCTCCCAGGACCTTCTCTTTCAGTTGCAATTCAAATCCCCTGAAGCAGGCAAAATGTCTTTATTGTGATGAGATTCACTGATGTGCATGGGCACCCCATTCCGTGGACAATGTGGTCCAGCAATTGCTACAAAGCCCAAGGGTTCACAGGACACATCTCCTGCTTCCCTGCCCTGTGAGCATCCTCAGCAAATCACACATGTCCTGACACCTACAGACCTGTCACCACTCTAGAGAACAACTTGCAGGTCCACTCCTGACTAGTGTCAACCCCCAGCAGTGACAAGCATGGCTCCTGTCATGACTGGATCCACCAGATTTTGGAGGTGATGAGCTGCAGAGCTGCTTATCAGCACAGGCCGGAGGCTTGGAGGTCCAACACGCCTCTTGTGCTGGCTCTGGCAGTATGACACAAGCATATTCTTGGCACGTCTGAAAAATTAATCTTGGACAGCGTGAAGAGCCAGCTCCCCTTGTGCCCTGCTCTGCCTGCTCTTACTTTCCTCCTGACCAAGTGACCAAATGAATGGACAGCCTGGGCAGTTCCTCTGAAAATGCCCCAAAATGCTGAAATCATGCAGCTTGGAAAAGAAAATGTCTAGAAGGGGTCTGAGGAGATATGTTACTATCCCTATGTCCATGCAACCAGGGGGAGATGCACATGTGATGCGAGGTTCCCAACCAGACAAAGGAGGTAATTTCCATTACAAAGAGAGAGAGAGGGTGCTGGAGTGAAAAGCTTCATTAGACTCAGAGAGGCAAAGCGATGGCAGTATACCAAGGTCACTTCTAATTTAGACCATCTAATTGGCAAACATGGCTCCAAATGGCTATCATCTCACAGGGCTCAGAATTAATGAAGCCCGATTATTTTCATTACCTTCATCCGAGATGGAGAATGAGACACAGAGTGAGAGGGAAAGGGGGGAGTGAGAGGGGGCGAGAAGGAGGGAGAGAGAAAAATTGAGTGACAGCAGAAGGGAGAGAGCAATAAGAAAAGACAATAGGAAAGAGGGAAAAATGTAAAGACGGCAAGGAGAAGTGAGGATGGCAGGGACAGGCAGGAATTACTCTCAGAGCAAGGGAGGAAAAGGAAAGGATGGAAGGACAGCTGAAACGCAGGGAAGACGCCTTAAACTGAGGGAAACTGACAACAGAGACGATGGGAGAGGAATGTGCAGAAGGATAAAGCCGGCCGTGGGAGGAGGGAGAGCTCCCCACTCCTGGAGGCTCTTGGGAAGCTGTCCCTTCTCCTGGCTTGAGCCCATCAGTCTTGTCAATCGACTGCGCGGGCGAACTGCACTTCACCCTCATTAAGGGGCTCTCTGCTGAAGCGGTGCAGGCCCCAGATTAGCAGAGAGGCTGTTACGTGGGAAGATGGCGATTAGACCTGCTCTGAGTGGCTGAAATGCCATGTCAGATGAACCCGGCCACATCCGCTCACCAGCCCCGTGGAAGGGATGCTGAAGGAGATGGGAGGACGGCAGGAGCGCCTGCCCCATGAGGGCTTCCCTGGCTCCACACCATGCTCCTCATTCCTCAGCCCATGGCTGCAGCCGAGCCTCTGTGCCAGCGCCGAGGCTGGTGGGGAGGACCTGGTGTCTCGTGGGACACCCAGCCCAGCTGCTTGTAGATATGAAAAGGATGGGGCATGGAACAGCCAGCCCCAAGATGCTGAGCACAGGCAAGAAGCCGTTACTATGGCAACAGACATATTAGACACTGCAGGTTCCTGAAAGGCGTCTGATAAGGTATTATTAACTGGAGCCTCCTCCCAGCATCGAGCCCAAAGACCCTGTGTCGAAAGAGACCTGGCTCCCAGCTACCAGACTGCAACTCCCTTGTGGCACTAAGACCTGATTTACATGTCAGACTGGGACAGGAGCCTTAGGAACCCTTGGTGCTGCCACACTCAGCAGAAGTCACACTGATTTCTCACAGTATTTGTCATTTAATGCAAAGAGCTGCCCTCTTGCCCCACACACTATTTGACTTGAGGCTGGAGGGGTAACATCTCTGGGAACCAACAAAATCATGGCTGCCGTCAACAGCAAGGTGGAAATACCAGGAACAAGCGAAAGGATGAACTTCACAGCTACGTTGGCCTCCATGGTTCTCACCAGAGGTCTGCATCTGCAGCAGCAGGATGAGGCCCTGCTCCGGCACAGCAAATACACTCACTGAAGGGGACTGTCCTCCACAGTACTGCAGTTGCTTTGGCCATTAACAGATAGCTTCTGTCAGTTTCCCTGTATCCTGGGGGACACAGACATGCTCAGGCCAAGAGGATGGATCAGCTAAAGTGCACCCATTCCAGACTGCACCTTCTGCCAAAAGCCCAGCTGAGAAACTAACCATTCCACATCAGTTCAGCTTCTACTCACTGCACTTGTAAGGCCAAAATGTCTTCCATAATTTAGTCACAAGCTAAGAAGATTCATTTTGAGTCCTCAAGAGGTATTTATACACTTAAGCACCATCAATCAAACCAGATGCAGGTTACTGAGACTGAGGTTTTGTGATCGGAAGGCTCCTTGACCAAGGTGTATGAGTGGTCAGTGGAGCAGAGATATGCTCTATTAGAGCCCGCAAGCAGGTTGGCTTTAGAAGGGCAGGGAGTTGCTGGTGCTCTTCTTCTCCTCCACTCTGCATTTTGTTATTCAGAGAGCACTGGGACCTGCTGGCCTGGTGAGATGATTTTTAATGGGTTCCATGATGCAGCTCCTACTTGGGGTACACATGGTTCTTGTGGTTGGTTGTGACCACTGGTCCAACAATGGTCACTATGGACCTCTGCAGCCCAAGGGGCACAGGACGCATCTTTGGTTCTAGCAGAACCTGATGAGGCTGCGCGAGAGGCCACAGAAGTGACACTGGTAAAGCAAAACAAGAAAATGAAAAGCATAAAGGTATTTAAGAAAGACCATGAGAAGGCTGGAAGGGTGATAGAAAGGGAAGAGAACTGTAAGAGAAAAGCTGGGCAATGCTGCATGGCATTGCTCATATGATGTCACAGAATCACAGAATTGTCAGGCCTGGAAGGGACCTCAAGGATCATCTAGCTCCAATCCCTGTGTCATGGGCAGGGACATCTCATACCAGATCAGGCTGCTCAGAGCCCCATCCAGCCTGACCTTAAAAACTCCCAGGGATGGATCTTCTATCTTCTACCATCTCCCTGGACAACCTGTTCCAGTGTCTCATCACTCTCATGGTGAAGCACTTCTTCCAAACACCCAATCTGAATCTACCCACTTCTAGTTTCGCTCCATTCCCCCTAGTCCCATCATCACCTGATATATCACTGGAGGGGAGCTGATAAAGAATGTGAGAGTTACAGTGGAAATGATTATTTTTGTCTCCATTGTCAAGAATTGGCAAAGAAGGGTGAAAACAAGCAGATATGGGGTGCAAGAAAAGAAATCATACAGAAAGAACTGACAGGAATCAACATAAACACTTATTTTATATACATGGTGATGAATTCCTAAATGCAGACACAACCTTGCTCTGAAGATTACACCAAAGCAATAAGAGTGTAGAAATCTGACAATACAACTCATTTGTGAACCGAGAAGGGTTACTGCAAAGTGCCTTATTAATTCTACCTGTACCTTACACTGACACTAGCAGGTGGAAAGCAGCACTTGTGTGAAACCTGGGAAAGGGGAATTCATGGAAGAACTTGCTGGGACCCAAAATGATCTTTACTGAAGGAAGCACCTGAGCACTGGGGAAGGAGGTCAGCCATTGTGGGCATCTGCACTGCCACAGCAGGTACAAGCATTGCAGAAGAGGTCTGGCAGGTGCTCACACAACTTCCTGTGCACGCCACCAGCAGAGCCTCTGAGTCAGCAGCTCTGAGGTAGAGCACAAACCCAGGTCTCACAACGAGAACCGGGACACTGCACTGTGAATTTTGCACCAGCTCATGAGCTAGACGAATTTTGATTCCTTGAAGAAAGTGTTGCAGAAGGATTCCCAAGCCAGGTGCTAAAACGAGGATGTGGGGCAGAACAAGAGTCTGGTGCAATCATGTTTGTGCTGAATCACAACCTGTGTTTGAAGGTTCTGCTTCCCATCACAACCCCCACAAGCAACAGCAATCACCACCCAGGCACAGGCACAATGTTGTTTCTCCAACAACTTGAGAAACGGCTTTGTAACAAGTTCTAAGCTCTACATGAGGACAGTTAACTTGATCCAGAGAATTCTCACTCCACACTTCAGTGGCTGACTTTCTACCTCAGAGGATTTTAAATGCCTGTGCTTAAATTTTAATTTAAACCCAGGCACTTCCAAACATTTTAAAAAGCACTTAAAAAAGCAGCTCCAGCATTCAACGAGGTCCCATAAGGTTCCATCTCCCTTGGGCCAACAGCAGTGTATCCCTTCCTTGTTCAGGTTACCCAGAAAAAAGGGAATTGTTACACAACAAAAGCATTGTAATTTTGGATGGAGCAACTCTTCATGGAAGGAACAGATCCAGCTTATCTCATACAACCCTAACAATGATCCTCATTAAGTGAACAGAGTGCAGTACATGGGCTGCACAATAGGACTGTCTCCCTCCATGAGATGAGACTGCCAAGGCAAGCTACTCCATTGGTTCTCAAAATCATATTTTAAGCAGAAACCTGATATCCAATTTCCTGTAATGATACCTTAATCACCCTGGCTGTCCTTCCTGGGAAGTGCTCATCAACACAGGAGCACTTTCTCTCTGCCACAGGAGCAGCACAGCACATCAGCTCCTGCATCTCCCAGAAGCTTCTGTGCAGAATGTGATCCCATGCAATGAGCTCGGTGGTCAAAGGACATAGTATTTTTTCTAATCTCTTCACAGGGAAGTTACTCAACACTGAACCACTGCCAGTTTCCACAGTGCTCAAGCATGGACAAGAGACTTTGCAGACAAAACAGGCATGGGAAAAACCTAGATGAGAGCCCTGACAGATGAAGGAGCTGCCCAACACAGCAAAGTCAGCCCACGTGGGTCAGGCCATTCCTTTGCTCTCCATCTCTGCTGGGAAGGCAGCAGACACGCTTGACTAGGCAGACACTTACCGTCATGATGAGCTTCTCGACACAGTCAGGTGACACGCTGTGCAGATGGGTGAGGTGCAGCTGCAGATGGATCTTGTTGTTCAGCATGTCCTGGCAGAGTGGGCAGCGGAGCATGGGCTGCACTGAGTGCTGGGTCATGGCGTGCACTCGCAGCCGATTCACATCTGTGTTACTGTACTTGCAGTAAGGGCACTGATACATCTGCAGAGCAAGACGAATGAATCAACCAGCTGCTACAGCTTTCCTTACAGGTAGACTTAATAATCTGGAGCCTTCTCCCACCACCAGTTATCACCTTTCAACTTCCATCTCCTATTTTACTCTTTGCTTTTGGCACATATGGAACAAATTATCTCCTGACAGAAGATGGGTTCTCCTTCCTTACCTGCTCTGATTTGGTCTCCTCTGAAGTTTTTGACCATTTAAAGGGGAGAGGTGACTCAGAGCTGCTGGGAAATGATATTCGTTTAGAGGATGCTGGAGGCTCTGTCAGCTCCTTCTCTGCCTGGCTGGTTGGTGCTGCAACAAAAAGAGATTTATATCAGGACATCCCCAAAGAGGCTTCAGTTGGACAAAGACAGTATTTCTATTTACTCTGCTGCTATTGCTTGAAACACATTCCAAAGACTTGGAGAAGGATGAGCCTGTGGACTAAAATTTGTCCTACAAAGCACACCTGGCCAAAAGAAGTTCATTCTTGATGATCTCCCATAGTAAGAGAACCACATCATTTATAGCTAGAAGCAGAGAAATCTCTGCTGTTCTTGTGGGCTGCTTACAACCTGTTAGATGCAGGAGAGTCTGGTGCTGTGTTTACATCAGACACACAAACTCTTGGCCAGACGTGAAGGCTCGTGTGCCATCTCCATGAGTAGCTGGGCTGATTGAACAAAGCAGAACTCACACTCCCAGCTCACCAGGGACGTTCTGCATAGAACACTCTGGATTACGTTTGCCTGGGTGACAGCTGTGACTATCAACCCAAGTGCCACGACAGCCCTGGTCAGCTCCAACAAGTGGTTCCACCAAAATCTGGATGGCAGAGACCTGGCATGCAGCCAGTGCTGGGACAAAACTAGGACACTCTCAGGCTGTAACAAGCTAAGGAAAGGTGATTTTACTTCAGCAAAGCAGAAACAGGCAAAGAAGCCCAGAAGTCAACAGCAACACCCACTGCAAGTTGCAGTGCTGTGAGCAGCTCATGGCTGACCTTTCCCCTCCTCCGAACCCTGGCAGCCTGCAGTACATAAATTTGTGGGACATCTATTATTTAAAAACGGTAAGGACAAGTATATTATACACAGCCCCCGTCTCCTCCTCCCCGAACACACATTCATAACAGTACTTTAATCTGTCTCGAATCGACTTCAAACCCATTTCGCCCTTAATGGGAGTTATTCATTTTCACTTGAAAGGTAATATCTGACAGCTGGATATTTAATATGATGGATCGGCTGCCGATTAACAAGACACTGTAGCATTCTCAGACCGGGCCCCCATACTCTTCCTCTTGTCTCTTATTCTCTTTGTGAACCTGCTGGTTTATCCGCTCCCTTCTTCAGAAGATGCCGTCAGGGTAAGATACAGGCAGCTTTCCTCTCACCACCGAAGAGCTGTACTTTGAGAGGTGCCACATCACAGTGAAATACAGCCCCCATTTCTAACCACCTTCCCTGTCAGACTCGTCCTCCAAGCACTCACAGAATCGCAGGATATTAGGAGTTGGAAAGGACCTCTAGAGGTCTTTAGGTCCAATCACCCTGCCAAAGCAGGATCACCTAGGGCAGGCCACATAGGAACTCATTCAGGAGAGTCTTGAAAGGGTCCAGAGAAGGAGACTCCACAGCCTCTCTAGGCAGACTGTTCCAGAGCTTTGTCACCCTCACCATAAAACTGTTTCCTCTTGTTGACATGGAACCTCCTGTGTTCTAGCTTGTACCCACTGTTCTTTGTCCTATTACTGGGCACCACTGAGACTGGCACCTTCATCTTGACATGCGCCACTCAGCTATCTGTAGATGTTAATAAGACCCCGCTAAGCCTTCTCTTCTCAAGAGCAAACAGCCCCAGGTCTCTCAGTGATTCTTCATAAGAGAGAAGTTCAAGTATTGCAATCATCTTTGTAACTCTCTGTTGGACTCTCTCCAGCAGATTCCTGTCTCTTGAAATAGGGAGCCCAAAACTGGACACAGTGTTCCAGGTGGGGTGTCACCAGGGCAGAACAGAGAGGGAGGAGAACCTTCCTAGGCCTGTTGGACATACTTTTCTTAAAGCACCCCAGGATGCCACTGGTCCTCTTGGCCACACAGGCACATTGCTGTCCCATGGATCACTTGCTGTCTACTAGGACTTCAGTTAGACCGAGGCAAAACAACTTCCAGGAGATCAAAACCAGGCAATGCAAATATCTAACAGTAGTACCAGAGGGAGGCAGGGTTTGGAGGAGCTCTGATACTGTGCAATTTCTCCTGGTAGACTTGGCCATGCCAAAACCCTCCCCCACAGCACTGCTCTGCCACACGCCTGCTATCTCAGCCCTGACTGGTTGCACACCCATGCATGGATGTAAAGTTCTGGCTGCATCTGAAACCAAAACCGCAGAATCCCACTGTGCTGCCAACTCCATGAAAACATCCAAACCTTGAGTTTCTTTGTATAGAACAAGTCTGTGGTGTCAGTGATGACACATGGACACCAACACCAGTTCTGCTCTGGCCTGTGCAGAATGAAGAGTTGCTTCTCAGGTCAACCTGCTAGCTTGAACCTAAGACCCTCCCTGGGGGTCAGAACTGGAAAGCCATTAAAGATATCTACAAGACTAAGCTGGTCTTCCTTCCTTCCTGGTAATAAAATGTGCTTGGAGCATGAGAAGCACAGCACTGCCCCAGACCCACCTGTGCTGCTTCTCCCAGTGGGTTTGGGGATGCAAAGACCACTACTGAGAGCTGCACCACAGCAGGAAAAGGACCAGCCTGCTTTAAAATGTGCTGCCTGAGCCTTGTGTGATATGAATGGCCTCAACAGGGAGACTAATAACTGTTGACATAGTCCCCTCCTTGGTGTAACTTCAGACACTGAAGCATCAGCCCAGGCAGTCAGGCATCAGGACCACTATTTGGAGACCCCAGGTCTGCCAGTGTGGTAACACAGCTGTGTGAGCTCTGCTGCTACCCTGCACCAGGCTGGGATGACAACACAGCCATGGCTTTGGGTCCCCTTATACTTTTCTGCCATGGATGGTGTTTGTGTCTCCCGCACAGTTCAGACAGGGTCTCTCTGGGCTCTCTGTCAGCTGCTACTTCGGCATCAGCTGTTCCACAAACTCACTGCCCAGCACTCCAGTGAGCCATGCTGGCTCTGCCAGCGCTGGGACTGAGGGAGGAAAAGGGAGAGCTGCAGAAACATTGGCTTACATACATAAGTCATCTTTCCAAGCCGTGGATGACAACATTTTCAGCTTCAGCAACAGAGTGAGAACTGCATTATAAACTCATGTGAGCTTCAATGCAGTGAGCTTGGGACACTTACAGAACCCCTGTGTCCCCATTAGTGGTGGGATTTGCACTGACACAGTCAGGCATAAGGAACTCGGAATCCCTGATCCTCACTCCCTGTGCACCACTTGTAGAACTCACTGGCATGATGTTTTCAACTGCAGTCACTGAATTCAGTAACTGCTCACTATCCCGTCGGGGCTCTAACCACTGGAGTCATGACAGGGCGTTTTACTATTCTCTTTCTCCTGGGAAGAATTAGGGAAAAGTTAAACTCTACTTTTACTTCATCTCCAAAGTGCCCAGTTTTATTAAATGCACTTGATCCAACCCATGACTTCAATCCTTCAAACCCAGAATTGTCAATGCTTGTCCAGCCCCCAGAACAACTGCTCTGTTGCAGAGCTCTGGAAAATGCATATGGAATATTTGTTCTAAGTATTAATTTTTGTGCTGACAGCTCAAGTGGGAATTTTAACACCGAGAGCAAAGTTTACTGTTGATAAACAGCCAAACGCATGAAGTGACACATTCAGTCCACATCACAGATCAGAGGAATTAAGAACTCTCTTCTGCCTGGAGAAATGAGGACACACAGCTCAGTGCCTGCTGCAGAGCTTTGCTGGCAGCTGCATGGGACCTTTGTGTCGGCAGTCAGTGCAGAGGACAAAGTGTCCTCATCTGAAAATGCCCAAAGGGTCCCCAAACAGAACCAGAGAAACTGGTGCACAACACCTGTGCCCTTATCATGTCCAGCATCACACTTAGAGGCCCAGGCCCTGCAGAAAGGAGAAAGAACCCTGGGTTTAAAGTACAATGCATCACTTAGTACTTTTGTTACTTTGACTTTTTAGCAGCTTTACAGACCTTAGGGCAGAAGCTGCACTTCTCAACAAATGTACCCAAAAGCCAAGTGCAGTGGGACAGCACTGCAGGCGTGCTGGCCCACCACAGCACTTCTCTTGGAGATCTACTTGTCTTCTCACTTTTCCTCAGCAATATCTGCTTTTCAGAGAAAGAGGAGAAATTCCCCCAACTGTTACTTCAGAGGTGAGATGGAACTGGGATCTTTTCCTTTGCTAGGTCCAGAGGCAAAACCAGCAAAGGTCCCAAAAGCTGCCTGCTCTCCATCCTGGTGGGAAGGGAGTTGCCACCCCCCTTCCAGACATCAGATTCTTTTAGCTAAAGCACCACTGACAGCCCCTTCATCTAAACTTCCATCTCCCAACCAGGCAACATAATGGAGAAGCCAATTAAATGATTATTAATTCATGCTGCTTTCCGTAAGCCAGAGGTTCTCATCTCCCTGCATTCCGTAAACCAGCTTGCCACTTGCCCTAGAAATTTACAGTGGGGTTTCTGCTATCTCCATTGATTTAGAATCAACACCCTCCCTGCCCCTAGCCTACTGAGAAAGATTCTTTCCTACTAAGTTCAGCTGCTGGCCTGGGAAAAAGTTTTCAGCAGGACCAAGGAACTGTGTTTTCACTGCCTGATGGAAAATAAAATTCCATATTTGGTGGTGCCTCCCTCCTCAAACCTCTCCTGACATTTCCTTGGAGCAATTACTCAGCATCATGAGCCCTTGGACCAGACCGACCTGCCTGCTGCGCCTGCACGGCTCTGATGATGCCGATGATGGCAGCTGTCCAGCCATCACCCCAGCACATGTCTTGTGGAGAAGCATCCTTACAGAAGCTGTGATTTTCCTCCCCAAATCCCAAGACTGGAGTGACTGTGCTACCTGTTTCCGTGCTCATGTGGTTTTCACCACGGAGGATGTGCAAGGCCAGGCCTTGTGGTCCAGATCAACCTGCACAGTTCCAGAAGCAGCAGCTCAGTAGTTCAGAGTAACAGCACATGAAAGGCTGGAATCTGGGAGACAGCTGTTATCCCACAGAAACACACAACTTGTGTTCATGCAGCAAGGACAACTCAGGTGACTCCACCACCGAGACTTCGGTGACACCAGAGTGGCCAAAGCTCTGCTCAGGGCTCCCCAGACAGGACCTGAGCACCTGGCACAGCTCCAGCACTGCCCCTCTGCTACCTCTTGTCTTAATAATAATAGATGGCTGGATGTTTCTCTCCGAAACGCTGGCTGTTTACATCCCTCATTCCCTGAAGGTACCATTCGTTCTAATAAGATGTTGTAGCCATACTAACAGGCCTGTACATTGCCTGTTGCTCTAGAGTGTTTTTTCAGCTGTTTGCTAAATAACTTCTGCACGATGGGCAGAAGTAAATACAGAGAGATTTGCACACACACTTTTGTACCCAGACCTTTATTGCTGCCTTTCAGAAATGTGGCCCTGAAAGCAGTCAAATAATTTGTTTTTCTAATGCTGTGTCATACCTTCCAGCCTGCAGCGAGTATGAACAACTGAATTACGATTAAATATTCATATCACAGTACCCAGAAGCCCCAGCTGCCACCAGACTTTCTTGTCACAAATACAGAGCACCCAGAAAACACTGTGGTGAAACACTGGGCAGCACATGGGGCAGGCAGCAGCAATGCTTCGATTGTCATCAATCCTAGATTCCTGACTCTGACTCAGGGAGCAAGAGAGTTACAGGTGGCCTGGTCATACTGGGACCAGGGGCCAGGTGCTTACAGATATGTAGGTGGCAGTGGCCATAGCAGAAGCTGATCTTGGTACACAAGTAGCAAAATGGCTCTGGGAAACATATCCAAAAAAAAAAAGGCCTGGCCTGAAGCCAGGATTCCCTGCGCTGGGAGCAGCAGCTCTCACTTTGCTGTACAGAGGCTTATGCTGGGCAGGAGGAAAGATAAGCAACACAGAAAAGCATCCCGTCTGCTGCCCAGCGTGACCTCACCTTTGCAAAGTGGTACCCCAAAGCACTGCAGCTTTCCTTCCAGCAATAGTCACTAAGGTTATCTCTTTAGAACCATGGGAAAACTTGGGGTGTTTTTAGACCACAAAGTGCCTGAAAGATGCAATAACCTTTTATATTTACCCAGATGTCAGTCTGTGTGCATGGCACTCTCCGGTTCAACTGACAAGTATTTTAACTAACCTACCACGAGAGACCATCTCAACTAATCCATTCAATCAATGTGTTGAGCTTGGCAGATGGTCTAAACGATAGTAATTCTGCTAACTCCTTACAACTAGCAGGAAGAAGTCACCAGCACTGACAGGCAGCACAGCTACTGGACAAGCAGAAACTACTGGTGACAAAAGAGCCAACACAGAGTGTGTTTAAAAGAGACTTTAGCAGAGACCTGCTTACTAAAGTACAAGCATGAAAAGTATCTGAAAACAGCACAGCAGCTGCGTGGCAGGCTCTGGTGCAGCACAGCAAGTCACCCAGCAGTGCCACTGAGACAGTCCCTCCACGTTGCCAGGTGTCCCAGAGCGCAGGGACTGTGGCACGTTAGTATGTGTTACCACTGTTGGGGAGGGAGCAGTGGGGTTTACTGCGGTGACCCCAACACAAACATGTTTTCAAGATCAGCAGCTGGCAAAGGCAGTGGGGAGCCAAGGAGCCATGCAGGCAGGGAGGGCAGGAAGGGAACTGTGCAGGCAGCTCCAGTTTGGGGGCACAGAGGACTATTTCTTGCAGCTGTAAGTCAGTAATGGCTTCATTTAGGCCAGACTGGTAATTTGACTGCTTTTCATTTTTCAAGCAGCCATGTTTTGCTGGGTATAAACAGAAAAATAAACTCCAAAAAAGTCATAAAAACGATTTGGCCAACTGTGAGGAACCATCAAACACAGTGAGCCTGGTGCTGGGCTCAGCAGGGAGCAGCGTGGAGAGACCAGGACTGGGTGAACCTGTCAGAGCCAGAATGTTGTGCGGAGTGACCAGAGATGCTCTGGAGCTGGCTGGGTCTAGACCCTGAAGAGGATCCCATGGCCAGCTCTGGGGAAGAGCAATGGGCCTTTGGGGTCCTCCTAGAGCCACCACTGGCCATCACCTCCCCTTCATCCCCTAGACGCCAGACACTCAGCTCCTGCAGACAGTGCTGGGACCAAGTGTGCTCCCTGCCCAGCCTCCCCAGCGAGCTGTGGCACTGAGACACCGGTCCCTGCTGTCTTCCTGTGCTTGAGCCTTTTGTGCTTTGTAAATCCTCAGAAACAAGCACGACCACAGCAAGCCTTCCCATCTCCTCTCTGAGGTTTCCTTCACCCAGCACCGGGGTCAGGAGCCCTCATTCCCTTCCTGCCAGCCTGCTCTCGCCCTTTCCTTCACGCTGCTCCACAGAACCTCTAGCCATTAAGTGCTCAACAAACACCATATATTAAAAAAAGAGAGAAAAGCGGCCGGGGGAGGGGGAGGGGCAGTAATAGATTTCCGTCAGGATGTGCCTGACCTGTTTTTTTCAATTTCAGTAATTAGAAAGGCAGTGGGCCTGTAGGAATTATTCATAAACTGCAGGAGCTGTGCAGTATACATTTATGTTAAACATGTCAAATCCGATTGAAATCATGCCTGCCAGCACCATACTCCATAAACACACTTTTCTGCAACAATTTCCCAGCTCTCGGCAGCCCATTAATACCTCCTTTAATAGCAATCTACCACGGATTCGAATCAGGGACGCTCCATTGCACTAATTGCTCTGTTAGGTGAGCATCATGGATTAAAAAAAAAAGAAAGAAAAAAAGAAAAAAGATCATTAAAAAAAAATAAAAGCCCTTCAGGCTACTCCTCTAGAAATATTTCATTTCAATCTATATTTTAAGCAGACTTTGTTTCTTGTTTTTGTGCAAGAAAAGCTGATATTCTGCATCTATACAACTCACAGTGCATTAAGGAAGTCTCTTTCGTAGCTGGGTCACTGCAGATGAAGTGCTTTGCTCTAGTTGGAAAATACAAGCAAGCCCCACCTCAAATCTTAAAAGTCTCCTACTGATCCATCCTGGCCTGGTTTGGCTTTAGCTGGAAGCCAGTGGGTTGAATATTAATCATTTACATCCTGCCTTAAAAATGGAGTCAGAAGTAGCCATGGTCTCTCTCCTCCCTCCTGGTTGGCTTGTGATAAATCTGATGTTAGTCAAGATGAGGCAATTTCTGAAGCTTATCCACCAGGCAAAGTACATCTCCGTTCTCCATCCCTGAGGTGGTCAGCTTTGGGGTAGAACTAGGCAGTGCAGGGATGGCTTTGGGGTGAGAGGGCAGGGGTGGCTCTGGGGTGAACGGGCTGCACCAAACAGCATTTGGGAGATGCTCATCACACTGTTGGAGAGAGAGGAAAAAAGAGGAAGCACACAGGTCTAGAGATGGGAACATTAGCCCTTTGCACTCCATGCAGTGCTTGAGGAGTCCTGTAAGTGCTGCTGCATGTTGGGAGTAGGGATAATGGAGGCAGAGTGAGCATGGCTGGAAGTGGACAGCCTTGCTGCCTTCCAGACATCTTTAGGAGCCACGAAGATATATGTGAAAATCAAGGTAAAATCAGTCCTTATTTGGGATGGAGTTTTCCATGTGTATCTTTTAATGGAAAGAATTACCTTTAAAAAAGTGTTTCTGCTTAAGATTCTTCTGTTTAAAAATAAATAACCTCTCGAATCAATGAATTTGTTTTGCAGCTGAGACATTCTGACACTTCCACGTGGAGAGCAGGCAAGTTTTTCCTCCCAGCACCCACTGCTGTCAGTGCAGCTTGCTGTGGATGTACCGTGGAGCTGCCAAACAACCCTGACCCACCACTGGCACGTCTGTGTGGAGGCAGCCAGGGAGACACCCTCAACATTTTGTCAGAGATCTCACAAATCTTCAAGGAAGAGGAAGAAAATAATCACCCAGCGCACAGCTAGAAACTGAGGCACAAAAGGTGAGCAAATTGCTAAGGAACATAATGATCAAATTGCAGCATGATGAACAGAGAACAGGTCTATCAACCCCCACTTCAACACACTATTTATTGGCTTTGAGCCTGCACTTCTCTCTTGCCTGTCTCCCACTTTCACAGAATTGCACGGCTCAGAGACACCTCCAAAGGTCAGCTGGTCCATCCAGAGCAGGATAAACTGTGCCCACTTCATTCCCAACAGCAGCTCATCTAATCTTCTTGAAAGACCTTTGAGGAACCTTCCCAGAAAATCTACTCCAGTGCTTCACAAGCTGTACCAGGAGAATTTTTTAAAAAATTATTATCTAACCTCAATCTTTCTCCCTTCAATTTAAGCCCATTGCTTGTCTCTACCCTGAGCATGGAGAACAGATTATTTCCTTCCTCTCAGAAGCACTTCATGCACAAGAAGACTGAGCTTCTCCTCCCTTTGGTTCTCTTTTTGGATCAAATAAACCTGTTTGTTCCATTTTCTCCTCACAGCTGACACTATGCAGACCATGCTCTGTTCTGGGTCATTCTTGCTTTTTGGACTTTCTGAAACTGCTTCTCAACTTTCTTGACACCCCAAGCTCAGAACCAGACAGCTTTTCCAGGTATATCCCACAGTATTTTCTCCTACACCATAATACTTGTGCTTCACTTTCAGACCGTCCTGAAAAGCAGCATCAAAAGTCTTCCTGAGGAGAAGGCACAAGATACTGACTGTGAACAGGACCTTCTTCACACAGAAGGAAATTGGGTCGTGTTGACATGATTTGTTCTTGACAAATCCATGTCGACTGTTACTCATCTCATTATCTTCCCATCAGTACTTACAAACAGTTGTTTGGTCAATTCCCAGGAAATCTGGGGCAAGCAGAGCTGGCAGGTGTGCGGTTCCCCAGCTACATCTCCAGCCACAGCTAACACCACGCCTGTCCCCCTGCGGCACTTCCCCCGTTTTCTGTGCATTCACAGGAGAGAGCAGCTGATGGGTCTGAGGACGCTTCAGTCTCTTTCCCAAACACCCAGGTAAGAGGCAGCAGGTCACAGATCTGACATTCAGTTTCACTAAGTACCCTGCAGCCTGTTCTGCAGCTCTGACAAGCTCTCCCTGCAGAGATGCTGGCATGGGCTGCTCTGGGCTCTCAGGTGGTCAGTCTGTTTAGTGAAGATGAATGCAAAGAAGGCTTTATGCTCTTCAGCTTTCTGGACATGGTGGTTGATGGCCTTCCTGCTCTGCTGACCTGCAGACCAGCTCTCTTCTGCAGTTTCCTGTCACAGCAAGTGAGTGCTTCTGTGACACTGCCCACCTCCCTCCCTGGTACGTCCCAGTTTGTACGCTGATGTTTTGATATTCCTGTACATGCAGACACAGCTCTTCTGTGGTTGCCACGAATAACTTGACCTAGTTTCCATTGCTTTCCATGTCTGAAGTCCAGAAGGACACGGCAGCACAGCCACATTCCTTAAGGAAGCTCGAAAGCAGAAACAATATAAGACCGAGGTGTGGGACCTGCTTCACATACCACTGTACAAAAACAGGGGATAACATTTTGTTTTGCTTTAACATTCAGGGTAATGCTGTTACATGTCTGAAAGCAGGACCTGAATTCAACATCAGCACGTGCATACATCTTGCTGAGGGTGCACTCTTCTGCCCTGCAATGGCTCTGGGCAAGGCTTCTCTGTGGGCTTATGTACATAGTCTGCATACTCCTTCATGTGTTTTCCTTTGGAGACTTGATGGTGTGTGTCCATTACTAATCTGCTGTTTGACTGACAAATACCAAAAAGGGCTCAGAAATTTCACCCATCCAAATTTAGTTTCTGGATAGTTGAGGGTTTAAAAAGTAGGCTGCTCATTTTCCCACATATTACAAAGAATCTTATTAACATAAGTCAGCTTTTGTAAGTGCTTTGGGTTTGGGCAAGGGGCCCGCATACCCTTTAAGAGATTGAACAAGTATGTGACACTATGTCTTTCTGTGACACCTCACCAAGCACATTTTTGTTTAGAATCACACAATCCCACACAACAAGAGACTAAAAATCACCTACAGCCAAGCACAATCTGCGTCTCTGGGTCTGTGACTGGAAGTGATGTATTGAGCAACCTCAGCAAGTGCAGTCTAGACGAGAACAGAAGCTTTGACCAGCACCAAAGCACAGCTTGCTTCCTTCACCACTTTGGACACACCTTCCAGCTGATTGAGATTGGCTGAGATTAAAACTGTCTTTAGCTGAAAGACCAACTTCTGCCTTTTGAAGACTGTGTAAGCCAAAACATCTCTTTGGCTGTGGCTCACTAAGAGACAACCACAAACACAGCAGAAGTCTGCCTTGGAAGACCAGTATCTGCAGACTGAGGAGCATCACACCAAGCAATCCTAAGTTTGCAAAGCCACTGCATTACCGTTCAGAACCTGGGGGTCAGAACTGCTCCACCCTGGGTCACAGAAAACAAGTACCACCACCAGAACCTCTGTTCCCACACATATGCTGAAGCAGTCAGCAAGTACCAGCTGAGGACTGAACCCTCTCCAGAGGCCAATCCTGCAGATGCTTTTTGCTCCAAGGCAAGGAATATTTAAGACATTCCTCCCACTCACTGCTGCACGATAGCAACCATCTTCTGAAAGAGTAACCCAGTACCTTCATAATTAATCCACCTAAGGACTGATTTTGCTAAGAGAAACTATCCAGATTCCACTGCCACAACTTAAGTCCTGCCATTTCTGTTTCAGGATGTCGTGTGTCCAGCAGACAGGGAGCAGTTAACAGTGCACAAGCACAGGGACTGTCTCTGCTCTGCCTTTCTGTGTCAAAATCTTGCCACCAGAGCCAGGATCAGGACAAAAAAAGCAGTCAAAGAGTCTCTCAAGTCTTACTAACATAGGGTGGGATTTCACCATATGTTTAATTCACCCCCAGTGCTGGCTGCTGCCAGAACAATAGTTCCCTTCTCCTTCTTCTTCTCCTTGATGCTGATCCCCACCGCCTGGAGCAGGTCCCACTTCACGGAGCACAGGGAGCTCTAATGAACTGTCCCAGTGCTGGCCCAGACAGGGAGGGGGATATGTGACCAACCACAGCTCAAATTATGCGAGGGTGTCATGAAGCTGCACTTCAGAGAAGACAAGGCTTATGTCATGCTGACAGTACTGTGTAGGGTGCTCTTTTATGGGATGAGTTCTGCAGACCACTGCTCCTTCTGCTTTGCTTTCCTGCATTTAAAGAAGAGAAACAGAAACCCACCTGTCCATTTACTCTGGTCCTTATCTGCTCCACTCTCTTGCTCCTTGGCAGGCTCTTCAGCATCACAGGCTGTTTCATTGGGCCCTTCCACATCTTCAGTGGATTCTTCTGAAACAAGAGAAACAGAAAGTTTATCATAAAAATGAAAGTCAGAAGGGAAGGGCAAATAACTGTCACTGGGCAAGAACTACAGCCAATGCTGAAACACAAGTGTTGAGTGGCAGATATCAGTGTCACTCCATGTTTTCCCAAGACCATCTGCTAGCTAGTCAGGAAAGGTCCTGCAGAGGGAAAACATGAGAGATGAAGACAAAATGAAGAATCTTGTTCATCTCTATCACTTAAAGCTACTGCTGTGCCCTGCAGTGTAATGTACAATAAAACAGGTTCTACCCAACTATGCCATGGCATTAGTGAAGTGTCAGGGACTGACTAGAGCCTCAAGCATCTTCGGCCTCAGCCTTCCACCTCATCCCCATCTCAAGATATTTACACCCAATGTTACTCTGTAGCACTGACCCTGGTCACCAAGACTGCCTGAGTTCACTGCAGATACACCACAACTCACTTCTGCTCTGACAAGGCAAGGAGACCCATTGTCTTCTGTAGACACGGCCCTGACACAGTGCACATGAGGAAGCTGCTGGAGGTCTCATTCTCATCCTAGTCACATGAAGAGTTCGAGCACATGGCTGGTATCATACAGGCACAAAACCACGAAGGAGAAAAAGCTCTTAGTGAAGTGTTGAAAGTTCAGAAGGAAACACGAAGTGGCCCTGCCCCACCCACTAACCACATCACCGGTGTGCCAAGGCTGGCAGCACAGAGCACGTCGACATGGTGTGGTTCCAGAGGCACCATCGTCTGGTGAGACACCGAGAGTGAAATGGCTGCAGCCACCAGACCTCTACGGCGGGGCGTAACAGCCACATTATCCCCTAGTATCACGGGCAGTTACACGCAGCGCATGTGGCTTGCCACCTACCATGTGACTGATGGGGGCTGCATCTGCATCGGGACCAAAGGGCACTTTGGTGCCATTGCATCCCCTTTATGGCAGAAGAGTTCACAATTTTGACCCGCATTATCTGGTCATGGTAAAGCCTAGGCTGTCCCGGGTTCCATCTGAATTACCTAGTCAGTTAAACACACCCTTGCCCTCACCCCATCCTCCCTCTAACAAAGACAGGGCTGGAAATCAAGATTAAAAGTATGTATTAGGAGATTGCAGATACTCTACAGCACCCTTTGAGAACGTGACAACCTGAACCAGAGAGGAACTTGTAAACGTTTACAGAGATCAGCACTGGTATCAAGTAGAAGCACTGTGATTGATACTCTACCCCTCCTTCACTCTTTTAAAACCTAGAAACTCTTAAGAGCTGCAGGCATCCCAGTAGCCATCATTTGGAACATGAGTAGCCCAGAAAGAGGGGTATGATGGGTGGCATCACTGGGCATCTAGCACGTAGGAAGGTACAAATGGCTGATGCAGGAGTGAGTTGAGTGGTTGAGTGCTCAGCCTGGCTGGAGAACAGGACTGTGAAACCAGAAGCTGGATTCATGTTACAGAAATTAAAATTCAGGGGTTTTGCACTCCAGGAAAAACAACAACTCTGCCCCAACACCTTTGCTGCCTTCAAAATGCCACCATGCGAGGTGAGTTGGTTTCTCTTTGATGGAGACTGCTGGCACAGACAGCAGATTTTAGACAGTTTTAATAACAACTTTCGTTAACGGGTTTCTGTTACTGTATTCAAATCTTCATTTTGATGTCTCTCTGGACACCCAGCCTGCATGGCTAGCTCTGGCACTCCCTGCCAGATAGCTGGGCTGGCTGAGGTGGGTGGGAAGTTGGACTTACGTATTGCCCACCTCCCATTGCCCCCCACCATTCTATTGCCCATCACACATTCCATTGCACATCACCTACTGCCCATCACACATTCTACTGCCCATCCCACCCCTGCTCCATCCTTGGCCCAGCTGCGCAGCACCGTACAGGCTTCACTCTGTGCCTGGCAGTGGCCACATTGGCCCTGCTCGGGGCCCAGACCCGGAGCCACACAACAAAGATGCCCGGCCGGCGGCACTCCCGGCTGCGACCCGGAGGTGTCAGCATCGGCATGGGAGGAAGAGGAAGGGCGAGCCGGCTGCGACTCAGTCCTGTCTGGGCTCTAACCTGAGCATGTGGAAATAATACACGGCTTCAAGTGCACTGTCTGGTTCAAGAGGAATAAAATAGGACATTCATAAGCAGTTACACCATCTGTCTTTAGACCGTCATCATCATCATCAACAAGGGGAAAAAACCAGCTCTTTAAAATGGAGGGAAGCCCAGCCTGATAGTAACCGGAAAAATGTGAGCAATGAATACCAATAACGCTAGAAAATGAGTAAAAAACAGGCTACAAACACCAAATCCTCCTGCCCCGCTGGTCCCACTGAGCCCTGGCTGAGCCCAACGCTCTGCACCTAGGCAGCACCCTGCACCCAGCACCCTGCCAGCACCCAGCCTGGACCCTGAAGCAGCTTCTCTGGAGGGATCTGCCTCCCTGGCTCAAACAGCCCGGTGCCAGGCAGGAGGGTTGCTGAGAGCAGACACATGGTTCAAACTCTGCTCCAGGCTAAGTTCATTTTTTTTCTTGTTAAAGCAGGATGAGAAGGGAGCAGAGTAGGAGACACATGTACCCAGGGAGGCTCTGAAGGGGCTAAGAAAGGCCCTGGCTTGGCTTCTTGCTCCTGGGGCTTCTGCTGAGGACAATTCTCCTGCTTCTCTTCCCTGCACACCCTGGGAGCTCCCTGAACCCACCAACCCCAGGGATGTGACACCTGGCCCAGAGACACGGGAAACAGAAGCGTTAACTCCGGGCAGCCTTGTGATACTCCTCCAGCAGACCTTTCTGAAAGGCTGGATGCAGCTCTGCTCACCACGCTCAGACTAACTTGTCCTGCAGCCACCAGTGTGTAAGTCAACTCCAAGGATAATCAGAAGAGTCCTCAGTCACCACTCCCCAGCTGGCTCCATGCACTGTGGAGGGCTCTGAACTGCTGAGAACCATCCTCCATCTGCACATGGGACTCAAGCATGTGATATGACCCAGCTTCCAACAATGACAGCCTCCATCACTGGCAATAAAATGGAGCAGAGCTCCTGTTCTCAAACGATTTGCACCCACACTCTGCAGCTGCCCAGTTGCAGCTGCAGCTCTGAATGCAATAGCAGGTCTGGGCAGCAAGGACACATGTGAATGGCACCCAACCATCTATCCTCCTGCCATCTGAAGAGCCCTATGAGACACGTCTGCAGCTGAGTGTGAAGACTACCTCATGACAAGCTCCCAAACGCCGAATGAGGCCATGGTCAGCAAGAGGTAGGGAATTTGTTTCCAAACCAGCATAAGCCATTTGTTACTGTCTGACCATACCTCCTTGAGGCTCTACACAACATTAGGGCTCATTCACCTAACAGCTTGGCTGTATTCACCTTAAGAAGACAGAGAACAACTCCGTCAGTTGTTTTAAGTTAAAAGGTATTCAGCTTAAAACTGTACACCCTAAGTCCTCAGTCTGGGCAGATATTCAGAGGGTAAAAAGTCTCTGCAGTCTTTCAGCAGTAGACTGGGAGTCTCTGCCAGCCAAGGATTTTGACCAGAACTCTAGGAGAGCATGGCTGGGCACCAAAACCAGAGTGAGAGGGTGTCTGCCAAGGAAGATGTTCCATAAGACATGAAAGTGTTGACTCCACACTTAGGAACCTTGTAAGGGGCTCTGGAAGGCCAGAGATGCTCTTGCAGCCCATGTCTAGAAACTGTAGGTGCCGAAGTGGTGTCTGGTTTCTAGAAACTCTATCTACACAGCGTTTATGAGTTCAGGACTGGTAAGTGGACTGCATCCTCTGCGGGAATCTTGCCAGTGCAGGTATAAGAGCTGTTGCTGTGGGATTTGCACGGGTGGGATTGTGTCCCACTGAAATGCAAACCACACCAGCTGAGCACAAGTCCCCATGCCTGGAGTGTCACCCACCAGGACATGATGCTTTATTAATACATTTTCTTAAAGGAATTTTTCAGTCACTGCAATTCAGGCCAAACCCAAGAGCAAGCAAGTGGAACAGTGGGGCACCTGGAGCTCAAGGAGTCTGCTCCTCCATTATACCAAATATGCCCCAGTAAAATTCTAGCAGAATTCTTTTCTTCCTTCATGAATAAATCATTTTAGACAGTGGTATTTCCTTTTAATTTAAAACTAAACCGTCCACTATGGGGCGGGTTGGGGGAGAAGGAGAAGAGTCTGGAAAATCACGAGTATCCGACATCTGCAGATGTCAGGGAGTCTGACTCAGTCACACACCAAAAAAAATGCCTGAACCCCCACATACTGCTGCAGGACCAGGCTGCCACCTTCCTGCCCCTTTCAAATCCCAGGACCTCTGAGCGCCGGAGAAGTCGGAAAATCCCGACTGGATCCAGGCCAGCTCGAAAAGCCCAAGACCTCTTGCCTCTCCCTCTCTCAGCTGCATTCTCCTTAACAAACCCAGGTCTCTTATCCGAGGGGATAAGGGGCATTTCAGGGGTGGCGGAAATATAGGGATGGGAGAGAAGAGCGTGCGCTTGCCTCTCCACCCTCCGGCAGGCTCAAGAGCTGAGAAACATTAGCTGTCATGAACCACAATCAAATCAGGTTTGAAATATTTAGCAGTGGCTTGGAAAATGTGGCGGTGCAGCTCTGACAGGCGAGATGTGCAGACACCCATTTTCCATTATAATGGAAATATCAAGCCTGTTCTGAATATGTATAACCTAGAAAAATGTATTGATTTTTCATTCGGCATTAAAAAAATGAAATACCCTGCAGCTGTCAAAAGCCTTTTGTTAAAAGCTCATCTTTCCTGGAACGAGGTTTACCAGAATCAAGTTTTAATTGTACACAGGGTCTCTCCTCTGAAACAAAAAAAGAATTCCTGATGCTTCATTTTTCAGGATAAGTAGCCAAAAAACCTCACAGAAAGATGGGACTGAGACCTGGATGACTTCCGCAAGGTGACACTGTCAGGTGAGGTGACAGCAATGGTCTGTGTGCATATGTCAGCTGCATATGCAGAGACACATGTGCCATGCCACACTCAGCTGTGCCATGCTGCTATGCCATGCCATGCTGTACTGGCTGCCCAGGAGCCGCTGGCTGGTGAGGGGCAGCTTTCTCTGCTGACGCCAGGGTCACACACCACTGGACTGTAGCCCAGAGAGTTTCATAAGTTCAGCTGCTGTAAACTAGTCTAAACATGAGGTTCCAGGGCCCTGGGGGGGAGATATGCTGTGATCTGGGTCCTTACAGAAGCAAGAGAAGTTTCAGGTGGCCCAGTGGGGATTGATGCCCTCCCGGACCCTGGGAAGGCCAAGAGGAGCTCAGCTACCCTGCGCCATGCTAGAGCTACTGGCCACAATCTGGTGTTGCTTGTCCTAACAGCAGCTTCTGCTCAGTGGTCTGCAGGACTGTGCCCATGTGGGATTACAATGCTGGCTCAGAAAGGGTTGCTCATTCTGACAGGAAGAGGGATGGGGAGAATAGAGGGGTGCCATCCTGCACCACGGGCCAGGTGCACTTGTGGCTGTGAGAACAGAGCAAGCTCAGAGCCTGTGAAGGAGGTCTACAGCAACTGCTGTCCCTGGTGCAGAAGGACACAAGCTTCCCCAGCGCCTGTCCAACCGCTGCTGCAGCCCTCTATGTGAGCTGCCATTTCCCGTCAGGGCTCCAAGCAGGCACTGTACTGGGCATTCCCAGAAGCTGTGGTGGGAAGCAGGGTAGTGGCCCAGCCCCAGGCAATGGTCTGTTGCAGCAGCAGCATGCACCCATCCCTGCTCGCACTGGGCAGCTTGCAGGCTGCAGGGTGCCTGAGCTACTGGTGATGGTCATGGGTGCTGCTGGGCTCCAGTCTCACAATGGCCAACTTCTTGTTTGGGGCACACAAACCTTCCTAAACTAGAGGAACAAACAATGGCTTGTCTTTTAGTTCCTTCTCCCTCTGTGCTTTTCCAAGCACTCCTCCTGCCAGGGGATGTGTGAGCACCCACGGTGCAGGTGAGCAGCCACTAGCCACGTGTGCTGCTGCAGCTGCTGCTGGCCCACAGTATAACAAAGCAATAGCAAACCCCATCACTGTCAGCCCTCATCCTGCTAAAATCTGAGTGAAAGCACAGCCCTGAACAGTGCTGTGAAAGAAGAGAAGATGGTAAAGGTCAGGACATGGACCAAGCACCCTGGAAACAATTTGACTGTTTGTCTGCTAACAGTACAACAGAAAAAAAAGATTTCCACCTCTCCCTGCCTTGCAGGCTATTTGCATTTGAAGATGAGACAACCCATCCACATGGAAACGGAGGTAAACCCATTCTCAGAGGTTTTGTGTTTCTCACTCAACTCAAGCTTGTCCGGAGCACATCTCCTAAGGTAACCTTGGCTACCAGGCAGTCACTGCCCTTGCAACTCCGATCCAGGATGCATATATATGCACAAATACACTCTGTGCTAGCTCCTAACTGGATTATTCTACATAAACTTGTTTATTCCTACTGTTTTCTTCAATGGAAAAGCAGGACCCCAAGCAGTGACAAGAAAGCACCAGGCACAGGTTACAAGAAGAACCTTACAGAACTTCAGCCCTGATCCAAAACCTGGCAGGTGAAGTTTGACAAAAGGCTGCAGAAAACCAGTAACAATCCTACACGTCTTGAACTAGTGACACATTCCCAAGATGGCCCCACTTCCGAGCACGGGCAGAGAGCTGCGCTGCTTTCACTGACACAACAGAGAGTGCTGACCACAAACTGATAAAGCCATCCTCAGAGGGCTGCCTTCTCAAGGCAGGGAGAGTTTATCTGGCTTTTGCGCAGTTAACTATAGCGGCAAGCCTTCAGATAAATAAACCAACAAATTCAACAGCAAACGAACTTTGAGCTTCTGTTCCTTTGTTTTCTGCTTCAGAGAAAAAAAATTGGAATATCTGGCTGGTTTTCCTGAACCTCCTTCAACAGCATCCCTGGTGATCTCCAAAACAAGCTTTTTGCACCACAGAAGAGAGATGAGCCTCTGCCAGACATCGCTATCTCTTTTGTTTCATGAGAATGCTTTTACTAGTACAGTTATTATTTTTGCATTCAGTCACTGTCTGATTTGCAGCTCCAGCCAGAGGCCCCACTTCTGGCCCCACATGGCTGAGAAGTGCCCACAGCCGAGGGCAGGTGGGGAGTGCTGATAAAATCACACAACCTTTGGCTCTGTGCTTTGCTAACAAAATGTAGCAGTACTAGGAAAGAGACCAATGTTATCAAAACTAGGTAATTAGAAGAGAAAATATTTTCTTTCTTAAAAAAACAGAAGTCGGTGGTGGTGAAACCTGCCACCACTAAAGAAAGAGCTGGACAGCAAGCAGAAAGTCGAAGCCAGTCTGGGCAGCACTGTGCCATCATCACCATCAGCTTTATGGGTGCAAAAGCCCCATCTGTTTTGGCTGGTCTGCATCTCAGACGTGCAAGGAGCAAGCTTGGGAAAGGCCCTGACTGCTCTGGAAGGCTTCACCTCACTGGAGAGTTGGGCAGAGCCTCGCTCCACAGAAAAGAGCGTTATCGGAAAACATCTCTGCATGAACAAGCCACCTATGAGCTGGTCCCACCTTGCAGTTGTGGCCAGGCTTACCTGGCAAAAGAAGACAGGGCCAGGATATATTTGCAACACATTATGTGGGATCAGGGCTCCTTGCAGTGCCAGTTCCTCAGGCACCTTCCACAGGTGACATCGTGGCCATCACTGGAGATGCGCCCCAGAGGACGTTGGTATCTCCACGCACAAAGGCACAAAGACGCAAATCCATGAACTCCTTCCCTGAGACGGCATCGACTTCTTCCTGTCCCTGGGAACGAGGCTCTCCACTTTTGTGAACTGGGCTAAATTTTAAGTCAGTGGAAGCCATCAGGGATTTGCCCCCTTGAATTTCAGCAGAACTAGAAAGGTTGCTGTTATTTTCACACATGAAATGCAAAAAAAAGGCAAATTCCTTGAGCACGTTTGTAGTGGAGCGTGATGTGATTGTGTTGTCATTTATGGGAAATAATCGCAAGCCCATCTCTCCCTTTCCCCCCATTTTCCAGTCCAAATAACCATGAAAAATTACACTTCAATGTCAGGAGGACAACAAAGGAGGGGCTTTCTCCTGCGGCTTGACTGCTTTTCAGCCCCCCTTTCTCTGGACAAAAACTACCTTCAGTGCTATTTCATTTTAAACGTGATCTAACAAATGCATCTTGACAAGTCCCTTTCTTTTTTTCTTTTAAACAGTATTTTGCACAGTTTAACCTAGCCCCAAACCGGAATCATATGGAGAGGAGACTCATGCAAAAACACAAATGTGGATCAACCAGCAAAACAAAAGAAAACCCATCTCCAGCTTCAGGTCTGCACGGAGAGGACAGTGTGGTCTCCAACACGGAGACCTGGGGGAGGAGGGTTAGGAGACAAAGGAGACCAGCAGGGAGGAGATGGGGTGGCAGAGATGACACAGCTGGAGTGCAGCAAAGGCTGTTAGGGGAGAGAGACCAAGTTTTGTCAATGAAGGGAACAGCAGTGGTCCTGGCCCACTGCAGACAACTCCCACTCCTTGGGTGTCCTTAGCAGGGACAGACAACCCAAGTGCTGCCAGAAGACACAGGAAGACAAGGCCATCTCTCCAGCCAACTCACAGCCACTACACGTCAACACCATCAACAGCTCCTGGCCCCTCTGAAGAGGTGTGCTCCGCACCAGCAGCCCTGCCCCACCATCCACTTCTTGTCCTCTCTGTCTCATATCTCCTGTTTACCTGACCAGATCACAGTGATGTTGGCTGCGGTGTTGTGTTGCTGGGCTCTTCCTGGAACGTATGTCCAGGAACTAACAGAATATATGAACATGGAAAATGGCCATAAATAATGTATATAACAAAAAATAAAAGGATCACCCCAGGGTGTGTTGCTGGCCATGGGGCAGAGCGGATTGTGGAAACATGGGAGAGACTTGGCAGGCCTGCTTGGACCACCTGAACGAGGCAACAGATGGGGTTTCTTCCTGTTGAAGTAGATGAGGAGTGAAACTGTGCTGACATGCAGCTAGTGGTGGCAATCAGAGACTTTCCAGCACAGCACTTTGTGGCTTTTAAGGAGACTTTGAAGTGAAGGACTCAGGAGCATCCCATAGGGAGGACAGAGAGGATATACCCGGAAGTTTTATACAGAGACAACCACTGACTCCAGCAGCTGAGAAGGTCTTAACACTTTGGTCACCAGAACTGTGCTACCTCCACAGGTTAACCAGACATAAAAATTATCCTGACGGGAAGCTGTAATTCCAAAGTTTCTTGGTGTGAACAGCTGTTGTTTCATCCCTCTGCTGAAGGACAGAGGCTGTGGCAGCAAGGCAGCCCCTCAAACATGGAACTTTGTTTTCAACCCTGCAAGTTAACAGCCTCTGATCCATTTGCCTCACACCTTTACCCTCTGGTGTCCTTTCTGCCAGTCTCCACTGAGCCATGGGCAGAGCTCTCTGACACCAAACACACTTTGTGTTGGTAGAGAGGAGGAAGCAGATAACAAACACCACCTCTGGCATGCAGAGCAAACACCTGAGTAGAACAGACAGCAGACACCCAAAGCCTCACAGCTCTACAGCCCAAGACAGAGACAGCCATATCCTAGGGCCGAGCTGTCCCTCCCAGAGTTTGGGTTAGTGGCACTGGCCACTACTGACTAGAGTGGCACTGTAGTCAGTAATTGCTTTTCCCCTTGTACTAACAAGCTCTCGTCGGCAGCAGATTTCAGCTTCCTGGAGCCAACAGGCCCTTTTTCTCCACTTCTCTTGGCTTCAAGTAATTGAAAGAGACTGCAATCTCAGCCCTGACTCTCTGGCATTCAGCTGCACCGGGGAGGTCAGGGAATGTCAAGTGAAGCCTTTCCATGCACCTCCCTACCACCGACACTGCCTTAAGGGCGGCAGCCTGCTCTGCAGCCCAGAAAACAGTGAAATTATGGGGGCTGCTCACAGCCCGGGAGATCCCAACAGAGCTTCTCTGCAGCAAGGAGGGAGGGCTGCCCACACGTCCCCACACCACAGCTGGGCTGCAGAGCTCTGCTGACCCCTGAACTTCTTTTTCTCTCTCAATATGAAACAGGAGATGAGATTTTTTTTTTTCATCAAGACAAAACACTTCTCCCTATAATGCTGGGGATGTCCCCTGTTACACATCAGGGAAAGACCTTGCACTCACCATCAAACCTAAGGCACAGAGAGAGAGTGCTGAATGGCTGCTCTAACTCAAGAGTGAAAGGTAGAGGACCAAGAAAAGGAAGAAGCGTAAAGAGGCTCTTAAGGAGACACTGAGCGTACTCATGACTCACAAGCTGCCCAGTCTGTGGCCACTGAGGCAGCACCTGGTCAGTGATGGCTGGTGGGCTGGAAGGACAGAGCCTTTTGGCCACCCTGGGACACTCCTGGTGCACACAGCCCCTGTGCTTGGTTTTCTCAAACACTAATGAGGGCATACTGGGGGCTCGGGGATCCCAGATGCTCCTGAAAGCTGGACGGAAGCGCACGCCCAGGTGCCGGCTCCAGCCAAGGCCTGTGATAAGAATTTATTTCTCTCAATTAGGAGCGCTTGTCCCCGGTCTCAGTTCATCAGCGCGGCACAGCCGAGTCAATGAAAGCTCAGTAATGCACTAATCAGATGCACAGCGACTTCCCGGAGCCGCCGGCTGTGCACCAGTGGCCGGCACCATGCTCAAAACAAGAGGCAACTTTGGGCAGCAGGTCCTCAGCCCTGCCCATCCTTCGTGCCTGGACTGTGGGTGACTCTGGGTTTATGGCCAGTTCAGATGTGGTTACCTGGCAGGGTCCCAGGCCCGGGCTCCACTCCGCATGACTGGCACAAAGTGCTTGAAAGCAGGCAGACGAAGCAGCCCTACACAGACCCTTTATCTCTGCTGCTCACACACGTCCCTCTAACAGAAGGCTTCCAAGAGTGCTTTAGACAATTTCAAATTAAGTGATAGGGTTTTTTTTACTGGAGTTTCATCTGAAATACTTCTCCCTTTCCATCCAAGATCATGCCAAAATAACTTGTGAATATCCCAAGCAGACAGACAAGAATCTAAATATTGCCCTCAAAAAGCAAATACAGGACAAAAGCACTGAGGAGATTTCTTCTGGTGTCCCCAGAAACTTTTGGGAACCTGTATTAAAAGTAAGAGCAACAGGCTGCAGATGACAGGAGGGGAGGAACAGAAAGATGAAGTCAAACATGCTGTGAGCTCCCCCAGGCCCAGGTGTCCTGGAAGCAGCCTTGCCAGCACTGTGAGATGACCCTGGGTTTTTTTTTTTTGGGTTTAAAATAAACAAAAGTACTTCCTCTAGGATCCCCTTCCAAGCTGAAGCACAGGAAGAGGTTGTTAGTTGGATGCTATGACTCCAGTCCAGCACAAGCTCCCTGACTCCAGCACTGCTGGTTTGGCCACCATCACTGCTGCTGCCGTCACAAAGCAGTTCCCGAACTTCCCAAGCATTAACATCTCCTGGTGAGTGGTGTGGGGGATGCTCTCCCACTGCAGCCTGCTCAAGAGCTCTATTGATCTAACATGCACTTGGTGCCTTCAAAGTTGTTTATGATCAATATGCAAATTGCCCATGGCATTGATCTGGTATTAATTTTCAATTAGGGAATCCACAAGGGGTCTCCCAGGGTCAATATCTAACAATGCGAGGTAGCTCCACAGCAAAACAGTGAGATGGATGTTGTCCCATGCCTCTGGGGCTGCTTCTGCTCCTCCTGCCCAGACCCTTCCAGGCACCACAACCTCCCAGGAAGAGACCACTGCCAGCCCACTTCCCGAGGTCCCTTTCCCACCTGCAGCTTCACAGGGCAATGTCTCCCAAGCCACTGCACACAGGTCAGCACCTTGCAACCCCTGAGGCCCTGTGAGCAGCATCGTGGGCAGAAGGCTGCCCTCGAAGTCCCTGGCTGGAGGAATTCTGTCTGATAATCGTTCATGACCCTTCCTCCATGAGGCAGCCCAGCCCTGAACTGTGTGCGGCCCTCCCCAGGGCGCTGCCATTTCCCAGCTGAGGATGGGGATGGCTTAGCCACTAGCAGCAGCTGGAACCCCACTCACCGCTCTGCGGGGGACTCTGCTGCAAACCAGGTCACTCCACAAGCAGTGATGAGCCCAGCAGCAATGCAGGCACACCACTGGCAGCTTGCAACTTACGGCAACCCCATGGCTAGTGGTTTTAGACAACAGCCTTCAACATGCACACTGCATTTTCTGCACCAATGCAGTTAACAGGGAATCAAAGTCCTGGAGTGTGTCCAAAGAAGAGCAATGAAACTGGCAAAGAGTCTAGAGCACAGGTCTTCTGAGGAGTGGCTGAGGGAACTGGGGTCATTTAGCCTGGGGAAGATGAGACTCTGGGGAGACCTTTTTGCCTCTAATTGCGCCAGGGGAGGTTTAGGCTGGACAACTGGAATGATTTCTTCTGCAGATGAGTTGTCAAGGTCTGGATCAGGCTGCCCAAGGCAGTGGTACAGTCTCCATCCCTGGAGGGGTTTCAAAGTTATGGAGATGTGGTGCTGAGGGACATGGTTTAGTGGTAATTTGGCAGTGCTAGGTTAATGGTTGGATGCACTGATCTTAAAGGTCTCTTCCAACCAAAAGGATTCTGTGATTCTACGATTCTGAAGTCAGGAAAAAACATAACTCAGCAGCAGTGCAGACAACAGCTCCTGTGAGCCGGAAGGAAGAATTCAAGGCCCAGGTGTAGTGGACAAGCAACTTTCCAATGGCACAGGGCAGGAACCAAACTCTGCATTCTGCCATGAACATGAGCTACACAAACCTGCACATCTCTGCAGAATACATTAGAAGAGGAAAAGATCCTCAGGTGTGCCACACAAAGGGTTAAAAAAAAAGAAAAAAAAAGGAAGAAATCATTGAAATGGCCTCATAAATCTAGAGAAATGTGTCCCTTCCCAGAAAACAGGAGCCATCCCATCAGCCACCCTCCCAACTTTCTTCCTCTCAGAGAGGCCCAGAGGAGCCATTTGTCCTCTGAACTGGCAGCCATACCAGAGCCATGCCCTCCTCGCACCGGATGGACAGCCTGTGCACACCCACGGCTCTGCCACTCACTGTGCTAACCAGCACATTAGCTACCCAGGCTAATTGGTTTATGGATAACATTAATTACCATGTTGCTCATTAATGGATGAAATCTTTATTGGTTCCATTGATCAGCGGGACTTGTTAGCCGGCCTCCTAACCAATGGCGGATGTAACAAGCTCTCTTATTGGCATATCAATTAATGCAATCAATTTCTGGCCAGCGGCTGCCATTCGCTTCCCTGCTTGTTAGACTGTGGAAGACAGAGTCATGTCAAGTAAGCATTTATTTAAAGGGTTTCTAATTCTTCTTGAGCTGACTTCCCAGCAGGCTTTCTGCCACACAAGGGTTTTCTGCCTCCAGAGACCTTCCTCTTTCCTAACAGTCATTCCCACTGAAATAATTTCTGCAAAAGTATTTACTGACTTGCACAGCAGGACAACAGGAGGTGATGGATGGAGAAGCTGAGCTCTACAGCTACCCCAACTTCACACACCAAAGAGGTGGGCAGGAGTACAAACTCTCTCCTGAAGGATGAGTAGGGGCTCAGGAGCTGTTCGAGAAAGCCTCTTTGCACACGGATTCATTTTAATCACAGGGTCACAATTAGAATCACAGAAACATTCAGGTTGAAAAAGACTCTCAGGATCACCAAGTTCAACCAATAACCCTACTCTTCAAGGTTCACCCTAAACCATATCCCCAAGCACCACATCCAAATGACTTTTAAACATATCCAGTGTTGGTGACTCCACCACCTCCCTGGGCAGCCCCCTCCAATGCCTGAACACTCTTGCTAGGAATTTTTTTTACCTAATATCTAGTCTAAACCTACCCAGTCACAGCTGGAGGCCATTCTCTCTCATTCTATCACTGTTCACCTGTGAGAAGAGAACAGCACCAGCCTCACCACAATGTCCTTTCAAGGTACCTGTAGACAGCAATAAGATCTCCCCTTAGCCTCCTCTTTTTCCAGCTAAACAGCCCCAGCTCCTTCAGTCACTCCTCATCAGATTTATTCTCCGGGCCCTTCACCAGCTTCATTGCCCTCCTCTGCACTCGCTCCAGCACCTCCACATCCTTCTTGTAATGAGGTGCCCAAAACTGAGCACGACTCTCGAGGCATGACGTTACCAGAGCTAAGTACACAAGGGACAATCATCTCCCTACTCCTGCTGGACACAGCATTGCTAATCCAAGCCAAGATGCCATTGGCTTTTCTTTGCCACCTGGGCACACTGCTTGCTCATATTCAGTTGCTTGTCAATTCCAATCCCCAGGTCCCTTTCAGCCAGACAGCTTTTCAGCCACACTGCCTCGGGCCAAGCATTGCTTGGGCGTGTGGTCAAGTGCAGGACCTGGCATTTGGCTTTGTTGAAGCTCATGCCATTAACATTAGCCCACTGATCAATCTATCCAAGTCCCTCTGTAGAGCCTCCCTACCCTCATGCAGATCAACACTGCCACCTAACTTGGTGTCCTTGACAAACATACTGATGATACACTCTATGTCTTCCTCCAGGTCATCAATAAAGATGTTAAACAGAAGTGGTCCCAACACTGAGCCCTGAGGAACACCACTTGTGACTGGCCATCAGCTGGATTTAAGATGGACAACGAGCCCTTTTACTTCTGCGCTACTCCTACTCCACCTCCAGAATGAACCTGGACCACTTGGTATCTTTACACAGTCCTGTCACAGGGATCTGCAGCATTCACAGCCCTACTGGTGCCTACACCCATTTCATCAGTCTCAGCCTGGAGCAGGAGAGCAGGGAGACACATGGAGACTATGACACAGTTTTGCAGGACTTTGGCAGTCTTGGCTGTGATGCTATGTGCAGCAATATGCCCTTTGCTCAGATCTTTGGGGGGAAGAAAGCTGTACAAAGAACACAGTACCTCAGTCTCTCCTAGACCGAAACTGAAGAGATGAGCCTGGCCTTCCTGAGAGAGGTGGCAAAAGGTACAGCCTGATAGAAGAGCACAAAATTGCTGCTTGGCTGAAAAAGACTGAGAGATGTTTTCTGAGCCACTTCTCCCATGAGCAAGATGAAAGGACTTTCAGACAACTTGACAGGAGGCAAATGATGTTCACAAGGAGTAAGAACACCTATTCTGACTGACTTTGTCCTCTCTTCCACTGGTCTATTGGCCAAAGAGATTTCAATGGCAGAACATGTTCAAAAAGAGCTTAGACCCTCCTTGGGGGTCAGGATCTACCTACCAGACAGATCACAGAATCACTATGATTGGAAAAGATGTTTAAGATCATCAAGTCCAACCATTATCTAACTCTACAAGGGCCACTACTACAGCGCATCCTTGAGCACAGTATCTAGACAGGTTTTCAATACATCCAGGGATGGCAAATTAACCACTTCCATGGACAGTCTATTCCAGTCTTTGAGAACCCTTTTGGTATAGAGGCTTTTCCTAAAGTCTAACCTAAACTATTTCCTCTTGTCCTATCAGTTGTGATAATGGGATTCTGTAGCCCAGAAGGACGATGGTGCTCTCAGACAGGAGCAGGCTCCCAGAGAGGACAATGAGGGTCTCAGAGATGTGCCTCACCGACTGCCTTGATGTTGTAGGTTTTGTTTTCCTCTGGAGCAGTGTTTGCTCCATAGCAGGAAGCCTGGTAAACACAGCCACACAGGCGGATGGGAACATCAGCATGCTGCTCAGTGCTCCCAACCTCTGTCCCTTTCCCCAGTTGCTGACCTCCTGGGTGCTGCCTGTGGCAGTGTGTAAGTGCAGGGAAGCCAGCAGCTAATGGATCTGCAGGACCTCGCAGGTGAAGCAAACACTTTTTTCCTATAGAATTAGACTTGGTAATTGGATTGTGGAAATCACTGTCACAGGATGTTGCTGTGGCCAAGAATTCTGCAATATTCACCAAAGGGATTAGCTAATTAAGGTTAATGAGAATACCTAGAGATGTAATTGCTAAATCTAACAAAAGAATTTGGGAAAAATATAAACCTACGGGCGTTAGGGCACACGTGAACTGCCTTCTCTCTGTGCAGGCTGACACAGGCACTCACCCCACCTGTCACCGAAGGCTGAGGCCTCTTCCCTCTCCCCAGTTCTCCAGCATACCACCACCTCCTGGTCCCAGTCATGCCACCTCAGCACACGCCAACCCACTTCACGTGTCCCAGAGCTCTGTGGCCTTGGGAACACTGCTCAGAGCTCAGAGGGTGAGGCCATGGCACCACAGCATATGTCTTACAAGGATCTCTGCCACCATGTCTCTGGCATCCCTGCTCCCTGTGCAGCTCAGCACCTTGCCTGTGCTCCCAGGAAGAACAAGCACAAGGCTGGACAAGCAGCCACAGAGGAGACGTGTTGAGCCAAGGCACAAAGACTGAGCACGCAGCAGGATGGCCACACGAGAGGCATCAGAGCTGCTTACCAAGGGGTGCATGGTGCTGTTGCGCTGCACAAATCCCATCTCGTGGAAGTGATGTGGCAGGACACCAGGGTGGGAAGCAGCAAGCATGGCTGGCAGCTCCACTGGAATGCCAGAATACCTGCCATAGCCCTGTGTGCCCACAGCAATCCTTCCCAGATGAATCCCGCTCCAGATCTTCACCCAGCTGATTCTGTAGGAAGGTTCTTCCCCACCAAACACAATAATAAATCAAACCTTATCAGAGATGAACTATAAATCTGAGGACTCCAATAATTTCTAGCCATGGGAATAACACCACAAAAGTACTTTTTAAACTAATTACTCAGATTCCGAAGTGCTGCCCTAATGAGCCTTCCTTCTGCCCAGAACTTACTAAGAGAAAAAAAAAAAATCTACCTTCAGTGCAGTAATTACTGCTTTCCCCTTCAAACTTCTAACTGGAGATCAATGCTGCATTTTAAGACTCATTGATTTACAATTAGCCTGGCTTTCCTGCTAAAGTGTTTTTAAAGCAGAGTTTACTTTTATTTTATTTTGAAATCTCAAAGATCTGGTTCTTGGATTTTACATCCTCATGAGAGGTATGTGGGGAAAAGGGAAAAGGGAAAGTTCTTCTTAGGCCTAGGCTAGGAATAAAAGACTCAAAACATTTAAGGAATATACATGAAAAGAAGGATAGAGGAAGAGAAGCAAAACTACAATAAAGGAAGAGAAAGTGGAATAAAGGCATTGTAAATGAAAAGACAAGGAAAGATGGATTGCAGGCTGAGAAAGCAGAGTCACTGTCAGTGGATCAGAAAGCTCCTACTGCCTCTGCTGTTTATCAGCTTCCTCAGGAAAAGAAGGCAGCAGCTTTTGTGCATCTCTGCGAAACAAAGCGCTGGTTAAAAATAGCGGGTACAGCAGGGACCGGGCGCTAACACGAGGTCCTGGCAGCTCCCGCGCTCGTACAATCTGTCCCATGAGGAGAGCAGAACTAAGTGAAGCAATTAAGAATTCCATGCTGATTGCTTCAAACATGTTTTCTATGCCATAAAGATAACAGCATCACAGATACGTCCACCTCCTCTCTCCTGCCTCTTTGCATCCAGCATCATGTACTTTGTATCCCTTCCCCTGAGGAGCCGGAACACTGGAACGGGCCCACCAAGGCTGGGGTGTCTCCATCCTCAGGAGATACTTAAGAACCCCATGGAGATACCCTGGCATGCTGTTGCAGCTGCTTGGCTCTGAGCCAGGCCTGGGTGAGGTGACCTCCAGAGGTCCCTGCCAACCGCTGGCTGTTCAGAGTCTCCACAAAAGCTGGGTTCTGAATCGCTTCTGTGCCCTTTCTGCAGGAAATGAGCTACACTGGACAAGCCACTACAGCTTTCCTCGACCCTCCTTTGTCTCCTACTTCTTCCACCAAAAGAAACATTTGGAAAGTCTTCTAGGATTAGCATGAGCAGCAACACAACAGGAGCCAGACTGAGGTGCAAGAAGGCAAAGAGAACTGCCTGCAAGGGTTTACAGTTTGGGAGCTGCCATAGTGCTCCAGCCTGACGCTGTGTCTGCTGCTCTCATAAATTCTGTGCTTTACTATAGTTTGGTCTCAGGAGTCAGTGGCAGATGATGATCCCAGAGTGATGAAAGCAAAGACAGAAAATAGGAAAGCCAGTAACGCCTCTTTTTTTAATGTATTTTACTTTACAGGAAGCTGCTTAGCTGCATTTCAAAGACTAATATGAAAAAAGTGCAATTAAATCCTTGAAAAACTGACAGATCAGCAAAACAAAACCACCCGGAGGAGAGCACGATTGAGCCTCATTAAGAAAGAGTTCAGTCTGTTTTTAAAACCTTTCTTAACACTTAGCTGGGTACCTCTCAGCAGCGACCGCTCCCAACGCGCCTGGCATAATTAGTGGCAGAACGGAAAGGAAAAAAATCAACCTAGGAAACAGAAATTAAAACACCAGATTCAAGTGAGAGAAAAAGGTTCAGCTGTAGTGAAACCATCTAAATTCTAACAATAACCCCTCCTCTCAGTCTGCGGCAAGGAGCTCCGGTTCCACTCCGTGCATAGACAAATACCTGCCAATTAAGGAGAAAAGTGGCCGGGGCAAATTCGGTCTGTAAAATTTCTCTGGCTAACCACTCCCAGTCTCCCCAAACAATATCTGTATGGCAGTCACATCCACTCGCGAGGTCAGGTTAATGGCAGATGGACAGTAAATTACACTGACCTCGACAGCAATTAGAACTATCACCACTGACAATAAGGAAATTGAGATACGGGGACTGACTCCACACACTTTTGGTGGCCGGACCCCTCTGTGGGCTGTGCCTGCAGATGCTCACACCTGGACCCTGCGTGTTAATCACCAGCCCAGGACAGGAGCTGAAGAGCAGAGATCTATTATTTTGCAGTGGGGGTGGGGATGAAACACATGGGAGATAGAAAAGATGGCAGAGAGATGAAGCCATTTTATTAAATCAGGCAAATTCTAATTTATTCTGGGGAGATGGAGGAGAGAAAATGGATTCACTCTCAGCATGCTCACTCTGCATCGTCTGATCCAATCCCGACCGCCTTGCCGGAGGGGGAGGGGGCCTCAGCACTCTGCAATTCTCCCACAATCTGAGAAAAAGATTAAAAAATAAGATGACTCTCCTTTTGGGTTTTGCAGGAGGCACAGGGAAAAAAGCTTTTCCTGAGAATACAAGGTGCTAACCCCTGCTGTCCACTGTACTGGGTGGTATGCAGGGGCTCAAGAGGTTTGCTTGCTGGGGGTGTTAAATCAGCAGCACAAGGTCCGCAGCTCACCACAGTGCTTGCACCATGCAAGCAATCATGTAGGCAGAGAGACACTTAGGGAAGAATGTCCTGTGGTGGTCCTGCATTCTCCACCATTCCCAGTGTACACCACAGCATGCCCCCTCAGCAGTTAGTAGCATTATTGCCATCCCTGTTCTTGACCGGGTAAGAGACGCTGAAATACAAGTGTCATATGGGCAGCAATGAGGAGGTTGTTGGTGCCTCAGTTAGCCATGAGTTCACATGTGAGTGCACAGCACCACCACAACACCATCACTACCACCCTAACACTACCACTGAGCGTAGTCACCACTGTAACGACACCACTACAACATCACCGCCAAGCACCAACAGTGGTCCCAGCAGTTTAAACTTCGTGCCACGGTGTCAGCACTGCCCTTCCCCAGCCCTCAGCAGAACTTGGGGTCTGACAGAAACGTAAGCTTGGAAGCTTATCTCCTTCACTGCTCCAGCCAGCAATCCAGGAGCTGGGGGAGATCACCAGCATAACCATGCAGCCAAGCTGGAAGCTGTGGGCTCCTGCACCACTTGTAGCTGAATGGCTCAGGTTATTGGAAATGACACCGAGAACTTGGGGGCCATCATGAGCTCACACGCTGGGGACACTGTCTGTTGTGACAGCCAGGTGGGGACAGCTCATGCAGAGACATTTCCAAGTGAGGCAGATATTTGAGCTGTGCGTTTTATGGACGAGGGTGACATGCACAGCTGCCCAACACAGAACAAAGCCAAAGAAATTCCCTGCTCAAGAGGAAAAAATGCCACCAAATAATCCTTCATAGGCTTTGGAACAGGGACCAAGGGAAAACACAGAAGTTTACACAGCACAGAAAGCAGCACAGCTTCTGCTGCAGGATCAGCAATTGCTTGGGCTCATGTTCCCCAGATATTGTCCCAAAAGGAGTCGGTAGCTGTAATGCTCTTGCTGCCTTCATGTGGGGAGAGAATAATTTGGGACAGGCAATGCAGACGTACCCTGGAGAGAGGTGAGGTGTTGCTGCACAAAGCTCCATAGGCACAAGAATAGCTCCCATTTCAGAATTAACCAACAGGAAGTGAGAGCAAGATGTAATTAATTACCAGCAGCCAAAGAAGTCCAGAAAAACAAACAAGACTTAAGGGTGAATTAGAAGAATGCTGAAGCTAGATGGGGCAGAACGTCCTGGGTTGTCACAAGGCCATCCTTTTGTGTGGAAACCAATTGCTTGAGATTATAAAATCCACATTTTGTACAAAACCCTTCAGAAAATACACCCTGTAGGAATTCCCCCAAAGTCATCAACATTCTCTCCAGTTCAGACCAGAGTAAGTGCTGCACTGGCACATCATGTGGGGTTCTGGGGTGAACATGTGGTCCTGACGCCGGCACAGCCAGGGAAGCCACGAGGATGCTGCCACCTTGAGAGCAGTTGAGCCCCAGCAGACCCGGGGCTCTGAGCCCAGGCTCTAACCAGCAAGGCTGTAGCCTTGCTCTGGTGCTGGCAGGCTCCCTTGGAGATCCAGTGCCCATCCTGTCACCTGCCCTCCTATCTCTGTGGCCGGGGCTCAGGCAGTGTGAGGAGAGTGGCAGCGACTCAGAGCTGATCCTTGTGCAGGAGCAAATTCCCACCCCGGGCAGTGCTAGAGACAGGCCCAGCACCCATCCTGCTGCCTGGAACTAGCCAGGAGAGCCCCGGGAGAAGGGAGTGCAGAGCTGGCTGGGGCTCAGGAAGAGACAGCTTTGCAGGAGGAAAAGACCGAAACACTATGAGAGCAGCTGAGCAGCAGCACCTGGAACACAAATCCCTAACAGAAGAAATTCCTGTTTTGCATCCAACTCCAGTGTGGGCAGTGGAGCTGATTTTATGACTTATTTATTTATTTTGTCTTTGACGAACAGAAGGTTAATATAAGAACAACTCCTTGGCAAACCTTTAAGGGTAATTCAAGCGACACTGATGTGAATCAATGTTCCCTTTGTGAACGCATTACTTGGCAGAAACTGGCTTTTTGTAACCCCCTTAAACCTAGCTGGCAAAACAAAAAGAGGAAAAAAAAAAAGAAGACGAAAAAAACGTCCTTCAAACCAAAGGATGAGGTGAAAATAAAGAGAGAGTCGACTGCACTTTATTCTCTTTCATAGAAGCAAATGGATTTGGTGCTTTTTATACATTAATCAATCAATATCACTGACTGTACATCAGCGGCGCAGCCAAGTTATGAATGACCTTTCTGGCAAAGAGGACACTTTTAATGCTCATAAGACTGCTCATAGCTTAGCAACTTTCCGAATTTATGCCTGCATGATTACCCCTCGGAGGCAGGCGCCCGTTAGCGCTGCACTAGATATGACAAGGTTAGTCCTTGCCAATTTGTGCAGAAGAAAGGGAACTGTTGACTGTGTGCACTCTGTTGATGCGGTTGGTTGCTGGAGATGGTGGAGGATGGGCTTGCTTGGACAGTGGGCAGGCAGCCATCTCTCGCCTGACATGCTCCTTTGGACCACAAGACTCAGCCAGGGTCTGGGCTACTATGGGCTGGCAAGTGAGAGCTGTCCTGTGCAAATATCTCAGTGAAGAGAGGAAGAGAGCTGAGCTCAGGCCAGCTCTCCTGAGGACTGAAAGCAGCTGTGGGACCTGGAGAGCATTTCTGACAGCCAAAGGGCCAGCGGCACCAAGAGCCACACGAGCACGTGCCAGGGCAGGAGGCCAGGCCATGGAGAACATCTTCCTCACATCACTTTGCTGGCCATATCGAGTTGGAACTGCTTTTTGGTGCAGAGCTGGGGAAAACACTGCCCCACACTGCCAGCAACACAACACACCACGGGCAACAACCTTCAACCCCACTATGCTTTTCTACATTACTTAACAGGAAACAAAAAGGGATCCTGACCTCACACCACAAGGGGGTCACCACTCCCCCGTGAGCTGTCACGACTCCAGCAGAAGTGTGGTGATGCCACACACCAGCTTCCATTTCACATTTCTGACTTTTCCTCGTCCGTGTCTCTAGTCAGCTCCAGACTCAAGTGAGACCCAAGCTCTCCACCTTGGGTCCACTCGTCCCAGTACCCCACTCCTCTTCACAGCTCCCCAAGACAGCATGGGGCTGTTACCCTACCTGCTCTAAGAAACAAGACTCAATCGGCTTGCTCATTAAGAACTATCCTCCTTACCTTTGAGAAGCATTCTGCTCTTCCACTGGATTTTGACATACTTTTCTTGTTTTGACTCTTTCCCTCTGAAACTTGCACCCTTTAACCTGATAGGAGCTCAGCATGCCACTTATTTCCTATTCATTACCTTTTGAGGCTAGAAGTAGATTCTCTTCCCTGCCCTAACTCTCAATCCTTGCTCTCCAATAGTACCCAGTTTTGGAGGGCTTGACGCTCTACACCAGTGAGAGGCAATGCAAAACTCTACTGCACTTTGATTCTGATCATTGTGCTAAAAAGTTCCTTTCCTCTTCTCCCTTTGCCAGTGCTGCTCCCTAATGAGAGACAGCCTGCATCTGGCCCTCATCCTGCTCCCACAGCCCTGAGAACTGCACCCCATGCCACTGCTCTCTCTTTGAACCCAGGCACGGGGTGGCACACTGCACCACCTGTCAGCTGGCACAACAGCAACACGAATGTAATCAGAAAGCTTAACACTAACCAAAAACCCCTGGGGAGGAGACTTGGTCCCTGGTGTAACCCATTCACACACCAAGAGCTGGGGCTGTCACCTGGAGGCCTGCACAGGCTGCTTAGGATTACTTCCCCGTGGACACCCCACTTCAAGGGGGAAAAGTGAGGGGTCCCAGTGCTCCCCAGCTGCACAGCCAGGAGAAAGAGGATAGCATGGTGGGGGATAGGTGCTTAGTGACCCTGGGGAGCTGCTGCAGTGCTCCTGACCTCACACATATCCTCCCTGGCTATCCACCAGTGGGAAAAGTGAAGTCGAGATTGGAGGCAGCAGTGCCAGAATCTGCCACGGGCGCACCTGATGCCTTCAACCACTCTCCTGAGTTTAGGCAACGATGACCCAGATGTTATGCCCATGGGCACAAGGGCCTGCAAAGCACTGGTGGTTACAGACAGCATCTGTGCCCTGCACTCACAAGGACTTCTCTGAGCAGCAGTGCCCTGGGGTTCTCGTTGCTTTCAGGGGCATGGCAGAGGAAGGCAGCCAGACTTCATGCCCTATCACTAGGCATGGCCCTGCTTCCAGTGCCTGCTCAGGGATACTGTGTGCCTGGAATCCCCTAGTAGGTCTGCACCAGTGCCCTCCACCACTCAAATCTATGCTCCTGTTGTTCCAAGGCATCATAGCACCCCTGTCTCCTAATCAGGAGCAATCTGTCCTCCCCACATCACTGCCTTCTCATGACACTACTTGAGGCCTAGGGAGAGGGACTGCTTGGTGAAAAGGGTAAAGGGAGGGCACGACCCATCTCCCTCTCCTCACATCTCATCGGACCCTTGGAGACGCTGAGGCACTAGCTCAGGGAATGATGCTCAGTAGGGAAAGGTCTGCTCGCTCCGTGTCACCCACATGCCTGCTCCCTTCACTCAGCATCCCGGCTGCGACCTCTAACCCCTCCCAGACTGGGACAAAATAAACTGTGAGCAATCCTCCACACCACACACACACAAAAGCGAAGGAAAAAAAGAGAATGGGAGGAGAAGAGTGAGTAGGTGATGTGGAAAGGAGAGGTGGCTGCACAAGTGAAGTGGAACGGACAGGCACTGTGTGCTGCCAGATTGCTGGCCCGCCTGCAAAGGCCAAAATTAATGCCATTGTTTTGTCACAAAGGAGGCAGCAAAGTAGCAGCGGAGGCCAGAGAACAATCCTAAACACCAAGCCCTAATTCACCCTTCATCACAATAAAAAGGAGGATGGAAAAGGCCAGAACGCTTCAGCTTAATTGGTAACCAAATGAGAGAGAAGTTCCCAGAAAGGAGCAGAAGCGTCTGCCCTGGATGAATACCAGCAAGTCAGGAGAGCAAAGAAAAGCACCCGCAGTCACACTCGGGCCGTCCCCATCTCCCTCCCTTTCAGCCTGGCAAGCGGGAGCAGGGGCCGTGCAGGGGCCTTGCACACACCACGCCAGGATAAAGCCCAGATTTAGGGGTTTGGGGCCTGATGTGGGACCAGTGAGGGCATCTGGTGGGCATGGACATGGCACACCGTGTCCGCTTGGGAAAGGTCAGGACATCCCAACCCACAGACCAAAGGAAATCTGCATCTGATACAGTGTATGGGAGAGGAACAATGTATGGAACAGGAAAAAAAGAAAAAGCATTCATTTACTCAATGAAGTGGCTGCAGATGGATCAAAAGACTGTGAAGCTGAGAAGAGGGGTAGGAAGAGGCACCTACACAGAAAAGGAGATGATTAGAGCTGCTTGGTCTGAAAAGAAATAAGGTGGCCTTGACAGGAGCATCCAAATGAAGATCGGTTCAAGGCAGCTGGACCAATACTGCTCCTCTCATCCTCCAGTCTCTAGAGGACTGACAATGAACATGGAAAAAAATGCAAATTTTAAGCAAATAGAGATAATACTTCCTCATACAGCTCCCAATTAACCTTTGGAGCTTGTGGCCTCAAGAAATCATTGAGGTCAAAACAAACTATGCGGCAAGGGCATCAAGATATACAACTCAGAAAAGCAAACTGACTATTTGGAAGAAACAGAAACCCTCCTGCTCAAGGGTATGAACCAAACTTCAGTAGGAATAAGGATGAGACCCCTATTTAAGGTAGGTTACAATTTGTATAGGGGTGCCAAGCTTCCTTCTGCAGCTGCTACAGCAAGACACTAGGGTTGCCAGACTGGTTTCCTACTCCTCTGCTTAGCACGGGCTAGCACTCTCTTGTGCTGAGGCTGCACAACTAGGCAGGCAGCACAAGGCCAGGAAGGTCTATCTGGTTGTCTTGCCCCACAGGACATTGGGATGCTGCAGTAGCACATGACTGCACCTCCATTTGAGTAGCACAGCAAAACACAGGACACATATTATGCACTGACAGACCAGGATGGAGGTTTGGTGTTTCACACAGTCCAGCAAGGCAGATGGTTTGAAGCAGAGTTCTCATTCTGTATCAGCAATTACACCTGGGAATCAGCAACTGTCAATCCCAGCTGCTGGACCTTCCCATACAGCAGCACCTCAGCAAGGGCTTGAGCATGAAGCCTGGCAGGCAAGTTCCCTCTCATAGCCCCTCCTCACCTTACTCCACTGTATAAACAAGTTAGACATCCTTGTTGCCTCTGAACACAAAGGGTTATGTTCAGCTGACTGAAATTTTTTTTCTGCCACTATCTCCACCAAATGTGTTAGTGAGCAAGTTCATAGGACAGAAGATATCAAGGTATCAGCAGCTGCCCATTTCAGCTCATAGAATCATAAAATCAACCAGGTTGGAAGAGACCTCCAAGCTCATCCAGTCCAACCTAGCACCCAGCCCTATCCAGTCAACTAGACCATGGTGCTAAGTGCCCCATCCAGGCTTTTCTGGAACACCTCCAGGGATGGTGACTCCACCACCTCCCTGGGCAGCCCATTCCAATGCCAATCACTCTCTGTGAAGAATTTCCTCCTAACATCCAGCCTAGACCTCCCCTGACGCAACCTGAGACTGTGTCCCCTTGTTCTGTTGCTGATTGCCTGGGAGAAGAGACCAACTCCCACCTGGCTATAACCTCCCTTCAGGTAGTTGCAGACAGCAATGAGGTCACCTCTGAGCCTGCTCTTCTTCAGGCTGCATACCCCCAGCTCCCTCAGTCTCTCCTCATAGAGCCTCTCACCAGCTTCATTGCCCTTCTCTGGACACATTCCTGTAAGTCAACATCTCTCATGAATTGAGGAGCCCAGAACTGGACACAGTACTCAAGGTGTGGCCTGACTAGTGCTCAGCTCCCTTTTAGCTCAGGTCAACAGCAGAACAGGAAAAGAGACTCTGAGTTAATACATCAATACAAACATGCAAGTGAGGCAACTCTCTAAACTCATTAACCCATTCACACAGAAGAGGGTATGGTAATTCCCAATGCATTTAATTTGAAGCCCAGTAGTGGAGAAAGGGAGAAAACAGCAAAGTGGAAATAGATGGAACAGTTAAACCTGCAGGAAAGACACTGGAGGTGAGCTGCTACCATGTGGTACTATGGAGATGAACATTGTAAATTAGGGTTGACAAGTGAAAGAATAGTCACTGAAGCATGTGTCTTAAGTTTTTGGAAGGCTTATTTTTCTCCTTACCACCAAAACATCACAGTAGGGGTCTAAGTCAGACACTGCACCTAAGTGAGTGTGAGGTTTGGTCAGAAGCAGTATGGTCATGCTGATAAGGCTTTAAACATGAGCTGAATGTGCTGCTAAAATGAATCCTGTGTTCCTCACACTGACATCAAACCCTTCTCCAACACATCTTGACACAGGACTGAAGTACTTATTGCTGTTCAACCTGCAATGTGTTCAAGACTTTGTGGATTCACAGCCAAAATAGAATCTTTCATCCTGGAATTTAACCTGCATCATTGCAACAACCATCCTGAACTCCCCAAGAGAAGAGTTCCTTACTTTAAAACTTGAAGTGAGACATGGGAAAGGAGAAACAGCGAAGAGAAGCAGAAAGTGCTGGCCACAGAGCTTTTGGTGACCAAACTCAGTGCCAAGTGTGAGATTAGAGGGGCACGGATGCAGCTCTTCTGTCCCAAAGGCAACAGCAGCTGCCTGGGCTCAGGAGAGACACTGTGCTCCCACAAATTGGTTTCAGTCTGGCTTTGGAATCTGTTTTGATGGGGGAGGAAAAACTCAAGTAGGAGAGAAACCAGTAGTTTCTCAGTGCTTCACTCCAGCATCTGGTGATGTTTCCCCCTTCACTTTCCTAAGTGGAAAGGGCTTTAAGATGCAGCTGAACAACCAAAACATTCTGGAACAAGTCAGCTGTCAGAGCTTCCTCTCTTTCTGCTTAATGAAAGCCATGAGCTCCTGGTGACAAGTGTCTGCTGGAGCTAGATGGGGACTTTATGAGATTCCTGCCACGTTTCAGTGATACTGCAGCATGCCTTTGGTCTGCCTGCCCCAGCCCAGCTATCTAACCACTTCCTTCCCGCCAGGCGCCTCCCATTAGAGACTTTCATTAAGCGAATGCTTGGGGGTTTGTGCAGATTTGTTACCCCTCCCCTGCTTTACCAGGGGCACATGAAAAAAAGTCATGATAAACTTTAATAAAAACAAAATTAAAATGATTAAACCTTTCATATCCTTTAGAGATTATCTATTCACTGGTGGTTGGTAAAAACAGAGCTGAGGCACTACTGCTTCTTACTTCAAACTCAAAACCAACCCCAAAAACATAAATAACAAAGGAAATTTGCCTCTGCTAGATATTAAAGGGAAACCAAGTTTATCCCTGCACTCTGTGAAGCCAAATATGAGCAGCTCCTGGCATCTTGTGTACACAAAGACACAAAGATGTTGCTGGGATGGGAATAGCCTTCCCCAAAAATGGGGTAGGCGAAAGGATGCAAGGATGGAACAGGTACAAACTATGCTGCAGTAACACTAGGACAAAGAAGTCTCCTTATGTGGACTCAGTTCCCTAAAGGGACGGAATTTCTCGAAGCATGTATTTCTCCTCTTGTCTTCTGACCCTCCAAAAGAGCTAGCTATGTCCAGGAACCCCGACCTGTGGCTGCAGGAAGAACTTCTGCTGGGTTATGATAACACTTAAAGCAATATGAAACTAAAACAGAACCAAACCACCTGCCTCTCTGTCCATCCATGAAAGAGAGAGTTTGCCATCTGCCTGGCCTCTGAATAGCCTCCAGGAGAGACCCAGTGCAGAAATACCATGACTCCCACCAGGAGCGACAAAATTCCAAGGTTTGGCAGAAGAACAAAGGGGAACACAACAAGCTACCCTCCTGCTTTAAATGAACGCACATGGAAAACAAGAGAATAATCCTGCAAGTGTATTTGGTGGAGCTGGCACAGAGATCAGGAGAGCTGCAGTAAAGGGGAACTGCCAGTTTAATCAGCTGAATGTACACAGGGCAAGGAGCTGTTGTCTCCACTGCTATCCGATGTATGTTATTGCACCACGGGTTAACGTTTCCTCGAAACAGGACAATAGCTCCTCTTACTCCCTGTGTCTGAGAGGAGATGACAGACACAGACTTCCTCTTCAGACAGTGAAGCTGTTGCACATGGCAGCCAAAAGAACAGCCCCCAGCAGAAGGCTGGGTGCTGGTGACAAGTCCCCATGGCCTCCTGGCCCTCTCCCAAGCACCTGCTGCAGCATGGACACAGCACCTCCTTGATGAGTCATGTCCCAGTGATTTGGTTGGATTTACATGCTTCACTTGGGAAACAAAGACTGAGCAGGCTGCTGCCTTCAGGGGGTTACTGAGAACATATTGGGAAAATACAATATTGGGTTGTGGGGAATGAGAGAGGTAAAAAGCCTGGGAGAAGCTAATGAAGCTGGGCAGCACTTGATGTTTGCACACAGGAGCTCGGATTGTCATTTGGGTTGTCAGATTATTAAATGTGTCAATCAAGGAGAAGCCTGGAAATGGCAAGGGGAAGCGTGTGAAATGAGGTTAGCTGTTACACATCGGCAGAAGGAATCTCGTTTTGAGGAGCAGAGCATGACTGGAGGCAGCACAAGACCAGAGCTGCTTCTCCAGCCATAAGAGCAGGGGCAGTGGGAGGAGATGGCATGCAGAAGATCACTTAGGGCCTCCCGCTTGCACTAGCTGGGACATTTTGCACTAGTGTGCACCTTGCACGTTGCTCTTGCCTAGCCCTCTGCAAGGGCTACACGTTCCAATCAGGCAAGCCTGTGCATAGCCAGCAGAGCCAGAACTGTAGTGTGCTTTAGGCTGGCAGATGCCAGAGCACAAACTGCACACTGTTCTGCAGACACTGCACAAGTATCTTCTCTGGGAAGTTTTCAATTGTTATGTGCAATTAAGTCCCACAGAAAAGTGGAGAGAGGCTTACAAAAGCAAACTAATTATTCCTTTCTGAAACCTTCCATTACCTCTACCAGATGTAGGAGAGCAACATGTGTGTTTCTCCAGCATTAGCCATGACCACATCTTCTTTAATTGAGACCAAGTGGTGGACATCAGATCTTAATAAATCTGAATTATTTTGAGCAGGGAGAAACATCATTTGCCATTATCCATTTTTATTTCAGAACTCTTAAAGTTCCACTGGAAGTATGGAGCCTGCAATCACGAAAAAGCCACTCCAAAGGAGTATCTCACATCCCCATTGTAACAAATTACATCAGTAATTACTCCATGCTTGACAACGGTGAATGAGGAATGTCTTGTGTGGTTGCCCACTCTTCAAGGTGGGAAAATCACAGGACAGTACCCCTCACGGGAAATTGCTGTGAAAGATCTCTTTCCTCACCTTTTGTTTCAACTCATTTTACAGCTGGCTGACAGCAAAATTCCTAAGCTCAGGGCATGGCCAAGAAGCGAAAGGAGGACCTGCAGAGTGAGGACTTCAGACTGCTTTGAGTAAGAAGATAATGCATGCTGCAAGACCTCAAACCCCTCATTTAAACCAACAAACGTGGCTGACATCAAACCTACCTTCTGCTAAACAGAAAATTTTTGTCTAAGAGCAACCTCTTCACACCTCAAAACATAGCCTGAGCATTTCATGAACAAATCTGCTCTGATCACAGGGAACTCACTTCCTGTCCCCTTCACCATCACCTCTCTCCTGTCGGCAATGCCTTCAGATCACTGCTGCAGCTACAAACCTGCAGTTGGGAAAGAGCAACGTGAGCGTGTTCCTTCATACGACTCAGAGGCACGAGTACCATATGAGCACCCAGCTGCCTGCAGACACCCCGGGCAGAGCTGAGCCTGAGTTTGGTAACTACTGTTGTCAAAGCACGTGGGCTTTTCTCCTCTGGCAACTGCTCCAGCTGTACTTCTGCTCTGTTTACATTCTTGGTTTCATCCTGATTTCAGTCTACAGTCTGCAGCCCTTCAGGTCGGATACTGAAATACAAGGCAGGTGTGGATGGACAGCGCTTGGGGCCAGGGAGAGGAGAGAAGCAGGAGCCACAGGGTATCCTCTCCTCCCTCACAGGGAGCTCTGGGGTTCAGTAGCTTCCAGGGGGCTACCAGAACAGAGCTTTACAGTACAGATGTTCCCCTAAATAACTGTAATTGACCTGTTTGGAATGGGGAGAGTGGCAAGTCCCTTGCTGGCAGAACAAGTAGCAGGGATGCTCCAACAAGGCTGGGCATAGGATGCTGGGCAGCAATCCCGCTACTGACACCCGCTCCAGCCCCTTTCCTGCTCAAACAAAGTGGCTTTTGACCACACTTGGCTGAGTTTAGCAGTGGAGTCCAGAAAGCCTGCCCTCACCCTTCACACAATGTCTTTGTGTGTTGGAGGAAGATGGCCATGAAGGATTTGAGATCAGCAGGACTGCTGAAACAGTATGTCCACCATAGGGGACTGGTTCTCTGCACTGAAACAGGGAGACTGAGGCAGCCCCTGGAGAATGCATCCAGCAAAACGGCTCTTCCAATGGTTCAACACTTCTTTATGACAGGTAGGATCTCTGGCTGGCTTAGCCTGGTCTAATGGGAAGACTCCCATCACCGTAAGGACAAAGAGACTCTCCAGAAGTATATAGTGCTAAGAAAAAATTATCTGGAGCCATATTCAACAGAAGATACTGACTTTTTTTTAGCCTTCTCACAGACTTTCACAGTAAAGACACCCTCTGCATTTACATCTGCCAAAATCTGTTTCCTCCTTAAGATGTCAACAAACTCAGGGCTCACAGGAGAGGATGACCAAAATAAAACTCCAGGGCACCATAAAAGTCAAGGTGGTCTCTTACCTCACCTTCACCTGCCTTGTGGATCTAGTCATTGTCCTGCAGAGCCCAAGCATGAGGTGTCTCCATTTGAAGAATCTCTGGCCAGGCTTACCACAAGCAACAGGATTCTATTCTGACTTAAGGAGTGTGTCAGATACCAACACACGGAGCCACACAAAGCAGCAGCTCCTGGCCAGGGATGTCCAGGACTCTGATGCAGGTGAGGAATGCAGACACCTGACAGGTACCTGATAGGACTTCTGTCCTATAAACTGTGAAGAGTGGGCAAACTCCCTCTGCTCCTCTCACAGGAGACAGCCACAGAAAGGAAGAGCAGAGAGATGGGAAACAGGAAGAGTCAGGAGAGATAGGTAAGGGTGGATGCAAATTATGAGCAGCACTTGCCTGAGGAGAAACAGGCTGAGCAGCAGGGGCTGTAGCAAATCCCCACCCATGGGGGTGGCAAGCGAAGAGCGATGAAGGGTGCGCTGGAGCTGTGCACGTCCTCGTGCAGCGCGGGCCGCAGACGAAGGCTGTCCTGCTGTGCAGCCGCTGCTCCACGCAGGCTGTCCCACTGACAAATGGCTGCCTGTGCCCCCTGCCTTCTAGAAGGAAAGCTTTCAAAGCCAGGCTGAAAATTTGTTGCAGGTTGTCTCAGTCTTACTCCCATCATTACCTAATGAGTCGTAAGTGCATCCACCCCTACATCTTGAGAACATTTTGGTTTTTATTATGGGCTTTTTCCCCCCCGCCTCTCTTCTCTCAACCCCCATCATTAAAAATCAATTAGCTTATGGGTAACGTTACACAGATGCTTCTGCAGCAAGGGGCTGACATCTGCAGTGGCAGCAGCCCAGATACTACAGCAATAGACGTCCAAAAATACCCCACAGAAGAAAACGAACCCCCGGCCCTAAAGCTGTACTCCTTCTGAAGAATAAAACAGCTGAACATCCGGCTTGGGCCCCGCTTCCCTGTCTCCTGCATAATTAGCACACTCCTCAGAGCAAGCAGAAAAGTTTAATTGTCTTTAATTATCCAGTTCAAGGAGGATTGGGTTTCTTGCCTGATGTCCATATAATTTCCCTGCCAAAGACTTCATCATCCCTTTACTGGAAGCAGAGTGCAGCTTCTAAAGCTCTCTTCCATAAAAGACAGAGAAGTTTCAGTGAGGGTTGTACTGCTGGCAGAGACAAAGGTCCTTGTGTCTACCAGGCTGTTGCTCAGGCTGCTGCATGTGTTTTCTGCGGGGTGGGAGGGAATGAGTTGCAACTAATGTGCAATCAAGAACCATCACAATTACAAATGTAAATGAACAGGCAATTGGCACTGACCTTTGTAGATTGTTAGAGGACTAATTAAGGTGTGATCAGACTCTCTTCCAACAGACTGAGATGCATCCATACAAGCCAGTATCTTCCCACCGTCCCTGAGGCAGCAATGCCCCTTCCTACAGGCTTGCTCACACCAGTGAGTACATACACACAGAACAACCTGGTGTCTAGCCCTGGTACCTGCTCTGTGCCACAGAGCAACAAGATTCGCAGTGGGAAGAGGATCAAGGCAGCTTCACTCAACTGGTCCATGCAGTCACACTCAGCACAAAGCTACAGAACAAGGCTGAGCTACTCCTCATTACTGCAACCAGCAGGTCTAGGTGAAGCTAGGGATGAGGAGATTGGCACAAACTAGATTAAATTATAGAAAGAAAAAGGAAATAAATAATTTTAAAACATATTTAGCAAAGCCACAAAGGTCTCTAGCAGCAATGATGGTGGCTGCCGTGTGCCAGTACCTTGACATGGGTGGGTCACAGGCCAGCCCATGCGTGATATGGAAGCTGGCTGGAGCACCCCATCCCTTGGGAACTCAGGATCTCTTACAACATCATCCCTTGTGCCTGCTTGCTCTGGGTCTTAGCACACCAGCCTGAAGAGCAAGCAGAGGCATGAAGCTTCAACTACTGCTGAAGCAAACCAGCAACTGGCCAGCCAGAGCAGCAGTGGAAGGGAAGGGTTTGTGTCAGCTCAGACTGCCCTGAGCACTTAAAGCTCTACAAGTAAAGAAGACAGGCACTAGACAAGGTCCTGCTCAGAGCTTCAGCCTCATTCATCAGATTTGAGCATCTCCCAGGTTGGGGACTCTACAACCTCCTCGGGCATTGTTTCAGAACAGAGATACCCTCTCAAGGAGGAGTTCTGTAGAAGGCAAAGAAGCTGAGAGGGCTGACATGTTTTAGGAGTCCTCAGAAAGAGCAGTCATAAAAAAGGGGGATTCATTCTGGAAGAAAGCACAAGCTGATGTATTCCTAAGGAAACTGAATTCAAAATAAATGTAATTAACTAGGAGGGGAAAGAGAATCACATTGATGATTAACAGGGAGGAATAGCAGCATCAAAACAAACCACTGCACAAAGCAGTAAAAATGTCATTGTCCCTTGAGCCCCTGGTAGAAATGAGTCACTGATAAGAAAAGCACTTTCTGCTCAAGGTGTCTGAAATACAGGGAAGACTTTCTTGTGTTATCCATTACCACTAGAGACTCCTGTCAAAAGGCAGTGAAGGAAGTCCATCCATCCTTCATTAAAAACACTGAAACCATAACAGGGGTACAGCACAGACACCATTGTGTTACATAGGAAGAAATGCAGAGACTGCTGCAAACCTCAGCACAGCCCTGCCACAAAGGAAGAGCAATTCCAATGCTGGCAGCATTTTGCTGTAAGGATCTTTGGTGAAGTCTCCCCAAGTGGTGTGTGCTGCTCTCCTGAACAGGTTGGACAGCCTAACAACCCAACACAGTCCAAACCCAATAAAAGTTCCACACATCAGGAGTGAATTCAAGTCTAGGGACAGGTGTACTCTTACTACACATCACTGACACCCAAACTACAGAAAAATAAAGCTAGCCAGTTAAATAATAAATAAGAGGAAAGGATCAGCCTGTTTGAGGCAGATCTTTTTACACATGAAGAAACTGCATTAAAGAAATCCAAGCTGAGAAACAAATTACTGTTCTGCCCTGCAAGAAGCTGACCTCGCATTCCCTTTGGGTGCTGGGCAGTGCCCCCACCTGCCTTGACATCTGGGATCTGATGCACTAGCCTGGGCACCCATCAGCAGCCACAGGAGCTGCCCAGATCCAGCTTGTAGTACTGCAGTGTATCATCCCTTGGGACACACCCTCATCCTGGCTTGGGGTGAGAGGGCTGCCCCAATTTCTGTTTGAGTTGGCATTCTGATTCCATAACAGGTTCAGAACAAACAGCAGATGAGAGCATTTGTTCTCCCCCACAGGGGTACTGCAGCTTCTCACCCAAAGCCAACTCTCATCGCTGCAGAGATAACCAGACCAGTGCCTTGTGCCTGTGTCCACAGACGCCAGCAAGGTGTGCCTGCTTAGTTCTGTTCAACAATGGCCTAAAGACTGTTTGAAATTAAGTATCTCAGGTCAAAGTGACCCGCAAAACACACCAGATACTTCCCCACTTTGCATTCTACAGAGTCATACCCTTACTTGTATTTTTAAACTTTGAAATAAAATATAATGAAGAAGTTCTTAAGCGTCTTGTTTGCTGCCAGTTACTGCTGAGGAATCAACAAGCTTAAACAGAGTTACATCAAACCATTTGACAAACTAAAATATTTTTCAACTCAGATTTCTTCAAGTGACTTGCCAAGACTTTCAGTTAAAGGGAAAAAAAAACCCAAACCCACAACATCTTTTTTAAATGGTCAACAAACTATTTTCCCTGTCAGCTGGTCAACTTCTGCACTCTCGGTACCTGCAATGCCACAGTCCTGGCAGGCGCACAGGCAGAGATAAGGTTTCTAAAGTAAAAGAAAAGGCAAACAACAACTTCTAAAGTAAACAAAGATTTTTCAAGACTGTTCTGTGTATTACAAAAGGGCACAGAAGGTTTCTCCTTCTGTATTCACTCTGCTTTTAAGAAAGCTCACAAAACTGTACAGCCCTGGCCAACATACTCCTCTTAAAATCCGAGTATTTTTCTACTGTGGAGCACAGCAGAGAAGCGGAGAAGCTCTAAGAGCTGCTGTCCCCTCTGGGATGGTGTGGCAACCACAGCATGCTTCCACTGTCACCATGACCTTTAGGGAAGCGTGTTCCATGCCCTCCACTCCACTGGGCCCCTGAGTTCACAGATGGGTCACTTTTTTACATGAGATTGAATTTAACTCTTAGCAAAAAAATCTGCTGCTCTGCTTTTCAGGTGTTCTGCGACTATTTGAGATCCTTGTTACTAACACAAATGACAGCAACACAACCCAGGTCTAAAGTCAAGAGACACTGGTGCTGCCCTGCTTTCCCGAAGCCTTCAAGCTCAGATCTCCCTCACTGTCTCTAAGTGCAGTAACTGCAGAATGCCAGCTCCTCAAGGTCCCTTTCTGTAAGATTTAACCATTTCCACAGCAGTCACGAAGGGAAGTCCTGGCTGAAGCTGGCATCCTCCCAGCTACAGCATCTTTACATATCTGTCTGCACATCTATCAGCAGACATGGGCAGGCTCTCCTCCCCTCCCTCCAAAGAGAACTTCACGAGACCTTGGTTTTTAGCAACACAAAAACCTAAGTCTTTATAAACAAAGTACAATTTCTGTTCTGCCCAGCCTAGCTGTCTCCTTTAAGGCAGTTTCTCTTTCCAGTTCCTGGCTGCAAACTCTTTCCTGTTACCTGTTCCTTCTGTATGAGCAAATACTTCATTCGAAACCTTCTCCTTATCCATCTTGTCAAAAGGAAACACAGAAGACAAACACTTGTCTCTTCTGCTGCCCAGCCCTTCCAACCAGCTCCACTCCCAGTCCAATATGGCTGAAGTATCAGAAACAAACGAATGTGCTGGAACACACACATTCACAGCTTCTGAAGATGTCACCTGAGACACGGCAAAATATCTACAAAGTACAGTTTGTAGGTCTGTTACTCATCCAAAATGTTATGGGTATCTTCAGGGGCTCAAACAATATCCTATTTAAGACACTAACCTGAACAAACACACACACTTCTACTTGTCAAACCGGTGTTTAGTTCATGAAGACAGAGGGGACCACTTAGGAGCACAGACTGATGCTCATGCGTAAGCATTTGGTGCTTCAGAGCCACCAGCCACAACTGCATAAGGCAGAGCTACGCTGGATGTCGGATGTGCAGCACACATCTCAACCCACATCAGAGTAGCCGGGACTTCTGTAATTGTTAAGCAACAAGCATCATCCCCACAGCAGGGAAGAGAAATGAGAAGTCGCCAAGCTTGCTGGTGGGTCTGATGCTGTGACTCAAATCCTGTGACATAGAGCCTGACCTGTCTGTGCAACGGAGACACCACTCACCGGCCTCAGCAGCTGGACACTTCCGGATGGTGAAGATCTGTCCCAAGTCTTCCTCTTCCTCAGGGAGACCTTTCTGGAGGCGCTGCAGCTTCCGTAGGCTCTCGCTCCGCTGGTGTTTCATGGAGCGCACGTGCTGGATGAGGTTCAGCTTGGCCTTGGTGGAGTAGTTGCAGAGGACACAGTGGTAATAGCAGCTTTCACCCTCAACCCCACTCTCGTGATGCTGAAGGTGCTGTGAAGAAGAAAGCAGAGAGATGCGAATTTCCTTTATCATCTCCAGTCTCCCTGGGTTACTTGACTGTAAATTGCTAAAAGCCACCTGGGAATTAAGTAAGAAACCACATTTTGATAAAGACACAGTGAGATCAAGCCTGTTTATTCTCAAGACACCATGTGCTCTCCTGCTAAGAAGTAAGAAAAACATAACCCACCAAAATAAGCACAGAAGTGAAAATCAAGATAGGCAAGATCATCCCCTTCAGAGAAAGAAAATACCACATCCAACGTTAACAACTCCTCACGACCTTTGTACGGCTAATTCTTTCACACTTAAAGCTTATCCTGGGAGGGGATCCAACTTCACGTCAAGCATTAAATTTGATAAATTCTCATTGAAAACTAAAAAGAGTAAAACTAAAGCAACCCTAGAACACAGAGAACCCATTAGATGGGGAGGTCCTGGAAATGGCATATGGAAGTGGAGCGTGGAGCATGTACCATCCTATCCATCATCCTGTACTCCATTTCCTGGCATCTAGGTTCAGCAGAACCCCTTGGATGTGAAGAAAGCAGCAGCTTAGCCTGGAAGATGGTCATGACAGAGATCCAGGCTGAAAAGCCAACTGTAAGCATGCAGCTCATGAGAGGTTAGCACTCAGAAAAAACATTTTGTCACCCTCTGAAGCTGTGCTGTGACAGCCAATACAGTGCTCTTCAGAGTATTCCACCCTGATTGTCAGAATCTATCAACTGTCTGGCACACTGGTTCACGCTGCCAGGGACACCAGAAACTTTCTTATATCATGGATCCCAGCAATTCTTTCTTCAAAACAGAGGGAAGAACTTGCTGCTCAGCTGTGCTGGCTGCCATGGCACAGCCACTCTTCCTTTGGTCTGGGCAACAGTGGGGCTGAGACCTCACAGTAGCATTCCCAAATCCCACAGTAAAGGCTTATCACAAGTTACAGAAAAAGGGATACCAGAGTCAAATGACACCGAAGACTCATAGTGAAGGCTATTTGGTGTTCCCATCACACACCTACATTTCAGAACTAAGCAACAATCCCTGCCAGCTCCTACCATCCCATCAAGACCTCTTTTTGTCCTCTGGGTCATCTCATGAAGCATCCTCAGGGCCCAGGGCATATAAAGAAGGTGATTTGGACAAGGTCTCAAGGTTTGTCAATCAAAAATATTGCCTACGTGCAGCCAAGACCTTCTGGTAAAAAATCTGACGTGTATTATCTCAGTTACAGCTAAGATAAGATTAAAGACACATATTACCCCGTGCTGTGTGCTTAGCTAACACGGAGGAAGGAGAGCCCTCTGAGTCTAGGAATGATTAAAAATAGGGTAGGAGCTGATGCTGAGGCTTCTGATTGGAAGAGCAAGGGAAGAGAATAAATGTATTCTAGATCTGGCTAATTAGACCAGCCTCTTTTGGGATTGTGATGTATTTAATTAAATTCACTGTAATATTTGAAGAATCCACCAGGGCACTAATCCCACCGGTGCCCTCAAAAGATTTTTTTGCTGTTTTCCCTCATAAGAACTTCTTCTTCCTCTCATTTCTATTGTTTGCATGCATTACTCTCTTCCTGAGCCAGAAAGAGAAAAGGCTTAAGACACAAAACCCCTAAGGTTAACGAGACACTCACAAGAGCCACACGACTGGCCTCGCACAGCCTGGTTTATCTCACCTTATTCTGCCCTGCTTGCACTGGATCTTGGCAATAACACCTCCCCTACTGCCCCATCTCACTGCGGAATGGACATCCTGATCCAGGAGACACACAGCAAGCCCCAGGGTCTTGCTCCAGCAGAAGTATGGCAAGCCCCAGAGTCTTGCTTCAGGAGACACTTGGCAAGCCCTGGGATTTCACTTCAGGAGGTGTATGGCAAGCGCCAGGGTCACATTTCAGGAGAAGCACAGCAAGCCTTGTCCTCTATCCATTGTGAGACAGTCAGGGGAAGCCCCTGTCCTACAAATACCGTGCTCAGAAAGTGGCAGTGGACTCAGGAGCAGCTTCTGTGAGCGGCTTAGGAACCCCCCAGCAAGCAATTAGCGTAAAATCCAGTCACAGGTTCAAGGAAATATTAAGGACATGGTCTCTGTGGGAACCAGAGGCACAGTCTCATTTAAAAGAGGATTTTAAGAAAACATTTGTTTTAAACAGTTTAATAAACGTGTCTTATTTTCTGCTCTTTTTTTGTTCCCACTCCATGCATGTTCAAATATCCTTTGTACTTGGGTCAACTTCATCTGCCTGTTGTGCTGGAGGAGTCAACACCTGAGGGTACCAACACTACCAAGTCCACCCTGGACATAGCATGGCATCACACACTTTCCTCTGATTCACATCAGATTTCCAGCAGAGGAATGCAGCAGGTTGGAATGAGACAACACGACAGAGGAGCCTGTACTAGCTGGGAGCGATGAACCACCGGACAAGTATGTGTAGTTATTGTCCATCACACTGCAAAGCTTTCCCCTAGTGAGAACTTATCCATATCATAGAAAACAAATTCAAAATATTAAACTAGAACCTTGTTAGAAGACAAACCAGGTTGAAAATCAAAGGAATATATTGTTCCTAGGAAAACCAACCAACTTCTGTCAGAGAACATTGATTTCTGCAAGTCTAGGGGGGTGTTTGCCCCCTCCCTCTCAACGATAGGAAACTTCCAACATCTGGTTCTTCACGCATGGCATGCAAAATATTGATCAGGTTTAGTCAAAGCTCCACTTTAAATCAGAAACAGACAGAGGAACGCTCTGATGGAAACCATACGGCTTACGAGTGCAGTTCCCAGGGGACAGGGGCTGTTCCTGTACGTATGCTAACTGCAGCACTGTGCCACTCACAACACCTATTCTTGCACACAGATCAAACCAAAGCCTGCCCATCTTCACTTGGGAAGTGCTCCGGTCTCCAGACAAAGCCATGCTCAGCAATTAGCGCAGGAAGATCCTGCTCTGAGACCTCATCTCCTCCATTTGCTGTAGCTCTTGCACTGCCTGAACCTGAGCTTCACCACAGACCTTCCCCAAAGGGCACCAGCCCCTTGCCAGCTTGCTACCCTTGGCAATGTTATCTGAACAGCAAGAGCCCTGGCTCTGCTCCTCACATCCCAGGACAGTCTTCTCTGGGCACAGCCGCAGGGGAGCAGGACAACAAACAAACCTCTTGGGCAGGGAATAACCAGTGGGGAGAGCCACTGACACGTGGGTAGGCTGGCATTGCATTGGAAGTGTCACTGGCACTACTTTGCTGGCAGCTGAAGCCTTTCCATCTTCTTACAAGTAAAAAAGTCATTTCAGGGTGGCTCTATGTCACACTGCACACATGCCCAACGTGATCTACTCGGTCAACATTTTGGGCCGGTTTAAGGAAATATTGCATAAAGATCACCTCCTTCCTTTTAAGTTTGGCTGCAGCAGATGGCACATATGGAGGGTCTGAAGATGCAGACAGTTTAAATAAGCAACACGGAAATTAGAACTTGTGCCTTTATGTGCTGCAGAGCTGCAGAGCACTGGGGGCCAGTGAGCAGCAATCAACCTTTTCGGGGATCACACTGTGTGGAGCCCCTAGCGCCCCAAACATGGACGGAGGGAGAAGGGAGATGAGTGCTCATGGGTGATGTTTACACCAGCACAGCCCACAGCCTTCAGTGTGGCTACCAGCCAAGGCAGGAGGAAGAGGGCAGAAGAATGCGGTGTGAGGGCACAGGTGCAGAGTGGCAAGGGCAGGAGGGGTGCTGGCACAAGCCAAGGCAAGCACACATGTGCTGGGACAAGCTGACCGGTGCTGCACTGACTCTCCAGCCCTCATGCTCTGCTTGGAATTGTTCTCTTCTAATAAACAACAGCACAATAAATGTTCGCAGCGTATGACCATGGAAATCTGATTTTTAAACCAAGTCAGGAACAAGGTCATACTCAGGTTTTCTTTCTCTACACCTCCATCCTTTGCACCCCCTAAAGTTGGATTATTTTACCATCTAACGCCACCTCACACACCGTATTTGTCAATAACCCTGGAATCCAAGGCAACAGCTGTATTAATCCCTCTGACTGCAGGCCCCTCCTCACCCCCATGTTCTCAGACCACGTTCTTTGGTGATGAGATGGTTGTAACAATGACTGAGGATGCCTGTTGCTGCTATCACACAGTGAAGAACTCTCCTACCGCACACCTTTGTCACTCCTACTGTCATTAACATTTGCCATTTAACACAATTTCTAAAAGTCTTTTGGATGTTTGCCTTTTAAACAATGTCCAGCCTGTACAAGCTCACTATCTCTCCTGCATTAAGTTTGTCACAGGCACTGTGTGGGGAGCCCAAACCTCCAGTCACATGCACTGAAAATCCTCCCTGATACAGAGAGAGTCTTCTTCTCCAAAACCAATCACTTTGTTTAGTGGGTCAAACTCTGTCCTGGAGATCTCTGAACTGTAACCCCAGCTCTCTAGGGGAGATAGAACAACCACTTTGAACTATCTTGTGCTTTTGATGTGTATTATTCATTAGGAAAAAGGCCCAATCTCTATGTAATCAACTTCATAGTGTACAAAGTCTCTCCTTTGGAGGGCTCTACAAGCTGTTCACAATGAACTCATACTGACAACAGTGAGAATCTCACAAGCCCTTGGCCAGACAACCACCTCTGCAAGTGGCAAGATCCACTCTCAGGAAGCCTTGATGGTACAAAAAGCAGCAGAACATTAGAAAACTCTCTGTAGGCCTGAAGATGGTCCCCTTCTACAGAACTTAGAATGTCTTCCACAAGCAGCAGTCTACATAACTGCCCACTGACATGCAGACTGTGCTCTCACACTCCTTTCTGCCACGGATTCTGCGTGCATCAAGGTGTCCGTGGCTAGGAGAAGCAGGTGAAGTGACAAGGCTGGGGACCAAACCTCAACATGGGGCAATAATATCCTGGACAATGTATAGCAAAGACAGAACCAACACGAGCAAAAAGAAAGCCTCTCCTCACCACCTGCTGACTCAGAAGGATCACCAGCTGCAGCAGTGACCCCAGTCCTTAAGTGGTGGGAGATCAGCGTAAGAGTGCTGATGGCGATAGCCAAAGTGCGTCCAATAATACCTGTTCACACAAACATCCTTTCTGCTTATGTGGATAATCGAGTAGTAGTCTGGAGAAATCTCTTCTAGATTACTTCTGATCACTTTCTCTAGCAGATACTCACATTACAGGACAATCAGAGGCCATTCAACTACCAAAAACTTCTTCAAGATAACATCTGCAGTCCTGAACATCTTTGGAGGAGGTTCGTTCCACATGTAACACTCCTCTTACCACTCAACTCAGTACCAGGTCTATTAAAATAGATAAAACTCATAGTGATTTAAAAGAACTGACATATGCAGCTGAGCAAGGAGGAGCCAAAAATCTGCTGGAGGCTTACAAAGGCCATGGAAGGGAGCACCACTGCAGCCCTCCATTACTCTTACTTCTTGTGAGCTGCTACATCTGACCAGCATCAGTGACAAGATTAGAGCCAGTGGGGCCCTTGTGAAGCTCATGATGACACACCAGGACAAGGGTGCACTGCAGAGGCTGTGCAAGACCTTGAGCCACACAAGGTTATTGTGAAAGACAACTCAGCATACAGAGTCATGCTCAGGAGGAGGTGCTGGAGGCATGCAGGCTCCAAAAGCACATCTCACCACAGAAGGATGCCCAGGGATTGTCTCTTCCTCAAAGTGAAGTCAGACATGGGTAATTAACAACAGGTTTGGTCAGGAACATTTCATGTGCCAGCAAGACCCATGCCCGTGTCAATGTCCTCCTGGGTAGCAAGATGAGATGTAACCCTTGCACCAGAGCTGGAGGGGTCCTGCAGGTCGCCATGGAAAAGGACCAGACCTTGCAGCAGGCCTCATAAGCCTTGTAAGCATCTCTTGGCCCCCATGTGCCTCTGATCTGCTGCACAAGATAAATCACACAATCCTGTAGGAGCAGAATCTGAATGTTTAATTAAAGTCATGTGGATGCAGCTGTCTGATCCCAGTCTGTTCCAAGTACTCCATAAAAGTCAGTGCTGGCCCATCCATCTTGCTCTCCTTTCACACCTGCAGCCTCGGCTGGAATTTCCTGGAGCTGATGGGGATGTGGGGTGGACGCAGCACGCAGTGAGGACCCATGCTGACTGTGCTGGAAAGGGCTGGAGAGCTCACAGCACCCCCGCCCAGCCCAGATGTTTGGGATGAGGGAAAAAAAATGATTCTCCATATGGCAGGTTCAAAAGATGAATTTAGGCTCTTTTGTATTCCACCAACGTCCTGCAATTGTTTATTGCTTCTTAAGAAGGAGCATTACAAAAGCTTTCCTTTCCCTCCTTCCAACCTCTCCAGCTCCTTGCGTAACAGCTACTTCATTGCCAGCCATGGAGTTCAGAATCACATGCCCACAAGGTTTTACAGTTTAGTTTGTGGTAACTGGAATGCACTAATGCTGAGCATTACTCCTCTACTCCCAGCTAGAGCTTCCTCTGCATCACTCAAGCCTTTAAAAACACCACCACAAGATGAGTACAAAAAGACTTTCATTGAATGGTTTGGATTGGAAGGGACATGAAAGATGATCTAATTTCAACTGCCCTACCACAGGCAGAGTCATCTTCCACTAGACCAAGCTGCTCAAAGCCCCATCCAACCTGACCCTGATCAATTCCACAACTTCTCTGGACAGTTTATTCCAGTGCTTCACCAGCCTCACAGGGAAGAACTTCTTCTTTACATTTCATCTAAGCCTACGGTCTTTCAGATGTCACCCCTTGTCCTATCACTACATGCCCCTGTAAAAGGTCCCTGGATCTGTCACGCACGAGAGTGAGGCTGACTGGTCTGTTCTTAGCGTTTTCATAACAGATATGGATTTTTATTTCCTTTTTGGTTTCTGATCTTTCATTTTCTTTCCAAAAGGCTGGAGATGTAGCTTTCCTTCCTGCCAAAGAGGCTGAGACACACGATGTAAGTCCCTGAGTCACATGGGCCTGAAGAACAGCAACAACCCCCCTAATTAACAGCCAGCCACTACATCCCTCCTTCTGAATCTGTATCGTCTGTGCCCTCCAAACCTGCCTGGTGTTAAAGTGAATGCCCTCACTACTATGACCATGCTAATGCAGATACTGTGCACAAGACCAAGGACTCTCCTCAAAGAGAAGCCCCAGAGCAATACTCAGGGCAGGCAACCTGCCGTACCTGGGGAAAGGTCAGCAATAACGTATGAGGCACAAAAACTCTCCCAGTAGCAGATGATCACCCCTTTAGGATGGAGCTGTCCCCATGGGGGTCCTACCAAGGCAGATATTATGGGCCGTAGATGTTGTCCCCACTAGCCACGAGACTGGTGCTTGCCATGCTGAAACACTTTTGGATTTCCCCATAAACAGTCCCAAAAGCCACTCAGTAAACTGAGTTTGCTCCACCAGCCCTTGAAGTCTCATTAAAAGCCAAATATTGCTCAGCCTAAAGATGGAGAGCTCAGCATGGATTTTACTGAACGTTAAATCAACCAGCAAGCGTAGCCAGCAAACTCTGTGGCACTTTAACTTTAAATAATGCAATAATTATTGAATTTCCTTTTTATAACCGAAGTGCTGGAATGTAAACAATGGGGCTGTAATTGCAGGAAGGGGGGATCAATAGAGGCAATCGTTTTCAGCCATGTTAATTGTAAATACAATTGCTCCAAGATGTCAGACTCGTTCTTCTCGCTCCCAGAATCATCCTAACGGATGACAGAGTCCAACTTTCCCATTACAGCTGTTCGTTCCTTTAAGAGGTTCTCAATCAGGTCTGATCAATCTGTCAAGATAATGCATGGAGTAAGTAAGACTCTTCCAAACACAAGCTCCCAATCAATAGTCAGGACCTGCTTAATGAGGAGGGGCTAAAGCCCAGAGGGAGGCAACAGTCCCAGCTTCTGCTCTACTCTGGCAGCTAACTTCTTCATGGGGCCTGGGTAAGCTCATCAGCTCTTAACGAGGACATTGTTTATGCAGACGGTGACGAGCAGCATCCCCACACATTCACTGTCCCCCAGGGTCGGCCAGCAAAAATGGATAGAGATTAACAGAAAACGAGAGCCAAGAAAGGCTGGACTTGTATTCACACCTCCCCACCTTTTTAATTGTGCAATAGACCTGAAAGAACTAATTAATCATTTGTTAGAAGATGAAAATGTGTGGGACCATGGGAAATATGAGATTCCTCCCACACGCTCCAGGAGGAACAAAGTCCATGGCAAGAAGGCCTGTGCTTGCCTGGCTGTGCCAGCCATCCCCTTCCAGCCCAGAAGAAAGGGAAGCAGCAAGGCTAGACAAGTGGCAACCTCCCAGAGGGATGGTGGAGATGTAGGGAAGTTAAGGTAGCAGACAGAGATGCCATTCTCCACCTGTATTAGGAGCACCCTTCACCCAGAGTCTTTCCTACAGCCATGAAACTTCCATTCCTTCACTACTGCATGACAAGAGCCACAGTGACACCAGATCTACTTCCGTACAATTGCAACCTCAGAGAATTTTCCAGATCCCTGAAGTCTTCACAGCTCTCCCCAGGGAGGCATAAGCACTGCTCTATGTGAGGATGAATACAGCAGTGTGTGCATCGATCTTACTAATTATAGTGATAAAACCAAAGCACAACTGAGAGTACATTTCCTATTAGCTGCTCTGAAAAGTGCTGCCCTCAACCTTGCATGCTTCTGCTCCAGCCATGGCTCCCACCACAGGACTCATGACAGCCCTTGTGAGCCTGCAAGGGCACCTTACTGCCACTCGCTTCTGCAGCTCTCAAATGTGAACCCAATAAACTTCACATACTTGTATTCTCCTGCTACAAAAGAGGGACATGATGGATGTCAGCCATGAACTGAGCCTCACACAGCAGCTTCTGCAGAGCAGAACAGTGGTTTGGTGGTGGTGGGGCTTCTCTTGCAAGTCAACCAAAGCTTGACCTGATGGTATTTTGCTCCTCAGCAAAATGTCTGGTTTTGTCAGTTTGCATTTTCCATGGATGTTGTCATCCCTGGAGAAACAACAGAAATGCTGCACTTTGTTTTTAAAAGCAAAGTATCCTATAGACAGCAACAGGATAAAGTTATAAATACAGGAAGAAAATGTTTGCCACGACTCAGCAATGCAACTGAGAAGGTCAGGTCCTCCAGCCTGCTCCTTTCTCGATGCTGGAGACAGCCAAGAAGCAAGGAATTCAAGGAGCTTTGTCTTTCCCAGGGATAGGAAAAGAAACTGGAAAAGAACAGCTGAACATGAAGACCAGAGAGTAACCACAGGCAGGCTCAAGGACCCCACTAGCCAGTTGCTTTACTTTTTAAAAGTATGTTGTACAAACACTGGAAAATAATAAGTTCAGTATGAACTGTTAAGCTGTGAACACTCAGGTGAACCGTAGCGGCCTGTGAATATGGAAAATCACCAGATAAAAGGCACATTATCTAATAAAAAGGGCTGGGGGGAGCCTGAAAAGACAGCAGGATAGAAATCTGTTGTCCATATTGTAATTATGTGGCTGCTGAGTGATTGAAAAAGGCTTTCCCAACACAGAACAAGATGAGGACTACCCGTACAGGTGATGTATTATTTCCTCCAGCAGCAGGAGGAATGATCCATATGTTATGCTGTGAGGGATCTCCAAGGAGGCTCTGCCTGTTCGAAGGCACAGCACGTACTTCTGGTGGTGTTAGTGCTGGCTCAGACTTAAACCAACTGCCCTAACACACTGCATGTGTGAAGCCTGCTTGAAGAATTTAAATTTAAATGGTATTTTACTCCTCATTTTAAGACTCCTGGGAACAAAACCACCATTCTCTACCAGAAAAGCCTGAGGAGCTTTTTGCACCAGTGGTGCTCCTCACCATGGCCCATGAGGCATCCACCTGGAGAGCAACACATGGAAACCCTGCTATAAGGAAAGTGGATCCCATGATAGTGAGGGCAGCCACCTCTTGGCACACAGGACAGAAAAGTGCTGGACATCCCCTCCGGCAAGCCCTCCTACCACTTCCGTGTTCTAGCTTGGCTCCAGGTGCCCCAGTGACAGCAGCTGGAACCTAAGCAGCAGTGAGAGGAATGCTGTGGAAGTGAGGTCCTTCCAAAGGTGCTGCAGGACCAGGCAGCTGGGAGGTAGTGGTAGCACCACTGCCCAGGGGCAGTGTTCCCTGGGCCACGCGTGCAGCCAGGGACGGTTGTAATAACACTGCAGAGAAGCACGCGGGAAATTGAGGCTGGCGCAGCTAGCCACAGCGAGCTCATGTTATTGAATAAAGTACTACAGACACAGATTAGCTTCCCTCGCCCGGCATTTATTGTTTCATCTATCTCTGGAGAAGGTACAAGCGTGATGATAGACTGAAGATTTCCTTGTTTTCATATCGCTCCTTTATAACTTCCTACAGCAATGTACCACATTGAATCCCACCAGATAACCATACAATAACAGCAACAATACACAAGACAATTTTTTAATCCTCTCCATAAATCGAAGGATATCAATATCGAAGAGATGGATGACACAACCTCCTCTCACAGGAGCCAACAAGGATGCATTTAGGAACAACAGATCAAGATCATCTTTTGTCCACAGTCCTCACAGAAAAACATCTGTGAGAAATGGCTTCCACTTTCTCCAGTCAACTAAAGGACTCTGCTCGCCTGCTTCACCACAGTGTTCCTGCCACACAGAAACCCTCAGACACAGAGCCATCAGCCCTCCCAAAACTCCCTGCGTGGTGGTGTATGATGGCACCTCCTCAGCAGCAGTTCACCAGGATCACTATCAACTTCCGCTTCCTTCTCCAGAACCCCACTTCTTAATCTAATGCTCATGACCAAGCTGGGCTTACAGGGTCAGCCCAGGTCACAGACGAGTTAGTCCTGGACAAAGATAAGGCACCATATTCACTCTGGGGGTACTACAACAAAAGGGAGCTGGACAACAGCAGTGGTGGTGGAGCTGTGACAGACTGAAAATGTGGGTGACACAAAGATTTTCAAGAGCAGGTGATATGGGAGGAAAGAGAACCAATGGAATCCCTCACACACCATTCCCCAAGTCTTTTAAGTGAAAACTGGCAGAGCAAGACGAAGCCAGCAAAGCCCTCCCAGCAGAGCAGCCTTTCTTCAGAGGTGCAGACTGCAAGGCTGGACACCAAGCTGTGCAGCCAAGATCACAACCTTTGATGCAGCTGTTGTGCATCAGTATCCCCAAAACACAATGACAGGAGCATGTCTGGTTTCAGCCAAGTGCTGTGAAGGTAAGTTCATTAAGTGTCTGTGAAACACACAAACAGAACACAGAGCACCACAGAAATGCCCATGAGAAAATAAATAATTCTTCATTCAGTGAAAGCCTTGGATTGTATTAGACAAAGCCTGGGGCAATGTAATGAAAGAGGAAGATAAAAAGAAACAGAATAATTACTCATTCACAGAATGAGGCAAGAATCCTACTGGAAAAATATGTATGTAAATACTTATAATTAAAAAATATAATAATGCCTGCACACAAAGGGCTGAACTATAGGAACCTGAAGTTTGATATTCCTATGTTTAAGATGGTTGTGAGGGCTTCCATGAGCTGGATGGACACTAAACATGTCTTAAGAATTGTGTGTATAAATTTGGGCAATTGCTCCTTGCCCCACACCACTAAGAAACTGCTCTGTGAGGGAAGCCACCAAGTTCTCGATGAGGAGAAGCCTTCCAACCACAACTGTCTCCAAATTTAACTGAAACACCTCTGAAGTCCTTGGACGTGCAATTGTTCCTAGCATGTTTGCAGGCCTGGTTCCACCAGAAAGGACAAGTCAATGACCCATAGCAATTCGCAGCAACAGAACTCTCTGCCCCATGTATTACACACAGGTCCTTCAAGGAGTTTGCAGACTATGAATGAATTGGGTCATCCACAACAGGCTTGTGACTTTCAAGACTAGCAGGAATAGGAGTAATGTTTTCCATAATCCCAACAGATGCCATTATGGTAAATACAACCTCTCTGGCCCTAAGAGGCTGAATTAAAGAATTTCTGAGACTACTGGGGAACAGGCAAGGCTTCCAGACTGCTGCGGCAGACACAAAGATGCTGGAAACTTGGGTGTCCAATTAAAATGAACAACACACTTGTACGTATCATTCCTCAGCACAGGGTAGAGCCAAGTAAGCATTTCAGTGAGATTTCAGTTCACCTCTTCCGTGAGAAATTAAAGAACTAACACGATCATGCTTGGCAAGCACAGTAAACGCTTCTTTCACTTTTAGGAAAAGCCAAAACAAAATCCAATGCTCACAACCTGGAGCTAAATAAATGCAGACTTGAAATGGTGCATCTGTTCTGAACAAGGTCAGCAGTTAACACTTCAAACGCAAGGATACAGTAAGATATCCCTTACCTAGGACCTTCTAATATCAGCTTTTATAACTGAAAGCAGAAGTTTAAGACCTAATTCAAAGCATGTGGTATAAGGTACCACAACTCTCTTTGGGTCAGGCTGTGATGGTCTCTCCTGTTTTTTCAAAACAATGACCCCTGCCACCTCTTTTTGCTCTCTAGCCTCTGGTTCATATAGCACTGAGCATGAAATGCCGTAAGGAGTGTTTCAGTGCCTGCACCTGTCTAGATTCCTACTGAAGGCGCAGCTGGAGCTTCCTAAGCTCATACGGTGCTTTCTGTTGGTCCATCTGGAACCCCGATGGTCACATTTGTGTATGTTTTCCTCCACGCACTGAAACCAAAATTCAACTGCAGAACAATTCTGTACTGGGATACTACCACAGCTATTCCCCCCAAGGCAGTCTACCGCAATGGAAGATGTGGAGCCTGCAGAGGCACACTGGGAAAAACAAAATAAAACCTGAGATGATTGTCTCTGCTCTTTGGTGCTCTCTTTGTTCAAGTGTATCTGCATCTATTTGCATGTGCCATGCACAGGTACAGGAACTCCTGGGAAAAGCCAGGCACAGGTTTCATTTGTTTTAGCAATTCTGGATCTGTAATCCACAGTGTGAAGTCTGCAGAGACACACACAGAATAAATGATAAGCACTATGAAGGCAGCACTAATCAGCATTAAGAAGACTTACAGACCTCTTCAATTCAGAAATAAAATGGAAGAAGTAAAATCTCTTTTTGGGGCAGTGTCCACTCATGACAGGAAGTGTGAGGAGGTGATGGATTCCTAAATGGCATTGTATGTGTAACTCCAGTAGCCCCTCCTGTGACTGTGGGAGATTAACTTCTTTGCAAAGAACCTTGCTTAGGGTTAGCGTACTCTGTCAAGAGAGGCTGTCTGTAAGACAGATCCCATGACATGAAAACACCACCCACAGAAGGACTGCAAAGTCTTTAAATGTCTCCCACATATAGTAAAAACATGATCAAGAAGTAGCTCTGGATCACACAGTATTCCCCAGAGGACTTCTAGCAGGGCACATGCATCAGCATCTGCTCCATCTCTAGTAATGTAGCTGGTGGTCAAGAGCCAAAACTATCCAAGAGTACTGTCCCTGTTTTTCAGGCCTCCTCCAGTGGGCATCAACCATGGGTTAGTCAGCAGGTACCACAGGCAGGTGAACTCTGCAACCACCCAGAGAAGTACAAACATGGTCCTAACCTGACGTAATTGTGTGCAATGCCCCGAGTCTCAGATCAGGACACCCTTGGGCTTTTGGCTGGAGAGGATGCGAGTCATAGATGAAGGGGGGCATTAGTCACAGAGGAGAGCTCCCAGTCATTCCTTACTCCTCTGCTTACTGTGCCCAAGCAACCTCCTCTCTCCAGCACATGAAGTCCAGGCCTTCTTGACCCTTTTGGAGAAGAAATTGTCCAACCTGATGTCCAATCTAAACCTTTCCTAACTCCCCAAAAGTTTTGGCCGTGACCATGTAGTTCCTCCCCTGCTGGCACACTTTGCTGCTGATGCCCGAGGAGCATATCTACACCCTGACAGCACGCACTGGCACAAACCCAGACTAGTGCCGAGCCTTTACAAGGCAGCAGCACCGCTCTGATTCCTGCAGCTGGCCCAGAAACATCAGCAACAGGAAGCAGCCACACACAGAGGGTCCCCATAGTGAGGGGGCTGCAGCCCCGGCGGTGGTCTCCGAGTTGCCCAAACACACGGTGCTTGCCAGCAGCCGCCACAGCAGGTGCTGGAGCTCGGCGCAGCCGTGAGACACTGTGCCAGGCACGCTTGCTGCCGAGAGACGAGCGAGTGCCGCGCTCCTTCCCCACCAAAAACCCCGAGGCCTCCTGCGTGTATGCTAACCACAACCCTTTGAGAGGCTCGTGTATTTACAAACTGAGGCATGTTGAAATCAAAGGGGATACCATATGACATAATTCACATTAAAATGTCAACAGGCTGACAATTTATAGAGTCAATCCACCAAAGGTGGGGAGAACTAAGACATGGTAATTGTTTAATTCCCGCTTAAACCAACAGCAGCTTTACCTTCAAACACAGTACGATGTGCAGGGCCTTTCAGGCGTGCTGTCAGCCAAGTGATGCCAGCCCATGGCACCTGGCCAGGAATTAGATAACAGCGTTAACTATTTATAGGCTCTTCTCACCAGCAGCCAGCCAGGCTGCGGCTGGGAAGGCGAGATGCTGCTGGGAGAAGCACAGCTCCGACCGACCCCATGGCAAGTGTTTGCCATCAGCACAAGGACAATCTGTTTTTCAGGAAGGTAGAGTGAAATCCCTCTCCATAGGGCACTCAAAAGGCAACCCTGAGCCCTGGCAGCAGGGGTCCCATCACCGCACCTCACAGCACACCCTCCCTCGGAAGGAGACAATGCTGGATTGATACTCTGAGGGCACCAGCTAATGAACTAGCTTGCACCATGCCTGGCACTGAGTGACCCTGACTGGGACCTGCAAACACCACAGTGAAACAATGGAGGTACAAAGTGCCCCAGCCATAAATTACTTTAGGGCACACATGAACTTTTTACCCCAGGTGGAAGGCAGCAGCTTTGCCTGTATCAAATAGACAGTGCTGTTTGGCGAGACACGACACCGGCCACCTCAGTCTGTTGACAGCCCTTCCCACAGACAGGCTGCTAGCAACATGTCCTGTGTCCTGTAATAATGCATACGGAAGGCACAAGAGAGAACTGTGCACTACTGGGAAAAATTTTACCTGGATCAACCACAGCCAATAAATTTTCTATAACTGCCAGCTAATGCTGTCCCTTGGAGAGCAATGGGAAGGGACCGCATGGGCTCCAGAGTCCTCTGCACAGACTTGCTGTCTGTACATAAACAGTAACACCTCATTCTCTCTTCTACCTCATTAACTGAAACGCATTAAAACAAGTGTGCACTGGGAGCAGAAAATGAGACTGTTAAACCAAGCTGATATAATCCTCATCAGCTGTGAGAAATGAGAACACATCCATTACACTGAATCGAGTGTGCCAACTGTGATCTGATAATGGTGGAGACCCCAAGAAAGACACTCTTCCCCTTCAGCTGCCTCTCTGCTGCTTCCCTCACACCAGGCAGCTCAATTCACAGACTTCGGAACTGATCTGTGTGTTATATCCAGAGCACTGGGGTTGTTCTCCCCATTCCAGCAGCCACCCTCTGAGCACAGAGCTGTGGGCCCTGATCCAGCTCTGCAGACAATGCAAGTCTCCTATCCTCAGGAGCTATCTGCTCAGCAAGGAGCAGGGAATCCCCTGACTCTGCCAGTATGAAAGTGGGATAAAAGACAAAGCCAGAAGAGCACACATTCAGGAAATTAGAAGTTTCAGAATCACAATCTCGATCTGGGACAGTGTTTGACCACAGTGGCGGTTACCTCGGGTGATGGACACACTGCTACAGCATTTGCACCTTGTCTTAACGTTGCCAGCCTGCAGACAGCACAAAGGGAGAAAATATCATAGCACCTACATATAAAACCACCAGTGCCACAACCACTACAACATTACAGGTGTCCCCTAATCCTCCAGGCTAGTGGTCAAATGCAGGAGCAGAGCTGCCACGCAGTGTCCACTAAACTTCGGCAGCAAGGGACCAGCTCTGCAGAGGATAAGGAACTGCTCCCTCTTCCTAAGGGGCGGCCAGGACATATTCGTGCCTTTACAAAGAGAGCTACTCAAGATGCTGGGGGAAGGCTCGGTTTTTAACACACTTCAGGCAGTCAGCGTTAGGGAACCCCGCAGATGGCCAGGAGGTGTTGGCTGGGGAACCGGATAGACCACATTCAAGTCAAACAGATGCACGCCTCCAGGCCCTCCACCAGCCCTGGGTCTGAGCCGCCAGCCGCAGCAGCTCAGCTTTCCAAACTCCTCCTCGCACCAAGCTGCGGTCCCGGTGCTTGCAGGACCCGGGATCTCCTCTGCTTCGCCTCCGCGCTCGGAGCAGGAATGTAAACAACCTCTTCACACTTCCATTTGCGAATTCAGAGCTTTCGAACCCAATGCAGCTATCAAGCAGCATTCCTCTCCCAGCACAGTCTGTCTGTAGCTTAGTCTGGACTGAGCTCTCTGGGATTCGTTCCTCGGTACGAACCTCAGGGAGCAAACAGGACACACCAGGGGCTGAACCCGCAGCTTCCAAGCAGCCTATGCAGGCATTTTGAACCGGGTCCATGCAGTCTGTTTAACCAGCATGATGTGTGCAACAGAATTGCAAAGAAACAGGCATTTAAAGTGACATCTGTTGGATTAATTAGCTGTGTAATTAGCCTCCCCTCTGTGGAGATAGGCTTTGTTACTGCTGCCTGAAACTTCCCCAGGTGATTTTCTTTGTAACCGTTGTTCTCCAAGCATGAGACAGCGAGGAGTGGGTGGGACAGGGCTGTAATGCCCGCTCTGAAAGAGAGGCAGGAATGAAGCCAAGAGGCCATGAGGCCGCTGAAAGGAAACAAATGGCAGCAGCTCAGAGGACCCTGACCGCCAGCTCGACATGGTGGAATCCAAACAGCCACATGCATCAAACCTTCCAATTCTGTACTGTGGGCAGGTCTGCACAAGGGGTGAAAAGGGGCAAAACACAGACTTTTACATTCTCCTCAATCAGACCACAGCATCCTGGCCTCTACCTCCCGCTTCAGCTCCCCTCTCACCTCACCTCCCAGTCCTGAGGTAACACAATGACAGCCACTGTAAACTCAAAGCCCTGCAACAAGGCAGTGATGGCACTTCCACCCGAGCTGCTGCAGTCCCAGCTTGGCAGAAAAATTTTGAGCAACCCCTTAGGGCAAAGAGGAAACCAAGATCCTGGGATGAACTGCACATCACTGGTGATTCACAGGCCAAATGCAGGTACCCTCTTAGAAAACCACCTCCCTGCTTTAACTGCAGAACAAGGGAGAGAAGGAATGCAGGAACTGATTTCTGGTATCAGGAAAAAGCAGGGTAACAATGGTGCTGTATGGCAACTCCAAATCAAACTGTCCCTAAGTAAGTACTGGTACTGCGAGTTGACTCCAGCAGTTTTTCCATATTGTGCCCCAACACCCAGACTGAATTCCTTACAGGTCATGTGGATAGAAAGAGTTCAAAATAGGGTAGTGGGTAGGCAGTTTTGGACAGCAATGATACAGCACTGGAAAAAAAATCAACCAACTCCAATACCTGCATATTGTCTCTACTCTGCATGGACATCACAGGATCACAGGATATTTATTAGGGGTTGGAAGGGACCCAAGAAGATCATCAAGTCCAACTCCTCTGCCAGAGCAGGACAATGCTATCTAACACAGATCACAGAGGAACACATCCAGGCAGGCCTTAAAAGTCTCCGGAGAAGGAGACTCCACGACCTCTCTGGGGAGCCTGTTCCGGTGCTCTGTGACCCTGACAGTAAAGAAGTTTCCCCTTGTGTTGAGGCAGAACCTCTTTTGCTGCAGCTTACACCCATTGCTCCTTGTCCTATCATGGGCAGCAAGTGAGACATGTCGAGTCCCTGCCAGAAGACCAGGACCTGAGTCTGCTTCTCCCAGCACATCACAGCATGCTGCCTTACTGTGTCCCAGCAGAGAGACGTGCAGACTCCTGGAAGGTGGTAAGGAGCAAATTGGTATCACTATGCTTTTAAACAAATATTCACCATATCCTCAAATGCTGGGATTACCTCTTTGGGTACCATCAACAGAACAGAGTGCAGCCCAGCAGGCCCCCAGTTCCCTGTGCCAGCTCCAGGGGTTTCAGGCGATGGTGCCTATGTGCCTGGCCCATGGCTGTGTGCTCCAGCGGTGTTATGGCACAGCACAGCATGGTATGCTTGCACTGTGCCCCGCAGCCCTGCAGTGTGGGTGGCACTTTGGCAGAGAGGCAACGTAACCCAGAGACAAGTATCTTCAAACAGCTGCAATAAGGTTTACCAGAGCTTGTCCAACGATACCCAAAGGCACCACTTTCAGAGAACCTGTTGCACAAGAATAACTCATTGCCTAATCTGAATTGCAGAACTTGACTGCACACATTACAGTACGAGGCCAGAATTTTTAGGACTGGCAAGCAGGACCAAAAGAACATTATTGTATTAAGTTATGTATTATGCATACATTATTTATTGTAATTTAATGAACTTCCTTGGAGCTAGTAAACACAGGTCCTTCCATGCTGCTTCCACAGTGTTTTTGAGGACTTTAACTGCAACCAAATTTTATTCAGAAATAGCTCACTTGTCCCAGAGGAGGAGATGACAAAGCACCTTGTAGCCTGGCTGTAGTGGCATAGTCCAGCAGAAATCAGCAGCTCATGCCATGTCACACAGAACAGGTTGGGGAAGGTACCTTATGGCTTCCTTCCCAGCTCGCAAATCAACCCTCTGCTAGAGATGGATGTTAATGAATGGGCATCCATTATTTAATAAGCTCGTCGTCAAAGAGCCTGCAGCTGCACTGATGTTACCTGGCCAGGATATTACCCACCCTGCTGAAAGCCTGACCCCACCCCAGCCAGGAAAAATAGTTAAGAGCATTTCCCAGGTCTTCCAGGCATACTGCCCAAAGAGGAACATGACTGTCCAGCCGGGAACATAGGATCATCTGGCAGGGAACCACCTGAGCACAAATCTCAGCAGGCACTGGCAAGCTGAGGCTACAAACCCTATGTTGCAACTTAACCAACTTCAGCCTCCTACAAAACTGTCCCCCCATCTCCTCCCCATGCTTGCTCCAGCACTCTTACACTCCAATTTGTTTCAATCCTACTCATTTGTCTTCAGCTACAGGCATTAAGTGTCTGCAGGAACACTGGGTGTTCATCAGGGTAAGAGGTCAACAGTCCTGCTACTTGTCTTGGACAAACCTCACTTCAGCTCTCCTGATGGAGCTCTCCACTATAGTGCTAAATCTGCACACAGGAGAGGGGTAGACACACACACACCCTGTGCCAGTCTATGCTCAGTGGCTGAGCATCCAAATCCAAACTGGCATCTCTGACATGTTCACCCTTCACACTCTCCTCTGAAGAGCAGCAACCTCCCAGGCCAGTAGAGGAGAGAGAAGAGGGAAGGCAGGTCCCCGACAACTTACACCACCACACAGCAAGGTCTGTTAGAGCTTCTGATAATGGCCTCACATCTAAGCAATTACCATTATCAATTTGTCCTCACCCTGGAAGTCTGCAGAAGCAATATCACCTGAACTGCAAAGAAATTCCAGCTTTGAAAATTACATATTCACCCATGTGTCCCAAAATTGCTGGGAGAAAAAAAAAAAAAAACAACCAACAAACCAACCAACCAACTAAAACCCAACAAAAAAAAATCAAAGAAAAAAAAAACACCAAAACCAAACCAACCAACTAATCAACCAATAAAGAAAAATCAACAGAGATGAAACTGGCACTGTGCACTGTCTTACAAGATTCACACTGACACATCTTCAAACTGATGAATAGAATAGAATCAACCAGGTTGGAAGAGACCTCCAAGATCATCCAGTCCAACCTAGCACCCAGTCCTATCCAGTCAACTAGACCATGGCACTAAGTGCCTCATCCAGTCTTTTCTTGAACACCTCCAGGGATGGTGACTTCACCACCTCCCTGGGTATCCCATTCCAATGGCAAATCACTCTCTCTGTGAAGAACTTCTGGTTGAGAGAGCTGCTGAGGTCCAGCACAGCTCTGCAAGACCTTCCTCGTTCCTCGATCCACAGTGCTCAGCCCCTCCCCTAAAACACATTCATCCTGGTGAACTACAAGAAGCCAAAAGCCTGAAGAGCTATGGGCAGATCTTCACAGATGACTGCAACAGAAGCTCTGAAAAAGCATCAATTTATGCAGACCAGGGTGAAAGTCTGTCAAGGTGCTTTTCTGTTGTTCAAATTTTTTTTTCCCCTCAGGTTCTGTTTGTTTGGGTTTTTTTAAGTCGTTTTCACCAATATTTTGAATTCTCCCAATCCTGTTTGCCAAAGCCTTTAGCTCTGTTTTGGCTAACTCTGAGCTCCTGCTGTGTGATCACTTTCCCTGCTCCAGTTGCAGTCTCCCTCATTTGTTATTCAAGTTGCTTTTACAGGGTGGTTTCTCCACTAAGCTATTGGTTGTATATGGCTCAGTACTTACTGGAAAACTGTTGAAAGAAAAAAAAAAATCTCAGTGACTGAAGTCCATAAATAAAACATAGAGCAAACAGTGCTGTGTTCTCAACAGTTCTGATTTCAGTCCCTTCAAAAAGCAGCACAGAGAAACGTAAAATCTGTGATCCTGTAATGTACTTTGAATATCTAAAGGAAGTTAAAAACCTCCTTTAATGCTAGGGTGATGCGATGGAGCAATCTGTCACTCGGAGAAACATGCAGTCCCAAGAGGGAGGTCTCTGAAAGGGGATTTTTATTAAAATCCTTGGCAAACCCAGCTCTAGAACCCCTCTTGCCTACACTCATGATGTCAGCAGACCAGAGAGTAGCTCACAAAGTTTCTCCAGCTGCAGGTTCAGCAAGGCTCAAAGTTCATTCCAGATTTAAGCATGCTCCAGTCCTCAGAACTGCTTCAGCTCATAAGCTCATCTTTCATCACGAGTTTAACCAAGACCAGAGGATGGCAGACGTGAATTAAAGGTTTTGGAGATGAGCTTTAGAACAACTTTGTGGGAAGACTCAAATGGGTATTTCACTTGTGAAGCTGCTCTTGGAATTTTAACTTAAGACCTTGTAGGAAATCAGCTAAAAGTCCCTTATAGTCTGTAATTTAAACAGGCTTCTGGCACAATTCGTGTTCCTCATGAGTGTAATTCAGAGCTCTGATGCTGCATCTGTAGTTCAAAAGATAAACTTGCAAAAATAAACCCAAAACACACAGAAGGCAGACAGTGAGTAAATCAAAGGTTAACACAGCTCTAAATCCTCTATAAGAAGCATGACAGACTCTTTGTGGGCAACTTTACCCTGAGAACCTTAAAAGGCAGAGATCGAAAGAAGTTTCTGATAAAAGTCAAACCCAAACGTGTTTCCTTTTGACTCTATTAAATCATTTGGGTATTTCAAAGCTGAATCACAGCAGCTACTCACAGCTCTGGCAGTGCCAAGCTGAGCTCTGCCACAGCCCTGCTGGGTCTAGAGCTGGAGCTGGGCTGGGTCCAGGACTCATGGCAGAGCCACCACTTGCTGGCAAGGGCGAGGGCAGAACTTCCTGCTATGAGCAGGACTTCTGGTAGGCTGATAAAGGCTCATTGAGGAAGAAAAATCCAAAACCTTTCCACTGTAGTCTCTCATATCGTGGAGCAAAAAGCCAAGAGATGCTTTTGCTTCTCATTGATGTCACTGATCATCTGATCTTTTTAAAGCTTGAAAACCAAAGATAATTCTTTCAAACTCTACACCTGACAGAATACAGGGCTTTGCTACACTCAAGTCCTACTGGAAGCATCTACTGCCAGACAGGTGATGGCAAGAGATGACTCGCAGCTCTGCCTTACTGTATGCTTAACTTGCACTAATCCAAAAAGAAACAGTAACTAGACTTTATTAAATCAGCAATATCCACCAGCTATGAAATCTGTGGCGCATCCAAGCCAACCTTTTGCTAGTACATAATCAAAGCTACCAGCTAGTGGAGAATTCACGGGGCCAGAGCTGGCATCTCAATGACCGTCTAATGTGCACTGATGTGCCAGCTCCTCACCTGTCTGCCTACTTCTTTGGTCCCTCTGTGCTTCCACTCTCTACAACATCCCATGACAATGACATTCACAGGTAAGTGATATGCTGTACCAAAAGGGGGATATTTTGTCCATTTTAAGTGTGTTGTTCATAGTACCAGATGGTCCTTATTTTTTTTGCGAGGAGGAAAAAGTGAGCAACTGCTGCCTGTTCACCTCTGCTTCATTCTGAACTTGTGTCCAGCTAACTCCAGAGTCTCTTGTCTTCACAAGAGTCATTACAGCCAGCTTCCCTGTCATTTTCTCTGGGCGGTTTCTAAGTCTTCTTAATCCTTCCTAAAATAAGGTAAATGGAACACAACATTCAACCATCAGGCAAGCCTGGGATTCACACAGTTCTTATGATTTACCCTTGCCTCTCTGCTTGCCAGTGCTCACTGAGTTAATATTTTCAAAGACAGTGGGAATGTTTCCACATCTCACTGGCAAGATGAGCAATTTTACACTCTCTTTTGCTCTACTTTTTCTTTTCCGATGTGTGTGATGGAGCAGCAGGGACAGAAGCCCAAACACACACATTAGGGCTGTCTGCCCTCCCTTCCTCTAACATTTTGTGACACCCAGTTTCACCTGTCTTCTCCTGTGAAAGCACTTAGTGTAGGAGAGTTCTTCTGAAACCATCATCCAGCTTTACATCTAAACCGTCTACACATTTTTACCTTGTAGTACATTCTTAAGCTTGCTTTTTACTCCACTTTTGGATTACTTACAAAACCACAGCAAACCCATGTATCTTTCTAATATATTTTCTCCATTGTGGAAAGCTAGTTTTTCATTTACATTTGATTTCTCATTCTTCACCTTGGTATTTCTTCACAGACCTCTTGCTCCAGTAACAAAAAGCACAGCTTCACTTAAGAGCTGTTCCTGAAGATCTTGGCAAAGCCTCTGGGAAAGCCACGGCCTATATGCACTGTCCCAGCCCTGCCTGGAGGCTACCTGGACTACTTCAGATGGTGAGCGCTGCTGGGAGAGCCTCCTCCTCCAAAAGCCTGCTTCTTACCCCTTTCTAGCTCATATCCCTACTAAGACTCTTACTTAAGTTTCTATCAATTTGCTGACTTAATACTTTGTGGTTTCTTGCACACATTGCTTCCAAGAGTCTGCCATTTCGTGTGCAGGCTCCAGAATAACTCTTTAGCGGACAGTCCCGATAATCCCAGTGCTTTCTTCCTCCATCTGAGGCCACCTCTTGGATGTATCCAATGTAAAGAGGCTTTCAGTTTTCTGAAACGTGGGCGAGAAGCGTTCACTCCTCCTTCCTCTCCCCATACCGTGGTCCTTCTTCCCTCTTCCTTTTTCTACCTCTCCTTGAAATACTTTCCTGTTTAATCATGTTGGACTTGCTGTGGACTTTGGCAAGACTTCCCCACTGCTGTGTTTTTGACTTCTTCTCATGGGCAGTATACATTTAATACAAGCACCTAATGTGGTTTTGCATAAATACTCTGTCACCTGCACACATCACACTCTTTTAATTGCTTTAACAGCAGCTCACTCATTTTCCTGTAGTTTTAACTTCAAAGCTAGATACCATTATGGTAAATGCTCTTTGGCCTGTTTCTATTATGGAAGGATATTGGTTGAATGTGCAATTATCATTCAGTAACATCATGTACAACATTCCACACATCACCAGGGATTAAAACCTTTTATAGATTTTCTAACAAGTTTCTTCAAGTTGACCTTGGAGGTTCTAGAAGTTCAGTCATTGGATCACACACTGCCAGGACACTTCACTCCATCTACAGAGCGGTCACTAAAAGCAAGCATCCCCTCTTGTAGGCTGTCAGGTTTTCCCCAACACATCACAACCACCATCCTTGGATCTCTCCTTAACCCTGTGATGTAAATTACTGCTGGGGACTTTACAGTGTTATACTGGTGTCAAGTCAATGGCCACTGTCACTCCTACATGTTCTGCACTCCCACACTGCAGTGTCCTTGTGGTTATCTTTGATTCTACCACCTTTCAGTATCTTCATTTAAGACCATCAGCTGCACCACAGCTCTTCGTAACACTACACAGAACTTCAGGCTTTTGGTTTGGTCTGTCTCACATATCATGTGGAACCACATAGCCTGGATCCCAGATCCCATCACAGGTCTCTCAAGCTCAGCCTCTGCTCTCAGGAGCTGACCACCCTCCTGCTGCATCTGTGGGAGAGGCAGGACAGGATTCACAGAGCACACACCACTCCACAGAGGAACTGTGAGCTCCCAGCACCTTCTGCTGAGTCTGCAGCTGCACCTCTTGTTTTCCTTTTCACAGGCCATCGTTGTTTATTTCCAGGTCAGCACAGATCCACAAGGTTTCATCACCATTAGTGTCTTGCATTCTGATATTAAGGAGTTGTTTTCCCGCACACTCTTCATCTCCTCGTTAACAAAGAACCTCTATGCAAGGCATCACATAACCCAAACCCTCTCCCTTCAGACTCCTTACTCCCTAAAAAAGTTAACTCAGCACTTGGAAAGACTGAAAAGGAAGACACTGAATGAATTCATTGAATGCACTCACTTGGCAGTCTGGCCAGAAATGTGTTTCTGCAGTAGTTCTTTGTTTAAACTTCCTCTGTGTTGTAGGTTTTGAACTAGAGATTTTCAGGAAGTTGTAGGAAACGTCCAAACTTGGCTCTTGCTGGAGTAGATTAATTCCTTCTGGAAATTCCACCTGTGCAATAGATGCTGAGAACTCATGCCCGGCCTCTTCCAGATGTGTGGAATACTGTTCTGCTTCAAGTCTCGTCTAGTCCTCTGTGGTCATGAGGAGACAAGACTTAGCTTCTGTTACAGTAAGCCTGCACTTGCCTACGACTTTGCACAGTTTTTGCCTCTCTGCTTACAACTGCCAGTGTAACTCAAGCCTGGTCCCACTATACTCATCAGGCTGTCCTAGCCCAGAGACACAGGGTCTTTGAAGTCATCATCTGCCTTGAGACAGTATATCCACCTCAACAATTTAAGCACACACATTTACAAAGGTGCTCTTATTTCCCAGGTAGTTGCTCAGAAAACAGAAACCAGCATCCACTCTGAGGTGGTAAGTGGTCACAGAGAGAGACATGGGTGCCACATTCCCCCAGCAAGTACAAGATAGACAGGATCTCCAGCTTAGCTGCAGGATTTCTGGGGCCAAAGGATTTAGAGAGAAGATAAAAAGAAAAGAAAGATTACCAGACCCAGTTTCTTCTCATAAGCAAGGATCCCACTGTAGCCTCCCTGACCCCTCAGCACTGACACGAAAAGAGGTCTGATGAGGCTATTGCAGTGTACAGGACAAAGATGGCAGCAGAAGACCAGACCTTCTCCTGCAGCACTGAAAGCATTGCAGGAGACTAAAAGGTTGACCAGACTACAGGCTAGCAGTGTCGCCAGATCACATTTTTTTGGCAGCAAGTAGCGCTAACAGAAGTGGCTCTTGGGCAATGCAAGCAGCCAATAACATGTGATTTAAGAGAAAAATGGCAAAAAAAGCAGAATAAGGAGGATTGTGTGTGATAAGCCTAGTATGTGCTCTCACCCAGCAGCATCTGGAGAGGATTTTCTCCAGCAGGCAGGGAAGAACTCGATTACATCCAGTTAACTGTGCTCTAAACTGATTATGCATGTGCCAGGCTAATGGATTACATTAGCAAGAGGAAAAATAACATCCAATCAATCTCAATTTACTGCAGACCACACCACGGCCTGAGAGAGGAGAAACCATTCTGTGAACTACCCCCACTCCTGCTGCATCTTTCCAGCTATCAAAGAGACATGACATTACAACCTCTCAAAGACTGGAGGAACTGCACTGAAGCTTCCTTGATCCATGGTCAGATTTCTCTATGAAGTGAAACACTTCAGATGTGCTGGAGCAAGTTGCTGTGAATCCAGTCATCTGCTGTCCCCTGCTACAGGCTTTACATAGGGATACTGGAAAGCTAATGTATGGATCACCCAACAGACTGTGTGGCTCTGAAATGCCTTGTTCTCTGTCTGGTGTTTCACTGCTTTTGTGTCAGCAGTGAAGTGGGGCTGCAAGAGCTCTGAGAATTGCCCAGGCTGCTCTTATGAACCTGAAACCTGACAACTCCTCTTTGCCTGTCTGAGGAAAGCATTTCAGGAATCTTTATGACAAGTATCTACACTGTCCCTCAGTCTGACTTTGGTGGGGCTTTCTTCTTTTTTTTCTTTTTTTTTTTTTTAAGTCAGAGGAAAAGAATTCTGGTGTCCTGGCTGCTTCTTCCCCAGTAAAAGCCACTGGAGATGAAAGCTCTAGATAAAGAATATTTAAACTTTTGCAATGTTTATTTAAGGGAACAACATTATGTGCTAAAACTCATAACAGAGCTTTCAAACAACTCTTGTACCCAAACTGCATTCCACAGAGGAGATTCAGTTCCTCAGATGGTTTTTGTAAGTCTCCCTGAGACTTTCCTGCCTCAATTCCAAATTGATCTTACTCCCTCAGATCTCCTGCACCTTTCAGAACAGGGACATACACGTAGATTTGACCATTCTTAGAGTCGGGCTCTGCATAGTTATTCTGGATCTCTGATGATGATGGTGCCAGCAGTGCTAGCCTCACTAGCCAGCTCAGCAGGAATGTGCTCCTTCTTTGAGCAGTTCCCCAACAACTCCAGGCAGCTCTAACAATCACAGTTCAAGGCAAACCTTTTATGATGCTCCTGTCTGTTGCTTTCCCCTCCGAATTTGCTGAACTGCTCAATCCAACTGGAAAATCCAGGAGTTTTGAAATCTAGCCTGTCTTCACTGTGACATGGGTGGGCCACTGCACAGCCCAGTGTCAGAATTCTCATTAGAGAAAAATATTCAAAGGAGTAATTAAGAAGCACAAAACACAGTCTGTGTCTATATATGCATTTACATACATAAAAAAATTTCACTGCATTTGGAGGAAATCAGGAAGAAAAGAGTGAGGAGAGAAGGAACACAGCAAAAGCTGAAGGAACTGGGAAGACAATGAGGGGACAGCACGTGTGAATGGAAGGTATGTAGCTGCCTAGATTTATGGCCATTTGTACCTGATTGTTCATACTAAAGCCATTATGGGATGATTAGAGAAAAAGGTGAAGCTTTAAGTCCAGTGAAAATCAATAGAAACGTCTGGAGCAATTCTGCTGCACGAGCGAAAGGACTATTTACTGTATCCGGAGCTCCTCTTGGGTTACAGCCCACAGGGCTCGGGCCAGCCAGGGGAGGGGTAGAGAAACAAGTCGGGAAAGAGAAGATGATTATGAAGATGATACAAAATGAGGGGGAAAAAACAACAACACCCAAACAAAAAAACAAACCAGTAAAGAAAACAAGGTGGCAGTCACCTGCAAAATAGTGCTGTGGATGAAAACCTGCAGTGCCTCCACATACAATGTGCCCATGCGCATGGTCATCACACGCATGCATACACCAATTTCTCCTTCAGCCTTCTCCGTTTTCCAGCCTCCAGCAATGCTTTGCTTACAGACCCTAGCATTAATGTGCTCAGAACATAAAAGTACAGAACCAGCACTGCTCCACCCACCCAGTCTCAACACCAGGATGAACACTGACAGCAAAAGCCTTTGAGCGCTCATGAAGAACCTCACACGGGTTAACAAAACCTGCAGTAACAGACAGGAGCCAATGAACGCACAGCGAATACCACCTCATACAGTGACTGTGAATCTTTGTGCACAAGTACCCTTTGTCTGCAGTGCTGTAAAACGTACAAACCCCCATGAAAGCACCCACTGCCCTAAGACTAACAACCATGCTTGCTTCAAGAAGGCAGGCTGAAGAGCAGTACCATGCTAGTGAGACTGGGCCCCACTGGAGAGATCTGAGCAGCTTGTCTCCATACGATCACAGCCCACTGAGGCTCAAAACACATTTTCTTTTGTTCTAGCATTTGAGCAATGAAGGAAGATGAAGCAAAGCTGACCCTTACCTTATAGAGCTTCAGGCTGGCCTCGTGTCTCGAGTTCACTGTGTGAAGACGCAGCTTCTCCAGACTGTTGGTGTAGTAGTCGCAAGCATTGCATTTCAGATGTACCGGGTTCCCAATGGCCACGCATTTCAGCCTCCACTCGTTGGCCTTGCCGCCCTCCTTGATATGCGCTACCAGCTGGTATTTCTGCACGTGCTTGTCCGTCTTACAGTGGAGTTGGAAGTTTGCCTTGAGTTGCGTGTTGTAGCGGCACAGCTTGCACTGATATGAGTCCCCCATCACCGCCTTCCAGTCTTCTTCAGGAAGGCTACGCTCCACGTTCATGTGGAGGCCCAGCATGTCCAAATTATCTGTCGTGAACTTGTTACACACAGCACACTGGAAGAGCTTCAGCGATGGGTCGTTTGTTTGCGTGAAACTCTCACCCAAGTTCATTAGCTCCTCAGACACCAGCTGTCCACCACCTAACCGCATGTCCAGGGGGATCTCACCACCCACTGCATGAAGGAAAAAGAGAAGAAAGGTCAGAAAAGCTGAGCTTGTTCCTTGACAGAGGAGAAGCACAGAGCAGAACATCTGCAGCTCTCAGTGCAACCCTTCCACCCACTGCACACAGGAGGAGCCAAGCATGGCTGTCCCTGTGCTTATCTCTCTGCACTGACTATCGGTATTTTATCTGGAGATAAAAGCAATCACAGCTCGAGTTTAAGGCTGGGAAAAGACCCCAGCAGCCCTTGCTACCCATGTGCTGAAGGAGAAGCAGCCAACCCTCTGCCACCAAAGGTGGCAAGAAAATCCTACCGAGTTTCAGAGGGCAAAGAACTCCTTAGTACCACACTGAAAGTCTCCATGGCTATTTTAAGAACAGTAGAATGTTTTATCCTGTCTTTTTCTTGCCTACCTGGAGAAGCAAGAAATGTTACCTCACGCAGTACCTGGACACCATTCCTGCCAAATAAAAAGAGGTCAGTGACAAGTGCAAGTGATAGGAGTTAGTCAGGTCACTGCACTGCTGTTGGAATGGTGCAGAATGTGGCACGTAAGAAAAAAAAGAAATAATCTGAGAAGTGCCACTCCTGTGCTACTGGATCTCATCTTTTGTCCAAGAGCTCAAAATGGTGGACAGTCTTCTAAACCCAATATTGACAGATGCTTTCTATGCCCAAAAAAATAGGCAAGCACTATCAATAATAAGAGTGCAAGAGCATGTCAAGGAAAGCCAGAAGGATGTCCACTGTCATTAAATATCAACTCTGCTCTTCAAACCAAGAGGTGAGCTCTATTCACGAACACTAAAAGAATGCAGTAATCTCTTATTTACATCAGAGCACCTCAAAGATGTGGACAGGGAGACTTTCTTTTTCTAATATCAGCTTTTTATGCCAAAGTACAGAGACCAACCAACAGTCTCTTCTCAGGACCTTTGCTCCACCCTGTCCTTTTCCATTTTTAAAACATTTATGCTTTTCCTTCAGCTTTCTGGTACTTTACCTTGATCTTATGTCATAGCTCAGCCTAATCTTATTAAAAGAACCTTCAGATCAACAGTTACTCAGTCAATCAAAAGGAGATTTTATTTCCTTAACTTGCAGTTTGCTGCGTTTCAATCTGTTTGCTGAGAAACAGGCAACACTGGGAGGACACTCAAAGTTCAGGCAGAAGTGTACTAACCTTTCTGAAAGCCTATGACCACAGCTGGTGCAGAGCACAGCTCGGGGCAGTGCATGTGCTGTCTTTCTGCAGAAATGCAGTACCACAACGTTCATTACAGTCCTGGGCGGGGTGAGCTGCAGCTTACATGACAACCTGAATGCTGACTTCGAGGAACAACACCTTGCATTCATCAAGCAGATCTCATGCTCACACACAGGAGAACTGGTTGGAGAGGGAAAGTCCACCTGCATGCACTGCGAGGAACCTGTCTTTCCATCACAGCAGTCAATGTTCTCTTTTCTTGATCCATTTCTTCCCTCCCTGCCACGGGGGAATTACACCTGCACAGCTACTCCTGAATACCTGCTCACTAAGCATCTGAAGAGCAGGGAACCCATTTCTTGCCTCCCATGCTCCATTTGTCCTAATTGCAGTGATTTTTCTAAGCATCTCTTTTAGACTACATTCCGAAATCTTCTCTTTAAACCTGTCTCTCCTGAACACATCATGCAGTAAAAAAAACCAAAGCAGATTTAAAGAAAAATATTAATATTCTACTCAAATCTAGTTTCAGACTGGAGTGTAAAAATGGGAAAAACCTCCTTCACTTCTAGCAAAGTTCACTGTGTGTGTATAGGAGTCTAACAAGCTGAGATTGTGTCAAGTGCTTATTGACATGGGAAGGACCTCCCTCCATAATCCTCAGCTTCAGATTTGCAACCATCAAGTGCACAATTCACAAATCACTCTCCAGACAAGCTCAGATCCATTCACGACCTTGTCATGTGCTTTAGGAAGCTCCAGTTAAAATACTCCCAACTTCTCTCATGCTGAGTGCCCTGTGCTTTGCAAAGAAGGGTTGTAAGCTCCAAAAGGGTGTCTTCCATGGAACCCACCACAGATGACACTAACTTTATACACTACAAGGTGTATTACAAATGTCTGTCTATTACGTTTGTTGGCAACTTGGAGTATACACTAAAGAAGATTTTGTCCTTGACCTCTCAAAGATGCAAGCTGGGACACCACAGGAATTGAAAAAAAAAAAAGATAATTAATTTATAGTCACTTGAGTTCCCCCATTTCCTTATTATTTTTTTTTTAGTATCATGTGTTGTTGTTCTCTCATATGACTTTCATGTCCTTCTGGACTAATAACGAGCTGTGCTATGAATAGCTGAAGGAAAGGAGACCATGCACGAGCTCAATGAGCCAGTAATGGAGCGCATCAGTAATAATGGCATTGATGGCTGGAGAAGGTTAGAGAGGGCAGAGTGCAGCACCAAGAAATCAGGTCAGAGGAGAGCAGGTGAAGTGACTCGTTTCTTTTGACAGACAACGTGAAAAATTCTCAGCATAGAGATGGCAGCAATTGCACTCAGTCTGCCATACCTGAAGTGTGGGGGGTCTGTTCTGTGCCAGCTCCTATCCCAGGGCACAGCAAGGTTCAAACATACCAAGAAGCCTGTGCATGCTGCCAGGGCTGCTGCCAGCCCTCGGTGATGTAATGGCACAGGGCAGGAACCTAACAGGATCCGACCTTCTGCCCTTACTCTGAGCCTAATTCTGAGGCTAAATTGTGTGTGGACCAGGTATGCGCCCCACTTGTGCAGTGCAAAGTGTCCATGTCAATGTGGTGAAGGATCCTTGTCAAGAAGAATGCACCTTGGTAGGGCAGCATATCTTCAAGTGCTTTTCGCATCTGATGAGAGAAATAATCTCACTCTCTAGCCATTCCCCTCCAGTTTGGTAATTCTCATCTGTTCAAGCCCCCAACCTTGTCTCTCTCACTGGCATGAGAATGGTTTCAGCACAGTTTGTTCAGCAGAAGAATATCGCGCCTTCCACTCAAGTCACCACAGCTCTCAAGATTTACCCCTTTTTTTCTTCTCAGGACAGCACAACACACAACAAACCAATCCAACATCTGCCTCCTGAGAGCTTCAGCAGCTCACACAAAACCACCTGCCACACTTGATCAAATCAAGGAGAATTCATGATGGAACACTGTAGTAAGGAAGCTTTCCACAATGAGAAGCAACATGTAACATTTCCCAACGAGAAGCTGTATCTGCTATTATTAGCTCCCTAACAAAACTATAAGAAAATATACCAGAAAAGTAACATATTTTCCCAGGAAGAGAAAGACTTGTCTGGGGAAATGCAGAGAGATCTCCACTGTGTAGTCTCCATCTTCAATCACCACACAAAGGCAACTGACTGCACTGCAGCTGCATGACACAGGGGGCCACAGAGACATAATGGAGGGATATGGCACGAGGGTTCTGCAGTAATGCAAATGCAATCCCTCCCTCACACATTGGCACTGTGGAAAACCCTCCTGCCTCACCTAGAGTTGGAGCCATCGTTGCCATGGGATTGGTGGGATCGAGCTGGAATCCACTCATCATGAACTGTGTATCTGAGGAAGTGCTATCCATCTTCAAGTTGGGAAGGTTCATGTTCTGTGCCAGGTAGTACTGGTAGAGCTCAGCCTCGGCTGGGGATGGCAGGCTGCCAAGGCCCAAGTGCCGATTGTGTTGGATTTGGGACATATTTTGCTGGAGCAGCATCATATTGTGCATGTGCTTCTCACTGGTCATGTGAATACGAAGGTTTCTAGCTACGTTGGTCTCATAGTCGCACACCTCGCACCTCCATGTAGGTTTGGTTTTTGGTTTGGTGGGAGAGGGGGCCCCACAGGTGCTACCAATGTTGGCGGCCGCAGCTGCTGCAGCTGCTGCAGCTGCTGCCGCCGCCCCAGCAGTGTGGCTGAAGACTTGCTCTCCCCCTCCATTCTGCAGGTTTTGCATGTTGTTGAGATGCTTGTCAGACTGCATATGAATACTGAGGTTGCCTTTGGTAGTAGTGGAGTAGTTACAGACCTCGCAGCGGAAGGGCTTGTAACCACAGGTGTAGCTCTCACCCCGTGCCAGCCGCGGGTGTGGCTGTCCACTTTTGCAGTAGACGCAGGAGCCACCTGGCTCGGGATGTTTCTCCTTCATGTGCGCCTCAAGTGTCTGCTGGTACTTGTAGTGCCAATTGCACTTGGGACACTTGAGCGTCTTACATGAGTTGCGAGAATGCATCATAGTCATGTGGCCACCCAGCGACCGTGAAGAGCCCAGGACTGTGTCACACTTTGGGCACTCCACGCCACTCCCCGAGGGGCACTCCCCACCCCCAAGTTCACAGAGGGGGCCAGCATGCTGGTGATGGGAGATGTAGCTCCCGTCCTCGCCCTCCGTGCTCTCATTTGGTTCTGGTGCTGTGGCATTGTCTTTATTGGCACTTTCATCGATAAAGTCCAGCCTCCTGCTGCCCTCTGCCACGCTGGCTCCGCCACCCTCATTGTTAAAGCTTAAGTGATTCCTCCTGTTTGCACCATCAAAGACAAAGGAAGAAGCAGAATTAGAACTAGTAGAAGCTGTGCCCCGCGACAGGGTCTGGAGCACGTTAGGCATTAAGGGAGAGTTAGAAATGCTTTGGTTTGAGAGAGCAAGGTCCTTTTTGCTGCTGCTGCTGCTGCCACCTGCCACAGCCCCAGTGTCCTCCTGGGGCCGGTCCTCCAGTTCGTCCTCCAACTCACTCGGAAACAGTCCTTTGCAACCCTCATCATCCTCGTCTTCTTCCTCTTCCTCCTCCTCCTCTTCCTCCTCCTCCTCCTCCTCTACATCCTCCTCCTCCTCTACCTCTTCAACTGGCTCTGCCTTTTCCGAGAGGCTGTCCTGATCGCCCCCCTCTTGCTTCTCCCCCTCTGCCGCTCCAGGGTCCTTCCCCTCCGAGGATTTGGTGGGACTGGAAGCCAGTGGGCCCAGGGGAACTGAGGTAATGGGAGTCTTCAGAGCCGAGCTGGTCAGCCCACCCAGGTTGAGGAGCGCGCCAGGGGCAAGGACACCTGCTGCCGGCGGCTCTGTTCCACCGGCCGCCCCAGTCTGGAGGGCCTGCTCGCCTTCCATGCAAATACCACTGAATTTACCATAAAAACTGTGTCCAGGGCCTATGAGGTTAGCTGTGGAAACAAGAGGGTGCTGAAAGGTTTTGTTTTTTGGTTCCAGAAAGCTGACAAGGGGTTCCTTGTCTTTGCCTATCCCTTGGATGATAGCGGAGATGTTCTTATTGCTAAGAATTTTCCGCTCCTCCTCACTCAGAGTCATTCGGTGGTCGTGCACCGCGTGGGTCACGAACGAGCGGACATACCCAAAGGACAGCTTGCACAAGAAACACATCAGGATGGGCTTCCTCTTCCCGTAGAGCACAAAGCCATCGAATTTGGACAGGTCCACATTGTTGGGAACATCTTTGGATACGCAGGAGCTTTTGGCAGAACCGTCGCTGTTCAGGTAATCCTTGTTGCTTTTGTGTCGCACATCGAAGACGCGGAAGCTGTGCAGGACGGGGCTGATGCCCGCCAGGGCTGAGGTATTCGGGAAGGCCTGGTCTGAGCCCTCAAACCACTTCCCGAAGGATGAGGCTATGTGGAAGGTGTTGATGATCTGTGGGTAAACGGGAGCAGCAGCGGAGGGCTCTCCCTGCTTGGGCAGAGAGTTCGGGAGCAGCGAGGGGAGAGTCCCGCTGCTGCCAGCACCCCCGCTCTGCACCAGCTGGCTGAGGCTCTCCACGATGTAGGCTGAGCCATCCGGCTGGTAGACGATCTCACCAGCCAGGTTCTCCACGTCGCTCTCCTCCTCCCCGTCCTCGCTGCTCTCGCTCCCGCTCTCCCCCCTCAGCGGCGGGGGCGGGCGGGCACCGGTACAGCGGTGCTCCATGTAGCTCTGCAGGCCGGCGAAGGAGGCGGCGCACTGGCCGCAGCTCACCTCCTTGCCGGCGGGCTCGGCGCCGGGGCCGGCCGCGGCGCTGCTCTCGGGGACGTGCTCGGGGAAAGGGACCCTCAGGCTGTCCAGGGGGCCGCGGCTCTCCGCTGCGGGCTGCTCCATGCTGCCGGCCGTGTCGGGGAGGTGGGTACTGTTGAGATCAGTCCATTGCTGGTGCTGAGGGATGCCGCACCCATTGTCCTTCCCGGGGATGACGGGCGAGTCACAGCCTTCCATGGCAGGGCCGGCACGGAGCGCTCATTGCACCCGGTATGGCTCGGACCTACAAGCAAGGAAAGGAGAAAGGCAGGTGAGTCAGGGAACAGAGACAGTGCCTGTACAGACCTACCACCACAAAGGCTGCCAACCCTGCCCTTAGGATCAAACGGGAGGCTGTGAGAGAGCTTGCGCCCCAAGACAGGCTCTAGAACAGATGGCCTGGCCTTACACAATGCACCACTGGGAATGAGCAATGGAAACGCGATGGAAGTAGGAATACAATTGAAAAGAACCTGGAAGGTGGTGAAAACCTCCCCCTGCACCTTCCCTGAAGAGGGATAGGAAGATCCTAGGACCTGCACACTGCTGCCACCAAAGCCACAGACCTTCAGAAAACAAAGCAAAACTCAGAATAAAAATGCAATGGAAAGGCTTTTGACAGAAACAGAATTAAGACACTACAACAAAGCTACGCGGGAGCTTTCAAACACTGTAACAATTACACTCTGCTGCTCCCTAAGCCAGATGCTGTTATTTTTTGGCAATTCGTTTCCAATAGTGATTTGGGAAGCACGGAACCAGAACTACAATATGCACCTCTGTGGTAGATCATGAGACCCAGAGCAACTCACAGAGAACTTGGAGTAAGAGCATTTGGTATGCACAGGAGATTTTAATTGCTGTGTTCTGGACAGAGTTTAAACAGAGAGACATCAGGAGAGAAACCAAACAGGAAATTCCAGATCTGACAAGGGTCCATCCTGGGGATCGGAAAGCAGTCAGCCCACCACAGCTCCAGGAAGCTCCTAGAGATCCCACAGGGCACAACCAGCTTCCTCTCACCCCAAAAGGAAAATATCTGACACAAATCCTAGAGAAGGAAAGGCACTCTGCCCACTATTTCTGCTCCACTAAATACGAAGACCTGGAGAACTTCCACGAACTGCCAGGCAGCAGCAAGGACAGGCTGCTGAGCATGGCTAACATCCACGACTCCCTGACACCTTGACCCTGTCTGCTGCTGCATCCCACCAGTGTCTGCAATCCTAACCAAACCGGTCTGGCAGGACGAGCCTTTTGAGAGGTTACAGACCTAGGAGATTAGACAGTGCTGCTGTTAGGAGCTGGAGCATTGTCATGCAGACCACTAGTCAGCAGGAAACAGCTGCAATCCTACCAAGAACCCGGCCAGCATAGAAATATTTCTGTAGTTGGCTTCCTATAGAGAGCTCCTGCACAAGCGACATGGAAGGTAACACGAGCAGAACTTAAAGCACTTGTTAATTCACCTGTAGAAGTGGCTTTTAACGTGTGGTGTTCAGATTTCCTTGGGTATACAGATACAGAACATCCATAGAAAACAACCAAGAAAAAACTGCAAGCAGAGGCCATCTAGGCTACAGTGTTACCATTAGTAGCTAAGAGACAACTCACGCTGTAGGATCCAGTCATCAGTGGCAGGCACTACCTTTGCCACGGTATTTTTCCTTCTACCAACTAAATACAAACACCAAGCACCACTTTGTCACATTGTCCCAAAACTGACCAGGCACCTGGGGAGAGTTTTTGCTGATACTCAGTCCAAAAGTTTAGGAAACAGGGTGGGTTCCAAGTTGTCAATATGCTGCTGCTACGCTTAGAATGGCTCAATGTGATTTAGTCTAATTCATTTAAGCTTACATAAATACTTTTAAGTTTTCTTTAAACTCCTCTCTTTACTACAGCTTCCTCAAAGTTGCTCCTACTTGAGCATCCTCCAAGTGGTTGCTTCAGCTCATGAGGTACTCCAAGCAGTGCACAGTGCTGGAGCTCAGGCTAGACTGGACTGCTGGCGTGGACACCCCCACCATCCATTTGCACCCAGTAGATTTGTTCACCCAGTTGACACCTCAGGAGTTTGAGGGCTCTCCCTTGAAAGGCTCGAACCGTACTAGTGGCCTGCTGACACCCTTGGTCTCTTTCAGTGGAGGTTGTTAGTGTTTTGACAGCCTACACTGCCATCTAAACTTACACACTGTAATCACAGAAAGTGTTTCCAGTCCTCTCTAAGCTCCATTTGAGCCCACAAAACATGGAAGACCTGTAAGAGCTCCTAAGGAGCAGTGTGCCCGTACTGCGCACAACTGTGCCAGAGGACAGGCATTCACCATGGACATGCAACTGGCACTTCAGCAACTGGAAAAAGGAGGAAAAGCATAAGGAGAACTGAAAATTGGCCAAAGATGACCTGAGCAGCTGCAAAGCAGGTGACATGTCACAGCAGCAATGAATCAGTTACCTGAATTAGTTCAAGCAAAAGAAAACGGAGCAACATTCAGTGCTGGTTTTTTTTTTCCTGGTTTCATCACCAACCAGTTTATTTCCCTGTACTATAGGAAGCCATCCCTACTTTTTTTGAATTTATCGTCTTGGCAAGAAGCATTTACAACTACATGTGAAGGCAGAAGGTAACATTTCTTCAAGAGAGTGTGGTGAAGGATGTGGAGGCACAACAATGTGATGATTCAGAGTATTCACATACACCATCTCACAGCAGTTCCAGTCCTACCTTCCCCGTATCCTATGCCATACACCGTTGTCATGTGGTTGCATTGAGAACAAACAGTGATTTGATCTGTGACAAAATATCCTCATGTGCAGAGTGGAATAAAAGAGCACCATAATCCTGCTCCTAGAGGGCTCAGTTTTCTTTAGCAGGCAGTTTTGCTTACCTGAGCTAAACAGGCACTTCAGCACTGCACCAACAGTTCTTGCTTTCACCAGCTCTCCAAGAGAGTATTTGTCCTTAGCTGTGTGTTTTCTTTAAACTGATCCCAGATCCTTGTGTTGAGGCTCCATATTCACCTTCCCACCATGATATACTCTCTCACTGTTACCTTCTGCATTGACAACTGCAATCCAAATTAAATCAAAATGAATTCATATTGGGTGAAGAAAAAAAAAAAAAAAAAAAAAGTAAAAAACCCCCAAAACCTCCACAAGCCTTCAACTTCTGCCAAGACAGGTTCTGGGAACATTCAAGCACCCCACAAATGCCTTTGGGCAAAAAGCATTCCACGTGCCAGCACAGCTGCCCAGGAAACATGTCCAGATGAGACACAAGGTGAACGTGAGTGTGTCCATTATCAAGAACTCTTGATTGGCAGGAAGATGCCTGACTGACACTTGGGCCAGAAGGGTTAGCAGGGCTGGGGGGGTTAACAGCCTGATTGTAAAATCAATGTAATAAATGCTTGGTAAGTTACAGGAACATGCGGGAAGAGGAGGCCACGATTGATAAAGGACTGCGGCTTTGATGCTGCACTGGGGACTTGTTTATTGACAAGAAAGCCAATCTCTTCTCCTGGCCAGGCCAGGCAAACCTGCAAGCGCTTACCAATTAATTGGTGGGCTTTTCTGCCTTGGGTTGCTTTAACATCTCTCCTCCCACTCACTCCAAGTTAACCAGTTCAGGAGGTGCTCCTCTGAAGGTAACTCCTCTCCCTTTCCTCAATACACAGGAGCCCTTCCAGGGCAGGTGGAAACACCCACAGCTGAAACACAGCCAGCCAGCACCCTTGGAGAAAGGCCAAGGCCCTGTACACCCAAGCCTTTCTTGCCACACCAGAACTGCTCCAGTGAAATGATGCTGAGGCAGGAAGAAGTGCAGATATTGTCTCTTTAAACCGAGAACAGCAATTTGCTTGTTAAAGCAAACTCTGAAGCAGGAGTATGAGGTAGTTACTAGTCTGCTATGACAGGCCATACATCCTCCTCCATCCGAGACAACCCCTAAGAGACCCTCGTGGGATGAGGACAGCTCACAAGGACTGCCTGCCTACTGCATGCTCCACACCTCCATGCTCTCCCTCCCCCCTACCCTCTTTGCTCTGTTTATCAGCCAGTCAATAAGAAAAGGTAGTTCTTACTTAAGGAGGCAGAAGTCAACTCGTCAGGTCGATCAGCACTCTGTCTGTAAACATGGGTTCCCGTAAAATCAATGAACTCCAGTTACAGAGAGAACAGTCAAAGCACTGGAGACTCCCTACGCTCCCACTGCCCTGGTAACGGAAAAGGGCTCTCCCTGGTCCCTTTTCCGGCCTCTCATCTCATCACTGCTCCACACAGCTCAGGGTGACCCCCGAGGCTTCTGCTGCTCCCACCGTCATGTTCACTGCTCACCCGGCACACGGCTTGCCCAAGCTCCTGCTCCTTCCCGTCAGCATCGCTGCATCTTCACAGCCCCCTCCAAGCGGATTTGGGACCCGGTTGGAGGCGCAGCGACACAGTGGAGAAAGGTGTGCTCCACCAGGGCAGGAGCAGCAGCAGCAGCCACGGCAGTCCAGAGCTGAGAGCTGAGGTGCACCTGTATGGCACGGTGCAGACGAAAGCACCGCACCATGTGCCCCGTGCTTCCATCGAGCTCCTACTGACCACAGCTGGTGGTTTACAGCCACACTCTGTCCAGGACACGAAGGGAGTTAATCCCCACATCTTCTCGTCACCTCCTCACAGCCCCCAGCCCCATCTGCACAGGGATGGATATGCAATTCTACGGCCACACTTCCACTGCCCAGGAGCAGCTGATGCTAAAGCAACACTCTTGGACACCCCTGGCAAAATGGGAGCTTCTGGGGCAGCCCCAGCCCCCAGCATGGGGCTGCTTCCTCCCCAGGGATGGGCGGGTGGCAGGGACAGGAGCAGGAGGGAGGAGGGGGTTCCTGCTGTTGCCCAGGCTTCCCGAGAATTAAATATGAACAGCCGTGCTGTGTAATTTTAAATTGTTAATTAGCACAGGGTTAATTAGGCGGCCCTTTCACAAGAGGCTGTTTGGCAGTAAACCAAGACTGGAAGCAATGAGGAAGGAGGAAAACAAAAGGAGAAAGAGACAGTGAGAAACTGTTCCCTCAGCTAATGACCCACATGGCACCATGAAAAAGAGTGCTGAGGACAGGGAAAAGAGACAAGCAGATGCATTACATCCACAGCCATCACCCTGGACGATACCCAGTGAGGCAGGCTTCCCCCACCCACTCCCCCCCAGCTACAGCACAACGAAGAGCTGAGCCCTGTAATGAGCAAGGTCTGCTCCTTGGAGCATCCTGACCAGCAGCAGAGGTTCCAGCCCCAGCCAGCGCTGAAGCGCTTGGCCGCGGCTCCACAAAAGTGGCTCACACAAACGCTCACAGTCAGCGACTAGACTTGAGTGGTTCCCGTTGCAGAGCTCTGAGCAATGGCCTCAGCACTGGGTAAATACACACCTACCCCTTGTGCCAACCGCCACTCGGTAAATCGATACCATAAACACAGCCTGAGCGACTACCCTAGATTAGCTCCAGCTCAGGGGCTGGTGTTGAGGGGAAGCAGGAAGGGATGGAGGCAAAAGGACAAAGAGAGTATAAGGCCTAAAGGGGAACTTGGATGCTCCATGCACAGCCCTCCTGTCATGCTCCTCGGGGCCTTTGGCAATGCCCTTAGATGGATAGAGACAGGTGAGTGCTAAGGGTCAGGTTATAAAAGAAGCTCCTGTCTCAGAGACAGCACGTGATGACACTTGTTCCAGGCTAACAACCAGGGATGGACATACCAAAGGTGACCACTTGGTCAAACAAACTTTATGATCCCTAAAGCTCCTGAGAGCAGGAAGTCCAGGAGGCAGGAAGCAAGGCCATAACAATGCCCACATGGAACAGTGACAGTGAATCAGGAGCACCAAAGCTTTCTGCGTTGTCTCCCTGCACCTGGTGTGCTACAAACGCTCCTGTAACACTTAGGCAATTCAATATGGAAGCACATGATAAAAATCACTACCTACGCTTAAGAATTCAGGAGTTAAGGAAGAACTGCACATATGCTGTCAAAGCAACTTTAACTTTACTCCTTTATGCACATGCAGGATGATACTGTCCCTAATTGCAGGATCCCACAGCCTCACTTAGTGAGCAGGATGGTCACACAAGAAGACACAATAAGGTTGTGTGAGCACGTTGTCACTTCATGAGATTTATACCACAGCTGTTACCACATAAATACGTGGAAAGTCACCTCCTAGAACAGGAAGATCTTTCTATATTTCCTAAGAAACAAGGAATGGGTTTTCAAACTTGGTACCAGTAAAGAGATGGTTTCAATTCCCTGTTTCATAAAATGCTTTTATCTTCTAACTTAAACACAAGACACAGATAGCAGCTCTCTCCCATTCATTAAAGTGCCAGCAAGTAGTAAGAATGTCTGCCAGCCTAAGGGGAGTGTTGAGGACTCTGCAACAGGGCTTTAAATATCTGGATAAAATGGTACTTATGAGCATAACAGTGAACATGAGACGCACAGCTGGAAGAACGATTTCTAGTTGGGGGGCATCTATCAACATTTTACAACATCAGTGCCTTGAGGTTCCTCTTATACAATTCCTAACAAAACAAAACCAAACAACAATAACCCCCAACCTGAAAATATTGGTATTTATTTGCCAAGTTAAACATTTTAAAGAAATTATAAACTAATTTTCCTCTTTCACATAGCAAGTCACATCTTGCACCTTTCCAAGCAAGACCAAGATGTGTTTTGGCACAGTAGAGTTGCCTCATCAAACAACATGGTTTGCCAAGTATTTAGAATGAGGAATCAGTTTTGCCAGATCCTGAACGAGCTCTGCATTTGGCCTTCTTCCTCTTCTGTGGTTAGGCTTTACCAACCAAAAGCCCAAGCTCAGTCTTGACTTCTCCAGTTTCTCTGCAGACACTGCTGAGGCACAGAGTATTGTTTCCAGCTGGACACATGGCCATATCCAACACCACTACACCAGCAGTAGAATCAGCCAGCTAGACCTGCCTGCTAGCAGAAGAGGGACCCAACCAACACTGACCCATGATCTCCAACATCTATTGACAAGAGTCTCAGGGCTGCAAATCATTATGAACCAGTTTACTATCCAGGCACAGCCAAGAATTCACAGAAACCTAGAACAATTTTGGTTGGAAAGACCCCGAAGAACATGAAACCCAGCCATTAACCTAACATTACAAAGTCCACCAATAAACTGAGTCCCTCAGCATCACATCTAAACATCTTTTAAATCCCTCCAGGGAAAGTGACTCCACCACTTCACTGGGCAGGCAGCCTCTTCCAGGGGCTGATGACCCTTTCAGCCAATGCACATGCCTCTTTGGAAGCCCCTGTTGAACACTGTGTGCTCTCCCTTGGGTCTTGAAGGGCATGAGGTCCCAGAAGAGGATGAAACAGCACGCAGTGATCTACAGAAAGGAGAGATCCATCAGCCACCTCAAAAGGACAGGATGGTCTTCTCCCAGCAGGAAGACAACCACACGGAGGGCTTGCCTCTGGCAGCAGTCTGTGCTCCAGACCTGGCAGGCTGACAACACAAACAGGCACTGCACTGCGCACGCTCCTTAACAGGACAGCAAATGCAAATGCGCTTTCACACACCGGCTCACATACACAGGCACAGCCAGCTCCTCAGATCTTCACAGGATCATTAGCATAAACAGCTTTTCAAGCAGCAGGAAGCAAAGGAAACGCTGAACAAAACAGGGCTGAAAGCCGTAGGGCTCAAGCACTTGGCATGGAACTAAGAGAAAGGGTCTCCTTGAAAAGGTGAACCTTCTGCATTATCCACACTTTTCCCTGTCCTTCACACCAGCTAAAACTGAGCCAACAAGAGTAACACAAGACTCAGGCAGCTTTTCAGAAAACATTTTGTTATGAACTATTACTCCAAGTTTGCTGATCCCTTTGAGCCAGCTACTGTACTACATGAAAATATTTATATAATCATCAACCCACTGCCATTGAGAGCAGCGTAATCCAGAGCAGTGCCAGAGGGGTTTAAGTGAGCAGCTGGGGAGAAGAGCGTTTATTCCTCCAGAGAGGCTCTGCAAGTATTTTGAAGCAGAGGTGAAATAGATTAAGTTGCATTTCTCTCTACCAAACAAAGCAAAGCACTTGCTTAGTTCATAAGTGACACAGCATTTACGCTCTCCCTGAACATGGACCTTATTTCCAGGTCCTCTCCTCCTGAGTAGGACACCACAGAAGTTCCAGATTTTGTTTCCATGTTGGTTTGCTTCAAAACATCACACATTCCAGGGTGCTGCAGTTGTGCAATTCACCCTTCTGCTCTAAACCCCAGCACCTCTTGTCCAGTGCTGCTTTCCAAGTCCTGTTGCTGCTTAAATTTGCATCTGGTTTGAGTTTCAGTGCACTGTTGTTGACCTAACTCCAAAACTAACCAAAGAGCTGTTGAGGACAAACTGCCTTGCTCCGTCGGACAGACTCCTCAGTCCCCATGTGCCTCCATAGCTTAGCACCCCAGGAGAAGACCTCACTGCTCTCCCCTTTTGCCATGGTCTGAAGCTTGCTTTTTCCCTCTCCTTTTTTTGTACCCTTGCAGTCTGTCCAGCAGCTTGTAGCCACCTGATTCCCATTGCAAAGGGCAGGTACATCCCTAAAATCTTGCACTAGGCAACACCTGCAGCCACCCAACCCAGAAATGATTGCTAAAAAAAAAAGCCTCAAGTTGTTCTGAGTTTCAAACATCACAAAGACATTGGTCAACAAATCTAGGGTGCTATTAAATTTCCAGAGCACTGCTCCTGAGCCCAAGAAGCGGTGCAACATTTACAGCAAGACTGGAGGACGCAAGCCACAGCAGCAACTTCTGACAATAAGGGATTCCAGCTGGCTTCTGCAGCTCTGCTGATGGCTCCTCAACTCCCATCTTCCAGTTACTCCATGCACTGAGCACCCCGCCCAGTCAGAAACACTGGAGGCGTTTGCACTGTCGCCCCGCAGCTCTCCCAAAGCCAGCTTCACCCAGCCCCGCAGCACGGCCTCAGGAGCAGCCAGCCAACTCGAAGCGCCCAGCACGAGAAGCTAACACTCCACTGCTTGGCGGCACTCTCTGAGCAACGCTCTTCACATGTAGACTCACACTTAGGGGAGGAGTCCTGCCAATACGCTTCCCTTCTACTGATTCACCCAAACAACATGTGCATTCCAGACTAATGTCAAGGGCCAAGCAGAGGGTAAGAGTTAGATTCATAAGTCATGCAGATTTGCTCTGCCAGGGCTCAGATCCAGTCCTTGTTAGGAAACAGACACGCTGCCTGGTCCTGGGCTCCATCGCTCTTTCCCACCCTTCGGGAAAGCCAGCGCTTTGGACAAGGAGAGCAGGCTCAGTGGTGTGACGTCACTCACTAACCATCCCGCTTACTCCTCTGACCGACATCACAGCTTTCTTGTGTGTTAGTTCTTATTTACACATGGGTATTGCAAAGGTCACCAGCACGCATGCTCAGCTAGGTTACTAATGTTTTGGTAGGGGGTAAATTTTACAGCCACAGCTGTATCACTGGAAGATAGCCTAAAAAATCCAGAACCCCTAAAAACAGGGAAGAAAACCTCTTGGTATGGTTGGGAATCCTTTCCATGTGTATGCCTTTCAGGCAAACTAAGCAAATCCAGGCAGGCCTGTACTCCCCTAAACAGCGCATCTTCGCACTCACCTGCTACCAGAACAGTGCCAGGCTCCAGACTTCCGGTGCAGTCTAAGCATCTGCATTATCTCGTCAAAACAAGGCCTCCCGACTGCAGCAACCAACAGCAGTCAATAACCACACACTGCTTGACGGCTCAAAGTCTCAAGTTCACACTCTCCTAGTCCACAGTATGCAGCTATCAGCCATTACATCTGCAGTACACTTTAGAGCAAACATCTCTTGTGAAAGTTTTAACCGTCCCGCAAGGGAGAGCTGACACAGATACAGATAAATGTGACTTGCAGAGCATGGGCCTGGCAGATCCATACAGGACTGTGTGCTGGCACATCTGCGAGGGATGCAGGCACCTTCAGAGGCAGTGAAGGAGGTTGCTATACACATTTCTCTAGACCTCCAGGACTGAAAGTGTTACTCTGCTGCTTGGCCTCTTGCTAATTGTGGGTTTTATTTTTATTTCCTATTACCCTCTTGCACGCCTGATGAGATTATCTTACCGGAACTGACACAGCTGGAGGCTGTAGCCATACATGTTGCCTCTCAGGAGGCAATGCAATTTTATTTTCATTGATCAGAAATCAGCAGGGCAGTAAATGATGGGAAATTCCATTAGGAGAAACACGGGGCCACAAGACCCAACCATTTAGGTACACCCAAACCCCAGAAAGTTGTGTTTTTCCTCGAAGTCCTACCTGGATGCTGACATGGTGAGTCATCTTTCATCCTCCCAAAAAGGAGTGAGCTACTAACCTGATATTCTTAATCGCTGGCTGCTCTGCCAGAAGTGGAGGCAATGCCGCCAGAATGCCCCCAAGGGTTCACTTAGCTGAGACAAAGTCTTTGGTGCAGGCAGCAGCATCCGGATACCCCAGCTTGGCCTGGAAGGCTGTGGTGGGATCAATGGAGCTTCACAGCACATGCCCTATACCACAAACTTGTCCTCACAGACCAGGCAGGTGTGAGAGGTGCCAGCATGCCAAGGCATCAGCCATGTCTCTGATAGTTACAGTACAGCCAGATGAAGCTGAAGGGATGTCAAGGGCCTGCTCCCACTCTTATACCATTCAGAGCCCGGCCCCCCAGTAAAGCATTACGACATTGCTGCAGATTGAGCAGCCTTCCTTCTCCACGGGCTGAGGTCCTGGGACATGCACTGCTTGGGAAAAAGCCCTTCTGACAAAGCACAAGACTGTTACAAATTCATCTGAGCCCAAAGCCAGAACCACACTTCCAACCTTTGACTTCAAACCACGATGCACAGAGAATTCATGCTGAGCTCTGTGCTCCTGGATCAAACTCCCACCATCGAGCCTGTTTGATGAAGAGCTGGGTTTGACCTGTCCCGCTGCACGTGCCTGGGTTGAAAGCCAGGTCCTCTGCTCCTGCGGCAGGAAGGACCAGTCCCGTCAGCGGGGCACGGGTTAACAGCAGCTGACCGCAGCACAGTTGTTAAGGTAATCAATACCAGTGAGATACTAAAGCAGCATAAGCCACATTATTGATTGCCAAGCAGATGATAAAACTGTTTATTATGATAATTGCAGGGTGCCTGCAAAATGCTCCGAGTGCTGTCCTGAGCTTTTTACAAAAATAAGAATTGCCAGAGTATAATCTTCTGTCTGAAGCCCTTCTGAGCCTGCATGAGAGTCTTCCAAACTCCACTATGCCAAAGCATTAACCCCCAGCCACCATCACTTCCAAGACACCGCTTGAATGAAGGTCACATTAAGTATACATAGTTCCTGGATGCTTTGCACACACCTCCCCCATATCCTGGCCTCACTCTTACATCCTCTAAGCTTGCCTTTTGCAGGGCCATCCCCCTTCCAGAGAACCAAGAGCTCAAACACCAAGAGTTCAGGTCTGAATCCTCCTTTTGATCAGCTGAAAATCAAAACTCAACTTCCCAATGCAAAACTTTTTCTTCAGGATTTCAGCTGTTCTTTTTGTTTGGTTGTTTTTTTGCCCCACTACTCTGGACTTCATAGAGTTTTCTACATCTTTTTAAGAAGGTTAAACTTTTTTTTTTTCCACTTTGGGGTCTAAATTATTGTTCAATACACTAAGAATTCTCTTTTAGATGACTGAACTCCAAATATACTTGGTTTGGGAGATCCACCTCTACATATCACTAGGTGCATGTGCACACAAGCCACACCTCAAAACAGGTGACATAAAATGGCTTGTCACCTTGCCACTGAGTACATGAGCAACTGATCTCTCAGCATAAAGCAAGACAGTACTGATTCTGAAGTCACTTCAAATACTAAGAAGTTTCTCTTAAATTCAGCACAGTAACAGGCATCAACTGGCCTTCAGAAGATAAGCAAAATGCAAGCTGCCAGATGATATCTACCCTGGCAAAAGCATCTATTACTTCTCCATCAGCAGGAACAAGAATAAGAACTATAACATAACTGGGCTCCACGTTGCCACCACTGCCAAATGACAGCTGAAAATGAGTTTAACAAGGGCTGAAGCTCCAGGGTTCTGTCAGCAGCTCTACAGGCAGTAATTACGGAGTATGGGTCCCATTATCTCCCAGTATGGACAAGGCTCTGACAGCTTCATCTCAGTATTAACCCAAAGGACCATATGCTACAGACCGCAGGCAGTACTCAGTGCAACTCCACTGTTTTGGCTGGGTCACTTTCTCCACCTAATCACAGGCAGCATTTGCAAAATAAACTTTACAGCACTCAGAGCATGGACTGGACTCAGCTTGGATTAGACCACAGATGGCTGCTTCTGGCTAATGCTGTAACCTCTTCTCCTCCTTTTACTGACCTCTCCCATCAGCATGGCCTCCCTATTCCCTGGTGCCTCCTTCTACCTTTAAAAGGCTACCACTTCCTCTGCAAGTAGATTCAGCAAAGGATTCTCAAGCCAAGCTCTTCAGGATGAAGGACAGAACCTTACACATCCTCGCAACCCTTTCATCCTTCAGTGCTGAACCAACCTCTTTCTAGCCCTGTCTTTCCCATGCACATCCATATCACAGCACACTGTTGAGGGAACTTTTACTTCTCCAGCTCACTTGCAGGGCAGTTAAAAGGTTAATGGTGAAACTGACAGTGTGACCAAAATCGCACTCTGATGAGCATCCTTAGAGGCTGGAGATTTAGACATGAGCTTCTACAACTTGCTCCCTTTCAGCATAAACGCTGGTGATGGGCTGCAGAGCCTCAAAAAACTCATCATGGAGGTCTCTGAGGTTTGAGGCTGCTCTTTCAGGCTCTCGACAGTGTTTCTGAATACAATCATGAGGAAAATAATCCTCTTACAATAAAATCTAGACAAGGGAGGAGACATCCTTTCCTACTTCCCTTAGAAAAGGCCAGTCTCCACCTTTCCCTTCCCGCTAGGGCCAGCAGGAGCAGAAGAGTAAATTGCAGCCAGCACCAAGCACCAATGCATAAGGTTCTGCAAGCCAATGGGCCCTTTGTTGTTCCTAGAAAATGCACGGTCAAACTCAGCTCCACATCTGCTGACTGTCTGAAAGCTGACTTCTTTGTCTGAAGCACCAACACATGTCCCTCAACTGCACATGTGATGCTTCTTGCATGCTTCTCACCATGCAGCAATCAATGCACCAAGCTCACTGCAGGGCACAGTCCACAGAGCAGATTCCTGTGGAGTCCTCCCTGGGAGGTTAACCAGCAACCACTGACCACACTCACAGACACAAGGTAGAGACACTTTCTTGATGCCTTACTGGGTTTGCTGTTTTGCCTTTGTCCTTTTTCTAGAACAGGATTCTAGAAAATGAGTTAGAATCTTAAACAATTTTGTTCCACTCCTCCATACAATGGGAGACATTTCAACAACAGAGAGAGCATCTGAACAGCTTAAAATGTCAAGGAGGGACCAGTAATAAACATGAGACAGCAAATCCTCCAGTCATCTGAGGAACACTTCCACAAAAGGTATCAGCCTGCTAGCAGTGCAAAAGGCTATTTCTACAGCACAAGAGGACAACCCAAATACCAGTCCTGAAGATGAGTACTAAACCTCCAGCCCATCCTTTAGACACCCACACTTTCCCACTAAGGCCTGGAAAGGTCACCACTTAAAGAGTCAATGAGCCCAGGCAATGGGAGAGACAGATCAATCTTCTAAACACAAAACAAAAACCTCTAACACAGCAGCCAAACAGGGTCGATGAAATTTCAAGTGGTCTTCTCTGTCTTCTGTGTTGTTAATACCTCTGTGCTCAGAAAGAGACAGCAGAAAACCTCTTAAGCCAGGGGCTAACCTTGCCTGAGTAACTCCCGTCTCCCCAAGTAAACTGTTTTTGTACTGGGCATGGTGATTACCATCCTGGCAGTGATGGCTGCTGCTAACAGTGGTGGAACCAGAAAATAAAGACTCCCTGGCAATGACCACTGTGGATTGTAGCCTACCTAGATATAACTCTGCTCCTATAGAAAAACAAATAAAAATAGAGACTCAGCTCCACCTCCGTTAGCTAACAACACCTTCCCAGCTCCTAATAAACTAAACTGCAGCTGAGAAAGAGGATGAAACAGCTCCAAGAGATGGGATTTCTTCCCCAGCCCTGTGTTTTTCACCCCTGCAAACCTCAGTGGCACCAGGACAGCTGCAGCAGTGATGACATGACAGATTCACAGAATGCCAGGTTGGAAGGGATCCCAAGGATCATTTGGTCCAACCTTTCTAGGCTATAGTACAGTTTAAATGGGATAGCCCAGCACTCTGTCAAGCTCAGCCTTAAAACTGTCCAAAGTAGGGGAATCTACTACTTTTCCTGGGAATTTATCCCAAGGTTTAACTGTTCTGATGGTAAACATTTTCTTCTGGAGTCCAGTTGGAATCTTCCCAGAAGTAACTTGTACCCATTACTCTTTTTTTCCACATGACTCCTTCTAAAAAGGGAGTCTCCATCCACCTGGTAGCCACCCATTATGTACCCTGATACACGATAATCAGGTCTCCCCTAAATCTTCTCTTCTCAAGGCTGAAGTCAACCTACTGGAAACCACCACAGATGCCAGACTGTGAAGCACTCAGTTGACTCTGCTGTGGATCAGGCGATGCTTGCACCTCACTGCTTCAAGCACTATTTATTGTTCATTCTGTAGCAGCCATCTGAGGGTTCCAACCTTGCTGGGGCACACCCTGTGGCCAGTACAGCCTGCCTGCCACTCCAAGGTATGATGGTCTCAGCTCCAATTTCACACAACTACCTTTCCACACTTTTAAGGCAGCACTTGTTCAGAGGTGGCCTTGCACTGCACCTTCCTGCTTTATAAAAATGATCCCTGTGTAGTAAGACAGCAGGAGCTGCCCAGGTTCCAGCTCTTCCGGACACGAACTCTGAGGACAGGAGCTGGCACTCCTCCCACAGAGAAGCGGGGGACAGCAGACTGGTGCCCAATAGCACTCACTTCTCCCGAAAACACCTGTTTTCATTATCACTATTACTTTTAATTAGCACTTTACAGCAGCCTTAAGCCCTCCCAGCTGGAGAAAGAAGTTGTGCTCCTAAATGAACAATTAGAAGGTGCACTAAGGGATTTTGTTTTTCATCTTCAGAAACAACTTTCCCAGCAGAGGTAAAAAGGCAGGCACTGGTTACACAAACTCCCTTGAAGGGGTATCTCCAGGCACTGCTCAAAGCCCACAGGTCACCGTGGGATTCCTGCTGCATGAGCAGGCTACTGAAGTAGGGAACTTGAAAATCTGAACTTCAGCATTACTAATGAAGGGGTCTTAAAGCTTCTGCCCCACATCACTCACTAAAGGGCCTCCTCTTCTTCACCTGGTCACAATAATTGCCCTGAGAAAAATCAAAGATTTTAATGCCCATCTTGCAGAAGGTCCCTGACATAATTTAATTTGCTCAGGAGTTCAGGCCAAGTACAAGCTGCAAAGACAGAGCCCCATTAAATGCATACGAAAATAGGTCCATATGAGGCATAATTACTAGAAACATGGTCTCCCGATCAAGTGCTTCTCTGAAAACACAGAAATGAGACACATCCACAAAAAGCCCCAAGAGGCAGCCTCAGCCATTTTCAAGAAAGTAGAAAGACAGAGAGGTGAAATGTCAGCAGGACGCTGTGGGGAAGGGCTGTCCCATGGGCCACCATCAGCAGCATCAATGGATTCAAGGCTTTAATTAGGAGCAAGTCATGAAGCTCCAGAACTTTCCAGTCAATGTTGATCAAAACCACATCTATCATTCCCTCTCTCCAGTTCAATCAGGGTTGATATCCAGCTCTCAAAGCTCCTCAAACCTGGGCAATCCCCTGGGGACCTGTACCCTCTGCTCCCTCAATTCCACTCTAGGAGGATAGAACCTGGAAGGAATAGGTGACCAAGATGCTTCTCCCTCATCTTTCCCAAATCCAGTTCCTTCCATAGGTTATGGGACCAAAATCTGACTGAAGCTCACATACATGATAAAGCCCAAAAGTCCAATAGAACATGTAAAAAGGAACAGCTGAGGAACTAACAAAGTTACCAACACAAGAGCTGTCAGTGTGCGACTGGACAAGGGTCAATGGGCACAATTTGGAACCCAGGAGGTTTCACATGAACAGGAGGTAAAATATCTCTGCCATGAGGATGTCAGAACCCTGGAGCAGGCTTCCCAGACACATTGTGGAGTCTCATTCACTGGAGAGATTCCAAAACTGCCTGGATATTGTCATCCCAAGCAACCTGCTCTGCTTTAGCAGGGATGTTAGGCTAGATGTCATCTCCAGAGGTTCCATCCAATCCCCTTCATGCTGGGGTTCTGGGATTCTGTGATCCCACTGCCACCAACTGCCATGCCAGGAGAGCCAAGCAAATATATGAGGCTCCCTGGATCCCCACAAGGCTCAGCCCACCCTGTACTCCCTGTTCAAGCTCTCCAGTATTTGTCTCTGGAGAAGGGGAAGTGAACGCTTCCAGTGCCCAATGAGCCCAGATACCAATCAGACCACAACGCAACAAGGGGAAAAAAAGGAAACACAAAACAATTAATTCTTGGCTCCTTGTTGTTGCTCTAGGCAAGGGAAGGTGCATGGTAGAGCGAGAGGAGACTGGAACAGGCGGAGGCTGGGACTTGCTCCAAGAGCCCCAGGGGTGACAGCGCTGGCTCCCAATCCCAGAAGCGGGGCTGCTCTCCAACAGGTGAGGGTTCCATCAGGCTCCCCAGGCACAGAGAACAAAGAGTCTTAAGGCAAGACCTCTTTTGACCTCTCCATGCCTAGATCAAATGGTTAGATGCCCCTCAGAGACAGAACAGGGCTAAAGCTATCAAATAAACCATCTTCAGTGACCAGGTCTAAACACAGCGTCCTCTACACCTCCCCTGCTAGACAGAATACTAGAGAGCCTCACAACCACAGAAGTTAACCTGTTCTGGGCAGGGTTTGTGATCCATCCACCTGAATGTTTTCCCCTGATGAGACACCAGTACGGTCTGAGCACACCAGGACTTGCCTGCACCAGGTGTCACCAGCATCAGCAGCAGGAGTGAGCGGAGGTCTTCGCCCAATGGGACACGAAGGCCTGGCTTGCCTTTACAACTGAATCCCACAGTCAACCTACAGGTTATGTCAAACACAGGAACGTCTCAGCGATCTCGCAGACTCCCACACTGACAACAAACCTCTGCTTTTACAGCAAAGCAGCAACCTCCGTGAGCTGAGCATTTTAAGGGTGAAACATTTAGGAGCATTCTAAGAGCCATCCAGGGAACAAGTGCAACTCCACCAGCCACACCTCATCTGGAACAGTGGAAAGAAAAGCTGGAAAAAAAACCCAAAAGACAGAAGGAAAAGGAGTAAAAGGATGAACATGAATCTGCAGAGGGTGAACTGAAGGCTCTTAGAGGAAAGCCATCCTAGATGTGTGGTGGAGGACAAGTGGATTTGCTTTGCTCCATTGATAAACCAGCCCCACAATGGAAACCCACTTGGTGAGATCTCTGAAGGACCCCGACCAGTAGCTTAGACTAAAGCCTGACCTCTTCCCACATGACAGGCAGCCACCTAAACCAACCTGTGCAACACAGCATGCAAAAACCCTTTTGGTTGACAAGAAAGTCAACTGAACAACTGAAATGAAGTGTCAAAGTACAAATAATTTCTCATGCTTGAAAGAGAGCTCCTTCTCAAAGAAGAAAAATAAGCAAACCCACAAATAACTAAAACTGTTAGGTGGAAAAGGAACCCCTTCAACAACTGAACTAGTGTACACACTGGTGTCAGCAAAGGAAGGAGCTGGAGGAGAATGACATGAGAAATTCCCCACTTCTACATCATAAGCAATCTGAACAGGAGGCTTGAAATCCAGTCCCCACTTCTAAAGGCAGCTTATTTCTTTGTCAAGGTTCAAAACGGAACAGACATGTGAAACTCTTCCCTAAATCACACTCAACTGCTGGCCGTGCCAGCGTGCTACAGATCACTATGTACACACAATGACCATGGCCAACACTTCTGAAGGTGGCAGGAGTCAGACAGGTCACCTTTACTAAATGGAAAAGAATGAAAATCTCAGCCATAAAACAGCCTGGAACAACGTGCAGCTTTTCCAAGACTTGTAACTTGATTATCACAAGTCCGTGAAGATGCATTTACTCTCCACAACAGTTTCCACACGGTAACTGAGGGCATGCTGATTCAACTTCAACCACGTCCTGCCCATGCTGAGGGCAGATTAGTATTTTACCACAATGTGCATATTTGATTTTATTTCCTCAACCCTGAAATCCCCTGGATCATTCATGCACATGCTGACACACCTGCTCCACACCAGAGGTATATACCACCAGCAACTGCCAGAGAACACCTCCCTGCTCAGGCACCTCTCTAGGAGCTATAGGAAAGAAATACATCTTTTCAATTTTTGAAATGGAAAGACCAAACAAAAAACAACTCCTTTGAAGAGCCCAGAAGAGCTTTAAAAAGAAAAATCACCAAGGAAGAACTGATTTCATGTCACTGTACAGACAAGATCAGTAGATCCCACTACTCAGGAAGCCCTACTACTCAGCATGGATAGAGTCCTGGGTTAGCAGGAACACAATTTTTCTGTGGAGAGAAAAAGGAGGCAATATGCAAGACAACACAAGCTTAAGAGAAAATTTAATATGGTAAATAGCAAGCAAGTTAAAAGGAGCTAGAATAGATGTTAAATGAGAAAGTTGTTCCTTATTTTTCTTTCAAAATCAAACTCCCAAATGCAAAGTAATTTTTCTTTCAAAAGCAAAATCCCAGTTGGGAAAGGCTTAATTAAGAAGACCTTCTTCAAAGGTTTGTAGAAGAGGCAACATGAAAAGAAGAGGGAAAGAGTTTAAACTACAGGAAGGTGTTGCCCTTCACTACAACACTCCTCTCAAGGCACTCCAACACCCCTATTGCAACCCGTGGCCACCTGGGACTGCAGGGGCCAATACTGGTGAGTGCCATGCTGGGCCCACCTGACACACCAGTGGGACCCAATCCAGTGAGGAACACACCATGACTGCTCCATCGGCAGGATGGAGAGCTCTGCCCAGGGAGAAATGCCCCCGAACCACCTCAAAACACTCATCCCAGAGACGCCCTGGGCCAGGACGGGCCTCTTGTGGCTACTCCTCTGGAGCCCATGGTACCATGGTAAAGCTTTTGGCTGTCATCTTTTCCTCATTTTCCTGTTCTCTCCCCCTAAGCAGAGCAGAACTATCATTATCATTGGTTTCAAAGCCAATGTGTTGCTCCTAGGACACATCCATCAAGAGGACAATGCTTCAGCAAAACCTTTCAGTGACTAGTGGAAGTCCAAGGACATTTAGCCATATTCCCTTATCTTTCAGCTTAGCAAGTCCACACCCCTACAACACAGAGGCTCCCAAGACCCTCATCCCGGAAGCTTCATCTCATCACCCAGGCTGTCTGAATGACGTCCTCCTGCCTAGCTGTGAGGCAGAGGTGCCAGCTTCACAAGTCAGGCCAAACAACCTAATTTACAAACCAAGTCTGTAATTTACAAACTCCTTTCCTTCCTCACCACATCCCTTCCCTACCAGGCAGGGAGCAGCAACAGGCACTCTGCCATGTGCTTGCAGGCAAGGTTTTAAGTCCCTGGGTAAATGAGGATAAGGAGATACCTTCAAGAAGCAAGGCCTTGCCATCATATCACCCAGCCTGGCCACCTGTGCATCAAAAGCTGAAGGACTGCACCTCTTTGTGAGCTCTATCCAAGAGGATCAGTCTGAAAGGGAGGCTGAAATAAGAAATATGCAGTTTTCAAGCCATAGGTCATTCCAGCTTGTTCCTGTTAGGAACATTTACAGACACCTTTCCCACTCTAAATGAAAAACCTCAAAACCACTCAGGTGCATTTTAATATCCTTTTAACATTACTCTCTAAAGAGCGAACAATAGCATGCAAGCAACATCCATTGCACCTCTGCCTCTCTGAGAGCTCTCACCATGCCCATACCATGTCCATATGGACTGAGCCATCAGCACAAATGAGGCCACCCATGCTGCCTGACCCCATGAACGGGACTTGCAAGTGAGCCCCAGCCATCTCTGAAGGCTATGACATTCTTGTACACCCTCCCACCACAGCAGCTCTGCTCCACTCTGAAGAAGTGACACAAGGAAAAGGCAATGGTCAACTCAAGTCCATTATAAATATGAAGAAAGGCTGAGCTTGAACCCCAGTTTCCAGCACCACAAACACGTGACAGTTTCCCTCTCTCAGTTGAACTCCTCTGTCCCTTCTTGCACATGCACTTTGGTAGCCGTGATACACTGGCTGCTTGGGAACCATGTCTCCAGGAGTGTCTAATGCCCTATGCCCTCTACTCCTGTGCTGGACATACAGGTGAAGGGCACTGTCTGACCACCAACCTCATCCTAAATGTCCTTCTCCTTACCCTCACTTGATCCAGGTTCTTCCTTCTCAGTGATACCATGAACCAAACCACAGCAGGAGGTAGCTGGAGCCCGGCCCGTCTGTGTTTGATTTCTCAGCTCCAAGGGGACATAAAACCAGCCATCAAATCTTTGAAACCTGTCCACTACGTGGCAGTATGTTTGGCAGACTACACATCTCATCTCTTGCCAGTGATGACACAAGAGCCATTTCCGAGTCCCTACAATCTGCACCTATGTACACACCAACACACCTACACACACATCAACACACCATCTCTTCACACCTCAACCGAACCTCCTCCTTGCACTGAACTCTTAGAGGGAAGGGATAACTTAAAGAAATATTGCAAGCCACATTTCCTCAACACTGCTCCCTAAATCATTTCCTGATGTGGGCCACACATTACTGTAGATAATCCTATGGATAACTCTCCATCTCATTTAAAATATCTCTGGTAGTAACAGCAAATGCTGGCATTAAAAGATACAGCTGGGAACAAGCTATTCAATTGAAATCTAATTTTAACACAACCCAACAAGCAGGAAGAAGAAGAAAGATGAAAACTAAGCCTGCATGGCTACGTTTCCCCCCCATGGACTACAGTTCTGGAAAACAAGTCAGCATGTCAGTGTTTTGCACCAAGGTGCACATTACTCATAAGAAGCAGGCACATCTTAGACCTTTGGGCATCTCTGACCAGCTAGTTATTCAGGTGAAGCACAGCAGGTCCTTCTCCTCTGATCATTTCTCATGTCACTGGGGCTGTAGGGAGTTCCATGAGCTTTCACAGCCAGAAGCAACGACCATCATCATCAGACCCTTGGCAACCATAGAAACGCTGCTCTTCCACAATGGTCACACGAGACACAAAGTTCAATGCTCTGAAAGTGGAGTTGCAAACCAGGTCTCTTTCCTAAAACAATGACATGATCTCAGCTGCAGCCACTGATCTGCACTCAAATTGTGAGAACCAAGGCCATAGCAGGCTGTCCCAGCCCTGCCCAAAAGCCAACATGATGGCTCTGAATTCCCCAGAGGACCACAACACAGGGAATTTCCTGGGTGTGATCACATAGAAGCAGTACTTGCACCTTCCACCTTCTGGTCTTCTGAAGCTATACACTGAGGCCCTGAAGATCCAACCAAAAATGGGAATTTGAGAATCCAATGGATCTTGCCACATGCTTTTCGGGCAGGGAAATTGTGTGTCTGGCTGTGCCAGTCCTAAAAAAAAAGAGGAGCTTTCTGGTAGCAGCCTAAGTCAGAGGATAACTCTTGGCGCAGTCCTGAGTCTCGATTCTCTGATGAGGAAGAAGCTGATGTATTGTGGACTGTCAAATCCCTGGTGCTGGGGTCCAAGATGACAGTGACTGATTTTCTTTCTAATCACAAGCTGCAGTTGGCAGAATGACCCATCACAGCCACAGCTCACACGACATATCCAGCACTGCTGGTGTTGTGAGCCTGCAGAAATCAGCTGTGGTGCAAGTCAGAAGCTGGAATGTGTGCACTGCAAGGAACACAGGGAGCAGGAGCAGGAGCCAGCTTTAAGAGATCATAGAGGTCCAGAGCCAAGGACGCTGCTGAATAACCACCTCAGAAAGATGCAAGGCAGAAGGCACCAGAATACACAGCAGGACAACCATACAGTGACCCCACGTACCAGATATCGTGGACCACACATGCAGCAGCATTATAGAAAAGTACAACTGAAAGTGAAAATGAAGCTAAAAGGAAGAGCAGGAATACCACCAGAGCAAACCCATCACTGCCAGCTGCACAGGGAAGTTTCAACCACCCACCCTAGTTACCCTTCCAGACACACATTGAGGTGCCGAGCCCGCCTGAAGGAACCCTTGGGGTAGAGGAATTTTTGGTCCTGACTTCCTGCTGCCTTCCAACCACCTCAACAGCTCGTTTGGGAAATCCTTATAGAGAAGGACACCTGCTAAAGCAGGAGCATTTGTGTTCTTTCAAATGTTTCCATTCTAACTATCTGTTTCATTTTGGTTTCCATTACTCACCATACTCACTTCTTGTTCAAAGTCTTGTGAAAGTAAAAGTACAGAGAAAAGACAAATCCCACTTTCAGACCCAGGGTGCAGCATCACAGCACTCTGTCCCCTTCCTGTTTCACACATTTGTTTTCATTCTGTTGGCACCCAACAGACCCCTGTAGTTCCATGACGGTGGTGGGATTGTGCAGTATCCTGGTGCTCTGCCCATATTCCCTTAGTCCAAAATGGAGGAACCTGTGGCTGGGGACAGGGTTACAGATCTCTGTGCTGAGGAGCAGCTGGAACTTCCCAAATCGGCTCTGATGCAAAGCTTCCTGAAATGGTGCAGGAGGGAGGCTAGAGGAGGCAGTGCTCTCAGCAGTCCCAGGCTGGCTCCTTTCCTCCAGCCCTGGCACTGGGGACCGTGGCTGCTCCTCCACCACCTGGGCATCTGATATGGGCATATAAACACCACGTATCTCTAGCTTTTTAGGGCCATGCCTGGCCTATGCACCTGACTGCAGTGAGCCCACAACCCTTGGCTAGTAACCCTCAACAACTAAAGGTTCAACCACTTTCTCAGAAATACCAGCCAAGGATGAGCTCTTCCAAACTAGAAACTGCCCAGGCTCAGGATGGCTCCACCTTCCCTCAGAGAGACTAAATGGAAACCTGGAGTGCAGGAGCAGCTCTCAAAGATTCAACACCCTCAACCCTGAGGCACACAGCAGGCTTATTCATCAGATTCCCCACTAGCCAACATGACTCATGCTTCCCTCAAACCAGCAGCTCGCTTAAGCCTCAAAACATGCCTGCCACTAAATCAAAGAACATGTGTGGCTCTGTTTGCTCCAAGGATAGACCTTCTGCTGCTAGGAGGATAAAGAGGTCTGAAGGAGCCACTCCAAAAGTAGCAGCACTCAGCACTAGGGGCTATGGAATCTCGGAATCAAAACAACAAACCCCCTTCCACATTCACTGACTTCAGGGCAAAGCTTATAGTGAAACTTATTTTATCTAGAAGTTTGTCTGCAAAGGGAGGAAAGATGCCCTACCCTCCTCTGTTGTCCCAGCGTGTTCAGATCTACAGCGTCAAGAACCATCCTGTAGTTGACACATATTTTTGTGATTTGGGCTATAGCTACTTTAACAATGAACAGTGCAAAGTTTTCCAAATCACGCCAAAATCTTTTCTTCTCCGAAGATGACAGACTGCAAAACCAGCAGAGCCTCCCGTTGCTATTTGCTATTAATAGCTGAGCTCGCTCTGTTCACCAAAACCCTGTGAAAAGCTGACCCTCCCCTCTCTGCCCCTCACTCCCAGGTGGGGACTATTCACCTCACCTTTCAAGATACCTTTGCATTTTCTCTTAATGTTTGATGATTTCAGCTATAATTACAGCTGTCAGCACCTCCCTGAGGAACTGGAGCAAGACAATTAGTCTCAAGACTTCCCAGAGTTCACAGATGCATCGCAAGTTGTATGTCCGGGCTTCTTCTGTTCAGGCAAAAACTTAACCAAGACCCCAAGATTAAATACCTCCATTCCCATCAAAGATACAGATGCTGGGGGGGAGGGGAGAAAAAAGTATAACGGTCAAGACGAATAACAAAAAAGAGGTACAGTAACACAGCTGATGTAACTGAGGAGAGCAAAACATGTAATGCCTGAATATAAAAAACAGCAACTAGTTCACAATTAAGAAGAGCACCAGATATCTCAGCACCAGATATCCCTGAACCACCCATCAGCTCAGGAATTGTGCTGGGTACAGAGCAGCAAATACCTGTGCTAAAAAAGGGTTGGGCGAACACCATAGTGGGTGTTACTGCCTTTATCTCACAACAGACAAAGCTGTGAGTATGGTGAAGGGAAAATTAATTAAAGAGACAGCGACGCACAGAAAGCAGGATAAAACACAGGGCAGGCTTATCAAAGACACATGGTGCCAACAAACCCAACGTCTTCCCTTACTGAAATAACTGCCCCTTCAGCACCATGCCACTGGCAATTCACTTGGGGAAGGCGGCACTGGCTGAGGTCTGAAAACTGCAGGAAACTAGGCCAGGATAAGACACCAAAACGATTTAAAGACAACACTGCTCTGGATGGAGGTTATTTGGAAGGGCCTTGGGAGTCATCTCACTGACAGCCTTGCTGCAAATCAGCAGAGACCAGAGATACCTGATGAAATCAAAGGAGGATGCACACCCAACATAGGGGAAGATCAGAACATTACACAGAAAAACTTATGATTTGAGGCCAGGAATAACAGGAAGGGAAGTAAATCCAAGGATGTAACAGGAAAATTCTGAATTTCTGCAGTAAATTCAGGGTTTATCTGTTGGACGTAGAAGGAGACTAGCTGGGATGGCAGAATCGAAGGGATACCACTATGAAAGCAGTAAACACGATCTCCACATGTCACCCAAGGCATTTGCGGAGATAAGGACATGTGTGTGTCACACTAACAGCACAGCACGGCGTCGGCCGGGATCCCGTGTACAACTGCAGCCACACTAAAGAAGAAAACTTGGCTGTGAACAAGATGGAGGCAGCTAGCAGAGAGACCACTGGAATGGGTGGTCTCCAGCACACAACAGCACAAACCCAACTGGCGCTGACCGAGATGTATACGGAAGGGTACGGATGTGCACACCAACAGAGCAGCCAAGGACAGGGACTTGTCTGTGGAAGCAGTCAGCTGCACTCTATGTCCTGGGAGGACACTGTTCCATCAGTGTTTAGAGAGCAAGACCAACACCAGCACCAGTGGGGAGGAGTTCTACCAACCTAGCATTAATGCTTCAGGCAACTCGGACAACCTCAACTCTACAGAAGATCTGCTTCGGCAGATTCACATTTCCAGTCTGGACACCTTTCAGTAAACACTGACAGAAGCTTTCAACCTCAGACACTTCTGCTCAAGACATTTACCAGCTTCCTGTGTAGAGAGCCAGGTGAGGTTTAAGAGCAGGCAGCAGGGAGATTCCCCCCCAACTGGAATCAGCCACACATGTGCTGCACCACAGTGCCTAAAGCAGTTGTGTTGTCCTGTGTATTTAACAAGTAAACATTTATCTGCTTCCTCCAAGTTGAGCTTTTGGGAGACATCAGCCCAGCAGTCCTGGAGCAAGCCTCAGGCCACGCTAACCCAAGCGCAGTAACAGTTTATTGGTTTAGAAGTTAGCTTCCCTACTTTTCCCTGTTTATTTCTTTGCTGGAAGATAAGTCAACAGGCCACAGTGACGGTGCCGTTTGTTACACAACTGTTTGTCAGTTAATATTTGTGTTCCAGTGAGGCAAGGACCAGATAAGTGATGCCTCAGCACCTGCCCTTCCTACTAGAAATCAGAGCTGAGGGACTGTAGAGGAGTTTGCAGTGACAGGTAGGTCACAGCACAGCTGTGGCACCCTCAAGACTCTGTCAGTCTCCAGATCTCAGCTGAAATGTCTCAGCCTCCCTCCTCTTACTGTCACAAGTGGTATCTGCCACCATACACAAATGCACAGCTGTGGAATTTTCTGAATTCAGCCCTGCTTCTCCTTGCTCCAACCTCTCCTACCGCAGCATGAGAATAACGGTGACAATCTCTTCTGGCAGCAAGCAGAACTAAAAGGATTAATCTGCTCCATCTCTGTAAAAGTACTTCAATAATTAAGAGGAGCAACTGTTGAACAAGATTAGCAACAGACTAGAACAAAATACAATAAGCAGTGGGGACCTCTACAAAAGCCTGTGCTGAGGTGTCACACCTGCATCCTGGCCATGCAGCATTCCAAAGCACATGGCTGCTGCCCTTCTCTCCACTGACTGATGCTGGAAAGACACCAGATGTTGGTATTTCCTATTCCTTCTGCTCTCGCCCACCACATGCCACGGCTGCCATTCCCTCTGACCTCACCAAATCATTTGTGACTCTTTTTTGCTGGAGTTTTTTTAATACATGAGGGAAGCTGGTATCACTGAAAGGCCTTAGTGGTGCAGTGTGGTCAGTTCCCAGAGGTCACTTTCCGGTAACACTGTCCCCCAGCTTTAGTTACAGCCACCATACAGAGCAGCAAATTTCCAGAACAGGCATCTGCTGCTTGTTTTGGCTCCGGACCACAAACAGGAACATCTGCCTCAGGACGAGGGCTGGGCTGTTCAGGGAAGGTGGAAGAGGCACATCATGTCCGGAGCTCCCTGGCAGGGACAGGACGTTTAATGAAGACAGCAGGTCAATGCCTGTCTGGCCAGCCAGCACAGCCACCATGATCCACCATGTGCTGGGACCACAGGGCACACACAGCACCTTCTCTTCCTCTGCTCCAGACTGTACCCTGCTTCAGCAGGAGCCTGAAGACAGAATAACACTCCCACCGCATCCCAGCAGCTGCCCATACTCCTCAGGGGAGCTGCAGGAGACAAACATTGCTTGCTTTGCGCTTGCCATTTCACAGGCGATTGGGAGCAGCTTCCTCTAGCCAGGAGCAGACACCCTGGCGCGGCTCGGTGCCCTCCTACATGGCTGAGCTGGAAGCAGACACTGCCAGGGCTCCAGAGCACAGCAGTTCCTCTCCTCCACACCCCGCAGAGCCCAGGCAGCTGCACAAGGGCTACACAAACGGCAAGCACAAAGCAACAGATATATTTAACACACGACCTGCAGCATGACCTAAATTTTACTTCTGCAAAATGAAAATAGGAGCTCCAAGTGTCTTCCTCACACATCATGTTTTCTTTGTTTCCTCTTAGACTTAGGATGCAGTTTTCTACCCTTCCCAGGAGGTTCAGGCATACAAGGGAAACACAAAGGGAACAGTGCAACAAAGAGCAATGGCTAGCAGGGAATGGTTAAAATTATTTGCTGGGCAACACACTGAAACAGCAGAAGCTGCAACTAAAAACGTGTGGGACCTTCACTGCCCCACCACATTAGGGCTGAGAATGATGTCTACTTGGTCTCCTGTTGCTCCTGACTGAGTATATCATTGGGACATGGATTTCGCTTCCTCTTCTCCTCTCTAGTCATCTCACATTAGTACACCAGCTCTGTCCTCACCCCATCCATTCTCCGTCATGTATTAGTCTCCATTTTCAGCAGCTCAGATCATTAAAGAAATGTCCTGGACTTCGTTCTTCTCGGAAGTATCTGGCAGCAGCAGATGATCCCAAGTTTTCCATAACAGATATAGTGGATGGTCCAGAGGCCAACTTGAAGCAAGTGCTTCAAGCTTTCAGTATAGAAGGACCAGACATGCATATTTCTCCTTCTTCACTGAATATATGCAAGAAAAGGAAATGCATCTGCATAAAGTTAATCCCAGGTGAGAACAGCTCTCTAGAGTAAAGGTTTCCCATGCCCCCATGGAAGCTCATCCCTACCTGATGATGGTCCCAGCAGAACAAGGCCTGTGGGTTGGTATATTTGGAGGAGTATCAGCACCATCCCACCTACAGCTCTGAGGCCGAAAGAAGGCAGGTGTGAAGGAGAGCCCAACAGTGGTTCAGCAGGAGCTGCACCTCTGGGAATGGATTTGATGTCAAGTGTCAGCAAGTAAATTGCTATTGGCTTCTCAATAAGCAGCAGTAGTGAGCTAAGTGTTTCCCTGTGTTGTGCAGGCTCTCTCTGACTCAATACAGCAGTATTGACAGCACAATCACAGGGTAATCCAGGCTCCACTAACATCTCAGCACTTCCTCATTGAAAATACACTTTCCACTTGGACATCAGCCCATTAGCCAGGCTCACATTGCAGGCGTCCCCCAGCCTACAGGACACACAGCCGCATGGCCCCAGCTGCTCCCCAGGCATGCCCAGAGGGTCACACTAAAGGGGTGAGGAGAAATCACCAGTGGAGAAAGGATGAAAAGGTAATCAGAAAGTCTTTATAACTCAGGTCTCTGTAGGTTTTGGGAAAAAAGGGTATTTCCTTGCTAGACAACAGAAGTTCATTCAGGGAATTAACTCTGCTCTTGCCCCTTACCCTCCATCTGTCATCCTTCCTTGCTATCTTATCTCTAAACTCAGACCACAGATTCCTCCAGGCAGAAGCCTCATCTTTCATTCACTGAAATTCAGAGGCTTGCTCCCACACAGCACAGACACCCACATCCCACTCCTGTACTGCAGAGCGGGGATATTCCAGTGGATCATCAACACTGCTCTGCTGCAAAGGACGCTTTCTGACAGCTGCTGTGCTGAAAGTCCTCAGGCATCTGGGATGCCTTCACCTGCAGAAAGCCTTTGGAGTTCTTCAGTGCAATTGCAACTCATTTTAACCATCTGTCACTACATGTGTGGGCACTCCTGTACACATCTCTGATGTGAACACTGCTCTGGACTGCAATGATGGAAGAGCTCTCACTGAAAATTAGGTGAGTCCTTTGTTCTGGATCATAGAATATAAACCAACACATGGGAGTATTTATTTTTGTCCTAATATACACTGTCACCCACAAACTTTGAAACCTAGTGAAAAGTGAACAAGCATCCCTGTTTTACATGGTGAAAGTGTGTTCCACGTTCAGTGTTGTTAAAAAAGTAGGCCTGAAAGTGTCACAAGATCTCAACCAAGGGAGCACTTTCACCTGCACCATCTGGACAGCTCCAGACTGCACCACAACTCCCAGACAGACACACCTCATCACACAGATGAGGGCCCAGAAGGGTTATGCTCTAAGAACACAAGCCACAACAGGAACTAGTAAACAGACGCAAGCAGAGGTTGGCAGCATGGCAGAAGTCTTAAGGATCAGCATCACAAAATAGGAATTTTTCACTAACCCAGCTGCTTCAGAGCTGAAAGGGGGCCTCAGGGGCTCAGCAGGAAGCTTTTAGGACACTGGTATAAGCAGACACTGTCACATGCAGAGGAAGTACCAGCACTTTCACAGGGGGACAGAAGCCTTCTCATCACTCCAAGCACATTGATAGCAGGAAAAGCCACTCATGCCACAAAGGTGTTTGGAACAGTGGAGAGCAAAAGACCACAGACCAAAGCAAATTTTAAACCACCAGGCTTTAATGCATTTGAGCACATGCATGTCAAGAACTTGCAGAGAGGTCTTAACCACTCATCCTTGAGCTCTTGCCTAGCTTACTGCAAAGGTTCCAGTCAGCCCAGTGATGCAGAGTGCAGAGCATGAAAGAACAAAACCGACAGTTTGCTCATTTACAGGTATCAAATGTTACCAACAATGTGAACACAACGCCAGAAGGTGAAAATCAATGGAAGAGCCAACTGGAGGATGCTCTTGGGCTGGGTCAGCCACCCTGTGTGCTGCTGAGGAGCCACAGGCAGCAGTCACCCACAACTCCCTGCTCCAAAGAGAGCCAGCACAGGCACACGGCTCCACGTTCTCCACATTCAGAAGTTGCATTCATGTGGAAAGCTGGTGCCTCACAGCACGCAGCAAAGGAATGGGGCTGCAGAATGGGCTGATACATTCAATTTAGCTTTAATCTATTTCAGTAACAATAACAGCAAATCCAGGACAAAGGCTTCAAGGAGGGCAGGCACCCAGCAGTGCATCCCGGGCCTCCTGCCACCCCATACAACTTCTAAAAACTGTGCCACAGTGACTCTGCTGCCACTGCTGCTGTAGAAAACAAGTTAACCCAGGGATGCCTTTTACGTTTTCCAACCAGATCCTGAAACACCTGGCACAACACCAAACGAAAACTACAAGCTTCTGCTGTGTCCTAGCACTGACAAGTGGCATCTTGAACCTCAACAAGGTAACACTAAGATACGAGCAGCAAGTAACACTAAGATGGGAAGTGCTTCCAGTGGTGGTGCACCCCATGACCCATCTCCCAGCTGGCACAGCATGGTGCTGTGCCAAGGACACAGTGTGCTCCAGCAAAGAGCCAAGTGGAGCACTCGGACGGAACAGCACAGCCATACTAACGCTCAAGTGCCAGGACTGTGAAGGCGAGGTCAGGGAGCCTTCTGTGGCAGACAGGGAAGGTTACTTGGTCTGGAGTCAGCAAGGCACAGATATCTGGTTAGGAAGAGGTTAATGCTGCTTCAGTCTGCAATCTGATAAATGGCTCTGCAGAAAGCAGGTTCTCTCACTTTGAGATATGATGTCACTAACCTTTATTGATCCACAATCAGAGAACTTTGCTTATCTCTCTCCTGTGATATGCTGCCCTCCTGTACTCAACTAGTGTTTAATACACTGCTGGGCATCTCATACTCTTTATGGCTCACACCACACCTCGACAGGCCACCAGGGACAGTATTTTACAAGCTGCACCAGCCCAGCTAACTCAAGGGATAAGACACAGGTGTGTATCACCCCCACCACCTCCCGAACTGGGAACCTCTCTCTCAAGAGCAAAATCACACACCCCTACTGGCATAGCTGCTGAACATAGGGCACAAACAAGCACAAGTCCAGTGTGATCTTCCACCTTGTGCACAGTAGCAGGTCCTCAATGTGAACCCAAGGCAAGCACATGCCGTCTGAAGTTACTGTTCCTGCAGGAGTTATTTTTAACCAGCTTTTACTATTTCATAAAAACAACACTTCTAGCCTTAACTTCCTTCTTAACATTCAAGGTGAAACATGAAGTTGGGTGACTAATAAAACAACTATAAATTAACCTATACTTCTGCATGGCAACAAAGCATTTGCTGTAGACTGTATGCACCAAATCCAGTGGTTTTCATTTCAAATGTACCAGTGACGCTGGACAACAGCTCAACAGCTAAGTAGAAAAAGCTGTAACTTAAACAAACAGATCAGCCATTCATGGAGACAACTGGAGAGAAGCTTCAGTCTCAACACCAGCAGGCAATCCTGAACACCATTTTCCTGCTATATAATACACAGAGAAGTTGCCTAGGAACTGCTTGTGGGCATTTCTGGGGTTTTAATTAGCTGTACCTTGCAGAAACCTTTCATCGGTGGAGCAGACCTGTGAAGAGCCTCCTGCACACAGTCTGTAGATGGGGTAGCTCCAGGAGCTGTGCCTACTCCCAGGACCAACATATGTCCCCCACTAGCCCCACTCAGAGTGGGATGAGATGCATCAGCAAAGTGCAGGTGTAGAAAGATCTTCATGCAGCAAGACACAAAAGCCCTGAGGTTACAAGAATGAGAGCATAAGGTAGAGAAAAGGTCAAGAATAGGACAGAGGGTTTTAAGGGCAACAAATGGTAGAAAGAAGTACATTGGGTGCTGCTGCCTTAAGGCTGATGTTGAAAGGCAGCTCTCACTCACAATGGGAAGTTCTCTGCTGCTGGCCACTCCTGAAGTCAAAGAGATCACCCAAAGCTCAAAGCCAGGCTGAAAGTACTGCAGAGGCAGAGTAAAACATCTCAAGACTTGTTCTGAAGGTGATGTGAGGCTTTCTGTTTGAATGGCTTAATTGGCCTTGTAAAGCTTCAGAAAAAAAGAGCTGCAACATATAGGTAATTGATACAAAATAGCTGTGATCTATTTCACTCATTGTCCATCCAGCTAAAAAAAAATGCACGCTTGTACTGCTGCAAGACAGGCTTTTGGTGAGGAGTTCAGGTCTTCCTGTTAGATACGAGTGATAAAGCACCAGCACAGAGCAAGACAATCAGGACAGTCAGCCCTGCCTGCCTCAGCAGCATCACTCTTGGTACACAACAGTCTCCTCCCAGGCCTGTGTGTCTGTGACTCTATAAATACACCCTCTGCAGACTGGTCAGAGAAGAAGAAAATGAGGAAGAAATGTCCACTTTGCACAAGACTATTTACTACATGACACTGTTCTGATGCAGTCCAGTGATTCTCAAGAGTTTCAGACAAGCACTGAACTTTCTTTTTTTTAATTAAAGGTTTTTTGAACCACATGCATCTTAAAATAGTAAATTACAGCTCTCTCCAATTTGTGGCAATAAATTAGGAACACTGTCCCCACTTCCAGCCCTGGAAGAGATCATGAAAATCCCAAATTTAGATTTCCTGCAAGTCAAGAGACATTTGAATTAGAGGTTTTGGACTGTAACCTGCTAATATTCCTGCTCAGTCATGAAGTTCACATACAGAATGCTGAGTATTTCAGGATCCAAAGGAGAAATGCAAGGGCCAGTGGCCCAGTTGTGCTCTGCCTCTTTGACAGCTGGAGAGAAATTGCCACTGACCCACCAAAAACGTGCTTCAGCTGATCCCAAAAGCAAACCTGGATAGACACAGATGCTGCTAATGAATGGTTTTCATCCCGGTGCTGTCTCTCCCTGACAAGTGCTGTGCAGTGTTCAGTGATGGAAGTCACGTTGGGTGACTCTCCATTCCACTGAGAGCTGTGGATAGCAGCTCCAGCCTTGGCCAACAGAAACCTACAGGAAAACAAGCTGAATACCACATCCATTATCTGCACCAGCTAAAAGGAGTGGGAAAATACCTGCCGTATAGTTTCACAGACCACTTAGTCCAACCCTGGACCACGAGACCCCAAGTTGCAGCCAGGAGGGAGTGCAGGGAACCGTGTCTCTGCAAAGCAGCAGCAGGTCAGGGAGATGATCCCACCCAGCTCCTGCAGCTGCATCACAAGGGGTCTGCTGGTTGGACCTGGCCTGGACATCCCAGAGGATCTTCCCTAGGCACTGGCACGCTTTTGGCTACACCACCAAGCACTCTGGGAACCGGGGATTAGAACCACTGAGGCAGGCTGAGCAGGCACTACCTCTAGGTACAGCAAGCAGTTACCCTAAAGCAATTGCACCAGCACTGAGGGTGCTGAAAGACCCTCTTCTGCTCTCATCACAACAGCCAGCAATGCGCTGCTTCGGGCCATCACTACAGCGGTAACTGAACAGTCATCACAAGCTGCTGAAAGTTCACATCTTCAGCTGGAGACAGAGCACAAAACCCAGAAAACTTATTTAGAAACAGTAGAGAAATCTTGTTCCAACCTGCCCTTGCCTCAGGCACCGGCACCATTAGGTGTGAACAGGACTCAAATACCCTTATACACAAAGGACAGAGGCAGCTTCAACCTTTTTTAACATCATCCTCTTTGAGGATCCGGTCAGATTTTAATCCGCTTCCTCACTGCTGCTACTTCAGCAACACTACAGCTCCTCTAACCAGGGCTGGCAAGCCGGTGCCTGAGGCTGCTCCTCTTCACCTTCACCATCACTACTAGAAATTTAAAGAAAGCATTCAGGCAGTTCAACTGCTCAGATGGTTCCTCCACGAAAAAGCTTTTGGTGTAAATATATCCTGCTGCAGCTCAGCATCTCTCCTCCATTATGGATGGATGGATCATGGGACTCAGCAAATCCCTGCCAGACAGCAGTGCTTGGAACAGTTACAACTTTTAATGTACATCCTATATGGCAACTTCACAACACCAGGGGAAGTACAATTCAATACGGCTAGCACAGAGATGGTCAGACAAACAACTTAATTTCTGGAGGATGCATCTTTTAGATGTTCCAGGGCAGTCTGAGGAGCTGTCTCGTACCAGTCTCAGCTACTAATTCCTAGCAAGGTATTTCTGGAAACTGGATCTGCCTCGAAACAGACACTGCCGGATGCCCAGCAGAAGAGACGTCACTGCCTGGAGCGTTCTGCACAAGCTGAGGATAAAAACATCCTAACACTATGGGCACATCTTCTACCTGCCCAGCAACTTTAGAACAGCAAGTACCTTCACTCTACTGGCTTTCATGAGAAGAGAATTTTTTTTAAATCCCTTCATCACAGTATTGCTCCACCACCAATTTCAGGACCTGGGGCCTCTACTCCAGTTGCCAGAACGCTCAGAAACATCTCTACTTGGAGCCCTTCAAAGCTAGCACACATTGGGTTTGCAGCCACTCCCCCACCCCAATAAATATCTGAATTAAACCAAAGGGGCTGACAGAACCCCCCGACGGACCACACTGCTCTGCAGGTCAGTGTGATTCAGAAGCAGCTGGGCTCTGCCTCGAGAGGCAGAATCACGAGCGGAAGCTTTGGCCGTTTCTTTTCTGTATTTAAAAGGTGCTGTTGGAGGTAGAAACACATGAAAGTCTGTGTAGGACAAGGGAAGGAATTATCCCTCCCATTGATTTTCGCTCTGGGGTATTAGAAAGAACACAGCATTTATCTGGAGATTTCTTCCCAAAGCCAACCGCGGACTTTCAAACGTAAATGAGACTTGAAAGGGGCTTATCGGGGAGGATCTGCTGAAACCTCCCCAGACCCGGAGCCCCGGCGGGAGCTCTCTGATCCATCGTTCTGAAGCCCCACTCAGTCCCCAGCCTCGAAGGGCAGCCAAGGGAGCCCAGCTCAGGGAAGGCAACAGGGCATGAGTCACAGGACAGCAGGTTCCTCTTGAGCAGCACCCCTTCAGACCTGCCCACCTCTGCCACAGGGACCTGCAAGTCCTTTGATGGCATTGGGATGTGACAGCATCAGCCACCCTGTGCCAGAGGGCTGGGGGCAGAGCACACAAGATATGGCTGGATGCAGACTGGGGACAGGGACTTGTCACCCTCTAAACTACCTCGATCCTTCAGCAGCCACAGCTACATCTCAGGAACAATGGCAGGATAAGCCTGACCTGGAGAAAGCCTTCCGCAGCATTCCCAAATATGAATGCCACAGAACCCCTTACTGCTGCCCCAAAGGCAGTTCCCAAGCCCCTCCACCCGCTGCAGTCTGACTCGCTGGGAAAAGCCTCTGAAGCCTCGTCTGCTGTCCGCTGTCTTTCCCAGGTAGCTGGGAGGTTGTAATTGGTGAGGCAGGAGATTAGAAATATCGGCAGCCTCTAAGTAAGACTTTAATTTACTGGCAGATCAATAGCGCCAGGGTTATATTGGCAAAGTGTCTACAACTCTATTGACTCATGCAATTCCTCTTATCAATTTATCAGAAATCTGGAAGCCAGAAGATATTGTTTGAAGAAAAAAGGCAGCAGGAATTTGAACACTTAGCATGGGCTGCCCAATCAGGTTCTCAGCACTAAGCATTTTACAGCAGATGTATCTACTGCAAAGGAGGCTAATATATGATATGATTAAGAGCTAACTTGCCTCCTCACATGCCACACAGCCTTTTAAAGTCCCTCCTTACCTTAGACCTCTGCACTGAGAAAGCCACTGTGACAGACACAGTTCCCCAGCAGCCCAAATGAAACACATTAAAAAAAAATGTGTTTCACACCACGAGATCCTAAATTCAGACCCTCCTGCCTGGGCCATGACCAGGCTGACCTCTGTCTCCTTACAAAATGTTAGCTTTGCAAAGTTAGAAGCTCACCACAGTGCTGGGGAATCTGTTCGGGAAGATTTTAGATAAATTAGCATTTCTGAACTTACACAGAAAATTAGAAGGGTGACTACTTGCCTTTCAAGCCTTATTTCCAGCCCTCAAGTGAAGAATTCAAAGCACATAGACCATTTCCTCTCCCACTGCCACCGCAGGTGTGCAGCAAACGTACTGCTGTCTGACATCAGGACAGACCTGTTCTAGAGGGAGAAAAAGGGACACAACCACCCAACCTCACCCCTGCTGGACATCTCCCCCAGACCCCATCTGCTTAATCCTTATTTTGTTGTGCCAGGGGGTGTGTCACTCTCTGGGGTACCCAGGTGGAGAGGCTTGGCAAAACAATAGGGCCAGCAAAAAGGCAGGAACCCAGAGAATGCAACTTAAACCTTGGGACTGTCTATCAGCAATGAGTGAAAATATGTCCCACTCCACCTCCTCACTGAGGCACTAAAGCAGCTGAAGCAAGCCGATGGGAGACGTCCACTGACCCCCTTGCCCTCCAACCTCATCCCAACCAGAGCAAATAAATTCATCTCCCCACACATCATCTTAGTGTCAGAATGGACAGCAAGTGCCTGAAAACCTCCACCTCATTCAGATCATGCTCCAGTTTGTGACAACAGTAGCCCAATGTCACTTGGAGAGGAGCTAAACTATCGGCATTGAACACTCCTGTAAACAGCTGAAAGCTGCTAGTTCTGCTCAGGTCTTCTGCAGAGCTCTGTGCACTGCCAGGAGGACCCATCTCCAGGCGCTCTGCCCTAGGTCGGTTCCCAGCTCTGCCTCGAACCCCAGCCCTGCATCCAGTCCTGCATCCTGCCCAGATCAGGCCCCACACTGCTCCAACAGCACACCCGGGCTCAGCTCCTTTTCCAAAGGGACCAACTCAGCTGTAAATAAAGAAGTTCCAACCAGACTGGAGACGTCTCAACTGCTCAATGGCTCTCTTCTTTTTAAATGCAGATTTGAACTTTTCACCCAGGGTCGGGCAGCTGGAGCCCAGCCCAGGCCCAGCAGGGACCAGGCGCCAGAGTCTGCTCTACTCTGTGTCCCTGGTCCCTAGCAGTGTGGAATGCAGTGTCTCTGTCTCTCAGTATCCCTGGTCCCACGCAGGAGTGGGACACACAGGAACTCTGGCCATTAGCATTCCTAGTCCCAGCAACAGGACACACAGAGGTCCTGGCCCACAATGTGCAGCTCAGACCTGCAAAGATGCTGACACTGTCTGCTCTGCAGACCCCTCCTCACCCACAGCTTCATTGGAGAAGATGATACCAAGAGAAGCATACATTTCAAGAGCGCTGGTGACTCAGCCTGCCTGTGCCAGCTGCCAGCTTTAACTAAGCTGGGGGGGTCCTAAGCAGAAGTCAGATTTAAGGAAAAACCTCATGGAAGTCACTAAAGGAAAACCTGGACCTTTACTGCAGGCTCCACAGCAGGCTCTCACAGCTGAGTTAAACAAGACCAGGGCAACCAGAGCATGAATTCAATGCTTTCAGCCAACTCTTACAAAGAAGCCAACCCCTGGACTGCTGCTATTCAAAGCTGCTGCTCAGGGAAGTACATTATCTGCTCCTCTGGGGACAAGTCTGAGATGTTCAGCTTCTCATTAGGTATTTAGCCCTTTCCTACAACAGGAAAGTATTTCGGAAAGTAAAAACAAGAAGAGCAATCCGGTTGTGGTGGTGGTGACAGAATCTGAGCTCTGCTCCCCAGAGTGACATCAGCCACTAACCCAAACTGCCTGGGTGCAAGTGCTGCTTGGACAAAAGCTCCCCATAAACCACCTCTGCTGCAAGAACTAGTGCTGACAGCACTCAGCCGGCTTCCTATCAATGCTGGAGTCTCTAGCCCCGTCCTGTCTCCAAAATGTTACTCTTCTAAGCGGGGCTTGAGTGGTGTTGGTGCACCTCACCTCTCCAGGTCAGTATCAGTGTCCCACAGGGAGGAAACTGCACCATGAAAGACCCTGACACAGGAAATACCAATGGGCAACCCCTGGGTGCAGCTGCCAAAGCTTGAGTCTAATCCACCACTCTGAGGAACTCTTGAACAAGTCACCCAGAAAGGAGACATGAAAGAAGGGAAATCCCTGGAAGGCAGGTGGTAGAAGGAGTGGTGGGAAGCTCCAGTAAGCTTTGGCACAACCACCTTCAGCACCCATTATGAATGCTTGGAGGGACAAAATATCTCTCTCTGAACTTTTAAGGGAAAATCTGTCCTTAAACCAGACTAAAGGATGCCTTCTCCATCACTGGACACGCCTGAAACCATAGGATACCCAGTCCACGCCAGTGAACCCACCTGGCACTTGACACAATCCAGCTCACAAACCATCAACAGCATTGATAGGCTGTGCCACGTTGTGGCAGTCTGCAGTTGCTCCAAGCCAGCTTCTCACCTGGAGGGATACAGGCCTCCAAGAAAAAGCTTTCATGATTCCAGATGCAAACCACCTCTACACAAAGTCCCTCAAGTACCCGGTCCAGCACAGGGCAGAGGTGCATGGCCAACACTGTACGAGAACAGTGGACTGGGCACACCATGCAAAGCCTGTGGCACTGCCCCAGCTCAGCTCCCCAAAACCCTGCCCAAAGCAGGTCTAGAAGCAGAAAGACAGGACAGGGGGCAAGGGAAAGCACCTGCCTGCTATGAGCAACAGCAGTGACTTCCCACAGTGGATAAGCTTTAGAAAACCCGTGACAAGTGTGGTAGAAGAGTTTGGTGCACAAGGAATAACTGCCTCTCCCAGAGCTTTAATCTCCCTGACTTTTCTCCTCCTGGATTAATCAAAACTGTGTTATTCAGTGTGGCAGCAGAACAGGTCTACAATTATTTGTCCCTTTGTCTTGCAGGATGCAAAATGGAAGAGCAAAAGTAAGGGCAGGGGAAAACATCTCCCAGGTCTAAAATCCAACAATGACAGACACCACTGGATACGAGAAGAGTTTCTTCAACTCAGAGGGGCATAGGAATGGGAAACCAAAATAAGGTACTCCAACCCCCCTCCATTTCACTAGCCATGAGTCACAGAGAAATATGTGGCAATCAGGGCTCCAGAAGCTGGTAAAAGCCTCTTAACTGGCTAGTTCCAGCAGCTCTCATATGAGGATGTGATTCTGTGACACCGTGAAGGTTTGCACCAACTTGAGTACATCTTTCTTACAGCTAGATGCAGTGTTGCAGAAGTTACTCAGTTCCATCTCAAATTCACTCCTCCACCATCATGTAATAGGTCACCAAGGCCCTGAGCATGAGCAAGCAGGATTCGGATGACAAAAGTCAATCTAGGAGCAAAAGGCTGTCACTTCCCAGCCTCAGACTAAGTTCTTCTCATGACTTAGTTGGTACCTTAAGTCTCACATTCCTGTTAAGGCATTTTACTGTCCCAAAACCTCATGAGCATAAACAGTGCATGAATGAAAGATATGGAAGTGAATCAACTTAAGAGCCCAAACACAACCTTTTCAAGTACCTAGCACAAGAAGAGGGAGAATCACCACTTCTCCCACAGAGTCCCCTGCCCCAAACGCTTGTTAGCATTTCATAGAGCTCTGCTTTTGTTCAGGACACAGTCCCCACTAGAAGCCACCTCAAGGAACTTGTATGCAAGCTCCCAGAGCAGGGAGCCCATGAAGTCCTGTCCCAGCGCAACAGGAGTGCTGAGTGGTGCAGCTCCATTCCTGCATTCAGGGCAAACACTAGGAGCAGGGAAGGAAGGCTGCAGCAGGCTCAGGCTCCTCCTGCAGTGGCCCTACCTTCCAGTCAAAACAACTGCTTAAAAGCAAAAAAAAAAAAAAAAAAAAAAACCAACAAAAAAAAAAAGTTCTGACTCAGTAACTGAGAGAAAGCCTTGGCTCGAGGGCAGAAGGGAGGAAGGGTGGGACAAGCATGCAGAGCGCTGAGAGTGTGAGACGCTTGAAGAACTTCCTGGGCTCCCATCCTTACTGGGAACCACAGCCCTGGCACTGCTCAATCCAGCGGTGCCCAGTCTCTTGCTGTAGCCCCCACCTCCCACCTCTGCCCCAAAGCAAGGCAAGTAACTCATCCAACCTGTGAGTCATAGAGCAAAAAGCAAACACCTACAGGGACCACAGAAACAAGATGAAATGAAAGATCAAAATGTGTAAAACCCTCAAGCCCAACCAAGGACACAGAGATGTGGCTCCTGGGAGAGGAGGAAATGCCTGCCTTCCTCTCCACAAAAGCAAAACTCAAAACTCCCAGCTGATGTCAAAGGCCAGCAATTCCCACTCCATCTTTGTCATGTCCAGGTCACCAGACAGGCCCTCGGAGCCTCTCATCTGGTGAGAACCGTTCAGCTGACTGCATCTAACATGCTCCAGTCTTGACACGAGAAAGCAAACACTCTGCATTTCCAGGACATAAAAACCTGGTTTGGTTCTCCTCCTCCACGAGACAGTAATCTCCAGAGCCAGGCAGGATAACATTCACTTAGATGCCCAGTTTATTTAGCCATGGCAACCACCTTGACCAGCTCTGCATGTCACACGTAATAGCCAGATTTCTCCTGGGATTCACGACAGCCTCAGGGCAGTTCATGCAACTGAGTCGGAACTCCCCAAGGGAAACCGCAGTAGAGCACAGCCTCCTCCTGCACAGCACCCATTCACCATTCTTTGGCATGCTTCGGCATCACTCGTCGTGCAGGCGACACAAGGACCAGAAGAGCCCCGGCACAAGCAATGAGGACATGGGCACCCTCCGAGTAGCAAGGCATGGGGACCCTCAAATGTAGGCAGTGAGACACTAGCACTGGGGAGTGGGTGTAGCAGGTCAGACAACTAAAATGGGGAGAATAAAGACGTTTTGCTAAAGCTCCAGGAAGCAAAGAGAAAAAAACACTAATTAACTCGGCAGCAAGTTGTTAGTATTTGCATATAAATGCAGCAACAAATCATGACAAACAAGTCAGGCCAAGGCAAGCCCATCAGCACAGGCAGCTCCAGCCCAGTTAGCTCTGGTGGGTCAGGAGCTGGGCTGGCTACCAGCCCCTCCTGGGGACCGCAGGGGACAGAGGCCTTATCTCTGCCTACACTCCTATGACCAGCAGGAACAGAAGCCACAGGAATGAGATTTCTTTCCATATTATAAAAAAAACCAAAATACAAGAAATGGGATAAATCCTTCAGTCCCATTCAACAGCAAAGTAAAAGCTGGCAAGAGAAAACCCAAAGCAGTGACCACCCACCACAGCAGAAATGCTCCTTGGCCAGAACAAGGGCAGAGCGGGCACCATGGCCTTGCAGCAGAAATGGCAATGCCCAGCAAGTACCATGGGTTCAGAGCAGCTGTCCAGCACCCTGAGGCTCTCCAATCCTGTTGTGGCCATTGCAGGTCCACAGGCACCTACCACCCATGTAAGTGCCATGGGTGAAGCGCCTGGCTCGCATCTGCTGGATCCAGATGCTGCTCCTCTGTTTGATGGAGCACAAGACAAGAGAAGAAGCCTATGTTCGGGAGAACCTGGAGATGAAGAGGTTTGGCTCCTCCAGCCGCCGTACAGCCGCAGGATCCTTCACCTCCGGGCTCCCCTCCAGGGAGGATGCAGAAGGCACACACATCATAAATAACAAATCGCACACCTGATGTGCCAAGGCACATCCCCAAGAGCCAGAAGCAGTAAGAATGACCCAAAGAGAAAAAATCCACGGCTTTTGCTGCAGTTCAACGAGTTTACCCTTCCAGAAGCCACAACTAGAGCAGTTTGCTTTATCATGCTGTACTTCATCTGACCTGCCTCCTTGCTGCCAAGGTTTTTGGCAGTTTCTCCGGCATCAGCAGAGGCTGCAGGTGCACTCAGCAGCACAGCCCAACCAGCCCTGACCCTCCCCAGCACAGGAGGCAAGGACTGGGAGGGAGCCGGACCTTCCATTTGCATGCTTTGCATTGCCTAATGAGTCACTTATTACCACAGAGAAGACGACTCGATAATACACAACATTTACAATTTTTCCTCACACAAAAAGCCAAAATCTGCAATTCCACTGTTTTGGGGCTCTACTTGGTCCACACACACCACACCCACCCCCCCGACCCTGACACCCCAACTGGTATCTCAGAATTTAAAAGAAAACTCCAGCAATTACAAGTTTACATCAAGGCTTAAAAAAAAAATATTTAAAATCCAATTTCTAATTTTAAACAGGAAACTCTCCCTGGCAAGATCCCAAGAATCCTTCCACAGTAACTTTTATTGAATGCAAGTTTCTCTTCGCTGCAACTCTGAGCATAGACTGTCAGCTCCAGCAGAAAGCACACAGACGCAGCCCTGACTCTGCAGAGCATTCCGGGGCTGCCTGCTCCCTCCCCCCGCCCCGCTGCAGGATACATGAAGCCCCCACTGCAAATGGGAGTCATTAAACTACACCCAGGCAGGCATTTGCAAACTAGTGTTTAGAAATACATTACCTCTTTATCTGCAGCCAGGGAGCATGCCTGACTTCTCAGAGAGGCTGCAGCATGACACATCTAAACAGGAGCCAAGTTTGAACAATCAAGCAAGATAGAAAGGATGAGCTTCCTCACCACAGCGAATACAGACCTAAACTCTTCTGAAAGAGCACTGAAGTAGAAACATTCTAGACTAGATTTTTCCCCTTAAATGCAAAGTTTCAAAACAGACACTATCAAAGAAATCACAAGAGCTTCTAACAGCAATTTCTCTCCTCCTGTTCAGCATCATCTGATTTAGAAACCATCCTTCCTGTTGGAGCTCCTGAATGTGTGCTTACAGGAGTAACCACTTGTTTGTCCTGACTAGGAGGCCAGTTGCTAAGCTTGCATTTTCTCTCTGGGGTATGAAGTTCTTCTTCAGTAACGACTTTGTGCAGAATAAACCACTAAGAAATCTGTAGATTTCTGGTCTGTAGAAACAATGTGAAGCTGGGAGCTGTACACAGGAATTATTCCTTGAAGACCAGGAAAACGGGCACCTGCATAATGAATGTTACTAACCGCTGAGGACAGGGCTGAAGTGACAGGAAATGGAGCTAGAGGTTGTATGAATGCAGCTAAATCACTGCAGCAACTGATGGAGGTAAATGAGTGTGACAACCTACTTGGACAACTGGTGCCAGCTGAGGGAGAGGGGCCAGCACACAGAACACACTTCATCCCCATCCAAAACATCTCGCCAAACCTGGCTGTCTTCTCACTTGGCTGGGCCTTATCATGCACATTCAGCTTTGAGTCGATAAACCCTGCACTTGGTTACAGACGGCTGGGAAGGCGCAGCAGTCCCCACGGTCTGGCCCTCACTGTCCCATTCGCACAAGCGGTGAGCAACGGGGCCAAGCATGCAGCACTGCTGGAGCCACTCAGACCAGTGCTCAGCACACATGCAGGAGCCTTGAGCAGAGCCTCCACCACCCAACTGTGGACAGACAGACTGAATGGACTTCACCTGCAAACACAACAACAATCCCGTGCAAACACAGCTGACGTCGAGGAGCAAAATCCAATCCCAGTACAACCTGCCAGCAGAGGAAAGTATGTTGTGTGTGTGCAGCCAGCCCTCTGCACCAGTGGCCTGTGCAGCTTCCACCAACCCCTCCACTACCACCAGTTACACTCCAGACCTTTACAATGCTAGTCACAACATGAAAGAGACTGCTTCTAAATGTTATTATGCAGCTGCTCAAATAAAAACAAAATCAGTTTTAAAACTCGCAGCAAATATTTTGTTTAAAACTACAAAAAACACTGAACAGAGGACAGGAGAGAGGATATGGAGATATCCTGGGTACACCTGAACCTCTTGGAGAACAGGAGACAGTTTCTTCAGAGTAACATTGGCCAGTGCTGCTGCAGAGGACCACAGCAAGGCAAAGATATTGATTTATTTCAGTAGGTGGAAATACAAACAGAAGTCACCCAGGCTGAAGGGCTGCTCCACGTGTCTGCCCCAGCAAGGGTGGGAGGTTTGGTGGCAGACCTCCCCAGGGCATAAACCCATGGCAGAGCCTGAACTCACGCAGGCACAGCATCCAGCAGTGCCAAGGATGAGCCTTCAGGCTGCAAATGGCTCCAGCAGCTTGGCCAGCATCCCACAAGCAGAGCTGAGCACCTTCATCCCCAAGCAGAAGCACCAGCTCCCTTTGCAGGGGCTCCCAAAAGGAGACGGATGCTTGGGAGGAGCCCAGGACACTGTGGGGACCAGCTCCTCCTTCCAAAGCAGGACAGAGCTGCTGCACAGCCAGTGCTGGAAGGCTACACAGAGATCCTTTAGGTTTAACCATACACGACTCCCAATAAGATATTTTTTTTCCCCCAAGTCACTAAAAAGCAGTGCCTTTCTCCATCTACGGCCCTACGCAGCTAAGCCCTAACCGCATATGCTCTAAGCTCCGCAGTAGCAGAACCAGCAGTCTCTTGCCATGATTTCTTTGGGAGGGGCCATCATCCTGCCCCTGCACTCCCCCTCTCTTTTCAGCAGTGTAATTTCTGCAGCACATACCACATCACACAACTATTTCAAATTAAAGGGAAGCTGACAAAAAAAGGCACAGTAAAAGATTTTGAGGAACTTATTTTTTTTCCTCCTTTGCCAGCTTTTCTAACCCAGATCCCTTCCTTAAACAACTTCCCCATGCCGCTGCACCAAAGCTCTGTGCCAGCAAAAGGAAAAAGCCTCTGAGACAAGGCTGCCCTGAGCAGCTGTACTGGCCTCAAACACAACATGTGAAGCAATGGCTTCTGCACCAGCCTCTTGCTCCTGCCTCATCTTCCTCCTGCACAGCACCACAGGTAGCATCAAGCCCTCTCAGGATCCAGTCGCCAAGAGTCCGTGTACGTGAATACACGTAGCACAAATTCAATGTATGGCATGGGAGTGCACTTCTTCTGCTCACCAGTGTAAACCTTCTCGAGGACATTCCTGTTTTGGTTTGAAATCAACCAGCTTTGGTACAGCCTGTAGCTGTTTCCAATTCAATTAAGCCAAACTAAAACAAACCATTCTCAAACCGAAAATAATGTCCCCAGGGCACTCCGATGTGTAAGTAAATCCTTTAGAAAAATACTAATAAATCAATGCAAACTTTTCTAAGTAGGAAAGGTTGCTAGTAAGCAGAGGGTATTTGTTATTAAAATCTCTGAACAGTCAGAGTTGGAACCAAGCACAGCTCTTCACAAGACGCTTTTTAGAGCCGCATCGCATTGTTTACTTAAGACAGTTAAAAGGATATCACCAGCGTGAAATGAAGTCAACTTCAAAGTCACACAGTCTCAAGTCCTAAACATGCCACAGCAATCTCATTTTAGGAAAACACATGCTCTATTTTTGTTAAGTGTTTCTCTTCCTCTGCTGCACAAGAGGCTCATACAAAGAAGAAGGAACCTTTATAAAAAACAAGGGGCGGGGGGGAAATACTTTTCCACTCAACACACAATGAAAACATTAAGGAACAAATCCTCTGTCCTTTCTGCTGTAGTATCCAAAGTGCTTGTTTTTATCAAGAGGAGTCTTATTTTATCATTATCTTCTCTCATTGTAAATTATCTGTACCACCAGACTCTCAGTCCTCTCATTTGTAATTGTCAGGAAGGCAGGAGCAGTCACAAACATCATCTGTGCAGCTCAGAACTGCCCCAGCATCCTCAGGCCACATCTGTCAGGTGAGGTCACACTGAGAATGACCTGGGAGCAATGGCGGGAGGAAGGGTGCCCTGGCTCCAGCTGCGCTTTTTCCTCTCCCAGGCTGCCCTCAGAGCACTGACTCCAGATCTCTATTTCCAAGAGCTGTTCAGGCTAGGCACAGCAAGGAGCGTCACTCAGGACCATTCACAAGGGTTGAAATCTTCAACATTCAGAAACCAGCAGTAACAGGGAGTCTTAACAGAGGTAAATTAAAACAGAAGTGCAGAAAGAACCCACTCCTGCTCCATAATCCAGCAAGGCCTCCAAGAAGGCACAGCAACAGCTTTTAATATCACTAGTATTTCAAAGAGTTAAATTTGTGACAAAACTACCACCTTGCACCCCCTGTCATGCCACATTTAGACAGAAGACTCACTTTTGTTATTTCCCTTTACTTTAAAATGCTTAAGACTCAGGCACCAGCAGCAGGAAAAAAAAACTAGGCTCTGATCCCTTTCCACACAGGTTGTCCTGATCACAGAACTTCATCAGGGGGATGTAACCATTCACTACCCACCCACATCGCTCTCAGCAGTGACCTCCCTCTCACCATCCTCACCAGCTCCAGCTGAAGCAGGCACAGCACAAATGTAGCAGCAAATGAGAACTTTGTTTCCAAACGTCCTGTTGGCCAGTTCGTTTCTATTTAGGTGGCACCTAAACCTCTGACAGTTCAAACCCTCTGCAGAGCTCTGTGAAGCATCCAGCTCTGCCAGAACAGGCCAAGGCAAGCATTAAAGAGTGAGCTCCTGCTCTCTGCTTCCTGTAGTAAGCTGCACTTGGGTATTTCTCATTTGGCCTCAGCAATTCAGCAGACCGTGCCATCGCACTGTTTGCCACCTTGGCATACCAGAAGAGGCCCACTTGCGCTTTTGACAGAGGATGGAACTTGGCAGACAACTCTACCATGCTGAAGACCAGTGACAGACACCACACTATCCACCATCTCCAGAGGATGGCCACTGCTTCTTGCAGAATCTCATCAAAAGCATCATGCTGATCACTGCTACTTCATGGGCTTCACACCCAGAAGCAAGAAGGGGCAGAGAAAAAGACTGCTGAAGGGAAAAAAAAAAAAAAAAAAAGAGTCTTGACATCCAACTGCTACCTGAAGTAATCAGTTTCACAGCCCAGTGGACACTTGGACTAAACAGAAGGAAATCTCAGCTCTGAATGGCACCTGTACTACTCAGAAGCATCACTGGAGGAGTGGTTGGTTGCACACTGCCAACAGCAGGAGGACCTTGCAGAGGGCTTCTGGTGACTAAGTCTAACAGCCCTGGGCACAGCTGGAAGGTTTCAGGAAAAAGACAAGTCAGTTTACCCCTACTACAAAGCTGACCCCAGTCGGCTCTGCAGAGCAGAGCTCAACCTTACTCTTCCATGTGCTTTGAGCAATCTCCTGGTTACTTCTAGAGCTTGGCTCAGTTGCACAAACATTTGCAGAGTTCCAGGTGAAACCACAGCGAGCCTGCCACGAAGGGAGCTTTTCACACAGGGCTGCTCTGGCACTGGACCCACCACGTGGGGAATTTTCAGGATCTCGTGCAAAGCTGCAGGACTTCTATAATGCTCAAAATAAAGAGGAAACACAGCGGAGAGGCTGGTGAAAATAAAGCAACCAAGGAAAAAAAATTTGTCAGCTCCACCCTCAGCCAAGTAACTCGTTTCTGAAATAGCAGAGAGGCATGGGGCACTGACCACCCTCTCAGGGTGGGGCATTCCACACCAGCACGCAGCACACTTCTGGCTCCACATACAACACTGCAGCAGGCAAGGGCACAGGCTGGCAATAACTCCTGATGCACCACCTGCTCTGCACTCTGTGAACCATGTAGTATCGCCACAAACCTCAACCCACCAGTACTCCTCTGGCACCAACCTGTTGTAAGGTAGCACGCTCTTCTCCTCCACTATTTTTACTCGGTAGCCACTATCTAACCACTGGCACATACCTCCAGGCTACCTCTCCCTCCAGCTGCACTGCAGAACCAACACGATGCCCACAGGCGCTCAATCTGAGGAACAGGATGGAGTTCAAAATGTACATCTGCCTACAGCTTCATACATGGCTCTGCTTACATTTGGACTCCTTCTAAAGCTACAAATCCTGGCTGACATCCTCAGACCTTCTCCAATCTGCTCCAGGAAACAGCAAACCCAGGAAGGATGAAAGGGTATTACAAAGCAAAGATCGACCAACCTTGTTTCTCCAGTACTGGAGTGCAAGTGTCCAGTACAACCCACCTGCCAGAAGGTGCCAAGCTGCTCCTCAGCTGCCCCCAGCACAGCAGACCCCACTCCTCCCATTCCCACCCTGTGAGGGCTGGCACTCACCACACCTTACCCCAGTGAAAAACCTGGCTCAGATAAGCAGAGACACCTGTTTCCTCCACCCTTACCCTAATAAAGGTAACCAAAGCAGGACTGGCAATGATCTGCAGAACAAGGCCTGTGAACCACACCAGTGGTCACTGCAGTGACAAGGCAGAGGAACAAGACCCTGCTACAGCAGCTGGATACAGCTGGATATGGTGACTCTGTGATGCACAGGTACCACACGATCCTTGGCCCGATAGGTCCAGACCTGCTGCGTTATCCCAGACTCATTACTCCAGCAGCTTTCCTTCTCTCCAAGGTGTGAGAACAAAATCCTCTGGAACCAGGAAAACAAGGAAGGCCTACAGCATGAATGACTTCATCCATGACGTGGATGAAGGAGGAGAAAACATCTTTCTCTAAGTACTCCAGTACAGTCATGGCTCAAGCACTGCAGCTCTGGAAAGGAAGGTATTTGTGTCCCAGAAAGCAGTGGGAACGAAGTATAACAGCTTGTGAGTTGTCTGGAAGAGTGAGGGAGAAAAGTGAGAAAGCAATGAAGAACAAGATTTGAGGATGTAACAATGCTTTGGGAATTTAAGACACACTATGATTTTTTATAATTAATGCCTGCTCAGTCTCTGCCTGTGAACTCTGTATTATCCCATTTCATACTCTGGCTGAGGCAAACATTTGGTGGCTTGCCCAAAGTCAGCGTCAGAGCTAAAACGGATCTTTTGACTTCCAAACAAGCTCACAGTGTTAAGCTGCTTTTAACTGTCTCTACGGAAGATGAAAAACAACAAGAAGAAAGGAACCAGGGAAGGAAAAATGTAAGACTAAAAGGGACAAAATTAACAGGCGAAAATTAGAAAGGAGAAATTTAGGCTCTGACATCTGAAGGAGCTTTTGAGAAGTAAACACCTGGGTGCTGAAAACCCATCTCCCACAGGAAAGGCTGAGGTGAAAGTGCTGACTGCAGCAGCATGGGTTTGCAGCAAGCCCAGACAGCCCCGGTGAGACCCACAAGATTAGGCCCAATTGTGCACTGGGCACCAGCCATCCCCTTGTCCTAACGCTGCTGGAGAGGGAAGCTCTGCTCCCAGCCCTGGCACTGTAGGCTCAGCCCCACTCCTCTGCGTGGCCGTGTGTAAATCACGCCGGCTCCAGGTCCCTGGCCAGCGTTACGCTGGCGGCCGGGGGCACCTCGCATTAGCCACCAACAAAGCAGAAGGTTAATGTGAAGCTGGCAGCCCCGCTGCTGCGCGTTGTCTCCTCGCCCTCCCTCCCCGCTCTCTTTCTGTGCAAAGCCTGACATCTACAGTTCTGTCTGGCACAGTCAGGGGCTGCCGATGGAACCGTGCAAGGACAGCGGGGACGCGTGGCCGGTCACCCTCCTCTCCTCCAGGCAGCCCCCGGCCATCCGCAGGGTTCCGCTGACCCACATGCCAGTAGCAGACAGTAACCTCAGTCCAGCCAGGAAACACGTGTGCTAGGATCAGGGACCACGGTTTGCCCGGCTGTAGCGCTCCCCGGCAAGCCCCAAAGCACCGGAGGCCACCGCACACCACTCAGCTCAGCCGGGACCAGCTCCTGCCGCTGCGCATCGACATCTGAAGTTGTCAAACACAGCAAACCTATGGAGAACCATGGCCTCATTGCATCACCTTTGCAGCTGTACAGCAGAACTTACTGCACCTCAGCACATCAGGAGCAGTCTTGCTGCTCTGCTTCCAGCGGTAGCTGCGAATCTCTGCACCAGCTTCTGCAACACAAGAGGTACCGGAGAAATGCACAAGCTGGTGTGTGTGGCCAGAATCCAGAACAGCTTCACACCACAGGCACAGTCTCGGTGAGCAACTCTCGATTGTGTGCCTCAGACACTGAGCAGCTCTGGGCTTCAGGCACTCCCTGCTCAGTCATCTGAGCCAACCTCCAGGCTTGCCAGCACGTCTTGCTGTTACACAGCATTTCACCAAATACACCTTCCTGAAGAATCTACTGATCCTGCATCCTCTCAAACGATGTGCACCTGACAGCAACCCTCATCCCAAACAATATATACACCTGACTGCAACTGAGATGGCTGTGCCTCTGCACCCTCCTCACCTCCACTTCCTTCACACTCAACTGTTACAACAAGAAAGAAAGACCAAAAGCCTCCAAGCCCGTCACCATACGTCACAGACATTCAGGAAACCCAGCAACCCAAGCTAGCAGGATCAAGCACATCATCATGATGGTACTATCAACATTTAAGTACGTGCTCTGAATTCTGCCATGAGCATGTCTGTTTGCACAAGGCAGCCTGTGGCAATGTAGCAAAAGGAGGCTTAAAGCTCCTGCTACCGAACCAAGCCAACCAGCCATTTTGGGCCCAGGCTACCACAAACCAGGGAAGTAGCTGCAAGTTTAAGAAAAACACAGGGCTGGGCATCAGGTGCTTCACTGACAGGGACCTGAGGGGTCAGGTGCAGCTCTTAGAGCACCTCTCCTCCCATCCCACCTGAGAAGAAACCAACTCTTCAGCAGGCATGCTTGGGCCATCAATATAAACACTTACTAAGAACTAATGGGTTAGAAGCTCTGCAGACTCCACTTTTCCAGATACTGGGGTGGAGGAAAATGGGAGAAAACCTTTTACTAGCACTGTCATGCACATTTTCTGTTCCAGCACCACTGCCAAGTGAAGGAACCTGTGCGGCTCAACCCTCACTGGATTTGAGATCAGAAAGCACGGCTGCTACAGGGTCAGCACCCACCTACTCCCCAGCAATGTGCACCACGCAATCAGAAATACTGGGAAATGTTTGCTTTGGTTTTTTTTTTCCAAGGGGAAAAAATAATATTGCTGCTCTGCTTTGCCTTTTATTAGCAAGAGGCATGTTTGGCACTTGTGACATAATGAAATTACAATCAACAACTAAGTGTCTTTCTCCCAGCAGCAAACTCAAGGGCAAAGCAGGATGGCTGCAGTCTGCCAGCAGCAGGGCTCCTCAGCACCCAGACCATCTCACTGTCCTTTCATTTTGCTGGCCAGTAAGGACTCCGGGTCTCTCCTTGGCAGCTCCTGGGACAAATCAGCTGTGGCCTGCACAGCTTCTGGAACAGATCTCACTTCCCAACATCCCCAACTGAAAAATAATTTCAAAAGGGAATGAGATTTAACCTTTATTTGCAGCACACCTCTGGAAACACACTCAGCGCACACCTAATGTGGAGTATCACCGTGCCCCAGTCAGCACGGCTGGGGACAAGAACACACACCTCCCACGTCTGTCCAGCCAAGCCAACAAGGAAGCATGCTGGAAAGCACCGGCTCCTTGCCGGCGTGGTGGGACTCAAGCAAGACCCACAGCATCTACGACGGGAAGGAGAAACAGCACCTCGAGTGGGCTGGCACAGGCTGAGCACGCTGGGGCTTCCAGCTGTAGTGGGATCCCCGACCCAGTGGCAAGGACCACGGCCTTCCCAGCTGCCGGCAGCGAGGGAAGCCTGACTCATCCACCCTGTCGTGTTTTTTTAAACTAGCTGAAATTTATCTTTCTCCAATCCCTGCCTACACACAAACCCAACCTCGGGAGCAAACAAAAATGCATGAATCGCAGATCAGAGACAAAGCAGGAGGCGGGACGGGCAGCCCTGCTGCCTCCTGCCCTCACCTCACCCCACGGCGCGAGGCGGTTATATTTAGGTACCGCCACGGTCTGCGGTGCCGCGGCCCCCCTCGGGCACGGCGCAGAATGCAGATTTTCCAGACAACAGACCACAACAGCTCCGTCAAAACCATTAGAGGCTGCGGCGCCCAGGCCTGCGCACAGATGTTTTGATTCCCACTCTCCTGCCACGACAACCCTCGACAGCCCTGTCGCGGCCACGCGCTGGACATCCGCCCCCAATTTCAGCTGGTGAGGGAAGGAAGGAGGGAAGAGGGAAGGGCATCCCCGCTCCCCATGGAGGAGATCCTCTGTCTGCCCCTTCCCTCCCCGAGGGACTGGCAGGGTCAGCCTCCCTGAAGGCCCTCGGGAGCGTGGGGAGACACCCCACCATCAGAAAACAGAAGCAGTGCATTAGGGGGCAGCCTCTACGGGCACTTCACTCCGTCCCCAGGGCCTCTCCCAGGCTGAAGCCCTCATGGTCAGCAACCACAGACTGCAGCACGGGTACAGCCACGCAAGTGATGATGGGGTCCTGCGAGTGGCCATGCTGGGTGGGGAGCATGTGGGACTCAGCTTTGTTCCTGGCCCTCATCTCCCACCAGCCCAATGCACCCACCAGTACACGGCCCCTGAAGCTACACAAAGGCCAAATCTTGGCCATGCTCTGGCAAAGCCAAGCGGGCAGTCACAAAACGTTCAGCCTCTCCCCAGCCTGTCCCTCCTGAACCACACTGATCTCTCCAGTGGAAACACACCTCCAGCTCCAGCACCGCGGCAGGGCACCACCAACACCCGTGAAAAGATGGTTGCTGCAAACTCTCCCACCGCAGACAAGCGAGTCCGACACCGGCGGGTAAAACACTAACGTGAGGCAGCTGAGATCCAGCAGAACGTGGCTTGTGAATAAAGTTGATGTAAAAGCCTGCTAGTTGCTTTTCAGCTTCTCCATGCAACATTTTTATATTATTATTATTATTATTTTGGAAAGCGGAAGGAAGTGTTAATGGGAGGCTAACGCAGCCAGCCATATGTCCATCGGTTTGGGATTTAGCGATTCTTGCTGAAGCCCTACAACTGCTGACCAGGCCTAAAGTAAATCTGCTCCTCCGCGCTGCTCCCAGCCTCCGGCACAACACCAACAGGAACTAGGGCGGGGGGTCAGAACAGCAGGATGAAAGAGGGACAAGCGCCTCTGCTTTTGTCAAAGCCGCTGCTGCTGGGCCCTGGTTTGACAGCAGCCGCAACATGGCCAGGCAAAGGTGCCAAATACACGGAGCCGCTCGCCCAAGCAGCACCTTGGCTCAGTCCTGCGGGAACAAAAGGCAGCGGTGGGCGGGAGGGAGGGTTCAGGGGCTCCGGCAGGCGAGGGCCAGCACCGCTGTGAGCAGTTTCGCTGCCATGCGGGAGAGGGACTGGAGCAAACGTCCTGCCGCCCACTGCTCCCAAAACGCCCGCATTTAAAATGAAAAGAGGAAAGGAAAAATACAAATAGAGCAAAGCAACCTCTGTGTTCAGACGCAGAGCTTCTCTCCCCTCTAATAAGCCGTTGCTTTTGTTCCTGGCCAAAGGCTGCCTGCAGAGCAGGACCCAGGCAGGAGGGCGGCTCGGGAAGCTGGGTCCCTGCACAGAGGCCAGCACAGGACAGCCCTCAACCAGGAGGCCAAGCAGGAGTCCCAGCAAGCCTTAGGCCTGAGGGACTGTTGCTGCACATCGGAGGGGATATCAGCACAGCCCCACGGGGACTGCCAAGGGTTAGGGGCCCAGGACCATCCACTCCACCACCACCCCTAGACTCTGCGGGGCTGCAGCCAAAACGCCATGCTCTGTCTTGCGCTTAATGCCGGACCAGACAGTGCTCCCTAATGAGGGAGCATTACAATCAGCTTGTAATGCTGAATTTTTAATGCTGCCAAGGGCTCTGTTACATAATAAAGGGGGAAACGGGAGCAGAGGGCAGCCAGCAGGGTGGCTGATCCCCCGGCCCAGTGCAGGTGGCTGCCCTCAGCCCACCGGCCACCCTCGTGCCCCTTGACCCGCTGCTTACCGCCAGTGCCACAGGATGGGCCGTGCACAGCACCCATCAGAGCTCCTGCCCAGCCGGGAGGGTGCCACAAACTTTCCTCAAGTGCGTGGAGGGGTGATGCCGAAGCGCTCGCACTCCTCTCCGCCAGAGCTCGGCTGAGAAATGATTTAAAAGCAAAGTTCACGAGCATGTTCGCTGCATGCTCTCGTATGTTCCCATACACGCTGTCTGCGCTGCTCCTCTCCGTAATACCCTAAGACTGTAAATCTATAACCGCTGCAATGATTTAGTGATTAAAAACATGATAACATATTGTGTAACTGCAAACCACAGAATCCCTGCCAACTCTCTTCCAAGATACGAGAACAAAAATACAGAAAATGTGTTGCTCGCAGCAGTCTTCCCAAACTCAACGGAAAGATTTTAATAATAATAATAATAATAATAATAA